>JAGIQG010000020.1:30571019-31771019 GCA_024679065.1 Sphyrna mokarran
CATTCCCTTCTCTTCCACAAACTTATCAACTAACCTCTTAAACGCCACCAAACTTGGCGCATCTACAACTGCTGCAGGCAGGGCATTCCACTCCCTAACCACCCTTTGGTAAAGAACCTACCTCTGATATCCGTCCTATAACTATCACCCCTTAACTTAAAGCTGTGTCCCCTCGTGCTAGCTTTCTCCATCCTAGGAAAAAGGCTATCACTGTCCACCCTATCTAAACCTCTAATCATCTTATATGTTTCGATAAGGTCCCCTCTTAGCCGCCTCCTTTCTAACGAAAACAACCTCAAATCCCTCAGCCTCTCCTCATAAGACCTGCCCTCCATACCAGGCAACATCCTGGTAAACCTCCTCTGTACCCTCTCCAATGCCTCCACATCTTTCTTATAATGTGGGGACCAGAACTGCACACAATACTCCAAGTGCGGCCGCACTAGAGTTTTGTACAGTTGCAACATGACGTTGCGGCTCCGAAATTCAATCCCCCTACCAATAAAAGCTAAGACTCCGTATGCCTTCTTAACAACCTTATCGACTTGACTGCCTACTTTCAGGGATCTAGGCACAAATACACCAAGACCCCTCATGCAATCACTACAGTGCAAAAGGAGGTAATTCAGCCCATCAAGCCTATACCAACTCTCCAACAGGGTATCTTACTCAGGACCACACCTTGCCCCATCCCCTTAACCTCACACATTTATCCCACTAATCCCCATAACTCACACATTTTGGGACATTAAGGGGCAATTTGCCATGGCCAATCCACCTAACCAGCATGTCTTTGGTCTGTGGGAGAAAATCTGGCCACCAGAAGGAAACCCATGCAGACATGGGGAGAACATGCAGAATCCACACAGACAACGACCCAGGGCTGGAATTGAACCCGGGTCCCTGGTGCTGTGAGGCAGCAGTGCTAACCACTGTGCCATCCTACCTCCCTAAACCTTTCTGCAGCTTCCCATCAGGGAATTGAACACTGGTCTCCCACATGTCAGGCAGGGATACTAACCACTATACTAATGAGGAAGTGTGGATTGAAGAGGTAGCATGGTAGGACTTGTGGGGAACAGAACAAATGTCGAGGGAAGTGGTCATGAGGGGTCTCAGGCTGCAAACAACATAAAAATAGTGAGACTATGACAAGGAAAGTCAATGGAGGAGCAGCTGGGTGAAGAGTGCTAAGTGAAGTGACTCGGGCTACAAGCGGCTACGGTGACACAAGTGGTGGGAGAAACTCCACTGGCAGGAAAATAAACTGGTGGGCCAATTTAAAGTGATAGAACCGTTTACTAAAGGAACAGAAAGTTGCATCCTGTACACCAAACTGCTTAATTTCTTAATTACAGATGATCAATCTACCCGAGCTACCAATTTTCACTAACATTGCTTAATTTCTATTTAAAACAAAGAAGAGGTCAAAGATCTAGAGGTGAGGAATAGATAGAGTTAATGGACTGAATGGACTGAGTATTTGAAAGGTTCAGGAACCTCAAACAAGTTGTGAGTGACAATGGGCCACAGTTTGTGGTGAAAGAGTTCAGGGAGTGCATTGAGCACCATGGATCAGATAGGGGAGATCGACTCCATATCATCAGGATACACATGTCCAGGTGGAGAGACTTTTATAAACCTTGAAGCAGACCTTGAAAGCCTCAGAAGAAGAGGGTTCACTAGGATGGTGAATAAACAGATTCCTCAGCATAAGACACCACACACGATGACCCAGTTTTCACCAGTGTCATGAATGTTTAACTGCCAGCTGAAGACCATGTTTGACCTGCAGTGGCCAGTAGAGGTGGTGGGGAGGAATCAAGAAGGGCAGATGGCCCAGAGAATGGGACCGTCTAGATTGACAATATCCCAGAAAAGAGAGACCATCTTAGTCAGGAATTACACATCTGGTGAAGTATGGATACCAATGACAGTGGTGACCCTAACAGGACCATTATTGTATACAATGCAGACTATGAATCACTATGGAGGGGGCATGTGGACCAGGGAGTCACCACACCTCATCAATGGAGGGAAGTTCCTGAAGATTCTGAATCAGTTTGGATGGAACCAGGGGTATCAAACGAGTCCCTGAGCCCACGGTAGTCACACCCATGGGCAAGATTGTGGCAACGTCACAGGACCATGGAAACCTGCCTGAGAGCAGCAGAAAGTTCCAGAAATTTGCGAAGTGATTGGGGAACAAGCTCCATCCAGGATGGACACTGAGGGATTCATTCTTGGACTGACTGTGCAACTGTGAGGATGTTAAATAAACTAATCCTTGTTTTAGTTATACTGATCTACCTCGTGGTCTTTTTATATTTATAATTGGACACAAACATAATACCAATACCTGCTTCTGAACCATTGATTGATATTTTCTAGGAGGTTTCGGTTTCCCACGGTCTGGAAAATGAACTCTCCTCTGTTCAGCCCCATTCAATAAGGTGTCCAACTCATCATCCGTGAAGTTCTGACTTCTCTTCTTAACAGCTGGATTTTCAGTTGCCACATTAGAAATTAAAACATTTGGATCCTTTTAAGCACGTAAAGTTATATAATAACACAGTTCAGAGTTAGAAAAAAATCAAACTTACGTTCACTTATAGATATTGAATAATAATCATCTTCAATCATAAAAAATAAAACCAAAGGTTAAATGAGCCAATAACAATAATGTTAACTGTTAATAGAAATAACAGAATGATTAAAAATCTTCAACATAATTTTATAATAGGAGGAATCCTTTTGTTCTCTCTGTGAGTAATACGACATTACTGTTTCAAAGCATGACCTTAATGAGCATTCTCAATCTGGCCCCATCATAAGGGATAATGGCTAGATGGCTTCTGTATCATACTGGGACCTATGGAGACTGTCCATAATTTTTTCTGAGAGAAGGAAGTTACAGGCCAATGTTTCCCCTTATGGGGGAAATCTAGAATTGGGGGCGTAATTTTAAAATAAGTGATCTCCCATTTGACATGGAGTTGAGGGGGAATTTCTTCTCTCAGAGAGTCATTATTCTTTGAGCAGTAGAGGCTAAGTTATTGAAAGTATTCAAGACTGTGTTACACAAAATTTTGATCTGGTGGTCAACAGATATGGGGACCAGAAAGAAAAGTGAAGTTAAGGACGCAAAAAGGAACAGAAAGGCACCTCAGAATGGAGGAGGAATCTCTCAAAGGAATGCCTGTGGCCCTTGTGTTTTCTTCTTTGAGGTTCCGTCATTGGATCAGTGACAGGAGTCTTCGAAGCTCCCCCTCTCCAGCTGCCAGGTTCTGTGTCAGAGAGGGAGTCAGTCTAATGCCGGGAAACTGCTGGCATGTTCAGAAAATGGCCCCTGAGAGGGATCTTAATTGGCTGCCATCTCCTTGGATGGATTGCGATTCTTGTGGCCACCCCCCTCTTGGAATCTCATCAGGAAACAAGACTGTGTTGTGGAGTTGTCACCATGTGTAACTAGCTGGGTTCCCCAGACATCTTACCTACCACTTCTGCAGGGTTTGGAAGATTCTGCTCAATGAGTTAAGTTAAACACAAAGAAAAGCTCCTTCTACATTCACAAGCCCTCAGGACAGTTAAAACACAGACTGGATGAAGATTGAAGTAAATTCTGTACTCACATTCTTATGTTGTTTCTCTCTGTCTCTACCTTATTGCGTCCTGTACCTTGCTTTTTCCCTCCCTACCTTCAAACTAATGGAGGGTCCATTCCCTCCTTGGGAGATCCATTGTTTTACTTGTTCCTGCTACAAGCTTTCTGTGCACAATAGATTTGTTCCTTTTCAGACCTCCATGTGTTAGAGAGGGGCAACACAACGAATCTGAGTGAAGGACTCTAAGGAGCTGCTACAAATTGGAATGTACTTTTAATTTAAAAATAATTTGACTGAAACACTGGAGGAATTAAAGCAACTAACTAGAATTAGTAAAATGCACTCAATACATGAAAGAATAAATTATTGAACAATGTGTTGTTGTTTACTTGAGGCTTGACATAATTCTCCAGTAAAGCATTACCATGTAATAATTAAATGAGACTTCATTACTTGATCATTAGAATGCATGCTACACATGTCACTCCATTTGTAGATGGTGCTTTATCAGATTGGAGCAATGCTCATAGTGACCAAGCATGCAAAATGAGCTTGTAATATCTAGAGGGTATATGAAAATTTAGTTCTCTGTATCTAGGTTTGAAAATAACTAGCTCAATCCAATCAACACATTCCAAGTACGTGGCTGAGCCACTCTGCAATGTTGCCACTATTTAATGATAAGACTTTAGCTATTTCCAATAGTACTTGTCATCGTCATCATTACAAAGGGTTCCTTCCATAAGCGAGTACATGCCTGTATGATCTGTAACTCAGCCTTATGGACTGCATGGGAAATTACATTCTAGTGGGCATGCAATCTTCTTCTTGCATTGTATGTGGAATTGCTGTCATTTTTTTGAAGATGAATAATGTTTCCTTTATAACAGGCTAAATTATTTGAGTGGTTTATTCAAAAATAGAATTACATGCAAAAAGCAAGTAGAAAAGAAAAACGTTAAATAATCAAATACAATATAAATCAGACAACAGTTGAAAAGGTTTATCAAACAAAATTAGACAATTAAGCCTCTCTGAATCCTTACAATGTATGCAACAGGAAATTAAGAACTTTAGTACTCAGAGGAAAACAGAGTATGTGTTTGTATAAATTCACTTATGTCCAGAATGTTATTTTGATCCCAAAGCAATTTTATTCTGGATGGTTCTCAGCCGACTTGTTTAGATTAGAAAACACACTGCATTTCTGACAAAGCAAACCAACAAAATAATGGGTGGCACAGTGGTTAGCCCTGCTGCCTCACAGCTCCAATGAATTAGGTTCAATTCTTGTGCTGAGTTTGCATGCTGTTCCCATGTCTGCATGGGTTTCCTTTGGGTGCTCTCCAGAATTGTGCAGGTTAGGTTGATTGGCCATGCTAAATTGACTCTTCGATTAGATTAGATTATCCATGGTAAATGTGTGGAGTTACAGTGATAGGGCAGAGTTTAGGGCTTGGGTAGGATAATCTGTCAGGGAATTGATGCAGACTTGATGGACCAAATGTTCTCTTCTGCACTGCAGTCTGTTAAATAATGTCTTGGGGAAACTCATGCAAACAAGTTGCAAATTACTCCTAGTGCATTTTAGTGAAGGTGTAACCTTCATTTGATGCCATGTTTAAAACCATGAAAAAAAGCCAAGGGAAATTCTGTTTAAAATTTATGCTTTACTGACCTTTTTAAGTTGCAAAAATGCAGAACTTGTGAGAATAATGGTGCGATAAATTGAGGGTGACTCGATTTGCCTTAAAGTAACAAATGCTTCATTGCCAATGATAAATAGATATTTACCACAAAAGGATCAGGCAGAATAACTACGTGATTGTACAGCACTCCTTCTTGGCTCCAACTGAGGATCCTCCCCGATCAGGATACACTTCCTTGCACTTGATTGACTCAACTTCCTGTCTCGACACTCCAATGGGGTCCTTATGACTCTCAGCCACACCACCACAAAAGGCAACAATTGGATTTTCAGGGAAAAGTGTGGGAGCATTCCTTTTGGCAAATTATAATCACTTTTGCCTCTGATTGACCCCAGGCTTTTCACCAACTGGAGGAAAAGGCCCACGTGTTGTGGGAGCGTTGGAGGAGAAACAGACTAGAGAGGGAAGAGATGTTACCATGGCCACGGGAAATCATCAATAAATCTCCCTTGGTCGTCATGGAGTACAATCTCCTCTATTAGGTGAGTGGAAGCTCACCCAATAGGGAAGGAACTGCAGGGGTTTAAAACCAGCTGGCTCCACTCAGGCTGGCAATTGATAGATTCAGGGTTGGCTTATACACTGCAGCTGCTGAGTGGCATTCTGAAAATACTATAAATAAAGGGGGGAAGGTGACAGAAGACTGGCCTGATAACTTGTTACACAGACATTTCTCAGGCAGTGGATAGCAGTCATTTTATTTCTTCCTCTTTTGCTGTTTGCACATTTAATCCTCTGTTCATGTCCCACATTATACTTTTCTTCTATGATGAGATGGACTAACTGTGGATCACCATGTCATGCTTATCAGAATCTGATGAAATCATTGATAGAATTTTAACTCCAGCCTGATTCAGCAGAGATGATGTGGAGATGCCGGCATTAGATTGGAGTAAACACAGTAAGGAGTCTCATAACATCAGGTTAAAGTCCAAAAATTTATTTGATAGTAAACCCACAAGCTTTTGGAACGCTGTTTCTTTGTCAGGTGTGCAGACCAGAACCAAGGCTTTGGGGCTTATCACCATAACGTGATCCTGGTTAGCACAAGGATTCTCTATGAGTCACACAGATAGCTGTCGGGAGGAAATTGAGCTGTGAGACCCTGTTAATTGTGCTGCTTGATTCCACCATTACTTCAAGCGCCTCATTTTGTTTTGTTATAAGTTCATCCATACTTCACTTCAGTTATTTTGAGGTGCAAACGATATAAATCATACTTTAGATGCCACCAATTGTAATAATTTGTGCTGCTCACAATACTTTTCTCTTCTTCTTCCAGATGCCTGAAATAAGCTTCTATTTCCATGATCTGAAACTTAGCCTTATGCAGCCCCAGCATACAAAATATTGGGCTGTGGGAAGAATGCTGTTGGATGTTGCTTGCATCTGTAATATATTGAAATTATGCTGTAAAGTCCTCCGAGGTCCACTAAATCAATTATTGACAACTCTAGCAATTGTACACAATGGCATTCTGGAAGTGTGTAGAACTTGAATTATGTCAGCAGTTCTTAAAATGCTCTGGAGAAAGCAAGAAATATCAAAGTTAGCGCTTACAAGCTGAACTAAAAGAACTGCAGCTAACTTCAGGGATTCTGACCTAGATACCCTGCTCTACCACTGAAACGTATTGACCATATTTTGCTATATAAATACGTGCTTACAAGAGCAGGTCAGAAGCTGCAAATTCTACTATAATTCAGCCCTTCATTCTTGAAAGCTTGTACTCCACTTATATGAGTCTGCAGTTGAATGAATACTCTCCATTTGCAATTTGACTGCAGCTCCAACAACAGTCAAAGAGCTCAGCACCATTCAAGACAAAGTAACCGACTTGATCAGCACCCAATCCACCACCTTCAATATTCATTTCTTTTAGAAATGATGCACTGTGGTGGCAATATGTACCACTTGCAATATTTGTTACAACAGTTCTCCAATGACCCTTCTATAGCAAGCTCTAAACCCACAACCTCTACCACCTAGAAGGACAAGGACAGCCAATATGTGGGAACATTATTACCTGCAAATTTCTTCCAAGTTACACATGATCCTTATTTGGGATTATATTGTCTTTCCTTCACTGTCATTTCTGGCACTGTGGGTGGTATATCTATGCCGCTTATACTGGAGTGATTCAAGCAGGTACACACCACTACTTTCACAGGTTCAATCAGGGATAAATGATAGTCTTGCCAGTGGACCAGATTCTCCAGCTCACGTGCAGCTGAGATTCTTCAGTCTCACTATTGTGAATGGAGATTTGGTTGAGTGCCTAATTCTCCACTCTGGCTGGCAGCAGTAGCAGGGTGTGAGGAAAATAATAAATCAAATCAATTAATTCCAATCCACATCCAGTGAAGGAACACTTGTGGTCTCTACCCCTGGGTTTATTAGATGTACGTCTTAGCAGTGACTTTATTGAATATGAGCTCTATTCTTGAATGTTATTGATTAAAGAATGCATTTTTATTTCTACCACGCTTGGCAGAAATCTGTTTTAGTGGATTATCTGCCTATCATAGAACCATTGATTCCATAGGAATTAATATCAGGCGTGTTTTATTGTGACCTGGAAACATGCATGGTCAGATTATCACCCAGGCGTCAAAGATGAAAGCCTTTCTTCACTCTGAAGATTACAGATGACATATTGTTTCCCTGAGGTTTACGGATTATATGTGATGGCCTGAGGTTTATCAAACATGCCTGTGTAATGCTTTCAGCAGTATGGTTAGCCTGCATAGAGAACTCATATTTGATTACTGGATATCTCTATGCAATGGTAGTGATGCATTATAATCCTGTTGGAATCCACAAACCTTCTTTCTACTAATACCATGAACATCAAATCAGTGATTTGTATTTTACATGGAATTAAAGCAACATTCATCATTTCTATGCTCAGCTATTTAACATAACACTTGGAGGAATGTGACTGCTGAAGGCTATTGCCCAGTAGATGTTAGTTACCCACAGCAGGAAGAATGTTGGCTGAATTAAGTCTTCTCTATACAGCATTGTCTGTGACAGAATGAATTATCTACTAATAGCCTGTGCAATTTTCTCTGCTTCTTTCCATCTCATGTTCAGTATAATACTCCTTAATTGTTGTCTTCTGGGGAACTCCGCAAGGCCATAAAGAAAGGCTTGCGTTTATGCCTTTCATGGCCTTAGAACATCCCAAAACACTCTACAGCCAATTAAAGATGTTATTAAAGTGCAGTCACTGTTACAATGTAGGAAATGTGACCATACAATTTGCACACAAACTTCCACAACAGCAATGTGATAATTACCAGATAATATTTTTTTAAATGACGTTGATTGAGGGATGAATACAGGCCAGGTCACTGGCGTAACTCCCTTGTTCTCCTCAAACTAATGCAGTGAGGTGACTAGATATAGCACTTGGCAGTGAATGGGATCATAGATTATGGGGAGAAAACAAGATAAGGCTATTGAGTTGGACAATCAGCCATGATCGTGATGAATGGCGGAGCAGGCTCAAAGGACCAAATGGCCTCCTGTCTGATCCTATCTTCTTTGTTTCTATGTCTATATTTATCATCTTACCTTGAAGGATATCACCTCAACAGTGCAGCACTCCAGCACTGGGGTACTGACTTTTGTACTCAAGTGTCTAACATGGGACCCTCCTGTCTCAGAGGTGAGAGTGCTACCAACTGAGCAGCAGTTGACAACATGTTAGATAGAGGAAAATACCCTTTCCTCTGAAGCATTCCATTCACTATGTCATTTATTCCAGCTATCCTTGTTTCCAATTTCAAGGATGTGAAGATTTTGGTGGGACATTCTCTGTGTCTCATTCCAGGATCAGCATACTTCAAACTGGTTGAAAGTATAATACCTCTCAGACAGGGCTCTATCGTGTTAGCATTTTTTGTTCTGCCTGAAAATGTGTCTTCTAGAATTTGCTTCATTATGGAACAGAAGTACTGTTCTTGGAACACTATTGGGATTGCAATCCTCTCAGAAGGCACATAAGTCCATTAGGGTCGTGATCGCCTTCAGAAAGTGAGTGGGATCAAGCGGGCCCCACGCCAGTATGTAAATAACAGGACAATACTGAGTTTCAAAAGCTCTTCAAAGCAGTGTTGTATGAAAATAATTGGCTAAAATTTGTCAACCCCACAGTTCCTTCTCATGTTGTTTATTGCTTAATTATGCAGATATGTTTTCAATTTAAAATGCCCATAGAGTGTCCTTTATGTACACCACTAACCACTCTGCCCACTTATCATGGACCAATGGTACATCAACATAGGTAACAGTGCTTAATAGCAGATTAAGCACTGCAGCAGGGTAAATCCCTCATGTATTTGCTGGGTTTTCCCTGGGTACTCCAGTTTCTTCCCACACCCGAGATGTGCAGGTTAGGTGGATTAGCCATGCTAAATTTTTATTAATGTCAGGGAGAATAGGTAGGTAAATATCTGGGGTTAGCGGGATAAAGCCTGAGTGGGATTGTTGATGGTGCAGGCTTGATAGAGCAAATGGCCCCTTTCTGCACTGTCGGCATTCTATGATCTTTGCCTTGAAAGCTTCCTGAAGCAGAGAAAGATTAGCAAGATCAATAATAGATTCACACAACCAATTGGACAATCTGGCATGAAATACTTACAGAAAATGCTACGGTTCAGCCTAGAATAAGATCTTCTCGAGGACTGAACACCACTCCCCACCAGCCATTCCCCCCCCCCCCCCCCCCCAACCCCCGCCCATCACAATCAGCTGCAATGTCTCATAAGAACATAAGAAATAGGAGCAGGAATAGGCCATCTAGCCCCTCGAGCCTATCCCGCCATACAGTAAGATCATGGCTGATCTGAAGTGGATCAATTCCACTTGCCCACTTGCTCCCCATAACCCTTAATTCCCTTATCGATCAGAAATCTATCTACCCATGATTTAAACATATTCAATGAGGTAACCTCCACCACTTCAACGGGCAGAGAATTCCAGAGATTCGCCACACTCTGAGAGAAGAAGTTCCTCCTCAACTCTGTTTTAAACTGACCCCCCCCCTCCTTATTTTGAGGTTGTGTCCTCTAATTCTGGTTTCCTTCTAAGTGGAAAGAATCTCTCTACCTCTACCCTGTCTAGCCCCTTCATTATCTTATATGTCTCTATAAAATCACCCCTCAGCCTTCTAAACTCCAATGAGTACAGGCCCAATTTACTCAATCTCTTCTCATAAGCTAACCCCCTCATCTCCGTTATCAACCTGGTGAATCTTCTCTGTACTCCCTCCAGGGCCAATATATCCTTTGGCAAATAAGGGGATCAAAATTGCACACAGTACTCCAGTTGAGGCCTCACCAGAACCTTGTACAGTTGCAGCAAGACCTCCCTGCTTTTATACTCTATCCCCCTCGCGATAAAGGCCAACATTCCATTTGCCTTCTTGATCACCTGCTCCACCTATAGACTGAGTTTTTGCGATTCATGCACAAGGACCCCCCGGTCCCTCTGCTCAGTAGCACGTTGTAATTTTTCACCATTAATATGGAGGGAGGGTTTGTAAATCTGCCTCTCCATCATGATCTATCCGACTCTCCCCCAATCTGTCAGATTGCTTGCGATCTGTCTGACTGCCCAGGGAGATGTAACTGTCCCTTGCCAATGACAGCACTGCTGCCAATGCTAGCTGCAATCTGAACTTACAGGAATAGCTGCTCACAACCATCCGCCCTTGCCCAGCAGCCAACCAGCCTTTCATCTGACTGGCTGTAGTCTGGACATCAAACATTTATTTTTAAAATAATTTTGATTTGATTTTTGATTTGATTTATTATTGTCACATGTATCGGTATACTTGCGCGTTATATAGACAAAGCATATCTTTCATAGAGAAGAAAAGGAGAGAGTACAGAATATAATGTTACAGTCATAGCTAGGGTGTAAACAAAGACCAAATTAATGCGAAATAATTCAAAAGTTTGATGGCAGCAGGAAGAAGCTGTTTGTTGAGTTGATTGGCATGTGACCTCAGACTTTTGTATCGTTCTCCCAATGAAAAAAGGTGGAAGATCGGCTGTCTAGGGTCCTTGATTATACTGGTTGCTTTTCCAGGTAGCAGGAAGTATAGACAGTGGCAATGGAGGGGGACTGGTTTGATGATGGACTGGGCTTCATTCATGACCTTTTGTAGTTTCTTGTGGTCTTGGACAAAGCAGGAGCCATACTAAGCTGTGTCCAGCCAGAAGGAATGCTTTCTACGGTGCATCTGTAGAAGTTGGTGAGAGTTTTAGCGGACACACTAAATTTCTTTAGTCTTCTGAGAAAGTAGAGGAGTTGATGGGCTTTCCTATCTATAGCAACCACATGGTAGGACTAGGACAGGTTGTTGGTGTTCTTGTTCCGCTGTTAAGGTAGGGACTTGAGAAATCTCGTATTGTTGGGTTATCCTGCCTGATAAATCTCCTCCACATACCCCCACCTTTGCTAACTTTTTGCCTCTCTATTATTATCAGCAACGTTCTGCAGCATGCAAAGCATTGATTTCCAATTGGATCTCATGGCTGAACTTGCAGTGATGGCTAAAGACACCTCCTTCAGAGAAAAAGCAGGAGCTTCTCCCACTTTAATCAGCTGAAGAGACTCAAGGATACATGTGCCCAGTCAATTAAGAGGCCATCCAATGTAGAAAGATGATCTGTCTTCCAAGATCTTGCAATCTGTAATCATGGAGACTGCAAGTGAGCAATCTATACCTCAGGGTGTCCTTGAAGAGGGGGTAAATGGAACTGGAGTGGGGAGCATTAGAAACAGGGAGACCCCAGCGATTAGGGATTGGAGAAGGAGGTGTCCCAATGGCATTGCACGGGAGCCATCCTTGCTGAGGCGTTTTCCACTAGAATCCACTGAGAAGTCATCAGGTTCCAATGAACAGTCTCCCTACATGGCACCAGGACTTCCCTTAACTGGTGTGGGATAAATGATTCTTACTTTTCCACCTATGTACCTCTATTTGGCTCCCTGTAGGCAGCTTATGTGCTAACCTTCCTGGTTGGCAAAAACGTACGCAGCAAGAAGATGTTTGGCATGCTCCTTAATCCTGCTTCCACCTCCCCCCACAGCCCATATTTTGCCAGCCTTCCCGCCTCCCATTGGACCGGTAATTATCATGCGCTCTGAGCAGTAGCAGCGTCTATAGAAATGGTGGGTAAATGGCACCAGCCCCTGTGAAATTGTTCAGCCAACTCTGGCAGAAGCTCACTACTCTGCTGGTACGGTGGAAGAAAGGTTTAAGCCTGGCAGTAACATATTTATCACAACAACATAAACTGTCAGCACACAAAAACACAGTTCAGAATTCTTATATAAAAGACAAGTATGGATTTATGTGTCCGCCTGAGGCCCATACACAATAAAAATCACATCAACTGACACAGACTGTGTTACCTTGTTAATGCTACATTACTCGATTAGATGAACACATTTTTTTTACTTAGTTCACCTCTCCCGTTTTCCATCTTAACACTTTCTGGGGTACAATTGCTCTCTGATACGCCATTCATATTGTACTGCCTGCTAAAGTTGGGATTTAACGGGGCGGCATGGTAGCACAGTGGTTAGCACTGCTGCTTCGCAACTCTGGGGACCTGGTTCGAGTCCCGGCATGGATCACTGTCTGTGTGGAGTTTGCACATTCTCCTCGTGTCTGCATGGGTATCCTCCGGGTGCTCCGGTTTCCTCCCACAGTCCAAAGATGGGCTGGTTAGGTGGATTGGCCATGCTAAAATTACCCCTTAGTGTCCTGAGATGAGGGGTTAGTGGGTGGATGTGGGAATGGGGCCTAAGCGGGACTGTAGTTGGTGCAGACTCAATAGGCAAATGGCCTCTTTCTGCACTGTAAGGTTTCTGTGATTCTATGAATGTGGGATTGGTAGCCTCCACCAAGTTGATGCAAAGTCGGGAGCATGCTTGCCCTGCAAACCATGACTCCATTTCACACGGTTCAGCCAGTCCTTTGCCTGAAGTCATGGCTTCTGCACCTCTGAGGCAGAAAGCCCCATCTCCAAGAGCTGCTCATCAATTAGAGAGCTAATAGCCCTTCAGTCACAGCAACACCGCTGGGAGAAATGGCCCAGCTGGAATAACAGCAGTCCCCATACCAGAGACCTGGGAGCAGATCTGGAGTTCAGGTAAATGGGGGCAGTGATTACCATTCTTTTTGGCGAAACAGATTAAACTAAATTAAATAAAGTGAGGGACAAAGCAAGGAGGGTAGCTCTTGAAAGGGTGGATCACCTAAACAAAAACATAGCATAAATAAAACTTAAAACATTATACTGAGGTGTTATTAATGAGGTCGATAAGGTACTCTAATCCCTGTGGTGCCCAATGAGCATGGAAGGCCTTGGTGATACCTATGGACACTGTGTGCTCCCTCTCCAGGGATACCCAGCGGAGAAGAGAAGCAGATAGTCAGCTCAGACAATCCTCTTGGTCTTCCATTGCCTGAATCTCCTGATGATAAGTTTGGCCAGGTCCAGAAGCAGCTTCACAAGGAGGTGCTCTCCCTTCGCTACTGTCCTCTGCACCAGGTGTCCACACATCAGCAGCCTGAGGCTAAACGCAAACAAAACAGTAACAAAAGATTTTTGGAGTAACGAGAATAAAATGCAATTATCATAGACTTTGTCCATGGACTCCACAAAGACGCGAAAAAGGTACGTCTCTTGGGAGTCTATGAATTGGTGCAATCTATGATTGCATGGGATTGCTGCATGTAACACCCTTCAACCCAAGTTGCCAATGTTAATAGGAAGGATCCCTCCATAGACAGCAACAAGGCACACTGGGCAACGTGTGAGGATAAGGATGTGAAAGTGTGTTGTAGCAGCACATGCAGGAAACTCCTCCATGCAATGGTAGGGACGGTAATTGCCAGAGCCAATCAGTTAGACCTCTACTCCCTACTGGAAAGTATGAGAGTAAGGCCATGGGAACTTTATCTTTGGGTAGGCCTTGCCACTGGTATTACTTCCACGGGATACAGGGTGCCTCAGAAGGCCCCTCAGCTGAGTCTGCAAAGAGACCACCGCAGTGGCCTCCCCAGTTGGAGAATTATCCATTTGCCTCATTTAAGGGCCTCAATTGGTCAAAGGGCAGGTGGACTGCCCTTCACCTACCCCACTGCCAGTAAAATACCAACAGAGACATGAAGGAGATGAACACAAAACTCTCTATATCTCTCATCCCCCAACAACTTCTCAGAAGGTAATAAGCCCAAGAGAGTGGATTTTGGTAAGGGTGCTTTTGAACAAGTATGCATATGCAATTTCTAGCATGTTTAGTTGTAGTTAAGAACATGAACGCTCTCTAAATTTCCACTTGTAATTTTGGCAATCAAAGTCAATTGTAGCATTATTGATGTCTAGCTGGATGTAATGTTAACTCACCATGTACTTGGGCTGGAAACTGCTGAGTATGTTAGACTCAGTGTCACAAAATATAATGAACATCCATGGTGTACATCGTCTTGCTACTTGTAGTGCTTCCAAAGTATATTCCTTAACATTTTTCTGTAGCAAATCACAATGGCCATCACTGCTCAATCTGACAACCTCTATCTGTATCCTCTTACTGGTTACAAACATTGGATCCTTTGGTGCCAGGTTTTTGCTTTGATACTACAAATGCCATCATGGTTCCAAAACGATATCCATGGTTTACATACACACACTTCTGGCCTTTCAAAGTCAGGAAAGGAGACAAACACGGGACATGGTGGACATACTCTTGGAACTCGGCCAACATTGTCTACCTAATACGTTGCAAGAAAGGATGTCCTGAAGCATGGTACATTGGGGAGACCATGCAGACACTACAACAGCGGATGAATGAACATCACTCAACAATCACCAGGCAAAACAGTTCCCTTCCTGTGGGCGAACACTTCAGCAGTCATGGGCATTCGGCCTCCGACCTTCGGGTAAATGTTCTTCAAGGGGGCCTTCTCGACACACAACAGCGCAGGGTCACTGAGCAGAGATTGATAGCCAAGTTCCGCACACATGAGGATGGTCTTAACAGGGATCTTGGCTTCATGTCACACTATCTGTAACCCCCATGACTTGCCTGGGTTAGCAAAAAACCTCATTTACTGTGCTGTCTGGAGACAATACACATCTCTCTAACCTGTGCTCAATGTTCCTTCCACCCACATTGTTAGCCACTTTAAGACTTGAATAGCAGGTTAGGTGTAAGGACTTGCATTCTGATCAGCAATCTGTAAACTGTCTGTGCTGATATGTGTGCTTTTGGAGACCAGAACACCTCATTCGCCTGACGAAGGCACAAATGCCGAAAGCTAGCAGATTTACTATCAAATAAATCGGTTGGATTTAAAATTGATGTTGCCAGACTCTTACTGAGTTTACAATGTGGGGAGCCAGTTGTGGCTGATCCAGACCATCACCTAACCCTATAGGAAGGTGGACAGAGTAAAGAAGGACTCAGCACTTGGGAAGGGTGATGCTCTTGGTGCTGTGCTAGTGGCAGGGGCAGGTTTCAATGTTCTATGAGTGGGGGACTGTGTGGAGGGGAGGACCTTTTAACAGATGTAAATATATTAACATATATTTAAGTGAGGCATCCACTCTTTCTGGGCTGGAACCTTGTTATGTCTCTGGCAAGGGGCAGGAAACATTGGGAAACGCGATCTTGTCGGCAAGAATTGCATGTCCCAATCCTTGCAAGAATTTCCATCTATGTCATTTTTCTTACTGATGGAAAGGTATATGAGTGCAAAATTGTCCCATGCGTTACAAATGTACATTTTATGTGATCTAGATTTGTATTGTTGTTCACGCGGCGTGCACATGGTATATAAATGTTGGCTTTATATTGCAGAGATATGTTGAGTTGCCATTATTTGTCACTACATAAACACATCTTTATGGCGTGACTATGAAGGCAGTGCGTATAATATCTCGGTTAATATTTCTACAGGAGATTTCTGTCGATTTACCATAGCAGCAAGGAAATCCGGAGAACTATCCCATGACGTGACTGCTTTTAAAAGTGAGATTTCAACTCTTGATTGCAAACTAATAATTCATGTTAATTAAATATTGAAATGATTGCATTAGCAATGGCAATTGCAAATTTGCAAATGTAATAAAAATACATTTTCTGCAAAGGCATAGTGACAAAAATTATAACCCTATCTGCTCTACTGTACTATGAAGCTGTGCTGGTTTAATGCTTCGATTTTAAGGCTCAACTGTGTGGGAAACACCCTACAAAGATGAACACAATTTGAGGAGGAGATGGCTGGGGGCAGGGGGTTGGAGTGGTGCTGATGATGGGGTTCTCTCAGTTATAAAGGCACTGTTGTAGGCATTGTAAATACTGACATGCCTGGCCAACTCCTGTACATATGGACAGGGTCTCCCCACAAAACATTGGCACAAATCCGAGGGTTCCCTGAAATTCTGAAAACACACCTGAGGACACCTGGAAAATATCAACAGGCTTCTGACAACATCTGGAGGCAGGAACAGAAAGCTAAGTAACTCCTACACAAAGGCAGCTTTCTGAATGTGAATGCACAATCACAAAGATTGCTTGCAAATAACTGCAAACACCCAGGAATAAATATGGATATCCTGGTGCACAGGACCCTCTGCAATATTGATACACAGTCAGAAAAGCCCTGTGCTGAATTTCAAAGGCAGTGTTCTCTATTCAAAGTGAAAGGAGTGCAGTGACTGAGGAAAATGTATTTATTATTAGTGCATGGCAGGGAAGAATTGTAAAACATACAGAAATCCCACAACTACTGCTCACTGAATGCCTTGCGCTGTAGGAAGATGCCCATGAGTATCCCCTCAACAATTGCAGTTTGCAAACCTATTGTATGAAGGTGTTTAAAGCTCGTCTTGCCCGCGGGAGCAGTGTGCCTTATCTTCCAGACGGTGAAAGTCCCAGCACTGCATGACCACTGTGAGTGTAACACCTGTTTTCTTCTCTCCTTCTGAGCTACAGTGCCAGCCTGGAGTGGCTTCTGACTATTCCTCTTTCCATACAGCCCTGCGCAGGCTCCAGTTCAAACAGCAACTCTGTTGATGTCTTCATTAAAGATGTAAAGTTAATTTGGTCTCACTTCAACTGGACTTGGAGAGTCACAGAACACAGCAGTGTGATACCGGGGGGAGTCAATCCTCCACAAGCTACAAATAGAAAAGCTCTGCTTCTGTAAAAATGACTTTAAAGTAAATGGATTTTAATGACAAATGTTCCCCCATAGCATCTTGCCATCCAATTATACAAACTCTTTACCAGTGAGTACATTACTCATGTAGAAGCCGTGCAGTGGAGACAAGCTGTTGTTTCCGTCTCTTCCCACAGTGAATGGATAGGATCTGGAATGAGATTGTGGTGAGGGCAAATTTGACTGTGACTTTCAATTGGGTATTGGATAAGCACCTGAAGAGAGAGAGAGAGAAAAGATCAGGACTACAGTGAAAGGGCTGAAGAGTGAGACCAACTGAGTTGCTTTTATAAGACCATAAGACATAGGAGCAGAATTAGGACATTTGACCCATCAAGTGTCTGTTCTGCCATTCAATCTTGGCTGGTATTTTTCTCATCCCCATTCTCCTGCCTTTTCCCCATAACCCCTGATCCCCTTATTAATCACGAACCTATCTGTTTCTGCCTTGAAGACACTCAATGACCTGGCTTTGACAGCCTTCTGTGGCAAAGAGATTCACCACTCTCTAGTTGAAGAAATTCGTCCTCATCTCTGCTTTAAAGGATTGTGCCTTTAGTATGAGGTTGTGCCCTCCAGTTCTAATTTTTCCTACCGGTGGAAACATCCTCTCCATGTCCACTCTATCCAGGCCTCACAGTATCTTGTATGTTTCATTAAGATCCTCCCTCTTCCTTTTAAATTCCAGTAGAGACCCAGAGTCCTTAACCAATCCTCATTAGACAGAGGGCCAGCCCAGACGCAAGGGCTGAATGGCATTTTTTAAATTCATTCATGAGACATGGGTGTCTCTGGCTGGCCAGTATTTATTTCCTGTCTCTAGTTGCCATTGTTGGCTTACTAGGCCATTTCAAAGGGCAGTTGAGAGTCAATCCATTGCTGTGGCTTGGGAGTCACATGTAGACCAGACCAGATAAGGATGACAGATTTCCTTCCCTAAAGGACATTAGTAAACCAGATGGGTTTTTCTGACAATTGACAATGGTTTCATGGTCATCAGTAGATTCTTAATTCAGATATTTTTTATTGAATTCAAGTTCTAGCAGCTGCAATGGGGGTATTCAAATCTAGGTCCCCAGAACATTAGTTGAGCTTTTGGATTAATAGCCTACTGATAATAGCTTCTCTGCTGTAATGATTCCATGATGGAGAATCTTTACTTAATCCATTTAGTAGGAAACTGCCAGAATTGGCACGTCACGCTTTTCATGGAAGCTAATAGGATGCAAAATAAGACAGGGTGTTAACCAGTATTGGATCATCTCCTGCCAGCTTCCTGTCTGATGGATTAAATTGAAGTTATCTGCCTGGGCACCAGTAAAACGTAATTCAAGCTATCACAGAAGACCCAAGGATAAAGGAGATTTCAGGAAGACAAGTCAAAAATGATTTATTTATTGTTTTCTGTTCAATGGGTATTTTTTTTTGTTTACAGTAGGGAATGCGGTACATTTCTGACCAGACCTCCAGCACCTCAAGGTATAGAGCATTCCCAGGATATGTTGCATGTGAATTAAAAGCTCTCCATTTTCTGGCTGGGTTCTCTGTGGTGACCTACTTCACTTTGCAACTAGCTAATCCCAGATCTCAGAGAACACAGTATGGGGGAGGGAAGTTACTTGGATTCTATGTAGTCTGTACAAGAACTAAGCTCCTAACAAAACTCAGGAAAAAGTATTATTTGTTCTATTCTCATAATGAGGGAAAATTTAAACTTTATTTATTAGTGTCACAAGTAGGCTTACGTTAATACTGCAATGAGACTAGAACTCGAGGATACAACCTCAGATTGAAGAGATGCTTATTTAAAACTGAGATGAGGAGGAATTTCTTCAGCCAGAGGGTGTGAATCTGTGGAACACTGCTGCAGAAGTCAAGTCATTAAGTATCTTCAAGACAAGGATAGATAGGTTTTTGATCAATAAAGGATCCAAGGTTGTGGGGAGAAGGCAGGAGAATGGGGATGAGAAGCATATCAGCCATGATTGAATAGCAGAACAGACTTAATGGGCCAAATGGTCTAATTCTGCTCATATACCTTATGGGTGTTATGAAGTTACTGTGAAAATCCTCTAGTGCCACATGACACTGCCTGTTTAGGATACAAAGAACAAAGAAAATTACAGCACAAGAACAGGCCCTTTGGCCCTCCAAACCTGCACAGATCATGCTGCCCAACTGAACCGGGCATCATATCCCTCTATTCCTATCCTATTCATGTATTTGTCCAGACACCCCTTAAAGCTCAATAGCGTATCTGGTTCCACTACTTCCCCCGGCAATGGGTTCCAGGCACCCACCATCCTCTGTGTGAAGACTTGCCTCAAAATCTCCTTTAAACCTTGCCCCTCACACCTTAAACATTTGCCCCTTAGTAATTGACTCTTTCATCCTGGGAAAAAGCTTCTGACTATTCACTCTGTCCATTCCCCTCATAATCTTGTAGATTTCTATTAGGCCACCCCTCAACTTCCATCGTTCGAGTGAAAACAAACCAAATTTCTCCAATCTCTCCTTATAGCTAATGCCTTCCATACCAGGCAACTCTTTTCTGTACCAACTCCAAAGTTTCCACATTCTTCTGGTTGTGTGGCAACTTGAATTAAACACTAAATTCCAAGTGCAACTTAACTAAGGTTCTATAAAGCTGCTACATGACTTCCCAATTTTTAAACTCAATGCCCCAACCAATGAAGGCAATCTTACCATATGCCTTCTAGACTACCTTCTTCACCTGCATTGCTACTTTTTGTGATCTGTGTACCTGTATACCCAGATCCTTCTGCCAATCAATATTCTTAAGCGTTCTGCCATTTACTGTATATTTCCTATTTGCATTAGACCTTCCAAAATGCATTACCTCATATTTGTCCAGATTAAACCCCATCTGCCATCTCTCCATCCAAGCCTCTAACCTATATCCTGTAATGTCCTCTGATGGTTCTCACTGCTATCTGCAAATCCACCAACCTTTGTGTCATCTACAAACTTACTAATCAAACCAATTACATTTTCCTCCAAATCATCCATATATATATTACAAACAGCAAAGGTTCCAGCACTGATCCTAGAGGAACATCATTCCAGAGCCGTTATCTCCACATCATGAACATCATTTGTCACAGCCCTCCATTCAGAAATGCACCCTTCCACTGCTTCCTCTATCTTATTTGACTGAGCCGGTTCTGTATCCACCTTGTTCGTTCACTTCTGTTCCCATGTGACTTCACCTTATGCACTAATCTGCCATGAGGTACCTTGTCAAAGGCCTTACTGAAGTCCATGTAGACAACATCACCAATCATCTTTGTCACTTCCTCAAAAACTCAATCAAGTTAGGAAGATATGACCTCCCTTTTACAAAATCATGTTACCTCTCACTAATATGTCCACTTAATTCCAAGTGGGAGTAAATCCTGTCTCAAGGAATCCTCTCCAATAACCTCCCTACCACTAATGTAAGGCTCACCGGCCTGTAATTACATGGATTACTCTTGCTACCCTCCTTAAACAAACAAATAACATTGGCTATTTTCCAATCTTCTGGGACTTGCCCTGTAACCAGTGAGGAATCTCAAAGCCCCAGAAATTTCCTCCCTGGTCCCTTTCAATATTCTGGGGTATTTCCCGTCAGGCCTGGGGATTTGCCTATCTTAATGTTTCTAAGAACCCTCCTACCTCCTTTCTCATCTCAATATGAGTCAAACTATTTACACACTCTCAGATTCATCACCCACCAATTCCTTCTTTTTGGTGAATACTGATGCAAAGTATTCATTTAATGCCTCACCCATTTCCTATGGTCCCATGCAGAAATTCCCTCCCCTGTCCTTGTGTGGGCCATCCTTTTCCCTGGCTACCCCTCTTGCTCTTTAAAAAACCTTGGGATTTTTCTTAATCCTGCTGGCCTTACTCCTTGCTTAAGTTTTTTTCTACTTTCAAACTGAGGGAGAATTTACACTGAGGAAGAATTTAGCATGGCCCATACACCTAACTAGCACATCTTTTCAACCTTGGAAGGAAACCGGAGCAGCTGGAGGAAACGTACAGGGAGGCATGCAGACTCTGCACAAACAGTGATCCAGGTTGGGAAATTAAACCTGGGTCCCTGGCACTGTGAGGCAGCAATGTTAACCACTGTGCCACCATGCCTCCAGACTAAAACAGAGATGCTGAAAAATGTTCAATGGTTTCCAAACATGGTGGGAACAGATGAAAGAGAGAAGGGAAACACTGCTGGGCAGGGTTGGGATTTCACCCCTCTACATCTTTTGGACATTTGTACTTGATTTGTCTGGATAATGACATCCCTCTTGCATTCGGTTTGATCTGAGCCCTTCTGACCTTACCAAGTAAAAGTATTTAATCAGCCATATAGCAACCATTGTGTCGAACACTATTCTCTGGATATGTTGTTCAATAACAGTATCATTTTTAATAAGGCAATTTTTCTCAGTTCTCTGCCGCATTTTAAAGGAAATCTATTAAAGATTAAATAGGGTCGTTTGCAAAAAATCTAAGCAATTAAAATTGTGATCAAAAATTCATAAACTGTAAAAAAAAGAGTGGATCTTCTAGAATTTGAAAATGTGAACTACCTTGTCATGTGTTTCAACATAAAACAATTTCAGGTATTTTGTTCCCATGACTAAAGCATTGGAGTCATTCTTGCTTTGGTAAAGAAATGTAGGACGATCCCCTGACAAGAGTCTGGATAATAAAGTAATGCCTCATTCGTGGAACGATTCCAGTTTCTTCAAATATAATTATTCTGCATGCCTACTGCTAATTCTCACTGTAATGATGGAAACAGAAATAGTTCCCTATTCTTGCCTCCCTCCACTTTCAGCATTAAGTAATGTCAGTCAAACTGAGATGGATTACATGCTGAGAGAAACAGTCCTTTCCCATCAACCATCAGTTAGTCAGATACAACATGAATTCATTTCAAAGTGAAATTCCCACTATGACGTGGAATCAAGCTCCCCCATTCCCTCCCTCCCTCTCCCTCCCCGCTGCACCACCATGGCCCGAGAGGTGTTGAGTTGTAGATAGTCTTCCATAGTTTCAGCAATGTTTTCTAGTCCAGCCTTGGTGGATTGTCTCACACTGCATCAATATGATATTTCCTGCATCTCATATCATTGCGCTAAAGTCAATTTAAAGTGAATTAAGAGCACTTTGTAATTTGGGCTGTCGCTTGCCCAAATAGAATTTAAACTGTCAAAAAATATTTCATGCTTGGCTCATATTCAACAAAGTAATCATCCTATCAGATGTGTGATTCAGTGCGCCAGAGTTAAAATGGATTTAATTAACACATTATGCTCCCACTCCCTGCAACTGATCACACTCTTCATTGATCTGAACGTTCCTCAAGCTTAAAAATTATTTTTATAAGTCTACATAGCATTGATGAATCAAACCTGCTTGGCGTTAATGGGCAGGCTGAAAATTACTGATCATTGAATCATTTCACTAATTACTGTGAGATGTCGTAATTGCTCAATGTACAATGAAACATGGCGCTCTCAATGGCATAGCCTGGCTCAGTTAAACCTCTCTAATAGCCACACTTGCAGCCAATTTTGACAAAACTTAACATTTTTATTGACTTCAGGAGCTAAAGTAATAATGTCAACACAAACATGGGCCAGAATTTTGCGTTGCAGGAATGCATCTGAACCAGAAGCATTCACGTGATATTTTGGGTACATGTGGGATTTAGAAGTGCATCCACCAACAGCCAAGCCTTAACCCATTAAGGGGAATCATAATTTATGCAGCCCATCTGCTTTCGCAGTTAGCAAATGAGCCGCTTACTTGGATAGCTTTTATGCTTTGGCTGTTACCTCAATCCAGGATGGAATGAAGTGTCAGAGCTAAAATAGCTGCCCGAGATTTGTATTTGAACGTGCTGTAAAAATTAAAATTAAAATTTATTTATTAGTCACAAGTTGGCTCACACGAACACTGCAATTAAGTTACAATGAAAATTCCCTCGTCTAGACACTCTATGCAGCACTTTTCCTTTGCAATTTAATTTTTACAGGTCTGCAGCTCTCTGACACAGCTCCACATCGGCTATACCTCTGAGGAGGCACATCGGAAGTGCCAGTCGCACTTTCCTTTTTCACCATTCCTGTCCTCTTGCTGCCCTCCCCAACAGCCTTTCCCAATACTTATTTCACTCTGTCCATTGATCAGACAGCGTGAATTCCATGGTCATTTACGAACGGAAGCACATTTCTAAGCCATTTCTGCTGAATGGGCAGAAAAAGAGGCGAAAAACTCAAACCAGGATCCATGTGGTTAAGTTGCTAAACAGTGTAGGCCAGAATCAACAGAAATAATTATGCCAATCTCTCTTTTTCCACGAGTTTCCCAACATTCTCTTTTTCTGTTGAGCGCCACCATCTACAGCTGTTTTCCTCTTCTTCTCTAGTTCAACCAACATCCATTTTCCTCTGCTTGCTCTTTCACATGCTTCACATTCACTGAGTAATTCTAACAATTCTCCCTTCTGGCCTTCCAGTACCTTATTCCTTATCCCTCAGGATTCTTATCGGCTCTGCTGTCTCACACTGATTTATTTATTTCCCCCAGATCACTGTAAAATCAGAAAAACAATAGTGTTTGCAGCAGCTCAGAATATGCTGATTCTCTGAGGGCTGGTAGCATTTGAACTGCATCTCCAGGAACCCATCGACAACAAGAAACAAACCCATGATGACAGGTTCAATTTTCTGACCACACATCTTCCCAACTGGCTGGCTGGAAAATCAGTATCATTGATCTAAATTTTGGATACACTTGAGAACATAATAATGGTGACACAGAAGACAATTTGCATGTGCTGCCAATACTACTCCTGACTTTGTTCATCCTTCCTGGTTTAACAATCACCGATTTAGCCCTTGTAGTATTTTAATCAAAGGGTCGATTATAACCTGGAGTGAGTTTTGGGCAGCTGACAGATGGGGCGGGTATGGAACACATTGCTAAATTCCAGGTTGAGAATATTTTAATATCCAGATTTCATTTGATTTTAACCAACGAGTTTCCTATCTGATTATACGGGCTATTAGTGTAGCATCAAAATGGCAAGGGGCCATCACAGATCCTGCCTTCTTTCCTTTGCATTTTTTCTACTGTGAGAAATTGTTCCCACTTATTAATGGGTGCAAAAAGGAATATAATTGTAAACTGACCACTAACAGGTCAAATAAAAGGTTTAGGAGGAAATTCCGTACATAAGTGTGGAAATATGATACTCATTGCTATGTGGAATAGTTGATTAGGTAACATTGGAATATTTGGGCTTGATTCATACATGATGGAAAAGGGAGAAAAGATATGGAGGCAGAGCAGAAGGAAGTCATTCTGTGGAGGAGGCTTACGCAGAGTTTAAAAACCGGCAGAAGCCAGTTAAGCCAAGTATACTCTTCCTGTGCTGCGGAGTTTGGAATGTAAAGCGTTCAAATCATTTAAGAAAATTTGCAATATAAATGACTTGTGCTGTGATGTCACACTGATGCTCACAACTGTTTGTTGGAACTTAGTTGCAGTTCCATTTTGAGTTACATAATTGTCCGTTAAGACCTTAGATGAGAAATAAAACATCTTGTGATTTTTTTTTGTTCCATCTATTCATGAATAAAACAAACAGAATGTTCCGTGTGTGAAATTTCATGCAGTGTGTCTCCTGTGGGTGGGAATTTGAGACTGAAGAATACAACAAGCCTGTTCCTGGTCCTATGTTTTTGTTAAGCTACCAATCTGGTTCTATGAAAACATTTCAAAGCAATGTCACTTTATCCATGATGGGTAGAGGATATGAAGCACAGCTCAGGATTATCAATACAATTTGACGTTCAACCTTCAATCTGCATCCTGCTATATTTGAATATACAGGAAAATCCTGCTTGATCTCAAAATAATTGAAAATTGCCACCAGGGATGAGTTGCAGCGATATGGCACTAGTCCTAGTTTTACACTCTTGCTAATGCCACATCTCTACTGATGCATCTCAGGACTCACCCCATGTGGGCTAAATTGGATCCAATTTGGGACACTCAAATCCACAGGTGGATCCTGCATATGTTGATGGGTTCAGCCAAGATTTTCTCAGATCATCCTAAGCAGAATGCTTGCAATTTTCTAATATATGGTGAATAAATGCAAAACCCACCTTGTTATAGTTATGAGGTTTATAAAATTGTTATGTTTCTACAGTCATAGCTTTAAACTTGGAACAAATGAAGAGAAACGGTCTGAACTAAGCCTGAGTTGTTGGGTTGTTAGAAATCAAAAGAAAGCTCAGATTGCTATACTGAGAAGAAAGCGCAAGTTATTTATGCTTGCAGACAATGGAAGCGATCTTTGAGTATACCATGAATAGAACCTTATTTTCTCAAAGTCCAGGAATGATGTTATAAGAAGAGAGTTGGTAAACAGTTTTGCTATAAACTTTTCATTTACTTTTAAGAAGAAAAGGACTCGAGATGAAGGAAGCTAATTACCAATTCTACCTCGATACAAGACCAGTCTGTGTTATTTGGCCATGGAGACAATGGAAGAGAGAACCACTTTTGAGATCACTCTTCCTGACCTATCCATGAGTATCACAAACAGACAGCAGTTTGTTTGGTTATGGTCTTCAACTATTTGAGAGGAGGAGATAGAGGCAGCCAGTCCTGCACCTAAAGCAGAAAATATGCTGACTCTATTACTTACCAAGCAGAATGTGGGTGGGAGTTTACAGTAGATTGAAGACCTAATTCATGAGGATTCAAATAAGACTGGAAGATCACCTGGCTTGGAGCTAGAGTCCATAGTATATAACCCTCACAGTAAAAGTCAGTGATGGGATCAGAAGTCACCAACTGGGAAGTAAGGATAAACCAAGCTATTGAGAGTTGAGAATTATTTTTGATTGGTTCCTGGAGGATGAAGTGTCCACATAAGAGATAATGTTAACGTATAACTTTAACGGGAGAATTTGACTCATGCCAAAAGTTATGTGGGGATTTCCTTTTTGTAGTTTAAAGTATAAGTTGGCTACAAACAGGAAATAATATTGATACAATTGTGTTTTTAGTCATTTGTTACAGTAAAGGTTTTAAAAAGTGAAATCTTGATATATCATTCTTTCTGTTGTGAATAGGGATATGGCAGGTAGCAGGGAGGGAGGAGGGGGAGATAAAATTTCTCTTTAAAAGTTATTGGTTTCACACTCTGTGATCAGTCTCTAGATTGACTCCAGTGTGGGGAACAGATTTTACTGTGTTCTGCTGCTGTGATTTAAACAGAAGATTGGTGGAAACCCTAGAGGGTTAGTAAGTGGCTATTTTAGACATTTGTATTGTTTCTTTGGGAATACAATAGGAGATCAAAAACAGTCCATGTTAATCCAGAATGATTGTTGGAAAGTGTTTTCTGCATCTTTGCCAAATTTGTTGATTACCTGAAAATATACTCACCTGCTATTTGCCTCAGTGGGAGTGTACATTGGTACTTTTTCTAATTTCCTTCTTTGATTGGATTATAAACCTCAGCTTCTTTCTTCTTTTAAGGGGTGTGAAATTGCATAGAGAGGTTTCGCTCTGCAGTTCCACTGTCCCTGCCCCCCCCCCCCACCGTCCTCTGTTCCCCCCACCCCAGCCCCCAAAACGCAGATGCGATTTTACAATGGGATGGGCAATTGAATGGGAAGCAAATCCCTGGTCCTGAATAAGGCCCTCAAGCGGCCACCTCAAGGACTTTTCCTGCCTAGCTTCAATTTTTAAACTTGCAGATGCTTTGTGAATGAAAGCTTTTACTCTTGATCTCAGGTGGAAAGGGGGTGGGGGGGAAGGGGTTGTTGGGAAGGAGGGGACTGGGAAGAAGGATAGGGGTGGGATGAAGGATGGGGGTAGTGTGAAGGATGGGGAGCTCCCTCAATCAAAATGCCCCTTTAGTCAGGGACCTTTCCCTTCGGGATCTTCAGCTCTCCCTGCACCCATGTCTACCTCTCTAACACTAAGATCATCACCTTTTCTCCGCAGCACCCCACTCTGCCAACTTCCTAGGGCAAACCCTAACATCGCCCCCTTACATGCATTTTCCCCGGGTGCTCTGATTTCCTCCCACAGTCCAAAAAACGTGTTGGTTTTGTGCATCGGCAATGCTAAATTCACCCTCAGGCTCCGGAGTGTGGCAACTAGGGAATTTTCACAGTAACTTCATTATAGTGTTAATGTAAGCCTTCTTGAGATTAATAAGTACACTTTAAAAGAATTTGGAAGTATTGTGAGACAGGTTGGTGGAAATGGCATACAAGTGGCAGATGAAATTTAAAGCAGAAAAGTCTGAAATGATTCATTTTGGTAGCAAGAATGCAGAGAAATGTTACAAAATAAAGGGTACAACTCTAAAGGGGTTACAGAAGGATCAAGGTATTTATGCGTTTACGTCATTAAAATTGGCAGGGCAGGTTAAGAGAGCAATTAATAAAGCACACAACATCCTTGGTTTTGTTCATAGAATCATAGAACGAAATCATAAAATCACTACAATGCAGAGGCAGGCCATTTGGCCCATCATCTGCACTGACTCTCTCCAATAGAGCATCTTACCCAGATGCTATTCTTGTAACCGCACGTATTATGTCACTGATCCCCCTCATCCACACATCTTGGGCACTAAAGGCAATTATACATGGCCATTCAACCCAGATTAGCACTGCTGCCTCACAGCACCAGGGATTCTTGGCTTGGGTCAGTGTCTTTGTGGAGTTTGCACATTGTCTCTGTGTCGACATGGGTTTCCTTTGGGTGCTCCAGTTTCCTCCCAAAATCTGAAAGACGTGCTGGTTGGGTGCAGTGACCTGAACAGGTGCTAGATTGTGGCGGCTAGGGGAGTTTTACAGTAACTTCATTGCATAGTTAATGTAAACCTTACTTGTGACTTATAAATAAACTTTTTACTTTTAGCCTAATCTGTGCATCTTCATTAAGAGAGTACAAAAGCTACGAAGCTATGTTAAACTTGTATAGAACATTAGGTTGGCCTCAATTGGAATCTTGTTTCTTCTTTAGGAAGGATATGAAAGTGTTAGAGAGCACAGGAAAAAGGTTCACGAGAATGGTTCCAGAAATGAAGAATGTCAGTTATATAGATGGATGGGAGAATTTGGGATCATCAAACAGGAGAGAAGACAGAAGAGAGATTTCTTAGTGATACTCAAATCACAAGTATGAACAGAGAAGGTATCTCTGTATACTCAAGAGGTGACTGGAAGGAAGAATGTACACAGATGCAGGTAAAGGGCCAGATAGGTTGCTCGTTCAGTGGGCCAGCACAGGCACAAATGGCTGAATGGCCTCTTTCTGTGCTGTAATCATTTTGTGATTCTGTGCTGTTTTGGCAAGTTTCCCACCTCTGTTGTGTCTCAAGGTTGAAACTTTGAGCTACTCCAAGGCTGCATCTTATCACTGTGATGGTGTTATATAACAGTTTCTTCAAGTTTACTGAAACTGTCTCCCAATTTCCAGCATAGTGAATCAAGGCCAGAGAGAACAACAGGAGTAATCTGTATGCTTCCACTGAGGAAGTAGGAAAAAAGGGCCGGACCATGTGCAAAAATACCTATGCGCTGAGGGGTAAATTTCTATGGCTAATTAGTCTGTGTGGGTGAGCATATCTATGTGAGAATGAAACATGGATATGCAGTTATTAAACTTGATCACCGTTTTACTATCTTTCCCGACTTGAGTGTGATTATTGAAGGTGTAATTTTAGCCCTGCTAGTTGGTGAAAATGGGACAGTTAAATTTACTTGTTGGATTTATTCACGAAGATCCAGCCCTCTCCTCACAAATTCCAATTTTAATGTGCTCTCCTGAGCAGTCAAGAAGGACATCCTATAAAAATTATATCTTTGATTGCAGATTGAACTATTATATCCAATTATTAAAAAAAAAACACTTGTAGTAACATTGCTAGCATACAGATGGAGTCAAGGAGGCAAGAGTCCCAAAGAAGTTAAGTTCTTTGCTTTCTTTTGAATTATCTTGTGAAAAGTGTGAACTTGCCCGAATCAATATTTCCCCTTTCCCCTAATCGTGAGGCCTTCCTGAACACTCTGAAGGCAAACTACCTGAGTGACAGCTCATTCAGATTCCAGTGCTACCTGTCATCCTGCTGCTACTCCCTGTTGGTTTCAGAGGTGACCCTGTCTGGCTCAATGCAGGTGAAGTCTGGGAGTTCAAACCTCCCAAGCCTCAGGCTGCTGGGATTGCGACAGCTCTGCTTCAACTTCCTTCTACTTGACTGTCATTTTGAGTTCAAATTGGCATTTCAATGCTTTCCAATATCTTAAATATCTATCCTTCTTCTTACAATTTATATAACATTGACATAAAATAGCAACCCAACAAAGATTTAACCCTGTTCCAAACGTCAGTACCTGTTAAGATGTTTTAAAACTGCCCAGTTCCAGCTGAATGTAGATCCAGTTTAATCTGACCTGAATGAGACCAAAAAACAGTGCCAGTCACACATCCAGGCAGATGCTATGTTCTCATCTATTCTGTCTGCTGCACGGTGCCTCTTCTCTGCCGTGGGCAGCAGCCCATTGTTAAAACATTCAGGATTAATTGTAACACACTGTACAAAAACACAACATGAGAGGTTAACGCTGAGGCCTTCTTGAAACAAACTAGCTCTAGAGACAATGAGAAAATCAGAACCCAGACATTAATTAATGAACGTGCACAGCTCTGCTTATTGTCTACAACAATCCAGCTGACTCACCAACTCTCCAGTGTAATCCCACACTCGCCAACTACACTTGTATCATTTCAGACTAACACAACTCCTCCCCTGTTAATTGCACATACCAAATATCCCAAATCACACTTACTGGCCTTGTATAATTTACACTAACTGACCAATCTCCTGTATAATCTCACATTAACTCACAAAGTCCTATATGTTCTCATAGTAATTCATCAATTTCACATAAAGGGAAGGACAGATAAGACTGAGGTAGCAATGAAGATTTTTAAAAGGCAATAAAGAGCAAAGAGAACAAAGAAAAATATAGCACAGAGACAGGCCTTTTGGCTCTTCAAGTTAGTGTCAAGCATGATGCCCTAACTAAACTACAAAGAACATCTTCTGCTCTTAGTCAATCCATAGCCCTCTATTCCCTCCCTATTCATGTATCCAACCAAATGTCTTAAATATTGCTAGTGTGCCTGCTTCTACCACCTCCTCTGGCAGCGTGTTCCAGGCACCGCCATTCTCTGCTTGAAAAACTTTCCACGCACATTTCCCTTAAACTTTCCCCCTCTCACTTTGAACCTTTGCTCCCTTGTAATTGACACTTGGAAAAACTTCTTGACTATCCACTCAGTCTACGCCTCTCATAATCTTGTAGACTTTTCTCAGGTCTCCCCTCAGCCTCCACCTTTCCAGTGAAAACAGTCCTAGTTTATTCAACTTTTTCTCATAGTCGATTATCATTACATAAGGCACTGACCGCACTGTATACTCAGTGCTAAGGTCAGAACCTGCAGAGTCAGGGTACAAGTTGCAAAATGGATAGCAAGCTGACTGCACAACAGGAAACAGAAAGTGAATGTACTTATTCAGCTGGAAAAGGTGGAACTTGGTCATTCTTAAGGAAGTGTTTCACTTTCTTGGGAGAAATGCTGGCCTTGTTGTTTTGCCTTTCAACTCTACAATCACAAGAATAATTTCAAAATAGGTGGATGTCACCAAATTGAAAGGTTATAGTTTAGGAAGCAGAGCACTGTGACAAAATATGACAAGACATTAAGAAACTTGCACAATAATTGTGTACTAGGCAAAGGAACTTCAGCATAGAAAAGAACGAATAGATACATTTGGGTAGAATAAGAAAGGATGAAACATGTTCTTTAGAAAATTGATTTCTAAATAGGGTGGAGGAGCAATGGGATTTGGAGTAATAAATACACAACTCACTACTGGCGGTGACATGGTTCATTCAAAAAAGCCATTCAAAAAATTGGCAGTGCGGTTAGGATAACAGTGAAAATCAGAGATGTTGGCTGCAATTCTCCAGAATGAAAACTAAGTGCTGGCGCCAGGGGGAAAGCTGGAGTGTTTCTCGCTGGCACTGCTGGAGTTTTGCCAGGTGGAATTCACTCACCTTTCGTTGAGAAACAAATCTGCCACTGGGTATTATGCTGGCCAGCCTGGCTTCATAAAGACCGGGCGCCATCTTTAAAGGGCACTCTGATCTAAGAGTGGAATGACTGGCCCTCCTCCCTCCCACAAACATATCTACTCATGCAGATCTAGGAAATATCTCCCCCACCTTCATCACTGAGGGGAAATCTTCCCTTACCACTGAAAGAACAGGTGGTATTGAATGTAAACAAAGCACTTCAAAACATTTAGGCCTCTCAGTATGACCAGAGACCTGAAAGGAAAATGGAGACAGGCTGAAAAGATGTGATGAAAAGAGGATATAATTCAGGATCAATGAGGTGTGAAATTATTCGGTCAACAATGTAGGTTTTAATCTCCCCTGAAGCTGTCAGTCAAAAAGTTTTTTGCAACTAAATGTGCTATTTGTTCCTTATGTAAACAAACCTAACTAATCCCCTCTTTGATATGATATGGGCTGTCTATCAAAGAACCTTGTAAATCTCAATGGAGTGGAAGGTGAGTATATAAACAAACTCTAAAGGAACAAGTAAAACTGACAGCCTTCTATCAATCAAAGAAGGTCAAAGAGACCAAGCAGAGTTTGCAGTTTGAAAGGGGGATTTCCCTAGTGAAGCTGACACTAACTGCCAATCACAATACTTCAAAGGGGATTAGGTCACACTCAGGACTTCTGAAACAACCACGGGCAGTTCTTTTTGTAGACTGCAGTGTTGCTGTGATTTTGGAGACTTTCTGATGTTCAGGGGATAATAATTAATGTGATCAGACCACTTCAAAGGTTTTCCAGAACACAGACAATAATAAAGATTTTTAATAGAAAGTTGCTTGACATCACCAAACTGAGAGTGATATCCATATTTTTCAGAACAAGAAGAGGAAGTCCAGCCATGAGACCACCATCGTGGGGAAGAAACCAGACGTCAACCCCTTCTCCGCAGCCTGGACCCATCCAATCCCCAAGTCACTTGAGGACACTCCCTCTGCAGCCTCACAGTGGCACATGGACACAGTACTTAGCTCCTTGCTCCCACCTAAGAGTACAAGGCATCTATTCCACAATTTTCAAGACCTGTACTTCTTGGTGCCCACTGGACTTCCTGCTTGGGATGGAGAGAGGAGTCAGTGGGGCAGTGCAGGGGTGTGGGAGGGGTGGGGTGGGGGTGGGGAGGGGGTGGGGAGCAGGGGCAGGAGCATACCAGGAGCCACAGAATCTGACCGCAAACCCGGAAATTACATTGAAATGATTATTCATGATTAATCATCAGGTTCCTGCCCATTCTGGGCAAGATTTTAAATGGGGAAGGCTGAATGGCGTAGGGGATTTGCAACTGGTTTGACACCGGTGAGAATTCCATGATGGCCCTCATGCTTGATTTGATGGGTCATCAGGAATCCCGCCTTTAGCTGGCAATCTAGGAGGGGCATTTCCATTCTGTTAAACTTCTGCAGATCCTAGATTGGACCACCAGAAGTAAAGTGCAGAGTCTGGTCTACATTATCAAAAGGATAAAACCACAAACACGCAGTTATATCCATCAGAAAAGATAGAAAGGATTGGGTCTATACGAATATTGAAGGATTTCATAAGGTATGCATAGAGAAGATGTTTCCATTTGTGTAGCAGAATGAAATTAAAGGCCGTAAATATAAAATAATCATAATTAATTCTAAGAGAGAGATTAGGAGAAACTTCTTTCTCCAGAGAGTGGTTAAAATAAGGAACTAGCTGCCATCTGAAGCATAGAATAGAATCCTTACAATGCAGAAGGAGGCTATTTGGCCCAGTGAGTCTGCCCCTTTAATAATCTCACCTATCCCTGTCATCCCACACATTTACCCTGCTAATCCCTCTAACCTACACATCCCGGAACACTGAGAGGCAATTTAACATGACAATCAATCTAACCTAATCAAACAACTCTTGGGAGATTGGCATAGACGTATTACAGGAAAGCAAGGTGGACACATATGGAAGAAAGATGTGGAATATGCCACATGAAGGATGGGAGAAGTTTGAATGGAACATAAATATCAGTGTGGGTTTAATGACCTGTTTCTGTTTCATAAATAGTATGCAAAACCACAGGATTTAATCTCATTTTAATTCCTCCTGTTAACATTAGACTAATTCATCAACTTTCCTACAAAACCTCAAACTAGCTCACCAACCTTCTTACACCAGCTCATCAAGTAGCTAGCTGAAACATTTATCCATTCGATACTCATTACTGCACCAGAAAAATCATTAGTTGTTTCCATTCAACGTTGAAGTGAAAATTTTTACAATACAGTAAGCCTTCTCTAAAATTGCTTACGGCTGGGATTAGCTAGTCCCGCTGCTGTGAACAGAGATTTACATCAGTGTTAAATTCTCCGTTCTCGCTGGCAGCGAGACTGGAGAATTTTGGCCTTAATTTATGCCAAGCTACTTCAATGCCACTGACAATTTATTTGTAATTGTTTAATTTAATTTAAATTCATTCAGATTTTAATTATTTATGATTAAATTTAAATTTATTTTCATTCTTATTCTTTTTGTCTCTTTGCATCTCTTTCTCTTAATTCCATTTTTCATGATTTTAAATATTCTCATTGACATTTCCTCGTTTAGACTGTATACATCAGTAAGGATTCTTCAATCTGATAGGTGGAAGAAACAATTTTTGCCCTGCTCAGGCAAGTTTCAGATCCCTGCAAGGGCACCACGCTGAAATTGACCTTTAATAAGACCAAATTGCCGATCAAACAGCTACAAAAATTCTGCAGAGTGCTGTAAGCATAATGAATAGCACATGCGGACCATAAATGAACCAATACCCCTAGTTTAATTGCAAAATGATTCACCAACTCACCAACACCCAAGTGTAATTGTTTTCTGTCCACCAACCCTCCTTAAGGCAAAAAAACCCTAAGAAATATTAAAGTAATCCATCATCTCCCCTGTGTGATTTCACAGTGATATACCAAACTCCCCTGTGCAATCTCACACTGAGAACTATCTTTCTTGTCTAATCTCACACTGATAACCCATTTCTCCTGTTTGATCTCACATTGATAGCCTATATCCCCTGTGCGATCTCACACTGAAATCTGATTTCTCTTGTGTTATGTCATATTGATAACTGATACCCCTCTCTGTTATCTCACATTGATAACCCAATGCTCCTGTGTTATCTTGCAATGATAACCTATATCTCTCTCTGTTATCTCACGCTGATATTCCATCTCTCCTGTATTATCTCACATTAAGAAGTTTCACAACACAAGAATAAAGTTTAAGAGGTTTATTTGCAATCACAAGCTTTCAGAGGGCTGTTCCCTCATCAGATGAGTAGAGAGGTAGGCTTCACTAACATGGCATGTGTAGACAGAGACACAATTGTAAGACAATGGTTGGAATGCAAGTCTTTACAGGTAATCAAGTCTTTACAGGTATAGACAGTGTGAGTGGAGAGAGGAGTAATTACATGTTAAAGAGATATGAATTGTCTCAAGCCAGGATTGTTGGTCAGATTTTGCAAGCCCAGGCCAAATGGGGGCTTGAACCCAAGATCCCGGCTGATGTTGTCCTTATGCGTGCGGAACTTGGCTATCAGTTTCTACTTGGCAATTCTCTGTTGTTGTGTGTCTTGAAGGCCACCTTAGAAAATGCTTACCAGAAGACTGGAGGCTGAATGCCCTTGACTGCTGAAGTGTTCCCCGACTGGAAGGAAACACTCCTGCCTGGTGATTGTCAAGCGTGAGAACATCACCCACCAGGCATGTGGTACATAATCATGCTTATCTCACAATAATAGCCCATATCCCTCTCTGGTTCGGGAGTGGAATGCCCTGCCTGCAGCGGTTGTAGATGCGCCAAGTTTGGGGGCGTTTAAGAGGTTAGTTGATAAGTATATGGAAGAGAAGGGAATGGTTTAGTTTTGGAGGGGCATTGCTTTTTATATTGGTCGGCGCAACATCAAAGGCCGAAGGGCCTGTTCTGTGCTGTAATGTTCTATGTTCTATGTTCTATGTTCTATGTAATCTCACACTGATAACCCATCTCTCTTGTGTTATCTCACATTTACAGATGTTTTTTGCCTATGTAATATCAGACTGATCACTCAGTTAATAAAGCTCTCAGTCGGACCACACATAAGCGAATGGAAGGCCTCATTTGTTTACTGCTTCTGAGTTGTAGGGTGCAGTTATGGCCATGCAGACAGTCCATTGTCCTGGTGCTGTGAGGCAGCAGATCTAACTCTGTGCCAGCATGCTGCTTATGTTGGGATGTACACTGTTCAGTTTCTGTTCGTGGTAAGGGCAAAGTCAATCCTGCAGAGGATATCAAAGTTGAACTCACTGGATTAGCAAAGCCGAGCTCGTTATTATAATTAAATGAACTTTATAGTGTGCAGTACTTGATCCTTGGGAGAGTGCCAAGGAAGAATAAGTTATTGGGAACCCAACCTTATGCAGTAACAAGACAATTGGAAACCTTAACACCTGGGATGCTGCAATAACTGGTGATCCTGTGTGGGACACATACCACCAAACTAGTCTTTATATTTCTCACCTATACTTCCTCAAAACCTTTTTAAAGCAGCACTGACCATTTGTAGTGAAGCTCATGTATTTAAGGACACCTAATTTCTGTAAGAATCAGGTGTCTCTTGCATATAAGCTAAATATGGATGCCAAGTGCACAAAAACAGTTCCCGATTGCCCTTCACAATGGAGATCAATTTTGTGAATGAAGCAATCTTTCCCAATGGCTGTGCTGGAACACATAAAAATGGACATGATTTCACTTTCAAAAACTGTTCCCTCAACTATCAAACCAAAATCAGAATAAACTAAACAGGAATTAACAGACAAATTGTATTCAGTAGAAACAATGGGGGGGGGAGATCTTCTGCATCGCCCCGTGACATGTTTCCCAGTGGTGAGAGGCAGCCTGCTGTTAGTGGGGATGGGATCTTCTGGAATCGCCACTCTCAATGGGATTTTCCATTAAATCCGTGCTGTGGTCGGAATTTTACAGCACCACCTACCATAGGAATCGGAGTGGGTGAGGAGCGGAACATGGAAAGGTCCATTGACCACGGGTGGGATTTTATAGTTTTGGGGCAAGTGAGGCTGGAAAAAATCCGCTCAATGTCTTTTAACAAGTTTTAACCAGTTTCATTTCCCCAGAAGTTTTTGTTTGAGTCTCATTTTTGATTCAGTTTCATTTCCCAGCTTCACTTTTCAGTTAGGATCTGCCTCAAAAAGATACAAGCATCGATCATTGATTCCATCATAATGTAGGCATCTGAAAAATAGACCTCCACAATCAATAACTCAGGGATCCGCACAGAGATGCTGCTTTTGCCAATGCTTTGATTTTGTCATAGTCTGCACTGAGGCCAGGATTTTATGGACCCATCCTTATTGGAGGATAACACTCCCATGTCAAAGTAAATGGCGATTTAACAGCCTCATTTGTCAGTGTGGGGCTGGGTGAGGCGGAGAGGGGCTGGTGAGACATACCATAGTGGGGCCATAAAGTCTTGGTCTTAATACATGAATATTTCTATGCTGTGAAACAAATTGACCATGAGAGAATTTATAGCTGAAACTTAGATTCTATGATGTGGAGGTGTCAACACTGGTCTGATAAAGGAGCACTGCTCTGAAAGCTCGCGATTCAAAATAAACCTGCTAGAATTTAACCTGGTGTTGTGAGACTTCTCACTTTTATTCTATAGATTGAGCTTCTCCAACTCTCCACTTCCAAAAAAACTTTATCAAACTAGTTAAAATGCTGGCGCGGGCTCATTGGGCCAAAGGGCCTGTTTCCCCTGCTGTATTGTTCTTTGTTCTTAGTTTTTAAGAAATTTTATATGCTCAATTATATTTTCACTAGGCAATAGACACAAGACATTAATAATATCAATATCATTTTCATGTGTGCATGGTTCAAAAACATCAACATTTTCTCCACTTCCAGTTTAAGTCAAAATGATAACAATACTCTTTCTTTGGATAAGTGTGCTTGGTGAGAGAGGGATGTGATATATCTTGTTATATTAATGGACTGCAACCATTGCAGATCATGAATTGTTTGGGCAGTGTGCTGGGTAATTCTGAAAGGTCAAACTGCATGTATCTTTTTGTGCATTTGTAACATGGGGAGGTGATGGCTTAGTGGTATTATCACTAGTCTATTAATCCAGGAGCTCAGTTAATGTTCTTGGATTAATGGGGACCAGGGTTCAAATCCCGCTACAGCAGATGGTAGCATTTGAATTCAGTGCAAAATATCTGGGATTAAGAATCTACTGATGACCATGAAACCATTGTTGAGTGTTAGAAAATCTCTTCTGGTTCATTAATGCTCTTTAGGTAAGAAAGTATCCTGACCATACCTGGTCTGGCCTACATGTGTTTCCAGAGCCACAGCAATGTGGCTGACTCTCAACTGCCCTCGAGCTACTAGGGATAGGCATTAAATGCTGGCCAGCCAGTGATGCCTGTGTCCCATGAATGAGTGAAAGAAACATTGAGTGTGTCAACTTGGAAATCCATTCAAACACTTCAATGGGCGGCTATAAGAATGGGAGGGTTTCCTGGTTCAGCCGCGCTTGATGTTGAGTGGCGCCCCTCAAGATATAAGCCTCTGGTGACACAAGTTCTGGGAATTACTAGCTATGGAAACAGATGAAAGCCTGCCTTAATGCACCACTCGGTGGGGGAGGAGAATTGGAATTTATCTTCTCTCAAGGTTCAAAATGCAGTAACTTCAGTACAGCAAGAAATTGTTATCAACAGTTAGGTCTCCCAGATCTTTAACTATATGTGTTAACCTAAAATGCTTCTGGGGCATTTTGACCTCACCTGATCCATTTCAAGCAACTGTCTTAATGGACTGTGTATTAATTACATGGCATTGCACTATTTGCTTGCCTATTGCCACGATGAGCCAAACAGAAGGCAATGAATCACTTAATTACATACCTCATGGATAATTAACCTTTGCTTTTCAATAAATGGATCAATTAGATAAAGGGATTTTACATTTGGGACAATTTAGTAAAATTAGGAAATCTATTAAACAATCCAGTTTTACATTTCTGTTTTACGCATAAAGATATAGGAATGAATTTTCCCGTTCCGCCTGCCACAGGAAACGTAGTGGACCTTGCAAAATAAACATTTATGTAAGTGATTTCCCTGAGCACTGCTGTTTTGTTTCATTACAAAGACTCAGACACCAAGATATCAAATGGTTCACGGATCGTTAAAAGCGACTAATAGGACAAAAATCCTAATTACATTATAATCCTAAAGATTTGATTAGAAGGGTATTCATCCCAGGCAGGAGAGTTGACTTTGCAGAAATCATTTTACATTTTCAGTCAGGGAAAAGGGATTATTGGTTTGTGTTTCAATGGAGATATAACTATGGGAACACTTTGCTCAGTTCACCAAATAACTCTGGAACTATGTGTAATGCATGAAGAGGTTGCTTTATGTCATTCTGAATGGTCACTTGATTCAGTCCTATTTAAGAACAGGATACCCAAATTGGACAATGAAATCTCAGATGTAAGACTCTTAAATGGAAGATGATAGTGGTTTCATTAATCTATTAAGATTCAGAGCCTGTACTCTGTAACAACAATATAAAACCAGTTTTGGATACAATTTCCACTGCAGGTGGAAAATCTTTATTTATTTACTAAACATCAGCAGGTACTTGCAGTGCCACAGCAGCACAGTGGTGGGCACTGCTGCCTCACAGCACCAGAGACCCAGTTTCAATTCCCGGCTTGGGTCACTGTCTGTGTTGAGTCTGCATGTTCTCCCCGTGTCTGTGTGGTTTTCTTCCGGGTGCTCTAGTTTCCTTCCACATTCCAAAGATGTACAAGTTAGGTGAATTGGCCATGGTAAATTCTCCCTCAGTGTACCCAAACAGGTACCCGAATGTGGCAATTAGGGGATTTTCAAAGTAACTTCATTGCAGCATTAATGTAAGCCTATTTGTGACTAATAAATAAACTTTACTTTTTATTTTTTTTACTTTACTTGTAATCCAGGCCTGTTGGATGGTATCTCCTAGCATGTCTAATGACTAATTAAGCCACTATCCCCTAATTGCAGTTCTGATATCTTCTTGGCCTCTGACTTTAAAACCCCTTTTCTGACTCTGCCCCTTCCCCTTTGACAAGGTAAAACTCTAAAATTGTTATCTAATTGCTGTTTGGTACCTTGGTGTCTTTGAAACCTCACCACCCCTTTCATGACCATTGAATGCAAGGCTATTTTCTTTTTCGCAACGGGGGATGAGATGGGGCCTTCATGTGTGTTACGGTAATTTTGTTTGGGTTAACTTTGCTTAGGCAAGGTGGGAAGAAAGCAAATTACATGTTTGTAGGTGAGTCTTTGTTTAAAGTTTATTTGTTAGTGTCACAAGTAGAGTCACATCAACATTGCAATGAAGTTACTGTGAAAATCTCCTGGTCATCACACTCTGGTGTGTGTTCGGGTACATTGAGGGAGATTTTAGCATGACAACTGCATGTCTGTCTTACAGACTGAAGACCTGCATGTCTTACAGACTGAGGACTGTTGCAGACAGAAGTATCTGTTAAATTGTAGGGATTTTAATGTAGAGGTATATAAATCACTGAGATTGGCAATGCAGATTGAGAAGGCAACCAAGAGGGCACACGGCATGCTTGCCTTCATCGGCCGGGGCATTGAGTTTAAAAATTGGCAAGTCATGTTGCAGGTTTTTGACCTTAGTTGGGCCGCGCTTGGAATATAGTGTTCAATTCTGTCGCCACACTATCGGAAAGGTCTGGAGGCTTTGGAGAGGATACAGAAAAGATTTACCAGGATGTTGCCTGGTATGGAGGACATTTGCTGTGAGGAGATATTGGAGAAACTTGGTTTGTTCTCACTAGAATAACAGAGGTTGATAGGTGACCTGATAGAAGTCTACAAGATTATAAGAGGCATGGACAGAGTGGATAGTCAGGAAGGTCTGTTCCTGTGCTGTAATTTTCTTTGTTCTTTGTTCTTAATCCTACCAGCCTGGGTACCCAGCTTTATGACATGCCTCGGCAAGTCAATGTGTGTATATTGTTGTGTCCTTAGCCCTTTGTATTGATGAAAAGTTCAGTATATGAGCACCACTGATGATATCCATGGTCAGAATTCTCCCCTTATCTCAATACCCTCTGTACCCCATGTCCCTAATATCTGATGCACTCTGCAAACAGAATCCACACTACATTCTTCCACAGTTAAGGCTATAAAGAGAAAATGGATGGATTCTCTCCCTGTGCCACTTCCTGGGTGATTTCTAGCAGCGGAAGCGCTCACCATTGGCCTTAAGTGTGATCTTCCAGTTCAGCTGATGCCTACAACATTTTGCATGCCTTGTGGGTCCTGAAACTGGGGAACTCGTCATTGGCGTTAACCTGAAGACCCCGCCAGCAGGAAGGGCCTGAAAGTCCCGTCCAATGAACATAAAAACACTCAATTAATGGGAACAATTCACAAGGTATAGCCACAGTCCAAATTACAAATAATTAAATCAAGAAGAGCAGGCGCAGCGATCAATTTATGCCGCATATTCGTTTTAATATGTAGTCCTTACACTGACAAATTTCAAAGCGTTAGGAGCTTGTGGGGGAGACATCACTCCCAATGGTTTCAGTGTTGCTCCAATCTTAGAGAGAAAAGGAGGGAGTTGCATGTACTGTTCATGTGAAATGGAGCCTGGGTTCATTTTATAGAAGCACTTTTAATTATTTCTTGGATGGTTTTAAATATTTAAAGATCTAAGTTCCACTATTACTCTCAGCTCCTTTTTAATTCAAGGCACTGTGTTCAGGATGTTCCCCAGGGACACTAAATGAAGAGTTAAAGTTTATTAAAGTGTTTAAATGTATGTGAACAATGTGAACATATGTGAGTGCGTGGCACGGTGGTAACAAGCAGCACAGTGGCACAGTGGTTAGCACTGCTGCCTCACAACACCAGGCATACAGGTTCAATTCTGGCCTTGGGTCACTGTCTGTGCAGAATTTGCACATTCTCCCTGTGTCTGTGTGGATTTCCTCCAGGTGCTTCAGTTTCCTCCCACATCTAAAGGCGTGGGGATTAGATGGCTTGGCCATGCTAAAATTGCCCCTTAGTGCTGGGGTAAACGCATGGCATTTTGGGCTTAGAACCTGGGTGGGAATGTGGTCGATCAGACATGATGGGCCAAATGATCTCCTTCTGCACTGTGGGATTCTATGATTCTACGAATCATGAAAGCTTTTAAATTGTTCCAAAAGCATTTAAATCATTATAAAACCCTGATAAAGGACTGATTTGTGCCATTCTTTAATGGCTGGTGCACCTTGCTGACCTGCTTCAGCGAGAAGTTGAAACTCTTGCTGAAGCCAATCAGCTGGCTTAACAAGTTTGGCAGTGAACTTGATGGCAAAATGCAGCCCAAGTTGTTCAGACTATTGTGAACAGACCACTGTACACAGATCACCATTTGTAGATCATTGTGTACAGACCATTGAGTGCAGATTATTGTGTCCAGATCATTGTACACAGATCACCATGTACATGTTATGTGTCCAGATCATTGTATTCAGGTCACCATGTACAGATCATTGTGTGAAGATCAATGTTTTTAAATTACCACAAGCAGATGACTGTGCACTGGTCATCAAGCACTGATCATTGTGCACTGAGTATTGTACCCTGATTACAATGTAAAGATTATTGTGCATATATTATTATGTACAAATCACCGTGTTCAAATCTCCATGGCAATGTCTTTCCCAATGTAAAGATGCTGGCGTTGGATTGGGGTGGTAAGAACTCAGTAAGAATTTTGCAACACCAATTTTTAATCCAACTGATTTATTTGATAGTAAAATTGCGAGCTTTCAACACTCCGTGTCTTCCTCAGGCAAATCATTTGCCTGAGGAAGACACGGAGTGTTGAAAGCTCGCAATTTTACTATCAAATAAATCGGTTGGATTAAAAATTGGTGTTGCTAAATTCTTACTAATGTCTTTCCCAGTCACAGTCTGTTGGCCAACCATTTAGTACCCTCTTCACAAACACTATAATGTTGTTGCTTCATCTGACAATGGTATCCTTTCAATTGTTCTGATGAGTACAAGGTGAAAAGCTTCGATGAAATGTCTTTTTTCAACAATGCTCAAATTCTGCTTTGCCAAATGACTGCAGATTATTCTGCTTGCATCATTCTGCCTACACAATTCTGTACAGTACAGCTCTTTGCAATTCCATATTACATTTTAAATCCTCGCAGTTGACTTCAGTACCTTCACACTTGCCCTTACTGCACTGTCTGGTGCTCCCAATAAGGTTGACGTGTTCTTGGAGTTTTCATTAGCATCCAGTTCTAACTGCCCCATCCAGTCAAAAATCCTTCAGTCAAACATCCTTTTTGTCCCATCTGCAATATATTTCCAAGTAATAAATGAAAGTGTTACATGAAAAAATATACATTGGGCAGAATCTTTCATTTCTGTCAGCAGCCAAATCACAGCAGCCCAATCAACCCAAAATAGTTGTGCACAACATCTCCCACATCTTGAGATTGTTTCTTTTTCATGTTTGTTTTTCCAATTGCTCCAGTGGCCACTGAAGGCAAATATGGCGCTGATTATATTCATGAGTGCAGCCAACATCCAATTTCCTCCTCTCATCCAATACCTTGGTATGCAGAGTGCAAAATAAGAGAAAGATAAGGGCTGGAGAATGGTTAGCTGTTTAGTTATGTATGAAGACAAGTCAACAGGAATTAACATTGATAGCTCATTTGTATCAGTTAACAAAAACAAGTGGGTAGTTGAGAACACAGCATGCAGGTACAGCTGCCTTCTTGATAGACGTAGAATAGAATAGAATCCTTACAGTGTAAAAGGAGGCTATTTGGCCCTTCAAGTCTGCACCAACTCTCCGATAGAGCATCTTACCAAGGCCTCATTCCCATGACCGCATGTATTGACCTTGTCAACATCCTTAACCTACACATCTTGGAACACAAGGGAACAATTTAGCATGACCAGTCCACCCAACAGCAATTTAGTATGGTCAATCCACCCAACCTACATTTTTGGACTGTGGGAGGAAACCGGAGAACACAGAGGAAAACCACGCAGATAGGGGGAAGAATGTATAGACTCCACACACTCAACCAAGGCTAGAATTGAACCAGAGTGTCTGGCACTGTGAGGCAGCAGTGCTAACCACTGTGCCATCATGCCACCATTCACATTTGATGTAAATGAGGAGTTGAAGGTCCCATTGCCGATTGGCGCAGCTCAGTGAAGACCATCATCTGAAGATCAAGAGCCAGCAGAGTCTCAAGAAGATCCAAGTGCTGACAAGGAGGGAATAAATCCATAATGGAATTTGACATGAGCCAGGTCTGCAGAAGATGCAGCTCATACATGGAGATGAGTGAAAGACAATGCCAATAATGGAGAAAGGAGAAGCCATCTTCAACCCTGCTGATGGGGATATTTTTACAAAGAGCACTAGCCTCGGGGGCATGTGTCTGCTGTGTTATGTGCTGGGCTGTCCACTAACACTCAGCCTTAAGCAACTACATATAGTACAAACCTTTCAACCATTTTATGAGAAAGTCAGTGACCATGGCAGCCAGCAAAAGGCAGAAATACCATTGTACACTTCAATGCACTCACACAGTGTGATAACAGCTTTGCACGATGGCTCTAAGAGGAAAAACATTCATCAATGGTTATTGCTTTACTGTCTGGAGTTGGAGCTACATCCATGTTTCCAAATACCAGCTCTCATAAATGATTAATGTAGTCGTCGCATCTTGTTCAGCAGCATGGTGGCACAGTAGTTAGTGCTGCTGTCTCACAGCATCAGGGATCTGGGTTTGATTCCCAGCTCGGGTGGCTGTGCGGAATCTGCATGTTCTCTCCAGGCCTAAGTGGGTTTCCTCCGGGTGCTCTGGTTTCCTCTCACAGTCTGAAAAATGAGCTGGTAAGTGCATTGGCCATGCTAACTTCTCCCTCAGTGTACCCAAATAGGCACCAGATTGTGGAGACTAGGGGGTTTTTACAGTAACTTCATTGCAGTATTGCTGTAAGCCACTTGTGACACTAATAAATAAAAGTAAAATTAAACTGATACTTAGCCCCAAGATGGCATCAGAACGCAGTGATGTATTTCACAACATTGACGCAAACCTACGAGTGATATCAGCATTGTACTTACAAAATGGATCAGCAGGACTATCGTGTGATTATTGACAAACACTCACTGCCCTGCATTCACCAGAAGCCTACCACGTTGATGTTCTGCATTGCTTTGGCATTGTGGCCCAGTCAGTTTTGACACAGTAGTCAATGATAATGTATTCCCTTCGTAGTTACTGCTCAGCTGGGTCATCATTTTCATACCATTACAGACCTCGATACTGTGCATCTCACAAAGGTTAATCCTTGCTATGAACCCCAAGACACAGATCGTACAGTCATGCAATAGATTCCGTATCAATTGGGGTTCTGTGACATACAGAGGGATTCTGTCAAGCAAAGTACAACACCATGCCAAGAACAAAGTCTAGATACAGGTAATTAGATGACTTCATCAGGATGAGCGCATAACTCTGACATCAGACACTCATGTCTGTCTAACAGACATTTCAAATGTCATCAAGTGAAACCAATATCCATCCCTCAGTCTCATGGAGAGTGGAAATTAATAAAAGACTAATCCCTAGCCTTAAAAGTGGAGATGAAATAATGCAGGGAGGCATAAAAAGCTATGATGCTCGACAATGAATAATACTGCCACCACCGTCTCACAGTCATAAAATAAAGGCCATTGCAAAGTACACTTGAGATGAAATTGAGTGAGATTTCATAGAACTGACAATTTGATTTGGTTTATTACTGTCACATGCATTGGTATACAGTGAAAAGTATTGTCTCTTGTTCATTATACAGACAAAGCATACTGTCCATAGAGTACATAAGAGAAAAGGAAAGGAGAGGGTGCAGAATGTCATGTTACAGCCATAGCTAGGGTCTAGAGAAAGATCATCTCAATATATGGTAGGTCCATTCAAAAATCTGACCATAGCAGCAAAGAAGCTGTTCTTGAGTCCTTTGGTACATGATCTCAGACTTTTGTATCTTTTCACCAACAGAAGAAGGTGGAAAAGAGTATAAAATTAAAGTTTATTCATTACAAGTAGGTTCACATTACATTGCAATGAAGTTACCATGAAAATCCCCTCGTCAGTACACTCCAGAGGGTGGTAAATCTGTGGGACTCACTGCCACAGGGGATTGTGGAGGCCAAGTTAGTGAATGTCTTTAAGAGAGAGATAGGTAGGCTCTTGATCAAAAAGGGGATCAAGGGATATGGGGAGAAGGGAGGAGAATGAAGATGACAATATTATCAGCCATGTTTGAATGAAAGAGCAGACTCAATGGCTGAGTGACCTAATTCTGCTCCTATATAGGACGGATGTCAGAGGCAGGTTCTTTACACAGAGGGTGGTGAGGGCGTGGAATGCCCTGCCTGCAGCAGTTGTGGACTCGCCTACTTTGGGGGCATTCAAATGGTCGGTGGACAGGCATATGGATGATATTGGAATAATTTAGGTTAGAGGGTCCACTGGCCGGCGCAACATCGAGGGCCAAAGGGCCTGTACTGCGCTGTAATGTTCTATGTTCTATGTATATCGTATGATTTAGCCTGTTCAGGTCACGCTGAGGAAGAATTTAGCATGGCCAATGCACCTAACTAGCACATTTTTTCAGCTGTGGGAGGAAACAAGGAACCATGCAGACACGGGAAGAATGTGCAATCTCCGTACCGACAGTGACCCAAACTGGGAATCAAACCTAAGTCCCTGGCGCTATGAGGCAGCATTGCTAGCTCCTGTGCCATTGTGCTGCCCCTTTGTCCTGGGAACATTGGGTCCTTGATTATGCTGGCTGTTTTCAGTGGCTACTGGAAGTGTAGATGGATTCAGTGGAAGGGAGGCTGGTTTGCATAATGGATCGGCCTATGTTCACAACTCTTCGTAGTTGCACTGATCATATCCATACCTACCAGGCTTACCTATAACTCTCAATCCCATTAAATCACATGTACTCATCCAGAAGACTCTTAAAAGACCCCAACGAGATTGCCTCTACCACCACCGATGGCAGCCGATTCCACTCACTCACCACCCTCTGAGTGAAAATCTTATCCCTGACATTTCCTCTGTACTTACTCCTACAAAGGGGCAGTACAGTGGCACAGTGACTAGCATTGCTGCCTCATAGCGCCAGGGACTTGGGTTTGATTCCCAGTTTGGTTCACTGTCAGAAAGGGAAAAGAAATGTTGAAAGTGCTCACCTTAAGGTTTTGTACCTGAATGCTCAGAGCATTCAAAACCAAATGGATGAACTAATTGCACAGATAGATGTAAAAGTGGTATGATATGGTTGGTGTTATGGGGATGTGGCTCCAGGGTGACCAAGGATGGGAACTAAACATTGAGGGTATTCAGTGTTTAGGAAGGACAGTCAGAAAGGAAAAGATGGTGGAATTGCATTGTTGATCAAAAATAATATTGATATAATATTGAGGAAAGATATTAGATAGACAATGTCAAATCTGTATGAGTCAAGTTAAGAAAAAACAATGGGCAAAAAAAAAAACATTCTTGGGAGTGTTTTTCAGACCACCAAACTGCAGTAGTAATGTTTGGAAAAGCATCAGACAAGAAATCAGAGATGCATGTGTTAAAGGAACAACTGTAGTCACGAGTGACTTTAATCTGCCTATAGATTGGGAGACTCAAATTGGTCACAGTACAATAGAGGAGGAATTTCTAGAGTGCATACGGGATAGTTTTCTGGAGCAATACATTGAGGAACTAACAGGGGAACTGGCCATCTTGAGCTGTGTGTTGTGCAGTGAAAAAGGATTAGTTGGGAATCTAGTTGTGAGAGAACTTTTGGGGATGAGTGATCTAGTATGGTAAAATTCTTTGTTAAGGTGGATAGTGATGTAGTTGATTCTGAGACCAGGGTCCTGAATCTCAATAAAGATAACTATGATGGTATGAGGCATGAATTGGCCATTATGGACTGGGAAACATTACTTAAAGAAAAGACAGTGGATAGGGAATAGCAGGCATTTATAGAACAAATAGGTGAAATCCAGAAGTTGTTTATTCCTTTTTGGCAGAAGACTGGTAAGGGAATTGTGGCCAAACCATGGCTTATTAGAGATAGTATCAGATTCAAGAAAGAAGAATACACATTGGCAAGAAAAAGCAGTCAACCTGAGGATTGGGAGCTGTTTAAAATTCTACAAGAGAGGACCAAGGGATTGATTACAAAGATAAAAACAGAGTATGAAAGTAAGCAAGCAGGGAACACAGAAATTGATGATAGAAGTTTATATAGGCATGTAAAGAGAAAAAAAATGACAAAAATGAATGTAGGCCCCTTACAGTCAGAAATGAGAAAATTCAAAATGGAAAATAAAGAATTGGCCAAGAAATTAAATTCATACATTGCCTTAGTCTTTATAAAGAAAGAATGAATAATGTGCCAAAAGTTTTAAGAAAAACAAATTTTAATGAGATGCTGAAGGAAATCAGCATCAGTAGAGAAATAGTTTTGGAGAAATTGATGAGATTGAAGGTGGATAACTTTCAAAGTCCTGATAACGTTTATCCCAGAATATTTAGGGAAGTGGAAATAGTAGATCCATTGATGGTTATTTTTCCAAAATTCTTTGGACTATGGACAGACTCCTACAGATTGGAGGGTAGCTAATATGGGCATGCTGTTCAAAGATGAAAGTAGAGAGAAAGAAGAGAACAATAGACCAGTGAGCCTGATGTTGATACTGTGGAAGTTGCTAGAGTCCATTATCAAGAATTTCATAACTCAGCATTTGGAAAAGTGGTATAATTAGACAAAGTCAGCATGGATTTACAGAAGGGAAATCGTGCTTGATGAATATATTTGAATTCTTTGAGGATGTAACTAGTAGAATTGATTGAGGAGAACTAGTGGATGTGGTTTATTTAGACTTTCAGAAGGTTTTTGACCAGATCTCGCATAACAGACTACTATATAAAGTTAAAGCACATGGGATTGCAGGTAATGTCTTGAGATACATAGAAAGTTGGTAAGCAGATAGGAAGCAAAGAATTGGCATAAATGTGTATTTTCTGATTGGCATCAGTAACTAGTGGTGTTCTGCAGGGATCTGTGCTGGGACCCCAACTGTTCATATTATATGTTAATGATTTGAAAAGGGAACTGAATATATTATCTCCAATTTTACAAATGATACAAAGTTGGGTGAGAGCATGAGCTGTGAGGAGGATGCAGAGATACTTCAGTGTGATTTTGCCCTAGGTCTCCAAGGGTAGCTGCCATCCATCCCATGGAGATTTTGATGCGCCTGCATTCTGGAGACACAACATCAGAGAGAATGAGTGGACTCCTCTACCCTTTGTTCCAGCCTAATGAAAGCCTCTGATAACTCTGCCTGATGTTCACCTGTCTGCCTCAGCATCTCCAACATTTCTCTTAAGGCTGATTGCAGAGGTTCATCATTGGACTCAGACTCCCTGACACCTCTGAGTGTCAGAGACCTTAGCCCTCACTATCTCTGCCTGTTATGGTCATGTGGATGTGAGATGATCAACAGACTGTATCCCTGAACCTACTCTAGAGCTAATTCTTACCAAAGTGCATATATCTGCATTGGTAGAAGATGCAAGTGAATACAATGAAGCAGCTACTTCAAACAGCTTGTCTGCTTTCTCATTTGAGGTAGCATGGGACTGAGGGAGTTGCCTGCCAGCTTTTCTTGCTGGTGGCTGGAATAGTGATTGACTCAGCAGTCTCCTAGATTAGATCACTCAGACATTGCCTACTTGTGGCTGACATATACTCGATGGATCTTCACTGGTTTGATTAGTGAGGTCATACAGACTTTACTTTGTTTATTTCATTGGTATCATTACGTTAACACTGCAATGAAGTACTGTGAAAAAAAAAGCTACATTCTAGCACATGTTCAGATACCGAGGGAGAATTTAGCATGGCCAATACACCTAACCAGCATATCTTTCAGACTGTGGGAGGAAACCAGAGAAACACACACAGACATGGGGAGAATGCACAGACACTGACTCAAGCCAGGAATCGAACCCAGTTCCCTGGTGCTATGCCATACTGTTGCCGCATATGAAATAGGAGCAGAAGTAGCCCACTTGAGTCCACTATCCAATAAGATCATGTGCATGTGTTTTGAATTTCATATTCCCATCTGCCCCCAAAAATGTTTGATTCCCTTGCCTAACAAGAGTCTATCCATCTCATCTTGAAAATATTCAGTGACCCCGCCTCCACTGCCTTCTAACGCAGAAAGATCCAAAATCACACAACCCCGTGAGACAAAAATAATTCACTCATCCCTGTCCCGGCCCACATTCATGATGTAGGGATGCCGGCATTGGACTGGGGTAAACTCAGTAAGAGGTCTGACAACACCAATTTTAAATCCAACCGATTTATTTGATAGTAAACTTGCTAGCTTTCGGCTCTATGGCCTTCGTCAGGCGAATGAGGTGTTCTGGTCTGCAATAGCACGCATATCAGCACAGACAGTTTACAGATTACTGATTAGAATGTAAATCCTTACACATAACCTGCTATTCAAGTCTTAAAGAGGCTAACAATGTGAGTGGAAGGAGCACTGAGCACAGGTTAGAGAGATGTGTATTATCTCCAGACAGCACAATAAGTGAGGTTTTTTGCTAACCCAGGCAAGTCATGGGGGTTACAGATGGTGTGACATGAAGCATGTTCTCGTACAGGGAGAGGGTCCTCAACTACAGGTCTCCCTTCTGGTCTTGGCTCTCTCTCTTCACCTTACATAAAATCAGTTGGATTGAGTGGGAGCACGATGGATGGAAGAACAATTCAGAAGAATTTGCACCTGCTATGTGTGCTGAGCTTTTTCCAGTAATGGATGAAGATGCTGTTCGTAATGGTCAAACATAGAAAGTATCCTTTCACAGCTTGGTATATAGCTCCTGCTCTGACCAAGATGGTAAAGAACTACAAAGATTTGTGAATGTATCTCAGTCAATCACACAAACCAGCCTCCAATCCCTTGATTCTGTCTACACTTCCCTGCTGCCTTGGAAAAGTAGCCAACATAATTAAGGACCCCACACACCCCAGAAATTCTCTCTTCCACCTTCTTCTGTTAGGAAAAAGATACAAAAATCTGAGATCTCATACCAACAGACTCAATAACAGCTTCTTCTCTGCTACTATCAGACACATGAATGAAAAGTCTATTAAGCTTATATTAAGTTGATATTTCTCCTCACCCTAGCTGTGGCAATAACATTAGATTCTGCATCCTCTCCTTTCCATTTTCTCTATGTACTCTATGAAAGGTATGTTTTATCCGAATAACACACGAGAAATGGTACTATTTATTGTATCCCAATACATGTAATAATAATAAATCAAATCAAAATGAGATGGGTATTGTAATGTGCCTGGCACACAATTAGCGCTGATGCCCCTCCTGCTGATAATGTGTGACATCCTTGTGGGTTCTAATCTTTAGAATGCCCGATGCTCTTAGAAGAGTATGAAATTGGAGAAAGCAGAACAATTTGCAGAACAAATCAGATCATTCATCTTTTTTCAGCACTGCAAGGCATTCCATTTTCATTACCCATGTGTACTGACCTCTTTGGTGACTTCCTTGCAGGTTGATATAGTCAGGTTGGTGAGCCGCCTGCTCCCATCCAAAGGAAAGAGGATCTCCTATCTTTCCTTGAATTTTAGAGGCCTCACTAAACCATGGAGTGAAGTGTTTTGGGTGGCATGTTCATATAGATGTCAAGCCCACAGTTAGCCTGCAGTGAATGAATGCCTGTGCTGATGCTGCTAAATATGGTGCCAGGACTTTGACATGAGTTATTGGCAAGGTTCAACAAATCACTGCCCTCATCACTACAATATTCGATTGGCTCATCACTACATAACTAATGAGTTGAGAAGCAAAAGGTTGGATCGAAAATCCATCCCGTTGCCCAGTGGGAATCATACAAATGTCCTGCCTCCCATTGCACTCGATCTCCAGAATGGAAAATTGCACCATTATTTTTTGAGGTACTGACAATTTTTCATCCTGAGCTGCTGGCCGCACTTTCCAGAATCTTCAATTCACTAAGATTCCAGATTACTTTTGGTGTTTTGACAACCCAACTCTAACTTAAGCCTTCCAAACACATCTCACTTTGTCCCTCATAAGTACACCAGCAGACCTGCAAGTATTCCAATTGCTATATCCCTACCTAAACCTCTAGCTTTCGACTCTCTCCAGCTTTTTCAGATCAAATTTATGATCAAATTTTCAGTAACCCTTGCCCCATGGCTTTGCATAAGTTCTTTTTTAATCCTTTCATCCACTCTTTTTCACTTCATCATTATAAAATGTTAATGTTTTTACTCTCTGCATTGAGTTACTATATAACACCTGACATTTTATGTAGAGCTTTCCCCGTACTAACATTTCCCAAGGTGGTTCACAGGACCAATATCAGATGAAATTTGACACCAGGCTGTGCAAACCTATTAAAATAGGTGATTGAAAGTTTGATCAAAGACTGGATTTTAAGGAGTATTTTCTAGAAAGAGAGAAAAAGAGATGGAGAAGTTCAGAAAGAAAATTCCAGAGCTTAAGGACTGGCAGTAAAAAGCACAGTTGCCAATATATAAATGTATAAATCCATACGATTGTTTTTAAAGCAGTATTTTATTCAAATGAGCAAGGGACATATTGTGTAAATGAATTTGATTACTTACAATATGAACCCCTTGAAGAGATGATCTTTTGCAGGCCGTGTGATCGGTTTAGATCCCTATGGAGAACTCACGTGGGAAGCTGGGCCAATTGGGAGTGAGGACATGTGTCCTGGGATGGCAGGGATCTTGAGTTGGAGCCAGGGAGGGGAAGAAAGTAGACCTGTGCATATATTCTGTGGGAGCCTTATCTTGTGTATAGTTATATTAGTCTAACAAACCCTTTGTTGTTGGAACCACATTGTGACACTTCCAGTTATTACAATATGAAATATGTGTATTTTCTCTGCTTTGCAAAGAAAATGTAGCCCAGGTCCAACATCTAACCCTCTTATGCTAAATTTACATGCTGGAAATTGCATAGGACATGGACTGCACACAAAGCTTATAAAAATCGGGAACATTCCATAGTTTAAAACAATTAGTCCAATTTATTTAAGCTTGAATAGTATACTGAAGTGAAGTTATTAATACAAGCAATATTTTAAAATACATCAATTATAGATAATCCATTAGCACTTACTGCTCTCTCAATTTATTCTTGAATGAAACAATGTCTTGGAACATTCTATTACAGCATCAATCAAATATGCAAATAAAATATGCAAGCTGATCATTCATAGAGCTCTTGTCCTGAACAGCCTTTAGACATTCATTTAAAACTAAAGGTCAAGAAATGTCAATCTCAGATTTTCTTGAATTCCTTTGCAATAGGATATAATTCTTTCATATAGACAACAATCTTGATTACCTTTCAGAATAAATATCTCGGCAGATATCTAGTTCAAAATTTTATTCACAACAAATTAAAATACGAGCCATCTTTTGACCCAAGATTAGGATCCCAAATTTCCATAAGCTTCTTAGCTTTTCGTACGATCCATTTTACCATCCCGCCTGCCATGGGAATCGTAGCGGGTGGGACTTGGGCCACACAAAGTTCTGTTGACCTCAGGCAGGATATTTTGACTTTGGTGTGAGTGTGCCCAGAAAATCTCGCCCAATGTTGGACTACAGCAAGTTCAAATCCCAGTGCAGGAGTTGGAAACCAATTAATTCATCAGTCTGGAATAAAATGCTTGTCTCCTTATCATGAAATGGATTATTGTAAAAACCCACCTAGTTCACTAACATCCGCCAGAGGCAGAAATCTTACTCACTGACCGACACAGACTCTAGATCCACAGAAATGTGATTGAACGTTAACTGCTCTTTGAAATGGCCAAGCAAGTCACTAAGTTAAATAGAACTGATAACAGAAAAAAGCACCATGGGTGCATCCACACCACAAGGACTGCAGTAGGGTCAAGCAGATGGTCCTCCACCTTCTTGAGGGTTATTGGAGATGGGCAACAAAAGCTAGGCTTGACAATAACTCTCACATCCCAAGAAGGAATGAAAGAAAATTGTCCTGATGCAAGCCAACAAATTTGTAATGAAAGAACATCAGGATAGAAATAGTTCTTAGAACATGGGAAACATAAGAAATAGGAGTGGGTTATTCAGCCCATCGAGCCTGCTAACTTTCAATGACTCATGAACAAAGAGAGTCAGGTAGTTTTGGGCATCAATACTTCCCAAAATCTTACCGTTTAAGAAATACTTCAGGCACAGATTTATTGCCCATTCATGCCACTGCTGCACCGAGGTCGGAAAATTTGGTGGGATGGGAAAAGGCTGGCTGAGTGAACAGCTGTAAGATTCCGGCCTCTCTCCTTCCCTTTTAAATAGTGGAGTTACGTTTCCAACCTGCAGGAACCTTTCCAGAATCTAAAGCTTTTTGAAAGATAATGAGCACTATCTCTATCAGCCGCCTCCATCAACACTCTGGGACTGTAGCTCACCAGGTTCAGGGGATTTGTCAACCTTCAATTCAATTAATTTTTTGAGTGCTAACTCTTTATTAAAACTAATTTCTTTCAATTCTTCATTTTCACAAGCCCTTGGGTTCCCTGGTTTTACATTTACAGTGCACTAGGAGTCAGAGTGAGAATTAAAAGGCACATCTGCTGGCAGGATCATCTGAGACTAATGGATGTGAGGGGATTTTGAACGTAAGGACTCCTAGGAAGTTTGAGAAGTTATTACTGCAACAGCAGGGAACAATTTCTTTTTACATAAACATGCCCATTGAAACAAATCCTGGGAGTGACATGTGACGGATAACAATTTTGGATTTGGTGCACGTTTGACCGACAGAGACCAGGGATTAAAAACCATTGATCTCTTAGGCTTGAGGAGATAATGGTAAGAAAATGTAAGTGCCAGATCAGCAGGATTGCGGTTTCTACTGTAAGTCACATGGTGCATAGCACTGCATCATAAAAATAGTGGTTGTTCCAATATCAGTTTTAAGATGCTCTGGGGTAATAATATTAGGAACATACATCATCACATTACTGTAAAATCAATATTCCTGGCATCGCTGATTGGGGAAGAGCTAAAAGACAGATAAATTTGACTTGCTGATGTTTTACTGCAGCATTTTACAAAGCCTACATTCAAAAGATGTGAATCAGCTCTGTATCTGCCAGTCTCAGAATCAGGTGAGCAATTGAGAAAGTTCCACAAAGGTGTACGTGTTACAATTATTAAGACAGTTATGTTAAAGGTAAGACAACTGTGCCACAGATGGCAATAACAATAACGACGTAGCACACATACGAGATCTTTAATAAAGGAAAGCATTCCAGAAATGCAAGTCAAAAAAGCTGATGTTGAACCAAAGGGTCAGTACGGTGGCACAGTGGTTAGCACTGCTGCCTCACAGTGCCATGTATCAGGATTCGGTTCCAGTCTCAGGTCACTGTCTGTGTGGAGTCTGCATGTTTTTCCACAGTCCAAAAGACATGCTGGTTAGGTGCATTGGCCATGCTAAATTCTCCCTCAGCTGCTGGAGTGTGGCGACTAGGGGATTTTCACAGCAACTTCACTGCAGTGTTAATGTTGTGACATTATCAAATAAACTTTATCGAAGGAATGGTTAAGTAGGGTGAGCAGAAGGTTGGTCAAACAAGAGGGATTTCTGAAAGGTTTAAAGGCAGGAAGGTGGTAAAGTTTGAGAACGGAATATCAGACCAGATTCAGATGATTGATGGTACGGCTGCCATATAGTTGAGTGATGGGAAAGAGACTGCAGAAGAGATGTAGAACAATAAATTGGAGAAGGTTTCTCTGTTTACAGGAGCTAAGAAGGAAGTCTTGAGGCCCAGTGGGTAATATCTGTACCTCTGAGACAGAGGCCCTGAGTTTGAGTCCCAATCCAGGATCTGATGGCCATGCAAGGTGCATTCATAACACGGTCACACAGGCTGATTATCAACCTGCAAAGGTTTCCAACATGCCAACATCAGGTGGGAAAGAGCAGGAGATACTCCTTGTCAGTTATGTTTGAGGTTGAGCGACATCCCTCAAGCAACAGCCTAGCTGTTCAGGCTAGCAACCTGTTCCAGTAAAATTGAGTTATGGTGAAAAAAATGTAAGCATTTGCTTTGTTTGTTTGATGCATTTCTAGAAACTGGAGATGGTAATTGGGAAAGAGCAAAGTTAAGGGACATTATCACTGCCCTCTGTAACCTGCATATTTTATATATCGATGCATATTATATATATTATTCCCAGACCTGCGAGAAGGGAAGTTCGGAGCTTAGGTAAAGGCATAATTTTGGATTGCAGGAAGCCACCCATTGGGTCCCCAGGAGCCAGGTAAATCTTGGTGTAGGTTCTGGAAGGTGTGATTGTTCATTATTGTTCTTGACCTCGAAGGAAAGTAAAAAAGATGTTTACAAGCTCTCCAGCTGTCCTGAACACCTTTCCCTCACTGGTTTCACCAATCTGGAAAGTCAAAATGGTTTCTCCATTCAGGCCACTGGTAATAATAGCAGTCAGGCCCTAATGATGTAATTGGAACCAAATCTGCATATATAAAACATAACCTCAGCTGTAGTGGGAAAGGAGTGGGATATTGGGACATCAGGCTGTGAGTTTCAGCTGGATGGGTAGGGTTAAATTGCTGCTGAGGTGTCTGGGATCAGATGCTAGTATAGGGCTTTGAGGAGGAGACGCACAAGAAACATTTGGCATGGAATAAGATATGTTACTAGAGTGTGGGATGAGCTGAAGTTTATGAAGAGTGTAAGATGGAAGTGTGCCAGGAAAGCATTGCGATAACTAGACCTGGAGATGACAACATCATGGGTCAAGGTTTCAGCAGAGAGTTATCCTGGGACAGAGATGGGCAATGTTACTGAGGTGGAAGTAGTTAGTCATTGTATTGGAGAATATATGGATCAGAAGCTCAGCTCAAATTTGAACAGGACCTTAAAATTGTTAATAGCTTACTCATGGATAAGGTACAATGTTATGTATTCCAACTACATATACGTGTTAGATAGCTCTCTTACAGAGAAAATATTGTGTTACAGATTATTTATAGGAAAGCTATGCCCTACACATTCAGGTAGGGTAATTATGTCATACCTTAAGAGGTGTCTTATATACATCTATATAGTTCAGCTGTCACATAGATCAACAATGCTGCGAAATATAAAACTGGACATGACAGGTGGCTTGGTATTGATCTGTGACTGTCGCTGTCGCTCCAATGTTCTTCGACTCCACAGTGTGCCGGTAGAAATAACTTCCACTATTCTCCAACCTCGCCAATAATTCAGGATCCCATTGTGGTCAATATCTAAACACTCCCACCCAAACCTGTAACTGTAGATGTCCTATTGCCCAATGTGGATGTCACTCTTCCCCATCTTCAGTGTGTACATGGTCACTTCAGATGAAAATCCTCCCCCCCACGCCCCCCTCAAATATCACACCCCAAGAAAAGTTTCATGTATCATATTATCCTTTATACAGGGTGCAGATGCCTCCCCTAACCCTCACCATTCCACCTGCAGCCAGCATCATGACAGAATACAGCCATGGCCTGCAACGTTAAAACCATGACCATGTCATGCACACCATTTTCCTAACTAACCACACACCCATTGCCATTCCCTGAAGTGGGACAACATGTGAGTCATGTTTGGCCATGTGACATAACTCACATTTCCCCAAACTGACTTCACCCTGGTACCCCAGCTCAGGAATGACTTCAGGAATGACTTCACTCTCACACGCTGACCACTTGGCCACATACCAGGGACAATGACTGCCTTTCTCTATGCTCTCCCATTCCTTCCTGACTACTGGCAACATGTTGTCCCTCCTCCCTCACTGCCATAAGTCTTTGTGCAAACTTCCTTTTGTGGCAAACCTATCTCCTCTCCCAGCTCCATGAGTTTTTGTGCAAGCCTTTATCCCCTTGTGCCAAACTAACACTCCCCACCACCGCTATGTCTCACAATATTTCTGAGTCTGTTTGTTTCCCTTCCATTTCATGTAGTCAATACCCCGTACTTTGTCTGTGTTCCTTTTATGTTGGAATCCAGCTTCCCTCACTTGGTCTCCTGCCCGTTTACTATTGTTTCCCCCCATCTCCCCAACTCTCCCTCTGCCAGTTATCCCCATGTCTCCTCCCCTTCCTTCTCTTGTACTCACTTCCCCAACCTTCTGATCATAACGCTGGTCTCTGTCTGGGTCAGTGCCCTGACTGAGCTCCCAAGTAAGATCATCCATTGGAGGAAGTCAGCAAAGAGCACAAACATCCACCCGTGATAGTCTGGAACAACTTTGCTGCAATTAGGCTTTAATTGTTGCATAAACTTCAATGTCCCAAGTGATGGGAGGGCTGACACATGCCCACCATTCATATAGAAATGTCATTCAGACCAGTCTAATTTCCCAGCAATGTGGTTCTACATCAGGGGCAAAATGATTCGGTGAGCAGTATTTTTAATAAGCTTCTATGAGATGACCAATGGGTGGCACGGTGGTTAGCAATGTGCCTCACAATGCCAGTGATCTGGTCTGATTCCAGCCTTGGGTGACTGTCTATGTGGAGTTTGCACATTCTCCCCATGCCTGTGTGGGTTTCCTCCGGGTGTTCCAGTTTCCTCCCACAGTTCAAAGATGGACAGGTTAGGTGGATTGGCCATACTAAATTGCCACTTGTTGACAGGAAGATTGGCAGGGTAAATGCATGGGAGTACGGGGATAATGCCTAGGTGGGATTGTTGTCAGTGCAGGCTTGATGAGCCCAATGGCCTCTTTCTGCATGGTAGGATTTCTATGATTCTATCAGATGGCAATGCATACAAAAGTGTAAAGTAGATAAGAGAGAAACCCAGCTCACCATCAGCTTGGAAATAATGAGGGAAATTCTTCTGCTGACTGGCTCCAATTTTTGACCTCTTGCCAAATTTGCAGTCCCACCCACCATGATAGCCATGACGGGCTCGATGGTAAAATTCCACCCATTGTCTCCATGAGTTGAATGCTTGGCTAGGCCATGGATCGGCCTAAACGTTATTCTTTTAATTAGCGAGCTACTGCATACACTTGATTTTGCTCTCTTTTTCGCATGGCCAATGCATCTAACCAGCATGTCCTGGTTAGGTGCATTGACTATGCTAAATTCTCCCTCAGTATACCCAAAGAGGCACCGGAGTGCAGCGACTAGTGGATTTTCACAGTAACTTCTCTGTAGTGTTTATGTAAGCCTATTTGTGACACCAATATATAAATTTCTCTGATATCCCCGCTTATACTCATCCTGAAACCTCTGAAAAATGCATCACTGATTTTGAGCACCATCCCTAAAGCAAAATCTCTCTGATGATCCCTCTTCTTGTTCTGAATAATTACAATGTATTTCCTCTCTTCAGTAACTTCTTAATGCCTTGGAGTTACTCTAAACAATGCGACAAATTATTATTGAGTACTTTGAAAATCTAGTATTGTGGCTTCATCCATTTGGACTTAGATCTCTTGAACTGATCCATTAAAAAAGAATATGTTCAGTAGAATCATAAAGAACCCATAAAAGTTAGCAGATGTAGTATCTTTATGACCTCATAAAGCAAATGCTTTTTATTGTTATTGAACAAACACGTAATCTGATCTTTACAACACAATATTCGAGCCCAATAGAAACATCACCAAACACATAAAGGGTAGGAATCCATGGCAGGTTTTGCATTCAGAGCAATTAGGTTTAGCACACCAAGTCTTTTCTGCTTTTGCTCCGACACAATATATTACTGACTTAATTAGGCAGCAGTTACTGCATTGACACTGCTGTCTCATTTAGCAGCAGCATCTTTCAACCAATTTAACAACAAACCAGAGTTCACAATGAACCATGTAATAACTGTAGTCACTTAGTAGACAGTGAGATGTTTAGTCACACGTACACACTAATGATGGCATAGGCAAAATTTATGACACAATAAAAATGAGGAACTATCTTAGGCTTTGGAAGCTAACAGGGCTTTTGAGCTCTGTGCAATTGGGCAAAGGAAATTTCCACAACTTTCCACTTTTAAAGAATGTTCCCCATGGTAGGGGAGTCCAGAACTAGAGGTCATAGTTTGAGGAAAAGGGATAAACCTTTTAGGACTGATGTGAGAAAAAATGTCTTTACCCAGACAGTGGTGAGTCTATGGAATTCACTACCACAGAAAGTCGTTGAGGCCAAAACGTTTTGTGATTTCACGAAGAAATTAGATACAGCTCTTGGGGCTAAAAGGATCAAGGAATATTGGGGTGGGGGGTTGTGGGATGAGTTGTGGGGAAAGGCAGGATCGGGATATTGAATTTGATGATCAGCCATGATCATAATGATTAGCAGATCAGGCTGGAAGGGCCGAATGGACTATTTCTTCTAATTTCTGAGGTTCTATGTTTCTTGGTGCATGTTTTAATTCTTGATGAGCATGTAGCTCCTTCACTCATTTTTGACAGGTTTGGCTGAATTGCTGGATCAGGGCCTCAGTTGGAAAACTGCAGGGGGAATGCCTAGATACTTACACTTCAACTAATCTCAGCAATCACTGGACTGAGCACGTTGATTCCATTTAGCAAAAGATTGGTGATTGGTTTTGGATGGTTGTATTTCTGCTGATCTTCCACCAAAACTATAGGGGCCAATTGAGAGATTTCCTGAGGGAACTCCCAGCATTGGCTGTTATCTAATAAAGCATAAAAGCCAACAAGAAAGATGTGCATTTATCTGACACTTTTCGCAATTACTGGACATCTCATTCACAATATAGTCAACAAAATACTTTTGAAGTGCAATCACTGCTGTGATGCGACAAACATAGTGAGATCTCACAAACAGCAATGTGATAATCTGTTTTTGGCAATGTTTATCAAATGGCAAATATTAATCAAAATATCAAGATAGCTATTCTGAAACTTTGCTAAATAGTACATTGGGATTTTTTACTTACACTGAGAGGGCTAATAAGGCCTCAGTTTAACTTCTTATCCAAAAGGAAGGATTGCTGACAATGCAGCATTCCGTCAGTACTGTGCTGGAATGTCAATTTGATTTTATACTCAAATTCTCAAATGGGACAAGAACACTACCAAATAATTTATTGTTGTCATTACAGTTAACCCGTTGGGTTTCTTAACCTTACCATTTGTCAGCAATGTAAATCCAAACTGTATACTTTAATATATATTTTAGTGGTTTTTGTTGGAAATAGACAGTATTTTTTATTCAGCAAGTTGTAGTTGAATTAAACAACAGTATTATAATTTTTTGAAGAGTAAATGTGCCAAGCAGACAAGAGCTATAATTAACATTGTCAGAAGTAGGTTTGCATTAACACTGCAATGAAAATCCTCAAATCGCTGCACTCCCGGCACCTGTTCGGGTACACTGAGGGAGAATTTAGCACGGCCAATGCATCTAACCAGCATGTCTTTTGGACTGTGGGAGGAAACCAGAGAACACAGAGAAAACCCATGCAGACACAGGGAGAATGTACAGATTCTGCACACACAATGATCAAAACTGGAAATTGAGGCAGCACTCCTAACCACTGTGCTATCATACCACCTTACTATTTAACTTGAGGAATCACACATTTTACACAGAAACAGTATCTGAAATAATTGATATTTTCCTATTTGCTAAAAACATAAAAAAAACTCAAGATGACTGAGCCACCTGAGGTATGCAGAGAAATACCAACAGAGCCAAAAAAGAAACTCTTTGTGAGCCATCCACAGGGTCTGGGAATCTGAGAAACAGGAATCATTGAGGTAGGAAATATTAATATCTGTTTTGTGAAGCAAATTGAACAATCTTACCATTGATTTTCATCTGTCCAAATAACCCATTTTTAAATTTCTTCTGAAAGCTACTTGTTGTGCCTATGCTTACCTGAACTTCAGCATCTCGCACAATCATAGAATTCCTACAATGCAGAAGGAGGTCATTCGGCCCATCGAGTCTGCACCAACCACAATCCCACCCAGGTCCTTTACCCGTAACCACATATATTTACCCTGCTAAGCCCCTGACATTAGGGTCAAGTTAGCATGGCCAATCAACCTAATCCACACATCATTGGACTATGGGAGGAAACCGGAGCACCCGGAGGAAACCCACACAGCACTAAGAGAATGTGCAAACTCCTCCCAGACTGTAACCTGAGGCTGGAAGTGAACCCGGGTCCCTGGGTTAATAACCCACAGTGGTTATTGGCACATAACCACTGTGCCAATGTGCCATCAAATTTTTTGGGTTGAGGAACATTATAATAAATGAGAATGGGTGATAAAAGTGAACATTTATGTACCATTGTATATAAAAAATAAATTCTTTAAAAGACCTAAGGTGGATGGTGAAGTGAAGCAAGCACAGGGATAATTTGAGGTAGAAAAATTATGGACACCTAGGCCTGAACTCTGAGGGCCCTGTGCTTTAATCTGCTCCCACTGCACCTCCCTGATATAGTGCTGTTTAATGGGCAATGTAGAAGTTTGACTTTTTATCTCACATTATCTTCAACATTTCCTGACTGGAGACTCAGATACGATTGTATGAAAGTCAAATACTTCTAACCTCATTAATGCACATTACATCTGAACTGGAGTTACCCGAAGGGCAGGTAAAAATAGACTCTGTTTTTAACTCATGCTAAACGTGACGTGGGAGTGCTTCATTGAAGAACTTTAATCAGTGTCTAACCTATACTGTTGCTGATCTGCTGGTGTCAGGTGCTGACACTTCTGACCAAAATTTCCTTCTCTGGCACTGACACCGATCAACATTAGTACAAAAATGGAAAGCAAAATGAGTCAAAGGATCGAAGATCACAATGTGATTCGGCTCAAAACTGCTTCATGGAGACAGTGTAGGCAGTACAGAAATGACCTTTCACCTCTGGAGTTTAGGTTCAAAACAAATTGGGTAAAATGGATGAACACTTCAACCATAATGAGCATTAATGAGGTTGGAATTATTTGACTTTCACACAATTGTACCTGAGTCTCCAGTTGGAGATGTTGAAGGATCTGTGATAAATGACACATCGCACCCTCTTTTCAATCAGAAAGTGGACTGTATGAGATCCTGGTGATAAATTAAAAACATGATTTCCCTGTTGTCCATTGATCCTGGGCCATTGTCACTCACTGTCACATCTGCCTTCAATGTAAATATGAAACCAATGGTTTTGAAAAATAAACTTAAGATGGAGAGTTGACAGGTGGCCCTTATTAAATGCTTTCTTAGAATGATACAAAAACTGTCACCAAAGTCCACAGGAGACGTATAGCTGTAATTCATCAGCAGCAAAATTAAAGAAGCCTGAGCATTGGTTGCTGAGGGGGATTTTCCAAAAACAAACTCATATAATCTTACAAAGTCAATGGAACCAGACCACAATAACTGAGATCTTCCTATCAGAGAGATTAAAGTTGTGTCACAAGTATGCTTACATTAACACTGCAATAAAGTTTCTGCAAAAATCACCTAGTCCGCACTGGTAACAATCCCAACTGGGGCTTATCCCTGCAACACCACATAACTACCCCATTAATTCCACTAACTACACATCCCGGAACACTAATGAGCCATTTAACACTACCAATGAACCTAACCTGCACATCTGTGGCAAGAAACTGAAGCACCCGGAGGAAACTCAAGCAGACATGGGGAGAACATGCAAACTCCACACAGATAGTAACCCAAGCTGGGAATTGGACCCAGATCCCTAAAGCTGTGAGACAACCACTATTCCAGCATGCCATCCATAATCTTTTTCATTTTTAAAATCCACAAAAAAGTATGCTGCTAGAATAATTTAAACTGGTGGAACTACTCTGAAGGTAAGGAAACACATTAACTTCACATTTTTGACACATTGATCATGAAAAACAATCAAATAAATAAAATCTGTCCATAACAACTTGGGTATTGGACTGATTCTCTGATAGGGCATCTTACCCAGCCCACCCACTTTAACTTCACACATTTACCTCAGTAATTGGGATACAAAGAGACAAAGATACAAAGAGTACATTGGGATACAAAGAGACAATTTATCATGCCATTCCACCTCACCTGCACATCTTTGAACTGTGGGAGGAAACTGGAATATGAGGAGGAAACTTATGCAGTCACAGGGAAACATGCAAGCTCCATACAGTCAGTCAAAGAACAAAGAAAATTACAGCTCAGAAACAGGACCTTTGGCTCTCGAAGCCTGCACCAACCATGTTGCCTGTCTGAATTAAAATCCCTGACCCTTCTGGGGATCATATCCCTCTATTCCCATCATTTATTTGTCCAGACAGCCCTTAAAACTCACTATCGTACCTGCTTCCACCACTTCCCCCACATTAAACTCCAGGAGCCCATCACCCTCCGTATAAAAAAACTGCCTTGTACATTTCCTCTGAACGTTGTCCCTCGCACCTTAAACTTATGGCCCCTAGTAATTGATTCTTCCACTCTTAGAAAAACTTCTGGCTATCCACTCTGCCCATGACCCTCATAATCTTGTAGACTTCTATCAGGTTGCCCTTCAACCTCCATTGTTCTAGTGAGAACAAATAAAATTTCTCCAACATCTCCTCATAGCTAATACCTTCCATGCCAGGCAGCATCCTCGTAAATCTTTTCTGCTCCCCCTCCAAAGCTTCCATTTCTTTCTGATAATGTGGTGACCAGAATGTTCCAAGTGTGGCCTAACTAAGATTCTATAAAGCTGCAACATGAGTTGCTAACTTTTAAACTCAATGTCCTGGACAATGAAGGCAAACATGCCATATATCTTCTTGACTACCTTTTTCAGGCTGTGTTGCCACTTTCAATGACCTGTGTACCTGTACACCCAGATCCCTCTGCCTATCAATAATCTTAAGAGTTCTGTATTTACTGTATATTTCCTATCTGTATTAGACCTCCCAAAAATGACATTCCCTCATATTTTTCTGTATTAAACTCCACCTGCCATTTCTCCGTTCAAGCCTCCAACTGATTTATATCCTGCTATATCCTCTAATAGTGCTCATCACTATCTGCTAATCCACCAATATTTCTGCCATCTATAAGTTTACTAATCAAACCAGTTACATTTTTCTCCAAATTATTTATATATATATATATATGTATATATATCATGCACAGCAAAGGTCCCAGTATTGATTCCTAAGAAACGCCATTTGTCACAGCCCTCCATTCAGAAACAAATCCTTCTGTTGCTACCCTCTATGCCTCAGCCAGTTCTATATTCACCTTGCCAGCTCATCTTTGATCCCATGTGACTTCACCTTCTGCACCAGTCTGCCATGAGGGACCTTGTCAAAGGCCTTACTGAAATTACGCAAGTCTGAAATTGTACCAGGGTCCCTGGAGCCGTGAGGCAACAGTGCTAAATGCTGTGCCACCGTACTGTCCATGAAGTGACAGTGCTAACCACTATACCACTGTGCCAGAGAAATTCATTGCAAATGAGCCAAATGTGTCTTTAAAGGAATTAGAGTTAGAAGGCAAAAATAGGATAAAGCCAAAAACCTTTGGAACAAAACAAAAGGATTATAAATGTAAGCTTTGCAAGTGCTAACAATAAAAAAATTAAATGGCCACTTTCAATGTGGCAGCATTTCTACAAGAGGAGAACTTAGCTTGGCAAATATGCATCCCTAAAAATAGAACAGCTAATAACCATAGCTAAGGAGGTACAACTTAATATTCAGAATAAGGCTCGGAAAGCTGAGGTGCTAAAGATGCTGGCTGAGTGTTTTGGCTTTACTTCAGATTTAGAACTGGTGGAGGAGCCTGAAGCAGGCTACATTACTGTAGCTAAAATTCACTTGTGAGAGTGGAGGTTGGAGCTAGTGTTCCAGGCAAAAGAGAAAGAAAGGAATTAGAAGTGAGAGAGGAACTTTTTAGCTGCAGAAGATAACGTTTAGAGTCTATTTATTATTGTCGCAAGTAAGCTTGCATTAACACTGCAATGAATTTACTGTTGCCACACTCCGGTGCCTGTTAGGGTACACTGAGGGAGAATTTAGCATGGCCAAACCAGCACATCTTTTGGACTGTGGGAGGGAACTGCAGCACCCAGAGGAAACCAATGCAGACACAGGGAGAATTTGTAGACTCCACACAGGCAGTGACCCAAGCTGAGAATCGAACCTGGGTCCCTGCTGCTGTGAGGCAGCAGTGCTAACCACTGTGCCATCTGCTTTAATTGCTGCCTCTTAAGATCAAACCAAGTCTGCTATTCTTAGTGTCAGTGAACTCGTGCCAGAGGGATACCACTAACAATTCCAGAATTCCTGTAAAAGAATCACACAGACCTTCCCCTAGGGTTCAAAAAAATTAACAGTTAGCTTTTGACTGGTGGGTACAAGTCCTAAGATTGACCTACAAAAGGGTAAGGGAAATAACACAGTTAGAGGAGCTGTCTCTCATACAGCATCGAACATCACAGAGAGGAACAAAGCATATTCAAGGTCAGCAGCACAGCTATTTTGGCTGATAACAAAGGTAATTACAGATTAACCCATTAACCTTTTGATCGAATTGTGACCTAATATCTCTGACCAGCAAAGGAGGGATGAAAAAGAAGTAGAGGAACGAGAATATACTCTGTGGGAAAAGTGATCAGAAATGATGGCACTGACTTCACTGGCATGGTTTGTTAAGATTGCGCCTGAGGCCAATGGGAAATACCATTCTGTGAGCCTTGCCTGCCCCGATTTCGGAGAGGTCGTACTGGTAATATCAGGACTGATATTGAATCCCCAATCTTTAAAAGAAAAAATCTGGAAGCAAATCAGGACCATGCCCTGCTTCCTTCCGATGTGCAATGCCAGGCCACCTAAAAGTGAAATGTTAGTTCACTAAAAATCCATGGGGGAGGCAGGCTTGGAATCATGCCCATGTAAAAGTAACAAACCCCGACACAAATGGGAAGGGGTAGGACAAAACTCCTGCCAAGCCATTTTGCGAAAAGAGGCAATGATTTATTTTGTATCACAAGTCTTCAAACTAAATCACCATATTTGGACATATATGCAGGAATTTTACTACCTCACATATAAGAATTGGCCCAAGGCCGGCAGAGAGTGCTGTTCTATGAGCATCTCCCATCCTGGAATCGGGATGGGAATCCCAGTAAAATTCTGGCACTAGGATGAAATAGGAATTGTAGTGGGCAGGATATGGACCATATGACCTTTGGCAGGATTTTCCAATCTTGGAGCAAACATGGCCTTAAAATCTGTATTATAAGGTATACTGAGCCTAGGCCAAATTATACCCTTTGAGGACATTGCAAAGACAAAAGATACTGTCGATACAGATCTATAATGAATCTTAATACATTTGTACAGATTTAAGATTTTTTCATTGAGTCCTAAAACGATGAACTCCTCTTATGTCAAAGTGAATTTTCTGAGCACATTTACAGAATTAAGCTGGTTTAGACAAACAAATCAGTGAAGGCAAATTGGAAACACCAATAAAATAAACTGCACTGGAAGGAGATCAAAACAAAATGGGGTCAGTGTGGTGGAAATGCAAAGAACAGATGAGAAGGGATTATAAGATTAGCTGAAAGGTTAAAGCTGTTCACATATTAATGTCCTGGTCAACAAGAGGTTCATTTACAATCAGGTTAGCAAGTGCACTGACCAAGAAGAAGCATCTGCAGATTGCGGTCATTTCCAGTGTGGTCACCTGAAGCACTGACTGAGAAAATACAGAAGTTTAGAGAGATAAAATTGGACTGCCGATGAGGAAATCAATAGAGGAATGTTTGGTGCATGCGATAAGGGGATTATGCGAGGAAATGGCTGGGTAGTAAGCAGGGTTTAATGAGTGTAACTTGGCACAGACTGGACAATATTGGTTAAACTCTTTTTCACAACCTTGCAATCTGACACAGGATTTTCAGGGCCACGTGTTTTGATTTCTTTCAGCTTCTATCATAGTTTTGGAAGTAAAGATTTGAGGTATTTGGAATATCCCAGGCTCAGAGTGCAATCGTAGTACTATTGTGACAAATAAAGTACAAAGAGTATTATTGCTATTTTTGAAGATGATAATATGTTTGTATTGATATAGGGTAGATGAAATACGATCATTAAAGCATAAATTCCTGCTCCTGCATTTGGGCATATTCAATTGCTTCGTCAATGCACTCCAAAGAAAACTAGGCAGAAAGAAGTGCATACAACTGTTATGCATTAAAATAAATGGACAAAATATTGGATGGGCTCTCTCAGATATCTATCTGATCCTGCAGCCTAACTTACAAACGTACATATGGACATACGAACATACAAAATAGGAACAGAAGTAGGCCATTCAGCCCTTCAAGCCTGCTCTGCCATTCAATAGGATAATGGATGATCTGTTTGTGCTGAGTTCCACATCCCCATGTTTCCTGATAACTTCTGATTCCACTGCCAACAAGAACTTCCACCTTAAAAATATTCACTGCCCACCTCTCCCCTCCCACTGCCTTCTGAGACAGACAATTTTAAAATCACAGAGCCCTCTAAGAAAAAAACAAATTCCCCTCATCTCTATCCTATAAGAGAAACAGAAAGAAGTCTCACAACACAGGTTAAAGTCCAACAGGTTTGTTTGGCAGCACTAGCTTTCAGAGCCTCAAGCTCCTTTTTCAAATGAGTGAGGACTTGTGTTCACAAACGGGGTATATAAAGACACAAATTCAGTGTACAAGATAATGGTTGGAATGCGAGTCTTTACGGTAATCAAATCTTAAAGACACAGATAATGTGAATGGAGAGAGGGTTAAACACATGTTAAAGAGATGTGTATTGTCTCCAGCCATGATAGTTAGTGAGATTTTGCAAGCCCAGTCGTGCAGGTTACAGATAGTGTGACATGAACCCAAGATCCCTGTTGAGGCCTCATGTATACAGAATTTAGTTATTGCTTTCTGCTCAGCGATTCTGCTTTGTGTGTTGTGAAGGCCACCTTGGAGAACGCTTACTTGAAGATCAAAGGCAGAATGCCCATGACTGCTAAAGTGTTCCCTGACAGGAAGGGAACACTCCTGCCTGGAGATTGTTGAGTGATGTTCTTTCATTCATTGTTGTAGCATTTGCATGGTCTCCTCAGTGTACCATGCCTCAGGACATCGTTTGCTGCTGCATATCAGGTAGACAACGTTGGTCGAGTCACAAAAATATGTATTGTCTACCATATGGATGGTGTCCTCACGTGAGATGATGGCATCTGTGTCGATGATCCAGCACTTTTTGCAGAGGTTGCTGTGGCAGGATTGTGTGAAGTCGTGGTCACTGTTCTCCTGAAGGCTGGGTAGTTTGTTGCGGACAATGGTCTGTTTAAGGTTGTGCAGTTGTTTGAAAGCAAGAAATGGGGGTGTGGGGATGGCCTTAGCAAGATGTTCATCTTTATTGATGACATATTGAAGGCTCTGGAGAAGATGTCATAGCTTCTCCCCTCCGGGGAAGTACTGACACTCTCAGTGGGTGGGGCTGATGTGGTGCATAGAGATATCTTGCAGAATAAATACCAATCAACTGTCTGAACAAATCCGGAAACTGATCTGGCCTCCGTCCACCCTTCTCCTACAGAATGATCTGACTCCCCCCCCCCCCCCCCAAAATACTGATCTGAGTCAGAGAGCTGTTGGAAGCTCTGACCATGCTCTTCAGCAGCTGGAGCACCAAATTCAGACTTATATTTAGCAGGTCCATTCTGGTGCGGTTCCAGGTTGGCAAACACAGTGGTAAAGGGTGAAATGCTGGTAAAGTTAGGCGGGCAGTTCATTAATTCAATTTAAATGCATGCAAATACGTTTAAATTGTCGTTGCACCCGTTTCGAGCACAACTCAGATTGTAGCAATTCCCAGGTCTCAGTAAAGTGGTTATCTGCACAGATCATGTTAATGGCCTCACGCTTGACTTTACCATGTTTTCATGCCCAAAAACAGGCATGATGCAATGGTTAAATAGGGCCCAATGATTCTTAACATTAAATCAGGATATTTATGTGCATTTTCAGTATTTGTTATAGACATATACAGTATATGTCTAGAACATAGAACATTACAGCGCAGAACAGGCCCTTCGGCCTTCGATGTTGCGCTGACCAATTAGGAAAAAGCCATGACCCTCCAAACTAAACCATTCTCTTTTCGTCCATAAACTTATCTACTAACCTCTTAAACACCACCAAACTTGGCGCACCTACGTTAAGAAACAAGACATAATTCATCCCATGGGCCTCTGACTATGGCATCACCTCTGACTATGAAGCTGGACAACCAGTTTAGACAAGGTGAAGAGCCAAGATCTTTTCCCCAGGGCAGGAGAGTTGAAACTAGAGGGCATAGGTTTAAGGTGAGAAGGGAAAGATTTAAAAGGTACTAGAGGGGAAACTTTTCACATAAAGGGTGATGTTAATATGGAATGAGCTGCCAGACGAAGTGGTAGAGGTGGGAACAATAATAACATTTAAAATACATTTGGACATGTATATTGATAGAAAAGGTTTGTAAGGGTTAGGGCCAAACACAGACAAATGGGATGAGTTTAGTTAAGGAAACCTGGTTGGCAAGGTGGGATGAAGGGCCTGTTTCCATGCTTTATATCTCTATGATTCTACAACTCTATTTCCACTGTGCGATTTGAATTCCGTTCCTATGCTAAAAGTGAATTTTATCAGAATGATTCTGCTGCATACTGATTAGCAATTGTTTGCATTGTTATCACTATAATTTAGTGCTGTGGTTATAGTGCCTTAATACCTGGAACAGACTGGCAGTAATGCCCACCTTCAGCAAAGAGCCCCAGATTAGAGCAGTCACTTTCTGCCTCTCATATAAAAAAAACCCATGTATGAAAGGCAAAATATACTCTGGAATAATTATAGAGCATGCCTCCTATTTCCAAGTGTTGGAATGGTTGCTGATGGCTTCTATAGGTTACATAACATTAATTCAAGTTGCTTTGATTTAAATTGTCTTCTAAATGAGGTTACTGATAAAATCAGTTTTCAAATTTACTCTATGGCGGAAGTTATTATTCACTCATGAGACCCGGGTGTCGCTTGCTGGTTGACATTTAATGACCATTCTTAGTAGCCTGAGGGCAGTTGAGTATCAACCACATTGCTGGGGCTCTGGAGTCACATAAAGGCTGGACCAGATAAGGACAGTGGATTTCCTTCCCTAAAATACATTAATAAACCAGGTGGTTTTTTTTAACAAATGGCAATGGTTTCATGGTCATCAGTAGATTTTTAATTCCAGACATTTTTTGACTGAATTCAATTTCCACCGTCTGCCGTGGCAGGTTTCAAACCTGGGTCTCCAGAACATTAGCTGTGTTTCTGGATTAATAGTCTAGGGATAATACCACTAAGCCATTGTCCTCCGAAATACTGATGTTTTAAAGTTAAATGCATAAAAGCAAAATACTACAGATGCTGGAAAACTGAAACAAAAACAGAAAATGCTCAACAGGTCTGACAGCTCAAAGCTCTGACGGAGAGACATATGCACTCCAAATGCGAACTCCGCTTCTTTCTCCACAGATGCTGCCAGATCTGTCTAGGTTTTCTGGCATTTTTGGTGTTCATCACACATACTTAATCCTTTTCCTTCTGTACTCTTACTAAAATCAAAACTCAAGAAACAGAGATTAACTTGACATTTACAAGTGTTACATTTTTAATTTTCTGATTAAGATTGCACCTGATTATTTTTATCCAACCCCAGAGAAAGAATTGTCATGAATGAGAAAATAAATATTTTAAAATCTTTCTTATATTTAATTTACTTTAACTTGTTTGGCTTGCTTCCTTTATGTATTTATCTCCCTACGTATCTGTATCGAGAAAGAATTTGAGACAGCCCTGTGTATAAATATAACAATACAAAGGAAAACTGAAATCATTTCATGCTGCCTCTTCACTGATCTGGGACAGAAATTTACAAGCACTTTCTGATCTGCAAATTTCCCTTATGAGAGAGAAATTAAAGGCTGGTTAACCTCATTGGGTTACAACATTTAGATTTAACAGTCATTGTACTGTTCTAACTCTAATGCTGTGGGTTGTAACAAGAGAAAAAGACATGGTTTGCTCATATGGGATAGAATGAAAACAATTCAAAGTGTCCAGCTAGGGTGAAAATGGTAGAGTTACAGATCCACTTTTTGGGCGAGTTTTTACCCCCAATCTTGTGTACATGGTGCAGGAAAATATGGGCTAGAATTTTTCTAGCTATAAGAGGCAGTGATCAGGGCTAAACTTGCCAGGCAGCAGAGGGAGCTATTGCGCATGTGCAAATCTCCATGGCTGTGCATGTGCAATTACAACAACAGAGGCCTGACACAGAGAGAGAGAGAGAGAGATCTGTCAGGCCTCTGCTGCTGCAGCCAGCCTCAATCCGGCCACCCATTGCAATTGAGGGGCCCACAGCCAATCGCAAGCCCCACCCCATCCAAAAATATCACCCCCACCACTCAGACAGATCACACCACTCCCCCAACCAACCGATCACAGGCAGAAAAGCAAAAGGCCCTCCCACAACCCCACCAATTGCAGGCAGAACAGCAGCAAGCCCCCTCCCCCCACTGATCACAGGCAGAGTAACAGCGACATCCTCTCCCCCCCACCAATTGCAACGTAGAGCAGTAGCATGCCCCCATTGCAACTAGGCAGAGAAGGCACAAGAACCTATCTGCCAGTTTTCCCACTGCTCACAGAGAGTCAGTGAATCTGTAAAAATACCCTAAAGTAATTGAAATTTAAGGGCCTTTAGTTGACTCTTACATATCCCTACCACTGAGGCAATTTCCTGGCATTGGGAAAATCTCAGGCAATCAGCCCCACACCCTGTAGTTCCCTCCCATTTTGATGTCTTTCCCCTCACTGCCTCTGAACCTGACCTCATGGATCACATTAAATTCTGCCTGTTGGGAGCAAACTTTTATAAGAAGAGGGTGGTTAGTGATAGCATTAACACAGTGCCCCTTTCTAAAGTTGGAAGCATCATAGGCAGGGTGTGCACAGTGACCACAGATTCAAAGTAACACACAACAGGTGTATTGAAAGAGATGTTCGCTGCACTGCACAGAAAACTAAATTAAGACAAGAGCCTGTGAAACACCCCGAAGACATCATCACCAAATCATGTGACTAGCTCTTTCAGCAATCTGCAACCAATTAAAGATATAACAGTCATAAAGCAGAAAAGGATTTTAAACACAGCCTAGTTTAGCACCGTAATAACACATTGCATGTTACCTTAGAGTGTTTCTATCATTAAAAAGCAGCACAATAATTACTCAAACAACTTACATTTATATAACCCTTTAAACATGACAAAATGCCCCAAAGTGCTTCACAGGAGTGGAGCAGCTGTCTTACTGTGAAGCAACACCACAGGAGACCCACTCTTTGTTACAATCCTATTGGGGACCTTTAATATTTAAAGAAGAAATCACAATTCTCAACAATCAACTGACAGAACTACATCTCCAGATTTTACATTTTTAAGCAAAAAGAAATATTACCATACATCAAGATAAAATTGAACAAAGCAAAACTTATTAAGACTTATATTATAAATTCATAAATTAATTGCTTTGCTCCAGTATTCCTTTATCTTACACAGTCCTGAAAGTTCACTCTTCTTGGGATTGACCCAAAGGTATTTGAAGAGGCCTCCAATATGCAGTTTAAGTCTCCTGAATGTTCTATCTATCCTCCAATGTAGGATTCTACGGAGGCTTTCATTAACTATTTTGGCTGTGCAACCCTCTTTACAGATCTCAGGACAGTGAATGCCTCAGTTTCTTGTTCTGGCTCTGGACATACGTAGATTGTTTTGTCTCAGTCTGCTCTCATAGCTTCTATACAGCTTTGTTCTTAACGAACTATTCAAAAAATGACTACAAGCGGGCAGCACAGTGGCATATTAGTTAGCATTACTATGAAACAGTTCCAGGGACTCGGGTTTAATTCTGGCCTTGGGTGTTGGTCTGTATGGAATTTGTGTGGAGTTTCCACATTCTCCCAATAGAGAGATGGTCAAATGGGCAGGTAAATGGCACATGGAATTTAGCCCTAAAAAGTGTGAGATAATAAAACTTTGGAAAGAGTGATTGACAAGGAAGTATTCAATGGACAGTATGACACTCAGAAATTTTAAGGAACAAGTGGATTTTGGGAGCTTGTCCAAAGATCTCTGAAGATGGGTAGGGTGGTAGAGATGGATCGCCTCACATTCTTTAAAAAGCACTTGGATGAGCACTTGCCATGAGATAACATTCAAGGTTGTGGGACAGATGCTGGTAGATGGAATTAGCTAGGTAAGTCAAGTGTTTCTCACATGTCAGTGCGAACTCGATGGGCTGAAGGGCCTCTTCTGCACTGTGATTCTGTGTGAGACAATTTTGATCGACATGGAAGTCAAAGGTGATAGGGTTTGGAAAGTGGAGTGAAGGCCACAGTCATATCAACCATGATCTTATTGAATGGCGGACCAGCTTCAAGGGACCAAATGATCTAGGCCGACTCCTATTTCTAATGTTCTTATGGGAAAGAGGTCACAAATCTTGTTTCTCACAGTGTAGAAAACCTTCTTGGCAATACTAGGATATAGTAGCTGAAGAGATCACTGCCAGGAGGCCATCTTCCCATGACATTGGTGCTGAGATAGAGAAATGTAACACAGTTAAGCAATTCTATCCTCACAACTGCATCACTTGTAGCCACATTGCTCACAACATTCCCCTCTCCTTTTCCCTTTCACTGCTCTACATTCACTACAACACACTTCACTCCATCTCCGTCTCCTCATTTTCACTTTCTTTGTACCTTCCACTCTTAGCTCTACTCACCCACACTTCACAGCTGCAGTACTGACAGGCATATACTGAAAGCAGCCCACAGTGCTGTCACTAACACACTGTCTTCTTATAAAAGGTTGTTCACAACTGGAATTTAATGTGATCCATGAGGTCAAGTTGAGCGGCAGTGAGGGAGAGACGTAGAACTGGGAGGGAATTGCAGTGTGTGGGTCTGACTGCCTGTTATTTTCCCAGTGCCGGGCAATTATCTCAGTGATAGGGATATATAGAAAGTGCTTTCTACTCAGAGTCCACTTAGGGCCCTTAAATGTCAATTACTTTAGGGTATTTTTATTGATTCACAGACTCTCTGTGAGCATTGAGGAAACAGGCAGGTATATTCTTGTGCCCTCTCTGTGTGTTCAAAGATCATGCTCTCCCAATCGTACATCCTGTGACCTATAAAGCATCACCAGTTCTCCTTCCTGGTAACCACCCCCTCCTCCCCACATTCCTGATGCTCACTGGTGACCTCTCCACCCTCACCAGGACTTGTCTAACTGATCCTAATGACCATGACCTCACTCAGTAGAGGTTCTGTGCTGACCATTCTGGGTACTGTCACTGCTGCTGGTGATAGAATCACAGAATCCCTACACTGCAGAAAGAGGCCAACCAACTTTTTTCTTTATTCATTTGTGGGAATGGGCATCACTGGCTGGCCAGCATTTATTGCCCATCTTAGTTGTCCTTGGTGGGGGGGTGGGCAGTTGTGAGTAACTACATTGCTGTGGCTCTGGATCACATGTAGGCCAGACCCAGTAAAGACGACAGATTTCCTTCTCTGAAGGACATTCCACTTTTCTGACATTCAGTGATAGTTTCATGGTCATCAGTAGATTCTTAATTCCAGATATTTTTTATTGAATTGAGATTGCACCATCTGCTATAGCAGGATTTGAATCTGGGTCCCCAGAACATGAGCTGAGTTTCTGGATTATCAGTCTAGTAATAATACCACTAGGCTTTCGCCTTCACATGCTCTCTTAAAGAGCATCCCACTCAGGCCCACCCTTCCGATCCATCTCTGTAAACTTGTGCCATAATCGATCCAGCCAATCCACACATGCTGTTGAAGCCAGGGGCAGGATTCTCCAGCCATATATGCCCAAAGACTGGAGATTCCCACGAGAGGAACATGGTCTGCCAAATTTTCTGTCTCACCCGCTATGATTCATGTTGTGGGGTGGGATGGGAGATTTCCAGCCCAGGCCTCTGCCTGACAGTGATAGGAACTTTGATGCAGGTCGTTATATTCCTGCTGAACCACAGAATCAAGCCGGTGCTCTCAGAAATGATCATGGTGGGATTTCCAGGTGATCAGCCCACCAGGGCTATTACTGCCCATTTTATGTACCGTTCAACATGAGGTAGAAAATGCTTGCTTTCAGAATGTCACAGGCAGAGATTAGGTCATGGCTGTAGTAAGGTACAGCATTTATATGTTACACATAGTCTTTTAAACACTCTATCTCCCCTCACTATCACATTCCCTGATCTGCAAAACAAGTTGTGTCTGCTCACAGCATTCTCCTTTCAAACTAACAACTAGTCCCAATTGCATGCTTTTGGGCCATATCCTTCTATATTTATCAAACCCATGTAACTCTATACGCTTTTTAAAAGGCAAGATTGTACCCGCTTCTACTTCTACATCTGGCAACTCGTTCCAGACACCCACCACTCTCTGTGTGAAAAAAATGTCCCCTCTGGATGTTTTTGTATCTCTTCCCTCTCACCTTAAACCTATGCCCTCTAGTTTTATATTCCCCTTTCTTCGGGAAAAAGATGTTGACTATCTATCTTATCTATGCCCTTCATTATTTCTATAAGATCATCCCTAAGCCTCCTATGCTCCAGGGAAGATGTCCCAGTCTATCCAGCTCTCCTTATATCCCAAACCATCAAGTCCCAGCAGTATCGTCGTAAATCTTTTCTGCACTGTTTCTAGTTTAGTAATATCCTTTCTACAATAGAGTTACCAGAACTGTACACTGTATTCCAAGTGTGACTTTACCAATGTCTTGTACAATTTCAACAAGACATCCCAACTCCAGCATTCAATGTTCTGAGTAATGAAACCAAGCATGCTGAATGCCTTCTTCATCACCCTGTCCACTTTTCAAGAGCTATGAACCTGTAGTCCTAGAGCTCTTTGTCCTATAGCTCTTCTCTGAATCCTGCCATGAACTGAGTAAGTGCTGCCTTGTTTCAATTTACCAAAATATTACATCTTGCATTTACGTGTCCTCCTTGTAGTTTATTATGCTTCCTATTTTCATATCATCCAGAAACTTTGAAATTGCCCATTGCTCACCAAGATCTAGGTTGTTTACATACATAAAGAAAAGCTTGCATTTCTACAATTTGTCACTATTTGTTTTTTCTCACTCTCCTTTCAAACTCAGCACGAGCTGGTTCCAAATGATGAATGGTCTCCAACTCCCAAATTGGAGCCACAAACTGAACAATTAGACCCACCATGATGGAGTTTCTTCTGACAACTTTCACTGTAACAAGTATTGCTGTTACTATGCTCAAACTATTACTATCTTGGACTGGGGCTCAGCGTGAACAGGGGCTCCCAGAATTTTGCATCATCCTGCACCATGTTCTTGCACAAAGCCAGAAGAGTCTGGTAATGATTCCATATATTGAGATGTCCTTTCTCAGTCCGACATGCTGGCATGCATGCCACCCATTCTACCAGTGCCCTTGTTAGTGCCAGCTGTCACATTAAATCCTTACCATTAGGCATTTGGATGGCATAGTGGCATAATAGTTAGTGCTGCTGCCTCACAGCATAGGGACAAAGGTTCGATTCGTGACTTGGGTCACTATCTGGGAGGAGTCTGCACATTCTCCTTGTGCCTGTGTGGGTTTTCTCAGTGTTTCAGTCTCCTCCCACAATCTGAAAGACGTGCTGGTTAGATGCATTGTCCATGCTAAATTCTCCCTCAATGTACCCAAACAGGTGCCAGAATGTGGTAACTCAGGGACTTTCACAGTAACTTCATTGCGATGTTAATATAAGCCTACTTGTAACACTAATAAATAAAATTTTAAATTGTTTTACATCTAAAAAATTGTTGCATCATAATCAAAATCTCTACCTCTCAGAATGTCCAAGTGTCGCCTATTCTAGTTCATGATCCCAGGTCTTTTAAAGTTACAGTATTGAACACTTTACTTTGCATTGTTATTGTTTCTCTTGTTCCTGTTAGTGTGTACCATCATACGTTTGCTTTTCTGCCCATTCATATGAAGAGCCGTGCCTGGTGTTTCTTTTTCCCTTGCTTTGTAATTTCTCCCTATTGCAAACATGTCTCTGTGGAGATCAGTGTCATCATCAAATCTGAGGAGTTTTATTTTGTTATGATCTCAGTTGAGACAGGAAATTAAAAAAAACCTGAAACCCCCAATAAAAAAAAAATGAGGCCTCAAGGATCTACAGTTTAAAAGAAAATAATTCTTACTATTTAAGAATCACACAAAGAAACACTAAATACCATCTTGGATAACCACCTATACTCTGAAATGTAATGGCAAGTCATGTTGCAACTTTATAGATCCTTAGTTAGACCGGACTTGGAATATAGTGTTCAATTCTGGTCACCACACTACCAGAAGGATGAGGAGGCTTTGGAGACAGTGCAGAAAAGATTTACCAAGATGTTGCCTGGTATGGAGGGCATTAGCTATGAGGAGAGGTGGAAGAAACTTGATTTGTTCTCAGTGGAGCAATGGAGGTTGAGGGGAGACCTGATAAAAGACTACTAAAATTATAAGAGGCATGGGCAGAGTGGATAATCAGAAGTTGTTTTCCCAGGATGGAAGAGTCAATTACTAGAGGCATTGGTTTAAATTGCGAGGGGCAATGTTTAAAGGAGATGTATGAGGCACATTTTTTTCACAGAGAGTAGTGGGTGCCTGGAACTTGTTGCTGGGAGAGGTAGTGGAAGCGGATACGGTAGTGACTTCTAAGGGGCGTCTTGACAAGTCCATGAATAGGATGGGAATAGAGCAATATCGTCCCCGGAAGGGTTTTAGTTAAGTCAGGTAGCATGTTTGGTGCAGGCTTGGAGGGTTGAAGGGCCTGTTCCTGTGCTGTAACTTTCTTTGTTCTTTGTAAGGCGTGAGTTTACAGCTTTGTTTGAGCAAGACTGGAAACTCGCACTGCAGGTCAATGGTCATTTTTGTTGTCTGCCCCTCACATGCTCTGATTCCATGGTGGGGTGTTAGAATTCCAGTGCTTGAACCAAAAGAAGTTTGAATCAGAAGAAACATGAATTAGCAGCAAATTGTGATTCATTATAAATGATAAATTACACATTAAAGGACAGCTATCACTAAGGCATTCTTATGAATTGTCTGAGGAGTCCACTGGGCAGATATACCATTTACCTCAGTCGCAAAGTTCTTCAAAACTCTGTCTCCCTTACAAACAATTTCAGTCCCTTTTCTTCCAAGATTTAGCCTACAACATCACACATCCAACCTGAGTTCCACAGGGATGATCTTCACCAAAAATAGCACATCTCCAAGACCGCACAACTCTGCTAATGACAGTCAGGCATGGATCCACTAATGTTATATTCAACAAACAGAAACAGCTTCAGTAATTGCCTATTGAGCTATTCTTAGCCTCGATTTTCTTCAGTCTGCCTCTACTGAACCAATGGGAGCATTAACTTCATTTGAACTCTGAGTCCTTTTTACATCATTTCAACCAGTTTTGGTCTCCCCAGAAGTTTTGGTTTCTAATATCAATGTCAGTCTCAATTTCCTTAGAAAATGGAAGGATCAATTTCCTTTCTCAGTTTTGCCTTTTCAATTAAAGTCTGGCTCAAAAATACAAACTCTAATTTCCATCACACTGTCTTGTTTGGCTCAGTGTTCAATGTCAATTTTTTGTCCGATAACATTCCAGTGAGCTGCCTTGGGATGTTTTACTATGTTGAGGGCATCAAATAAATCAACATGAATCTTCTTTGGCAGAGTGAGAACATTGTCATCACCTGTAAGAAGCAAGAATATTTCTTCAAATGTCACATCATTTCACTATCTAAGAAAGGGAATGTATGCCTCATGATCACCTACAGGTGAATATTATTTCCAACACTATGAACAAAAATTCACAATGGACAACTATTGAATAGATGTCATCCACGAATTAATAAACCTTTGTGATGGAACAAGAATGTTTTCCGTAATGGAAGGTCAGCAATTGGTTGCAAACTAACAGCGAGATGATTTATTGAAGCATGCAGAAAATCCTACATCAGCTGTTGGTGGATTTTAAGAACACCTTCTCATCACAGCCAAATGCTCAAAATTTGAAGGCATGCGGGATTCCAGATGAAATCATCATAGTCATCTCATTGATGCATGAGAACACCATAGCAATAGTATGATCCCCCAGATGGTGATATAGAGTCTTTATAGTGTATGGCAGGAGTTTTTCAATGAGATACATTGCCACCCTTTTTATTTGTCATCATTCTGGACTGTGCATTGAAGCAAGGAGTAGAAACAGAGAAAAGCAAGTATGATATTGCCATCCAGATGGGAGGGAGTTGAGGAAATCTGGGAGAAAGATTATGGAGGACGCATTATTGTGCTGGTGTATTTGTTGTCAGCAGTTCTAATTTAGTACAAAGAAACTCATGTAAAATAGAGAATATGAAGAAGATAAATGATATAGATTTTCAAATGAATTTAATTTATTGAATTAAAAAAAGCTGAAGTAGCTATTGGAAATGTTTTTACATAATTCTAAAGGCTTATGAATAAAAAGGAGTGGGTGTTTCAAGATATTAATGTGAAATATATTAAGATGCGTTTATATGCCTGACGCATGTATAACTTGGTCGTATAATTGAATTTGTGTAAATAGTTTTGTGATGGGTATAAGCAATATAATTTGTGTGGAGTATTTTGCATAAAGTGTAAAGATAAAATGAAGTATTTACAAAATGTTTTACTTATGTGAGTGTCAGTTTTTTATGCAGAGAGAAGATTGTGTTAATGTAGATGAGTACCTAATGGTGGGTAGATAATGAACCAGATACTGGGGAATTGAAGCAGATTGTATGATGAGGCTTTGTGTTATGTGCAAGTGCTAATCGTAATATCAGACATAAAATTAGTGTCTCCATTCATGACTCACCCGATTTACTGTTCATTATATGCAAATTGAGTATATTAACCTTCACGTCTGAGGCTTCTATTTGGATTGCACAAGGTTCAGTGTTGAGAGTGCTATGTTGGCCTATGTTTTCTGGTTGTAACGACAGTGAAACTCATCAACATTTGCTAACATTGCAACTGTGAAACTGACAGTGACTTCTGGCACTGCAAAATCCTAGAATCCAAGCAGCGCAGAACCAGGCCATTTGACCCATCGAACCTGCACCAACAACAATCCCACTTAAGCCCTATCCCTGTAACCCCGTACATTTTCCCTGCTAGTCTCCCTGACACAAAGGCATAATTTGCCATGCCCAATCACCCTAATGCTCATATCTTTGGACTGTAGGAGGAAACTGGGACACCCAGATTAAACCCATACAGACACAGGGAGAATGTGCAAACTCCACGCAGTGATCTGTGGCCAGGATTGAATCTGGGTGCCTGACACTGTTTCACTCTGAGAAATCCAGAAATTGCTATCAGTGATTTCCCTGCACCTACATTAATGCACAAAGCAATCTTCAGAGGTCACTGAATTGATACGAACTTCTCCTTTCTGACTACAATATCACTCTTAAAGAAAAACATTGAAAAATTATCCTTTTTAATCAGGCATAAGTTGAGTACTGAATAGCATACAAAGTCATGACTATTGCTGAATAACCTCTTTCTCCAGAGAAGGTGTGGCCCACAGGAACTCTCCCCAGGATTGAGGTTTTTATTTACATGACACATTTTCATGGTGCAAGACACACTTATAGTTGGGGGGCTACCAAAAGATTCTTTCAGAATGACTTCACAACTTCTCCGCTGTATCTGGGCCCAATAAAAGCTTGAGCAGGTTCCTGAAAGTGAGTAGGTAATGCCAGCCATACGGTTGTCACAAGTGCTTCCAGCTACTTCAAGGACATCAGAACATTTGTGCCCAAATAAGTCGCAGTCACAATCTCTTTGGATAGTTCACAGCACTCCCTTCTTCTTGACACCACATTTCTTCTCCCTATTTAAAGTTAAGAACCAGATGGGATGACTCACATGACCACAAAAGACCAGCAAAAAGGAAGAGTGGGGAATCAGTTTAGCTCAATTGCTTTGACGACAGGTTAGTGATTCAGAGTGATGCCAACAGTACATGTTCAGTTCTTGTATCAGTTGAGGTTACTCATGAAGGTCCCAACTTTTCAAACTTGCCCTCACCTCAGGTATGATGATCCTCAGTTTAAATCACTACCAGTTAGCTCTCCTGCTCAAAGCAGAAAGTAGCCTATTATTGCAAAGTTGGTAAGAGTAATTGTAGATTGGGAGTTTGAGAGTTAGAATTTGGTGTTGACAAATTGTAAAATGCTAGGGGCAGGGGAAGTTTGTGTTGGCCTGTTAAAAGGAGAATTCCTGTGCTTCAAGATTTAAAATGCAAGTACGTAGATAGGCCCAAACTGAAACATTAATATCAAAAGGCCAAGCAGCAGTTTTACCAAGACAACAGGCTTTTGAATTTAACCCATCAATTTGAATCAGGCATTTAGATACCAAAAACTATCAAATGTAAATCCGAAGGTTTTGACAACCTAAAACCAATCCTATTGTGGGAAATATTGATATGTCATCATGAATACAAAAGAAGGAGGCAGTGGGATAAAGAGAGAAGAGCAACTCTTGCAGAAGAATCAACAGAGAAAACTCAGAATATTCTGGAAGGCACAAAACCTGGTTGTAATTTAAAGAGTGACTAAATTCTACATTTGTTAATGAGTGGGAATTGTATTTATTTGAACAGCATGCCATTAGAATCTGGTTTAATTTGGAAACAGTTAATAGTTAGAACGGATTTATTGTTTGTTAATACTTTAGTTAATGTGTTACAGAGATAAATAAACTGTTACATGTTGATTTTAGACAGAGTGTTAGGGATTTATTTTTATTTAACCACTAAAGTTGCTGAAGAACAGGCCACACTCTCCACACACATATTACAGATTAAAGGGTGAGGTACTCCTCTTTCGGTAATAGTTCTCAGTGGAAGGGGGAATACGGGAATCTATTTCTGCTTTATAACACTGTAGTCATCTTCATAGAAGTTGTACTATGCAGAAAAAGGCCATTCAGCCTATCGGGTCTGCACTGACTCTCTGACAGGGCATCCCATAGTATACACAATATTCTCACTAGGAGGCCAATTAAGGCCCTTATGTAGCCCTTTGGTGTATAGTAGACTCACCATAAAGGATAGCTGGGTAGCACAATGGCACAGCGGTTAGTACTGCTGCCTCACAGTTCCAGGGACCAGGGTTCAATTCCCCACTTGTCTGTGTAGCATCTACAATTCTTCCTGTGTCTGCGTGGGTTTCTTCCGGCTGCTATAGTTTCCTCCCACAGTTTGAAAGATGTGCTGGGTTAGGTGCATTGGCCATGCTAAATTCTCCCCCAATGTACACAAACAGCTGCCAGAGTGTGGCAATTAGGGGATTTTCACAGTAACTTCATTGCAGTGTTAATTAAACCTACTTGTGACACTAATAAGTAAACTTTGAACTGCCCAGCAAACCCATGCACATTTGTCTGTAACCTAGTGGTGAAGTGGGCCCTATATCTTCAGGCACAAAGTGCCTAATTGAAGGAACGTGGCATTGAGAATTGGGTGCTAACTGGAAGCCATCCCTTTGCTCTTGCTTCTAACGCTCTACAATCCCTTGCACACACATTAAATTCTGCCCCAGGTTTCATGTGGGCACAAGCTATTTTTTTAGAATTCCTACAATGCAGGAGGAGGCCATTTGGACCATTGAATCTGCACTGACCACAAGCCCACCCAGCCCTTATCCCCATAACCCAACATATTTATCCTACCAATCCCCCTGACATTAAGTGGCAACTTAGCACGGCCAATCAAACTAACCTGTACATCTTTGGGCTGTGGGAGGAAACTGGAGCACCCAGAGGAAACAAACACAAGGAGAATGTGCAAGTTTCGCAAAGGCAGTGAGCCAAGCCGAGAATTGTCCGCAAATCTCTGGCGCAGTGAGGCAGCAGTGCTAACCATTGTGCCACCGTGCTGCCCTGAGGGAAAGTAGTTTGGAGATGATAAATTTGGTGATGACTCCATAAGTCGTCATGTTCGACAGAGGCCCAGGCTTTGGTGAATTTAAAAAAGACCAGGTACAGCAGTTGGTGCCATTCCTTCTATTTTTCTTGGATTTATAGTGTAGCATGCACCATATCCATGGCGCCATTCGATGGGCAAAATCTGCACTGTGGCTTTGGATTAAATTCTTTGCATGGAGGAAAAAATTGAAGAATGTCTTTGCAATGATCTCCCTAGCGTAACATACTTGCACTCTTCTTAAGTACAGTCATTATCATAAATGTTACTCACATTACGTGGTTGTGATGGAAAAATCACTTCACACTGGTCTTTATGTTCATGCCTTTTTATTACAATCCTCTTCCTCAGAGCTGCTGGCCTACAAGGGAATTTCCATTCATAGCACAATCAACGTGTCTGGTTTTACTGGCAATTCTCTTAACGAGGTCAATGCCACACTCTGGAGATAATGGCCTAGTGGTATTATTGCTAGACTATCAATCCAGAAACTCAGCTAATGCTCTGGGAAATCAGGTTCAAACCCTACCATGGCAGATGGTGGAACTGAATATAAAACATACAAAAAAATCCAGAGTTAAGAATTTATTGATGACCATAAAGCCATTGTCAATTATTGGAAAAAACTCATCTGGTTCACTGATGTCCTTTAGGGAAAGAAATCTGCCATCCTTACTCAGCCTGGCCTACAAGTAATTCCAGAGACACAGCAACCCTCAACTATCCTCGAAGGGCAATTAGGGTTGGTCAGCCAGCAACGTCCATATTCCACAAATGATTAAAAGAAAAGCTCAGTAGTACACTAACAATGGTATCCCTGAGATCCTCACCGATGTCCTCTTCTTCCCTGATGAGGGGGTTATGAGGTTATACAGTTAGGAGTGTATTTCAGTCATGTTTCAGAATTTCAGTAGGGATTCTTCTTGCCCCAGAAGCTTTAATTTTTTTTTCGCAATCGGATGCAAATTCAACTTTGCCCTGGACCGAGGTGGCATGAAGAATGAACCAGGGGGGATATCAAGGAACAGAGTTGAGGCTGCCGAAGTCCCAGTTGAGGTCAATTAACAATAAAATTAGTAGTCTGTGAAACATACAGGTTCAAAATCCATTGAAGGGAGCAGCTGTGATGTTTCTGCAAGTGTTAAAATAATCGTGTCTCCATGGTGAAAGAATGACATTTAGGATTTCAGATGCAATAAGATATTTACCTCGGTGTATCCATTACTGGCTGCCTTGATTGATTCTGGCCTGCAGCGGGAAGGGGTTATCCTGTGGTAAATGTCTCCTGGTAGATGCTCCCCGTGACCCTTCCCACAGTCTGAACTCAGGATACAAAGGATACGCCTTCACCTTCATTTATATGCAAATCAATTCCAGCTCTTTTCCCTTTGGGCAGTGAAAGAAATCAAATCAATATAGCACGAGCTCAGCCTCAGGTGAGTTTTTGTACTGTTCAGGTCTATCCAGGAGCCCACGCCTGCTTGGGGAGAAGCTGTACAGAATAACTGATTTCAATTATCAACTCCTGCAGTGAAATTTCACTTCTGCCTGCTGACACCAGCAATCCCTGAGGATGTGGTGTGCATGTGCTGAGCATGAAAATAAGAAACAAAAAAAAACAAACACTTTTGATTCAAGCTCTTTGAGATGTCTTCTGCAATGCACTTTCAAGTGTGTGGATTGTTGTGGATCCTTACGAAACACCAGCAAATCAGCAGATTGAAAATACAACCAAAATGCTGATGAGAACCACAAGCAGTGAGTTTAAAGTGGAGAAATCTTCAGCTGCACTTTATTGCCTAAGCAAAATAGCAACAAGATCACTCCTTCTCAATTTACCACAACAGGCTTCAGATTGAACGTTTTACTCGGCACAAACTGATTTATTCTCACCCCAGTTTTCTTCCCTGCTCACCTCAGGATATTGAGTGGAAGATATCCGTGCAGTGCGCAGTACGATTCACTCGCTGTTGCTTCTCTGCGCTGCTATCGAAATGGACCTGGCCTCCATCCAACATCTCTCAATGGTCCCAGAGGAATCGGGGGCACTTCAGTTGCTTGCCCAATCTTCACATTGGAGGCCAGATAATGACAATCAGGAGGGTGTTCTCAATGTGTTGTCGCTACGAGAGCCAGCATGGCAATAGAGGTCTGAATGGCCTTTTTCAGCATTGTAACAATTCTATAGGTGAAATCTTATCACCCTGCCTGCTATGGGAATTGTAGTAGGCGCTCGGGGTGCACACAAAGGCCCCTTGAGCTCAGGTGGGATTTTCCGGACTTGTGGCAATCATAACCGGAAAATCCCATCTCTATGTTCATCACAACCGAATGGATCCTGTCCTCACCCAATGCCCACAAGCACATGTTTCCAACAGAAGTTGTTGAGTTGTAATCAAGAGCAGCAGCTTGCTTTGTTTATCCCCTCCCTCCGACAAAAGGAAAAAGTAACAGTTTGGGCCACTATTCTTATTTGCCCATTTTTACTGGTGTTCACTTTGAAGCTATACAAGGCCAGCTCAGACCAACATTCTTATTTCCCCATTTTTTTTTTCCTCCTGGGACAGGTAGTGTCAGCCAGACTAAAGTTGCTGCAAATAAGTTAAGGTTTTTTTTTGCAGTGGCAGAGAGTGGGATATTCTGGATTAAGCTAGATTCTACTCCAGAGCATGGATGAAAATCCAGTTGTGAGTGACCCCAGCAAATGTCCACCCGGCAGCGCACTCGTTGGAATGCACACCATAAGGTTTAGGGGCAGAATTAGGCCATTCAGCCCATCGAGTTTGCTCCACAATGCAATCAATCACAAATGATAAGTTTCTGAACCTCATTCTCCCACCTTTTCCCCATAACCTTTGATTCCTTTACCAATGAAGAACCTATCTATCTTTGTCTTGGATGCAATCAATGACTTGGCCTCCACAGCGTTCTGTAGCAGTGAAATCTAGAGATTCACCACCCTTTGGCTGAAGAAATTCCTCCTCATCCCGATTCTAAAGGGTCAGTTTGTTTCATGGCTTGCATTACAAATTATGTTGCATGAGTTGGGTTTCCTTTCGGAGTGTCAGAAAGATTGATGTAACTGAAGGCACTCAACAATCTGTAAAACAGGAAACTGGTTTATGTACAAGTGTAACATCTAGCCTGAGCTCCAGTTTGTGTTGCATAGTCATTTGATATATGGGAAGTGTGAACTCTAAATCTCACACAATGCCCACAGCACATCAAAAAACGTTTATTTGTAGCCAATATTAGTTGAAGGATGTCAGGTGAAGCTTCCAGCCCACTTTTAACTCATGTATATGTGAAAATATTCGCTATTATCCTGTTCACAGCAGGATCACAGTACAATACCGAGTAAAGCATGAGTCACACATAGAAATGAGGGGGAAATGCAGAACAAGTTATTATAATCTGGAATACACTACCTAAAAGGTGCTAGAAGCTGGTTCAACCATAATTTGGAATTGAATATGCTTTTAAAAGGAAATATTTGCTGTGCTATGGGAGAAATAGCAGCTAAGAAACTGGGACTAATTGGGAGAGCTAGAATGGGCAGAGTGGACCAAATAGTCTGAATCTATGCTCTAATATTTTATGAATCCACTTATACTGATATATATACATCAACAAAATACAATTCATACCATCATAAGATTCAGCATGAATATGGATGAAAGACAAGCTCATGCTTGATTTTGTACGGAGTAAAAGTTATTATCTGAAACACTCAACTTCTGGATGGAAAAGTAGGAGTGAGGTTCCATTTTGAATGGCAACATCCCGGCACCCACACTCCCAAAAGAAATGTGCCAGTTGCCAGATCGATAGCCAGCAACATCCGAATGCTGGAGAGACTCCGCAGAGGCAGATTCATAATGAAACACACTGTGCATAGGCACAGGGCACTGACCAGTCAGAGGGGTTGTGGGGTGAACAGTGCCAGCTGGTGTTAGAGCCTGCTAACTCTGACAGGCTCAATAAATACAAATAAGCCTATCAGCAGGCAATGCAGATTGTGATATAAAAGCAAATTTACTGCAGATGCTGGAATCTGAAAAGAGAAATGCTGGAAAATCTCAGCACGTCTGGCAGCATCTGTGAGGAGAGACAAGGGCTGACGTTTCGGGTCCAGATGACGCTTTGTCAAAGCTAAAAGACATAGAAAGTGGGAGATATTTATACTGTAGGGGGAGGGAATGAAAGGTGAGTCATAGCCATAGAAACAAGGAGGGGCTTGACTTTTTTAGCAGCCCTTCCCCTTGAGGAGCGATTTATTTGCGAAGTACGATAAGTCAGGAACATTTAACAAGTTCAGCTATGCTGATGATTGAAAGTGCGTCCTTACAAGATTTTACCTACAATGCTGTAATGGGTGATTTTGTGAAGAAGGAAAAATGAGTTATTTAAATTGCCATGCCAACAAGGGATGAAGTGAGAAAATCTTAAGAATCTGTCTCTGTTCCATATTCTTTTGTTTTAATTCTTGATCGTCAAAATGGACCACTGTTGGTCTGATATAACGGGTGGGATTTTACAAACCCACTTGAATGAAATTTCCACCTGAGGTCAATGGAGATTTCCATCACCGGACTCTCAGCCACTCCAACTCCATGGCAGGTGAGGTGGTAGGGTTCTGGCCAATAGCTGTAGCTGATCACATGCTGATAGTACGAACCACAATTGCTTTTGAGATTGGCCTTCAGAAAGTCTCTAGGGCAAAGAGTGGAATCTTGCTGGACAGAGCGACTGATATCAGGCTTGGACTCAATGGGAATGTCACTCAATGTGAATTTATGGCAATAACTTCTCTGATTTTGCGAGAGAAAGTAAGGAAGTTAACTTTTGGAACTGAATGAGGTTCTGCAATATACTGAATGGCAACGAATGCATCTTGCTGATTGGAGTATTTGTCCCTGCACTGATCTGTACTGCAGTTATGTCATTGGCCAATTTTTCCATCATCAGCAACTTCTATATTTGCTCAGCTCAAGCTGCACATCACAATATTGACCATCCTTACCATTATTCTGACAAGAGGTAAGCTTAGATTTCAATTCAGCAATTAACCATACAGGCGTGTTTTTACAAGTTAAAAAGCACCAAAGCAATGATTAATTTATGAAATTTTGTAAATTGCAGCTTTGTGTTCTGTGGGTTGAGGGTGAATGGGATCAGGAAGGGGCATAGCATCATAAGAGGTGGGACTCCAGATATGAAGGTGAGCGCAGGGTGTGACAAAGTGTAAATCCGCTTATGGTTCTCTGATAAAAAAAACAGGCCCATTATCTTCCTCCCAACTCCATAAAACTTCCTAACGGCCACTGCCAGGATACAATTGGCCCTCTTCCTGTTTTCCTTTCACACAAGGCAGGCAGTTTGACATTAGATACACCAATTGCCCATCTAATGCTGCAATAAGTGATAGCTCTTCACATAAAGCAATGAAACCTGAGACCCAAGTGGAGTCAGAGACTTTTTCCCAGAGTGGAAGTGTCAATTGCAAGAGGGCACAGGTTCAAGGTGACAGAGGAAAAGTTTAAGGTTGATGTGCAGGGGAATGCAGAGAGTGGTGGGTGTCCAGACACACTTCTGGAGGAGATGGTGGAAGGAGGTACATTGGCAATATTTAAGAGGCATTGGGATTGGTACATGAATTGGGAGGGAATACGGACTGAGTAAGAGCAGAAATTTCTTTGTAGTTTAGTAGGGGCATAATGATTGGAACGGGTTTGCTCTTTGTTCCTTATTCAGGTGAATCTTGGGTCTCCAAATTGGTTATGCAGCAAAAGAATGGACTAGAACTAATTTCTATTCCATTCGAACATTATTTGTAGAAGTATATTGAGATGATTAGTCCAGTATTGAATATCAGTAGTGCCCACACAAATACATCTAGTTTCCAGTGAAGCTGTTACATTGACTAGCAGGGGAGATAAAGTGGAATCAGTACATTTGGATTTTCAGGCAGAATTCACAAGATGTCAGGCGAGATGTTGATATAGAAGATTAGCATGAAGAAAAGTTGTTCCCATTAATTGAAGTTAAGGATCAAGGAAAATGGATCTAAGGCTTTGGGCAAGAGATGCAAAGGAATTTGAGGAAGAACTTCCTTATGCAGTGAGTAACAACTCTAAAGCAATAGAATGGTGGAATGAGACAAATCAGTTTGCCCATTGAGACCAGCATAGACTTGATGGGCCAAATGGCCTCCTTCTGTGCAACAATGACTCTCTGACATCTATCACACAAACACTGTAAACATCTTCATAGCAGGCTTGGATTTGAATGAAATGGCTTAATTTGTTGACCAGTTCTGGAGACTCAAATAATCAGAAAATTTGCAATTGCTCTCCGTCCAAGAAAAATGGCAATGATGTATTCTATCCATGTACATCAACTGCTTCAACATAATGTATGTTTCCTGTTGTTTGCATAAACTGCTAACAGTGGCCAATTTTAATTTTGTACTTGCTGTGGCGGCAAGAATGCATACAATCAAAGATGTTTGACTTTCGTCATACCCTAAGACAAAGATGACTTTCAACTATAAACTGAAATGTGCATGACAGAATAATAATTACATTGCTAATGAATTGTTAATAAACTGGAAATTTGAGTTCAAATTCCACTAGAGTTTTATCTCTAAAAGGTTCTGTTTGGTGGATGACCCAGTAATTTAAGGTAATAAGGTGAACAGGTGTTGGATTTTGATTATAATTATATTCAAGTGTGTATGAAGAAGACTCAGCCAGCACTGGGTAGTTGGTGTTTGAGTAAAGTAAGCTTAGAATCATAGTCTCATAGAATCTGTATAGGGCAGAAGGAGGCAATTTGGCCCATTGCACCTGCACTGATCACAGTCCCATTCTGGCCCTATCTCCATAACTCAATGTATTTACCCTGCTAGTCCTCCTGACACTAAGGGGCAATAATAGTATGGCCAATCAAGCTTATCTGTACATCTTTGGAGTGTAGGAGGAAACAAGAACACCAGCAGAAACCTACACAGACAGTGGTAGAATGTGCAAACCCCATACAGACAGTCACCAAGGCCGGAATTGAACCCAAGTCCTTGGTACAGTGAGGCAGCAGTGTTAACCACTGTGCCACTGTGCCACCTTCTAACAAAGCATCCTACTTTCAGTGCCTTCTTCACAACCAGGCTTAGGGTATTTCTGACACAAAGAAATTAAATTCAATTAAATAATAAACATGAACAAAAAAAGCTAGTCTCAGTTATGATAATCATGAAAATATTAAGTTGTCATTTGATATATTAATCTCGTACAGAGAAAGAATATTACTATTCTGACATGGTCTGATCCACAGATGACTCTAGATGTTTGATTGTAATATGTTTGATTCTTAACTGCTTTCTGAATTAGCCCAAGCAAGTCATGCAATTTTATTCAAACCACAAGAGAAAAATGAAATCACAGTTAAATTGGATGGCATTGAACTACATACCAGAAACAGCAAAGGTACTTCCTGCCCAGTCAATTCTGCAAAGTCATTCTCATGAACATCTGGGAACTCATGCCAAAATTGAGAGAACTGTCTCACAGATTAGTCAAGCAATCAATCTGCAGCAGTCATACTCACCAAATTATACTTTACATCTAATATCTCTGGCTTCTCCAGCTCCACCTCTGGGTATGTCCTATCCCACAGACAGGGCAGCCCCATCAGAACAAGTGTCTTACTGATTTACAGTCGGGAGGAGTTGCTCTGAGGGTTCCTAATGGATCCCGTGGCATCAGATCAAAGGTCGGAAGGAAACCTTTAATAACTATCACTTAGCAGTCTTTATCTGTTGATGAATCAGTGCTCCTCCATGTTGAACATCATTTAGAAGAAGCACTGAGGATAGCAAGAGCACAGAATGTGAATGGAGGAGCTGCAATGTCAATCCCCAAGACTGGTTTGGTAGCAATACTAGTGTGTACATGGGCAGAGTACTGAATGTTGTAGCTCTAGACCCAGCCTGAAGCAGATAGTTTGGGAATCAACAAGAGGGAAATATCATCTTGACCTTGTCCTTACTATCTAACCCCTGTGAGTAGAAGAGAACACAAAGTCTAATAACCATTAATGAGAAAGAAATTCCTCTTTATCTCTATCGTAAATGGGAGACTCCATACTTTTAAATAATGTCCCAGTTCCAGATTCTACCACAAAAGGAGCTATCCTACCAGCTTCTACCCTGTCAAGTTTCCTCTGAATCTTATATGTTCCATTAAGATCACCATCATTCTTCTGATCTGCAATGAACAGAGGCCCAACATGTCAACCTTTCCCCTTAAGACAACCCCTTCATTCCAGGAATCAGCCTGGTGAACCTTCTCTGAATCTCTTCCAATGTAAATATATCTCTTCATTAGTAAGGAGACCAAAACTGTATACAGCACTCGAAGTGGGGAAATGCCCTGTAGCTATCTTACTCTTATATTCCATCCTCAATGCAACAAAGGCCAACATTCAATTTGCCTGTACATACATGCAAACCTTTAGTGATGCCTGGGGAAGGACATCCAGGTCCCTCTGTACTGCAACATCCTGTAGATTCTCTACATTTAAGTAATATTTTACTTTTTTATTTTTCCTGTCAAAGTGGACAATCTCACATTTTCCCATATTATACTCCATTTGCTTTTTTTCTCCTCACTCACTTGACATGTTTATGTCTCTTTGCAAACTCTTTCACTGGAACATTGCTGGCTTGCCCAGGTGAGGGACGGACAATGGAAATGTCCATTGACTTCGGACAGGAATTTCCAGTCTTGCCTGAGCCAGGTTGTAAAATCCTGCCCTTTGTATCATGCTATAATTTCCTACCCAGCTTTGTATTATCAGCAAATTTGGGTATAATACTATCTCCTGCAGTAATGGCTACACACTAAGCTAATACTATAGGATGCAGACTTTCAGGTCCAAGAAACATGTCAGTCTTTAGTAGCATTAGTTTCCTTATTGCTTTTATTCCAGTGATCATAATTGTTTGGAGCTCCTCTTTCTATTTTCCCTTTTGATTTCCTACCATGCTTTCTGTATCCTCTACTGTGAAGACAGATACATAATACTTGTTCAAAATCTTTGTCATTTCCCTGTTTCCCATTATTAATTTCCTTATTATGCCGACCAGGGGACATTCACAGTAACTTTATTGCAGTGTTAATGTAAGTTACTTGTGACATTAATGAATAAACTTAAAACTCTCAAGGAACCAATACTTACTAATGCCACACTATTCCTTTTTATACACTCATAGAGTTTTTACTGTCTGAAACTTGCATTACATGTTTGACTGGGTTAAGTTTCATTCGCCACATGTTTCCACTAGTCTATATCTGTTTGAAGTCCATCATTATACTTCTCACAATAATTCCAAGATGTGTATCATCTGAAAATGCATGGCAAAGTGTGGCATTAGTCAGTGATACCCATATGACATCAATGAAAAAACAAAAAAAAACACTTTAGGTGTGAAAATCCGCTAACAATGTCTTTAGAAATTGCAATTGTCAAGGATTTGATTTTCAGCTAAAAATCTTTTAGCAAATCTGGGTGATTTAATACACAGTTACATTAGAGCATTAAAACTTTGTTTGGTTTCTTGTTCCTGTCCAAAATGCAAGGTTATTCTATCCGAAGAAGAGAAGCTATCTTTTGTTTGGTCAACACCAACTATTCCTCAATGTGGCAAACTGCCATATGAACTAACTATTGAATGCTTACATAACTGCCCTAATGGGCTACATCAGAGTGTCTGAAAGCTGGGTTCAATTTAAGTCTATGAAAGGCAGATAGACAGTAAGGCTTGAGAGGATCATGAAGGAAATACAGAGCAGAACCCTAGAACCATTCAACATTACAGCACAGAAACAGGCCTTTTGGCCCTTCTTGGCTGTGCCGAACCATTTTTCTGCCTGGTTTCACTCATCTGCACCAGCACCATATCCCTCCATATCCCTCTCATCCATGTACCTGTCCAAGTTTTTCTTAAATGTTAGAAGTGAGCCTACTTTCAGCACTTCATCTGGCAGCTCATTCCACACTCCCACCACTCTCTGTGTGAAGAAACAACCCCCCCCCACCCCAGTAGTCCCTTTTAACTTTTCCGCCTTCACCTTTAACCCATCTCTCCTAGCCTCAGTGAAAAAAGCCTGCTATCGTTCACTCTATCTATACCTGTCATAGTTTTATACACCTCTATAAAATCTCCCCTCAATTTTCTATGCTCTAGGGAATAAAGTCCTGACCTATTCAATTTTTCTCTGTAATTCAGTTTCTCAAGTCCTGGCAACATCCTTGTAAACCTTCTCTGCACTCTTTCAATCTTATTAATATTCTTCCTGTAATTAGGTGACCAAAACTGCACACAATACTCTAAATTTGGCCTCACCAATGTCTTATACAACTTCACCATAACATTCCAACTCTTATATTCAATACTTTGATTTATAAAGGCCAATGTTTCAAAATCACTCTTTATGACCCTTCCTATCTGTGATGCCACTTTTAAGGAATTATGTATCTCTATCCCCTGACCTCTCTGTTCTACTGCACTCTACAGTTTCCTACCATTTACCTTGTATGTCCTACCTTGGTTTGTCCTTCCAATGCATAATACCTCACACTGGTCTGCATTAAACTCCATCTGCCATTTTCAGCCCATTTTTCTAGCTGGTCCAAATCCTTCTGCAAGCTCTGAAAATCTTCCTCACTGTCCACTACACCTCCAATCTTTGTATCATCAGCAAATTTGCTGACCCAATTTACCACATTATCATCCAGATCATCGATATATATGACAAACCACAATGGACCCCGAACTGATCCCTGTGGAACATTAATTGTCACAGGCCTCCACTCAGAGAAGCAATCCTCCACTACCATTCTCTGGCTTCTTCTATTAAGCCAATGTTTATTCCAATTTACTACCTCTTCATATATACAGAGTGACTGAAGTCCACGTAGACAATATCCACTACCTTCCCTTCATCCATTTTCCTGGTAACCTTCTTGAAAAACTCTAATAGATTGGTTAAACATGACCTATTTGTAGGTCCTATCTCTTCCTTCCAATAATTTACCTACTACTGATGTCAAACTTACCGGCCTATAATTTCTCTGCTTTCTGTGGCCCAGGAGTGATGTGACAGCGGGGCAATTTTTTCACATTTTTTTCTAACTGCCCATGCGCAGTTCAGAGCTCCGATCGTTTTGGGTGCGCTAAGTCCCGCCCACAGCGCGAGTCAGACTCTCAATTTCTTTTTTCGAACTGAGTGCATTAGGGGGTGCCTGAAAGCAGATTTCCAAGTCAGATCTAAATTGCTCCCAGATTCAGAGCTTAGAATCTAAATGGTAAAATCGGACCCATTATCTTCACCTATCTTTCAAACTGCTTGCACTCCTAACATTCTGGATTCAAGTGTACATTGATTGGATTAATAGTGTGATTGGTCCTGAATCAACCTTTATTAACAAGTCATTGCAGATGGGAAATAAAGATGTAATCTATTTTCAATTAGTTGATATTAAAAAGCAAAATATTCTGGCACAAGTGTAGCATCATTGATAAATATATGTGCTGAGAGCTTCTTTGATCTTAATGCACTTGCACACATACTTTGTATACATTTATTGTATACACTATATATACATTATTCATGGGGAATCAGTGACATAGTGGTATTGTCTCTGGACTAGTAATCCAGAGACTTAGGGCACTGTTCTGGGGATCTGGGATCAAACCCCACCATGGCAAATGGTGAAATTTGAATTCAATAAAATTCTGAAATTAAAAATCCAATGAAGCCATTGTCGACTGTCATAAAAACCCATCTTGTTCACTAATACTCTTTTGGGAAGGAAATCTGTTGTTCTTACCTGGATTGTCCTGTGTGTGATTCTAGACCCACAGCTAACTTCGCTCAGGGATGGGCAATAAATGATTTCTACCCACATTCTATGAACGAATAAAAAAAATGAGGTCGAGCCAAAAACTTTAAGTTTATTTATTAGTGTCACAAGCAGGCTTACACTAATACTGCAATGAAATTATTGTGAAAATCCCCTATTCACCATACTCCGGTGCCTGTTCAGGTACGCGGAGGGAGAATTTAGCATGGCCAATGCACCTAACCAGCACGTCTGTGAGAGGAAACAGGAGGAAGCCCATGCAGACATGGGGAAACTCCACACAGGCAGCAACCCGAGCTGAGAATCGAACCCGGATCCCTGGTGTTTTGAGGCAGCAGTTTAACAACTGTGCCACCCTAGAGAGATTAGAATTTAATTTAGATGTAAGAAGAAGTACTCACTTTAAAACTTGTTCAAAGGGTAATATACTATTCTTTTTAATAGGGCAAACTTACAAGGAGGAGCATGTGAACACACTGCAACCAATACCATTGTGTTGGGTTCAGAGCTCATACTTACTGAGCAAATTTTGAATTATCAATGGATTGAATATTTGATTCCTGTGCCTTTCCTGCTTTTCTGGTTTGTCTCACTTAAGCTGTGGACGCCACAGTTTCCTAGTGCCGATAATTTGAGAGCAATTGGTCTGTTCCTGGGTCTGACTGATTGTCTAACAATAAGTCTGAAAGCAATGTCTTTGTGGTGTTCCCTGGCATTAATGACTGCACGAGCTCACTGGTTCCTGAGCAGCTTTAATATCACACAACACTGGCAGCAGGATATCTCATTGGGAAAAGCCTTAAAAGCTAAAGCTTGATATCATATTCATCAATCTAACTGCCTCAGGCCTTCCTAAGATTAATGGTAATCCTCAGAGAACACAGCCGTAGGGGATTTTATTTGTTTCTTTTTTTATGCATTGGCTCAAAATGATGAAAATGAATTCATAAATGTAAGTAGGAGAGCTTACAGAGGCTGGCCTGATATATTGATTGAGGAAAGACCTTAATCAATACATTATACCAGCAGAAACATGTTGCCATATGATAGTTTAAACATTAGTGTAAGCAGCAGCTGTAGAAGGCAGGAGACAGTTAGACCTTTAACAGAGTTAACTGATTGAGTAAAGCTGCCATCTCAAAGACATGCCATATAAAGATATGAGTTCTGTATCAAAGCTGTGTAGATATCTATATATATATAAAATAGAGCTGGTTAAAAATTTAATCATTGGAACAAAGGCTCAAATAACTATCTTAGATGTATTAAAGTCACAAGACATTTCACAGGAGTGCAATCAGGGGATGCAATAGCTTAGTGATGTAATTGCTAGATTATTAATCCAGAAACTCAGCTAATGGTGACCTGGATTCGAATGTCACAATGGTGGATTGATAGAATTTGGATTCAATGAAAAATACCTGGAAATAAGAATCTACTGATGGCCACAAAATCATTGTCGGTTGTCAGAAAAACTATCTGGTTCACTACTGCCTTTCAGAGAAGGAAATTTGCCATCTTTACCTGGCTTGGCTGACATGTGACTCCCAAAGTCACAGCAATGTGTTTGACTCTCAGTTGCCCTCCAAGGGAAACTAGGGATGGGCAATAAATACTGACCAGCCAACAATGCCCATATTCTACACTTGAACAAAACGAGGTCTGAGAGAAAATTATACTCGGCCAAATAAGGCAATATTAGTGAATCTTAGTCAATGCGTTAGATGTTAACAATGATCTTAATGAAGAAAGGAAGGGATGTAGAGAGGCTGAGAAGATAGGGAAAACTTTCCAGAGATTAGGGCCTAGAAAGCTTCTAATCGTGGGCCAAATAAAGTACAACACACAGAAAGGACCAGAATTGAAGAAATGCAGAATTCTCAAAGGGTTTGCAGGGTTGCGAGAGGTGATTGTGAAGATATGTCAGGACAACTGAGAGATTTGGATATAGGATGAGAATATTGAAACTGGCAATTTATGGAGGTGTGTGGAAGATGAGAGGGAGAATATTGGAATAGCTAAAGGCAACAAAGGATTTCAATAGCAAATGGACTGAGGCAGTGATGGTACGCAGTATTTGTAATGGAGAAGAAAAGGGTTAGGCATTCAGGTCAGAGTGAAACGGCCATGGAGGTTTCATATAATCATATAAACTAAAAGCAGAATAGGCACTCAGCTGTTCAAACCTGCTCTGCCATGCCATGGGGATTGTGGTTCTTCTGATTATAATCTCAACTCCATATTTCTGCCTATCTGCAATAACCTTTCACTCCCTTCCTTATCAAGAATTTCTCAACCTCTGACTTAAAAATATTCAAAGATTTTGCCTCACCAGCTTTTGAACAAGAGTTCACAGAGACACATCCCATGTAGAGAAAAAAATTCTCGTCATCTGTCCTAAAATTTATTATTATCCTTATTTTTAGACCGTGGCCATTTTTATTCAATTCTCCCACAAGAGGGAACATCCTTCCCATATCTAAGCTGCCAATATCACTCAGGATTTTATATGTTTCAGTCAAGTCTCCTTTTACTCTTTTAAACTCCAATGGATGCAAGTCTAACCTTTGTCCAACCTTTCCTCGTAAGACAACTTGCCGAATCCACGTATCCAAACTGCTTTTGCTGCATTTATGTTCTTCCTTAAATAAGAAGACCAATATGGTACACATTACTCCAGATGTTATCTCACCAATGCCCTGTATAACTGAAGCATAACCTCTTACTTCTATATTCAATTCCCCTTACAATAAATAATAACATTCTATTAGCTTTTCTAATTGCTTGCTGTATTTGCATATTTGCCTTTTATGATTTATGCAATGGATTTGATCTGCATCTCAGGGATCTGAAAGGTCTCACCATTGAGGTGATATATTTCATGTTTTAGTTTTCCTGCCACATTAGACAATTTAACACTATTTATTTAAATTAGTTCAACTCTTAAATTAGTTAATTTAACACTAATTGTCGTTGAACAGCGTGGCTTGCTGTGCCATTTCAGAGCCCTAACCCCATGCACCTATATATTACACAATACCAGATCTAGTGTTTCCTGGTCTCTGATTGGCACCAGATTGTGCCATCTGAAGAAGATATTCCAAAGATTTTCTAAAAGTTTCTTATCTAAGTTATCTTACAATCTAATTTTTCCAGCCGATATGCAGTTTAAAATCCCTCATGAGTTTAGCCATACTTCTGTCAAGCTCCCATTATTTCTTCCTTTATACCTCATCCTACTGTAGGTTACTGTCAGGGGCCCTGCAGACCACTCCCAGAAGTGACTTCTTACCTTTTGTATTTCTCAGCTCTGCTCAAACCCTTTTTCCATTCTGGTTTCCTGAACTTTGGTCATCTCATACCATCATTAACAGAGCCACTCTTCCACCTCTTCTCAGCTTCCTGTATTTTCTAATTGTCTCATTGCCATCAATAGTCAGATCCTACTCTATGACATCCCGCAGCCATGTCTATGAAATGGCTATCAGATCATACTTACTTATTTCTATTTGTGCTCTCAGTTCATTTGTTTTGCTTCAAATTTAGATATGCAGCCTTTAGTTTTGCATTATTTTCATAGCCTTATCTGCTGCTTTACTCCCCGTACTCTCTGTTGCTTTCTGTTACTGTCTGTTCATCATTTCCCATATGAATATCTTTCTCTTTTATAAGAACATAGAACAATACAGCACAAACAGGCCCTTCGGCCCACGAGTTGCGCCGATCACGTCTACTAATTCACAGACCTATCTATAATCCCTTATCCTATTCTTTTCCATATACTCATCCAGAAGTCTTTTAAAAGACCCCAGTGAGTTTGCCTCAACCAGCTCCGACGGCAGTCGGTTCCATTCACTCATCACCCTCTGAGTGAAAAACCTACCCCTGACATCTCCTTTGTATTTGCTTCCCTGCACCTTACATCTGTGTCCTCTCGTAGTGACCATTTCAGCTTGGGGAAATAGTCTCTGAGAGTCCACCCTATCTATTCCTCTCAACATTTTATAAACCTCTATCAGGTCGCCTCTCAACCTACGTCTCTCCAGTGAGAAGAGTGCCAGCTCCCTCAACCTATCAAGGTTAAGATTACAACATCTGGTTCAGACCATGATGATAGCTAGAGAGGGGAATGGAATTTATAGTGAAGGAACAGAATATGTTACAGTAGTTTTAGTCAATGGATTTTAGTCTTCCCATTGTTTCATTTCATTTAAGCAGTCCAATGATACAAGTGGAAAGTTCAAGAGAATTGCTGGTGAGATAGAGTATTATTAGTGTGTATAACATTGTTGATTGTCAGAAAAACCTATCTGGTCTACTAATGTCCTGTCAGTGATAAGATATCATCTAACCTGCAACAAAAGAAACCCATGGGTTTTTTTTTAATTCCTCTGACCCAATCGGAAAACATCCTATGTCTTCGTACATTTCCACCTTCTATGCATGGCCTGTTAGGAGATGGCAAGAGAAAATTACAACTTGGAATACCATCACCCATATGTTGAATTTTCTGTTTGAGTTCATGAGCATACAGATAGCAGGTAGTTTGTGTTGGTGGTGTAATCACCAGCTCAAAAGTGCAAGATTAATGAATGACATTAAATCTCATTTTTATATTAGCAACAAAGTGGATCCTGCGACATCATCTAGACAGACGTGCGAACAATTTGCAAATGGAGTGCTTTGCATGTTGCATTCAGCAAAGCAGATAAGAATAAATGTTGGTTGGTTTCCACCACAAGGATAAACTAATAAAAACAGGAAAGGTGTGGGTATTCTTCTCTTGACATGTTTAGAAATCTGGAAATCTCAACCTTATATATATATTCTCAATATTCTGTAAACATGAAAAACCATGTGACTGACTCAACCACATCCATTCAGAAATTCATCACAGCCCTCTCTTAAAGTTGTCAACATCACAGATGCCAGTCTTCGGCCAATTTGATTTAGTCCGTGTAATACCAAGAAATGGCTGAAAGTACAGGAAATAACTTTAGATACATGAATAGGCAGGGAGTAGAATGATACGACCACAGAAGTCTTTAGTTTAGAAAGGCATCATACGTCAGCACAGCTTTGGTGAGCTGAAGGACCTGTTCCTCTGCTGTATTGTTCTTTGTACTGGATACAGCAAATCTTATGCTTTGTACTGGATTTTATGCTGATCATTCCTCCATTGTAAGCTCAGACGTGGGGATGTTTGCTGATGACCACACAATGTTCAGCACCATTCACTATTCGTCAAATAACGAACATCCATATCCATGTGCAGCTCGCCCTGATAAATGACAAGTAACTTTTACACCACACAAGTGCCAGCTAGTGACAATCTTCAACAAGAGAGAATCTAATCATTTCCTCACACATTCAAAGGTATTGCTGTCACTGAGTCCTCCACTACCATCATTCTGTCCAACTTACTTGAGACCCCTTATTTGAGAAAGGATAGACCGGCACTGAAGGGGGTGCAGAGGAAGTTCACTAGGTTGATTCCGGAGTTGAGAGGATTGGCCTATAAGGAGAAACTGAGTAGATTGGGGCAATGCTCATTGAAATTCAGGAGAATGAGGGGAGATCTTGTAGAAACATGTAAGATTTTGAAGGGAATAGATAAGATAGAAGCAGGGAAATTGTTTTCACTGGCGGGTGAAAATAGAACTAGGGGGCATAGCCTCAAAATAAGGGGAAGTAGATTTAGGACTGAGTTGGAAAGGAACTTCTTCACATGAAGGGTTGTTAATCTGCGGAATTTCTGCCTGGTGAACCAGTTGAGGCTACCTTAATGAATATTTTTAAGGCAAGGATAAATAAATTTTTGAACAGTGAACGAATTAAGGATTATGGTGAGCTAGTGGATCGGTGGAGTTGAGTCCACAAAAAGATCAGCCATGATCTTATTGAATGGCAGAGCAGGCAGGAGGGACCAGATGACTTATATCTGCTCCTAGTTCTTATGTCGTTACGTAAAGAGCTTAACTGGACCAGCCGTATAAATACTGTGGCTACAAGAATAGGTTACTGGCTGGGAATTCTGAGATGAGTAACTCATCTTCTAATTCCCCAAGGTTTGTTTACCATCTATTTGCCACAAGTTAGGAATGTGATGGAATACTTTCCACTTGTATTTATGAGTGCAGCTTTAACAACACTCTAGAATCTTAAAACCCTCCAGGACAAATCAGGCAGTTCAATTGGCATGCCATGCACTACCTTAAACATTCATTTCCTCCTGCACCAATACAGAGTGACGGCAAGGTGCACCATATACTAGATGCACTGCAGCAACTCAGAAAGCCTCCCTAAACATCACCTTTCAGACCCCACAACTTCTGCACTGAAAAAAAACAAGGGCAACAGCAATGGGAACATGGGCGCATCCCCCTCCAAGCCCACACTATTCTGACTTCAAACTATCTCACCATGCTTTTACTGTCCTTGGGTCAAAATCCAGAACTCCCTTCCTAACAGCACTATAGTGTACCTACACAATGTGTAGATGCCGCCATGTACTTACATCACACGGATGGCAGTGGCTCAAGAAGGTGGCTCCTCATCACCATTATAAAAGCAATTTCCAAATGCTGACCTCATCAGTGATAGCTCCATCCTGTGAAAGAATGAAAAACAGAATATTGCTGCTGAGTTTGCCAGAGTTAAAATGTTCTGTTTTGATTCATCATTGAATGACTGAGCTTCATTCCGTGAACATTAGCTTTGTTGATAACAGCTCTATACTGATTCAATATTTTCTGTCAATGATTAATAATCTAAGTGAAGCATTTTCCTTTTCCATCTTTGCTAATGGACACACATTAATCCAATATATATTTTCCATTCCCTATTCCAGTGCTTTTAGCTCTACAGTTATCTATGCCAGAAAGACTAACAAACCTCAAAAATAAAAGCAAATTACTGCGGATGCTGGAATCTGAAACCAAAAGGGAAAATGCTGGAAAATCTCAGCAGGTCTGGCAGCATCTGTAAGCTTTGACAAAGGGTCGTCTGGACTCGAAACGTCAGCTCTTTTCTCTCCTTACAGATGCTGCCAGACCTGCTGAGGTTTTCCAGCATTTTCCCTTTTGGCTCACAAACCTCAACTTCACTAGTGTCAGAACGAAATAACCAACTGAAACGTTTACATGTGAGGTAAGAATTTTTTTTTTGCGCATAATCTCTCTATATTTGAGTTGGACAGTTCCCAACATTCTGGAAGTTTCACCTTTAACTTCTAACACTTGTAAAGAAGCCTAGCATAGCGGCAGCATGTTGGCACAGTGGTTAGCACTGCTGCCTCACAGCACCAGGGACCTGGGTTTGATTCCTGGTTGGACCACTGTCTGTTTTTGCATGTTCTCCCTGTGTTTGTGTGGGTTTCCTCCAGGTGCTCTGGTTTTCTCCCACAGTCCAAAAGACATACTGGTTAGGTGCATTGACCATGCTAAATTTTCCTTCAGTGTACCTGAACATGTGCCCGTGTGTGGTGACTAGGGGATTTTCACAGTGACTTCAATGCAGTGTTAATGTAAGCCTACTTGTGACTAAAACATACACTTTATTAATTTTTGACACAACTAAGTGAGTCGTTTCAGAGGGCAGGCAAGCGGCAAACACATTGCTCTGGGTCTAGAGTCGCATATAGGCCATAGGATGATAGATTTGTTTCCAGAAGGTCATTTTTGGTGAAACAGATGAGTTTTTATAACAATCCCATTATTTTACTGTCACCATAACTAAAGCTAACTATTTATTAATTTCGTTAAGTGAATTTAAATTCCCCAACTACCATGGTGGGATTCAAACTCATTTCTACTAGATTATAGCCCAACGGTTGGATTTTTCAGCTGTGTTTGCCCCAAAACCAGAAAATTCCACCTGAAGTCAACGGACATTTGCGTATCCACTGTCCACTACAATTCCTGTGGTGGGATGGGACGGAAAAGTCCAGCCACCAAGTGTTTGGAGTACAAATTGAGCAACATAATCATTAAATTACCTTGCCTGCAAGTTGTTACACTAAGCTTTTGTATTACTAAAAATAACAAATGCAGATTAAAAAGAAGATATGTGTCAATTAGTCACTCAGCAGTTTCCTTCTTAGTGGAGTTGTCAAAAGAGTTCAGGTCAGAATCTTCTGGTCCTGCCAGCAGTGGGAGGAATGGCAGGGGAGTGGCGTGTAATTTAATTTGGCGTGAGACCAAAAATCAGTTTCCCAATGTCAGATGAACTGTCAAAATTCTGTCCTTGGGACTTAAAAGGCAGGTTAAATACAAATAATGTCAGGAAATCCTTTTGACTGCATTAGCATGTCATGCATGTTCAGTGAAGGGCCACCTGGAATTCAGTTCCCGCTCCAAATTAAGTTCCCTACCAGGGGTAAATTAGAATGTTTCATTTTATGACTGTTTAAAACTGATGTACATCTGGCGAGCTTCATTGAGACTAGGACTTGGAGGTCAATCAATGCTGCTTTTGCCTTCCAGTGGGCTGTTCACACATTGTTTTGAATGGACCTACCTCACATCTTTCTCTACCTCCTAGATAAGACTGCAACACTACATTCTGCACCGTTTTGTTTCATCTCTATGAAGGGTATGCTTTCCCTGTATAATGTGCAAGAAACGATACTTCTCACTGTATACTAATTCATATGACAAAAATAAATCAAATTAAATGAACGATATCACATCAAATTGAAGGCTAGTAGCAAAAGTTGGAAGGGGGAAAAGGTAGAGCAGCTGGTTGCACCTGGGAGACAGGCTAAGAGGGAGGGATGGGAGAGAGGCTGTCTTAGTGTCCTATAAATATGATCCCCAAACCTTTGAACTATGGGATAATGGTAGGGAGGGTGACTTATTGCCTGTCCCCATCACAAGATTCACCATCTTTGACAATAATGTGCAAGCAGTGAGATGAACAGCATAATATCTTGTGTGTTCAGCTGTTGTGCCTGCCCCTAATGGAAAACACTCACACTTCCACACCCGTCACTGAACCTGGATTCCAGAATGAAAGATTCTACATTTAATGTAATCTTAGCATTTGTGATTAAGTCTTAAATATTGGGTGGAATTTTTTGGCTGGTCCCACCAACAGTGAACTCCTATCGCCAGGATGGTGCATACAATGGGAAACCCCACTGACTGTGGTGGACCAGATAATCTCATCAGTGGCTAATAATGGGCTGCTTCCTTTGCCTTGAAACATGCTATGTCGGGTGTAGAAAATCCCATCCATCACTACTACAAGCCTGAAGTAACAGGCTTAATAGCTATGTAATAGATATGAACAAGTTTAGCTTATTCTTTCCAGCAACAAGTCCTGCAATAACAATTCTAATCACAATCAAAGGAAAAATGAAATTGGAGTTAGCAAGTTCAGAAATCCTCAGAATTGATCGATCAGCCTGAAGGATTTAAAAAAACCACAATCAATCCATCTTAACAATGAAATGTCAATTTCTGTATCAATTTCACACTCATAGCTCATTTTCATAACTTTCACGTACACAGTATACTGGAAGATCAGGTTGCCATGTCTAGCAGTCTGTAGCTACATCATATACCCTAGACTGATGGAGCGGTCCTCTTCTAGAAAGTCATTCTCTGTGACCGAGCACTGAGCTTTGGGAGGGATGCACATGGATCTGTGAGGGAGGGGAACGCCCGCTTAGCCAGCCAGATAAGCTGAATCAACCCTAGTAATCAATGGGGTGACAGATGTCGCAACAGGTCACCCTCAACCAGCTTCCTAGTGTGAATAGGCTCTGCCACTCCTCCTATTGGCAAGAATCACATAAAGGTCTCTTTATGGCACAGAGTGATGTAAATTACAGCCACTTATTTCACTGGAAAAATGGGCAAGAGTGCCTCTTGTTTTCTTGCCCATTTGGCACTCAGAATTTTTCTGAGAAAATTCTGCCCTCGTACTTTTATGGACTAAAACTTTAAATGCGTATAGCTCCTAGACAACTGGAGAAAAGTTGATGTTGTGATAGTCATGCAGTTTGGGAATATCAGCCCCCATTGCTAGCTATTTATTTCATAACTGGTAAATTGATGTTGAGAAACAGTGTTCATCGCTGTAGATAAAAACTACCACAGCTATGGGTATTCAAAAGAGAGCAACCAGAGATAGTAGAGGAATTGCATTCGGGAAAATGCTTATACAAATTGGACATGATAGATTGCAGAAGGTTAAGAGGTGATAGGTTTAATGTTTTAGGATTCTGACGAATATAGTCCAGAATAACAGACGCAGAGAGCAGAACTTGCACTTTAAAACAGGTGAAATCAAAACTAATCTGTTGGTAAATGTATGGACAGGCTCCACAGGGAGATGGCAAAATCAGCAAAGGATGATTCATTCAAATGCACATTAGGTGGATTGATTTCAGAAAATAATATTTTGGAATAATGCATATTGAGATATGACTTATGATAGGTGTAGCATGCGTGGGAGGAGTAGGAGACTTTGGACTGATATAACTCCCAGAGCTTTCCAATACTGGAAATTTCCATATCTTATCTAAGTATGGTGCAAATTAACTAATAGAGATTTATTTCTATGGTCAGCCGACACCTCCGTTATTGTTACATCATGCAAATACTAGGATGTTGTGCGGTAAACTAGATTGGCCTGGCTCCTTATCCTCTGGCAATTCCAACCATCTGATTTCATGGAAGGTAAATAACAAAAAATAAGAAAAATAAAACATGCAATTGTATCGCAAGCAAGCTACTTGCTCTAAAATACACTTCAATTCAATTGAAAATTTCATACTCAGTGACACTTACTAAAGATTGACCATGTGAAGACATTCAGTCCTGGCTTCTGAAACATCTGAAGATTCAGATAAAAAAGCCCATAAGAGAGTGGTCCAGATTTTATAAAGCCAAGTTTCAGCAGCTCATGAACTTGCCAAACAGCCCAGGATAAGTTTTAATGACTTCACATTCATAACTAGTAGCACGTTTGAACCGGAGTTCAGCGTCACTGGGCAGCAAAGTATGGTTACAGATGTTGCATGTACTAACAGATAATGGCTATGTATTTATTTCTACTGTTACAAATGGGGAGTTTGTAAGATTGTTACATTTTTGGGACTGTCTTAAACTTAAGATAAAATTAAGTCAAACTTTTTGATTCTGAAGTTTGCTTGGCAACTGGCCTGGCTGGTGTGGCTTTGAAACATTTGAGGGAGGTCTGGTTTGTTTTGCTGGAAAGCATGTGTAAGATGTTCACAAGTGTAGACATAGTAGTAGCATCTGTATTTACAGTGGTTAGATTTCCTAGTCTCCAGAGTTCCATGAAGGTGCTGAGAAAGTCAGATTGTAAATCATTATACTTTAAACTGTCCATTTACTCCAAGATAAAATAGAGTTGGGTATTAAGAATAGTCAACCAGAATTTCTACTTGGATACAAGGCCTATGTGATTCATGGGCTTTGAAGGAGAGGAATCCTTAGGAAGTTGTTTTGAGATTGGGGTACAGACTTTCCTCAGGATTTTTCTGGAAACTTACAGAAGAGTCAGTCTGTTAGGTGTAAGAGAGAGGGGATAGTTAGAGAGCAAACGTACCTGTCTTTCAGCTCAGAGGAATGTGGATAGGAGTTTGTGCTTGGATTCAAAAGGCCAATGTCATGAGGATTTGAAATAAGGTTGAAAAGTTTAATTAGCTTGTGCTCGAGGGAGAATCTCCAGGAAAACCCTCACAATGTAGGTCAGTTCTGGGGTTAAGGGTTATTCGCCGGGAAAGCTAGGAATGGAAGTAAAGCATACAGAACTAAGTGAGTCCAGGAAAGTTGAATGATTAATTAAAGGATTTTGTGAAGTTTACTGTGAAATGAATATTTTGGTTGTACTAAAAATAGAAGGGAAAAATTCTGTTCTATAATTTAATGTATAAGTGGCCCATAAAAATAATGTTTTGTCAATGTCATAGAGTCATAAAAGTTTATAGCATTAAAACAGGTCCTTTGCCCCAACATGTCCATGCTACCTTTTTTTAAGCCCCTAAGCTAGTCCCAGTTGCCCATGTTTGGCCCATATCCCTCTATACCTATCTTACCCATATAACTGTCTAAATGCTTTTTAAAAGATAAAATTGTCCAGCTGCTACTATTACCTCTGGCATCTTGTTACAGACACTCATCACCTTCTGTGTGAAAAAAATGCCCGTCTGGATACTTTTGTATCTCTCCTCTGTCACTTTTAACCTATGCCCTCTAGTTTTAGACTCAATGACCTTTGGGCAAAAGGATCCTGATTATCTAGCTGTGTCCCTCATTATTTTATAGATTTCAATAAGATCACCTCTCAACCTCTTATGCTCAAAGGAAAAAAGTCCCAGTCTATCCAACCACTCCTTATAATTCAAATAGTTTAGTCAATGCTTTTTGTCTGTTACACTAAAACCTTAAAATGTGAAATCTTGTTGTGTGATACTTCCAGCTATAAACTAACTTCAAATTTGAATATTGTTTAGTTATCAGCCTCTACAGGGATTGTGACATTTGATACCTGTTGACACCTGTAGTGTCAACATCTGTGAGATTTTCAAACTTGGGCCTCTTGACAGTGTAAGGAAACAGCAATCAGAGGCAGAACATGTGTAGATAGTAGCTTCACGCATACAAGAGTCTCTTCAGCCTACAGAGGATTCAGATACATCTTCTCTGTCCTGATACCTATCTTGGACAAGTTGCAGAGCTGGGCCGAGAGGTGGCAAATGGAGTTCAATGTGGAAAAGTGTGAGGTAATTCACTTTGGCAGGAATAACAAATGTGTAGAGTACAGGGCTAATGGTAGAACTCTTAATAGTGTTGATGAACAGAGGGATCTTGGTGTTGGCAATCAAGTCAATAAGGTTGTTAAGAAGGCATACGGAGTCTTGGCTTTTATTGGTAGGGGGATTGAATTTCGGAGCCGCAACGTCATGTTGCAACTGTACAAAACTCTAGTGCGGCAGCACTTGGAGTATTGTGTGCAGTTCTGGTCCCTACATTATAAGAAAGATGTGGAGGCTTTGGAGAGGGTACAGAGGAGGTTTACCAGGATGTTGCCTGGTATGGAGGGCAGGTCTTATGAAGAGAGGCTGAGGGATTGAGGTTGTTTTCGTTAGAAAGGAGGCGGCTAAGAGGAGACCTTATTGAAACATATAAGATGATTAGAGGTTTAGATAGGGTGGACAGTGATAGCCTTTTTCCTAGGATGGAGAAAACTAGCACGAGGGGAAATAGCTTTAAATTAAGGGGTGGTGGTTTTAGGACAGATGTCAGAGGTAGGTTCTTTACCCAGAGGGTGGTAAGGGTATGGAATGCCCTGCCTGCTGCAGTTGTAGATGCGCCAAGTTTGGGGGCGTTTAAGAGGTCAGTAGATAGGTTTATGGATGAAAAGGGAATGGTTTAGGTTAGAGGGTTATTGCTTTTTCTTAATTGGTCGGTGCAACATTGAGGGCCGAAGGGCCTGTTTTGCGCTGTAATGTTCTATGTTCTATGTTCTCAGTCATCTACCTGTGTGCATTACATTTCTCAGGATGCATCTTGTAGCAGCTGACCAAATAAGATAAATTGTATAAAGGGTAGACACGATGATAAGAAATAAGTAGAGTGTAGAAAAATAATTGTAACATTTTGATATGACATGAAAAAGGTTTAGCTACACTCTTTTAGAATTCAGTTCCATGGATACTTGGAACTTAATATACTTGAATAATAGTATATGAAAGTATGACTTTGATATTATGGAGTAATATAATGGGCAGCACGGTGATTAGCACTGCTGCCTCTCAGCACCAGGGATCTGGGTTGGATCGATTCTCTTGGGTCAGTACTTGTGTGAAGTTTGCAAGTTTGCCTCTCCACTGTGTCTGTGTGGGTTTCCTCCAGGTGCTGTGGTTTCCTCGCACAGTTTGAAAGGCGTGCTGGTTAGCTGCATTAGCCATGTTAAATTCTCCTTCAGTGTACCAGCAAAGGTGCCAGATTGTGATGACTAGTGGATTTTCACAGTAGCTTCAATGCAGTGTTAAGGTAAGCCTACTTGTGACACTAATAAATAAACTTAAGTCCAGAACTTTCTGAGAAAGCTTGCTTTTGAGGGGCAGTTGTGGACACAAGAGAGGCTAGATAAGGCAATATTTTACAGGATTTTACAGGTAAGCTACTGATTTCTTCCTCTGGATGCTGGTTAAAGACTCTTTGGTCCACTTTTCTTCAGCACCTTTATTTTGATGTGAGGGTTAAGGACCTCTTCTTTTTCTTCTTATTCACCTGCAACATCATCTACTGCTTTGGCTTCAGGAAGTATTATTCTATTGAGCAGAACAGAATAAGTCTAAAGAGTCATGTTCAAGTGGACCCAAGTAGATTTACCCAGTTATACTAAATTAGATTCTGACATGTCTAAGGACTGTTAGAACATAGAACATAGAACAATACAGCACAAACAGGCCCTTTGGCCCACGAGTTGCGCCGATCACATCTAGCAATCCACAGACCTATCTATAACCCCCTATCCCATTCGTTTCCATATACTCATCCAGAAGTCTTTTAAAAGACCCCAGCGAGTTTGCCTCAACAACCTCCGATGGCAGCCGATTCCATTCACTCACCACCCTCTGAGTGAAAAACTTACCCCTAACATCCCCTCTATATTTGCTTCCTTGCACCTTAAATCTGTGTTCTCTCGTAGTGACCATTTCAGCTCGGGGAAGTTGTCTCTGAGAGTCCACCCTATCTATTCTTCTCAACATTTTATAAACCTCTATCAGGTCGCCACTCAACCTACGTCTCTCCAGTGAGAAGAGTGCCAGCTCCCTCAATCTATCTTCATAAGGCCATCTAAATCTGTTCCATCTAAATCTTTGCATTGTCATGGTCTTCGATTCCCCTCTCACCAAGAACTGGGGTCATAAGCCTTGGCTGCAGGGATATTCCTAACTATTAGTGAACTGCACTAGTACATGGTTGGTATATCGATTGCCAAATGATCAAGACATTCGAACAGATCTCTTCCACTATGGGCTTTAGCATGTGGCATCTCATTAAGTAGGTAATTCCACCAGGGGAGACAAAAGTGGTGTAGTGGAAGGCTCTTTTTCCGGCTGGAAGCCTGTCACTAGTGGAGTGCCACAAGGCTCAGTACTAGGTCCTCTTCTATTTGTGGTATACATAAACGACTTGGAAGTAGGGGTAGGTGGTGAGATCAGCAAATTTGCTGATGACACTAAGATGCTTGGATTGGCGGGTACAGAAGAGCAGTGTCGGGCAATACAACAGGACATAGACAGGTTGGTAGACTGGGCAGATAGATGGCAAATGGAATTTAATCCGGAAAAATGCGAGGTGATGCATTTTGGCCGGAAAAATGTAGAAGAGAATTATAGGATAAAAGGTAAAACTATTCGGAGTATAGAGACGCAGAGAGACCTGGGGGTGCAGGTTCACAAGTCTCTGAAGGTGTCTTTACAGGTGGAGAAGGTGATAAAGAAAGTGTATAGTATGTTAGCTTTCATAGAAAAGGGTATAGAATACAAGAGTAGGAGTTTGATGTTGCAGTGGTATAGAACGTTGGTTAGGCCTCACTTGGAATACTGCGTCCAGTTCTGGTCGCCGTACTATCGGAAGGATGTGGAGTCCTTGGAGAGAGTGCAGAGGAGGTTTACCAGGATGCTGCCTGGAATGGAAGGACTGTCTTATGAGGAACGATTAAATAGAGTGGGGTTGTTTTCCCTTGAAAGACGTCAGCTTAGAGGGGATCTCATAGAGGTGTATAAGATTATAAGGGGTATAGATAGAGTAAATGGAGGTAAACTTTTTCCACCTTCAGAAAGGGATAGGACGAGGGGTCATGGCGTTAGGGTGAGGGGGGCTAGGTATAAGACGAATATTAGAGGGCAGTTTTTCACACAAAGGGTAGTGGGGGTGTGGAATGCACTGCCGAGTAAGGTGGTGGGAGCAGGCACGCTGGGACTGTTTAAGGGTCTCTTGGACAGCCACATGAGCGGTATGCAGATAGAGGGATATATTAGGACTGTTTAACTACGGCTTTTTTCCACAGGTAATTCGGTCCATAATTTGAGCACGCATTCGGCAGGTGGTGCGGGTACAGCTCTTGGATGTGGATTCATGGGTTGCCTGGTACCTCATGTCGTATATGAGTGCTTTATGTGGACCATCTGAAGGGCACCATGACAGCTCAGAGACTATCGATGTGGCTGTGCAGACACTTGGAATTGGGCCGGTGTCTGCGGGAGGTTGCACGTTCTCCCCGTGGTTGCGTGGGTTTTCTCCGGGCGCTCCGGTTTCCTCCCACAACCCAAAAATTCGCTCTTAGGCTGATTGGAAAACAAATTGTCCCTATAGTGAGAGTCTTCCATATTAGGAATAACCTAAATTTAGAATAGGATAATGGAATTGCTACTATATAGTTATGAAGGCGGCGCGGGCTCATTGGGCCGAAGGGCCTGTTTCCCGTGCTGTGTTGCTCTTTAAAAAAAAAGTCTAGAAATGCCCCATTTCATTGTGAAACAGCCCTTCCTTAACTAAATGTCAAGAATAAGACTAACACCAAACCATTTCAAATCACAAACAAAGTGAGTGCAGGAAAGAATGGTAAGCGATCATTTTAGTTTGAATCAAAACTGCACTGCCTTTTAAAAGATGTGAAACTCAAAAAAAAAATTAGCGGGACATTTTAAAATCAGAAATTTCTTAACCTGTATTTGTAATTAATCCTTTGAGAGCATCCATCTCCACGAGTCACTTATTCTAGCCTTATGGTTATCAGCATATTTTAAAATATCAATGTTGACAGGTTATTGTTCCCTCATAGTGTTTCTGAGTAATAGTGAGGAGAAAAAGACCTGTTCAGACACCTGGAGGATGTGCACTGGTCAACGTGCTCAAGCAGAACCTTATGCGTTATGGGTTTAAAGCATTGGACTGAATACTGCTTGTTTATATAGTCACAACATGGTGCCACAGCATGAAGATGCACATATGTTCACTATGCCAAATAAATCCTGATCATTTATCATGGCTCACTGTCAGTTCCCTGTTACTTTTCATTCCCACTAAGCTGTGCTGATTTGGTAAAATAGACACCTGATGATTGAATAATACAACTATTTAATTTCAGCCTACCTAGAAATGCAAGGCTCTGAACCTCTTTATACGATGATTATTCAGGTGAATCAGTTATTTACATTTACAAATTGCCTTCTAAGCTGTTGAGACAATACGCGGAAATGCAAGTAATTAACTAAATCAATTTCAAATGTTATGCACGTCCTCTTGCAAACATTATATCTGAAAAAAATAATTATCAATCTCATTTACTAAAAGAAACAAGGTAAACAGACAGACTGCCCCAGAGAATGGTAGTAATGCTCAAGGAGATACCCAAAGAGTAACAGAAGAAAGACAATGGGAGAAGAAACTAGAGAAAAATAATAACACTGAGAATAGCAGAGGAGCTAAGCTACGTAGATTGATGCTTCTCTGACCTAAGTGCCATTAGCAACAAGATTAGTTGCCCAGAATATAAGGGCCAGAATTCACAGGCATTTCACACCCTGTCATTGCTGCCAGAGAGGACGGAGAATTTAGTGGCCAGCCAAATCTCCATTCACTGCAGCAGAACAGGATAATGCCGCTAGTGTGAACGGCTGGAGAATCTCACCTTTGGTGTACGGGCTCAGTTGCCTAACTTGTACCATTGGACTCTATGTTACGTGCTAAGTTCTCCAAGTGTGAAAGGTGGTGACAGACAAGATCAACAAAAGCAAGAACGAATCAGTGACATAAAAAAAAGTCCCCAACAACATTGCCATTAAAATCATTTTCTGAAAATGTGAAAAAAATTATAAAGCAAATCACAGAAATCCCCTAAGCCCCAGCATGGTCTGAGCTCCAGCATATTCTTCCTTTCACAATGGTCTCTTAAAACAACTTGTTATATTTAGGTGTTAATTTTATTTCAGTCTCTGAGTCCTCCGAGGATAAAAGCGCTCTATGATTATATCTTCATCTTTACCAAACAAATCCAATTTCTTCATCTTCAATTTCATTTCTGTGTTTGTTCTGTGAGCTGTGTTTGTATGGGTCAGGGGTTACTGTTCCAATAATGAAATATTCTTAATGCTCCTGAAGGTGGAATTACTGCTCAGAAACTCTCCTGCCGAGAGCAGCCTACGAGAGCTTGTGTCAGAGCCTGGATACCCTCAGACTGAGAACAAATATTTTACAGGCAGTGGTGGGTGTTGGCGAGGAGGGCGGGTGAAGGGAGGGAAGGGGGAGCATGGGATGGGGGGGGGGAGGTTAGCGCATGGGAGATGTTTTAATCAGCCTACCTGTCTGATTTTAATCTTTGGCAATTCTTGAGAGGCCTACCACATAAACATGATTCAATGTAACACAGACCTCTTATTCAGGGTAAAAGCTGTGCAGAGCCATTTGGGTGATGGTGCTCAGGATGGGACTACGGATCACAATAAAACATTCAAACGAAAGGAGTTCTCTAATTTCTGGAAGTTATAGAGAAAGATTATTTGCTCAGCACATTACACTACCTTATCCTGACCACCCTATCCCAGACTTGAGTATTAAACTTTAACACAGCTTGGAAGAGATGGCACTAAAACAGTTGCTTTATATATAATTTCCCTACATGGAGCAACAATGTTGTGGCAAAGGTGTGAGGCAAACTATTCATTGCCCCACTCCATTTATTATAGCTGGAAACAAATTTGCCACAATGGAAAGTCTAGAGGTTGGGAAAGCCATGGGAATATGACAATCATTTGAACAGGATCGGAAAAAGGATCAATATTCAGACCGTTATTAGCTTTGACCTTGTGTTTTGCATGGAGCTAGGAGTAAATTAAACTCATTAAATTACTCTAAATTACAGCTAGCATGAGGGGACACAGCTTTAAATTAAGGGGTGATAGTTATAGGACGGATATCAGAGGTAGGTTCTTTACCCAAAGGGTGGTTCGGGAGTGGAATGCCTGCCTGCAGCAGTTGTAGATGCGCCAAGTTTGGTGGCGTTTAAGAGGTTAGTTGATAAGTATATGGAAGAGAAGGGAATGGTTTAGTTTGGAGGGTCATTGCTTTTTATATTGGTCGGCACAACATCGAAGGCCGGAGGGCCTGTTCTGTGCTGTAATGTTCTATGTTCTATGTTCTATTAAATAGAATGGGTTTCAAAATGATCAGGCAAGAATTTTCACTGGAAAATCAAACTGGGAATTCTGCAAAAAAAAACATCTGTTATGATATACCAATCCAAAAATTTGTGGGTTAGGTTGATTGGCCATGCTAAATTGCCCTTTAGTGTCAGGGGGCTCAGCAGAATAAATACCTGGAGTTACGGGAATAGGGCCTTGGTGGATTGTTGTCAGTGCAGGCTCAATGGGCTTAATGGCTTTCTTCTGCACTGTCGGGATTCTTTGATTAATTAGAGAGGAGCCCACTCAGAAAGCAGTCTTGAGACAAATGAAACATAAGAGGAAAAGGACAATACAAGAATTGAGGACATAAAGTTAAAGTCAGACACAGGTAAAATTGATTTCAGGAATTGAGTGAGGTGAGAAAAATTGAAAACTTCATTGCAGTGTTAAATTTAAGCTTACTTGTGACTAATAAATAAACTTTTTTTAAAGTTTATTTATTAGTCACAAGAAGCATCTTTCAGATCATGGGAGGAAACCGGAGCACCCAGAGGAAATCCACGCAGACGCGGGGAGAAGGTGCAAATAAGTACAGTAAAATAAATCAAATGGTAGTAAGGGAGACAAAAGAAAAACTACGAAAGGAAATAGCCATTGCCAGGCATTGAGGAGATTGATTTGATGTATTTGTAGTAAGTGACTGTGAACAAGTAAATCCTTGAGAGATGTAAACGTGAAATGAGGAGCTAAAAGGAGGCTACACATTTTAAATTTTTATGCACAACACTCTTCATAAGTGCTCAATGTCAGAGATTCTTAAGCAGCTTAGCAAAGCTGATCAGAAGATGTAACTTACTACTAGGTCACGATGGCTAGATTAATTTCACAATAAGACCTTCACTGCCAGCAGCAAGACAAAATCCATCCTATCTCCTTGGGTGGATATTGTAATCCAGTCAACAATACAAATTCAGCATTTCCATTCCAATTACCACCCACTTACCTAGCCTTCTTGATCCTCATTTTCCACCCATGCACTGACCTCAAAGTCGAATTCTTCAGTTAAGAACTCACCATGGCCACCTTGATCACCTTACTATTACAAACTCCTCCTACTCAGTTTCAAAGAAGCATCTGCACCTAAGCTTTAATGTGCCCTTTTCCCCCTCACACTGACTTGCTGTGTTTTTGTTGCAATCGTTTTGGATTTCTAGAATCTGCAATATTTTTCCTTTCCTTCAATTCTATTCCCTACCTGCACTCTACAATGCTGGAAAATCTCAACAAGCCTGACAGCGTCTGTCGAGAGAGAATGGAGCTAACATTTTGGGGAGAATTTTCCTGTTCTGCCTCTATGGGAATCACAGAGGGTAGAGGGACTTAGACCATGCAAAGATCCATTAACCTCCAGTGGGATTTTCCGGTTTTGGAGCAAGTGTGGCTAGGAAAATTCTGAAACCATAGCATCCTACCTGAGATCAGCAGACATTCCCATTGTACACCACTTACCCATTCCAATTCCTCTGGTGAGGGGAGGAATGGGAAAACTCCTCCTTTCAAGTCTGGATCATACACACTCAAAGCTTTGGCTCCATTCTCTCTCCACTGATGCTATCAGACCTGCCCAGATTTTCCAGTATTTTCTGTTTTTGGTTCACATTCCAGTATCCAAAGTTTTTTGCTTTTATCCTACAATTGATAGCACTGCCTCCAATTGAACTTGTTAAATAAATCTTTCCACTTTATTACATCATTTTCCATATTAAAAGTTTCTTTCTTTAACAACTCCTTTCACCGCATGTTCATTATTACCCTTTCTTCAACTCCTGACCGGTGTCCCTGGAAAAAAGAACTTGGCTTTATTCATATATTACATTTGAACACTTTCTCACATATATTACAATTGAGATTAATTCAGTATTACATGGGCTTATCATATGCAAGTGTTGAAGGCAGAGAGTATATGAACATTTAGGCATGACAACCTCTCACCATTTCATTACCCTGATTGGGATTTCACTTCCCCTGTTGTCATCACCAACATTATTCTATTTCCATGGCTGATGAAATCATAAAATCCTACAGCGCAGAAAGAGGCCATTCCTCCCATTGAGTCTGCATCAATCACAATCTCACCTAGGCCCTATCCTTATAACACCATATATTTACCCTAAATAGTGCCCCTGTCCCTAAGGGGCAATTTAGCACGGTCAATCCACCTAACCTGCACATTTCTGGACTAAGGGAAGAAACCAAAGCACCTGGAGGAAACCCACACAGACAGGGGGAGAACATGCAAACTCCACACAGAAAGTGACCCAGGCCGGGAATCGAACCCAGGTCCATGGCACTGTGAGGCAGCAATGTTAACCACAGTGCCAACATGCCGTCAAATAAAACCACTTCATATTCATATATATTATGATTTGTTTTCAGAGTCTTAGAGGGGTACATATGTATAATCAATCAGATCCTGCGCTCTTAAGAAGCTAGCCACATGGCCTCTAATTACACTGTTGCTTTCTTTCCAATGTAGAAGTGGCAAAAGTGTGGCGACTCCTGCTTGATGTGATAGTGAATGGAAATCCAACTAATATGTCAAATGCTATCGGCAATAGCTCAAAAAGAACCCACCACATAGCAATTCATTGTGCAGTGACATTCATGGCAGACTTTTTCTGTCCTGGATCTTTCAGGAGAAATGCTGCCATGAGGTGAAGATGTTTAGTTTTAGTTTTTAGTTTATTTATTGATGTCATAAGTTTGCTTACATCAACACTGCAATGAGGTTACTGTGAAAATCCCCTTGTCACCACGCTCCTGTGTCTGTTCAGGTACACCGAATTGTTTGAATATAATGATTGGTTTATATACTTACGCTGACCACAAAAGTAATTTGTGTATTTCCAGGGACTTCATTCCCACGCCAAGGAGATTGTCTTCGGATCAGAAGCTATGAATATAATCAAATTCATTACCAATATAGGGAAGACCTTATAGAGACATATAAGATAATGAAGGGGCTAGGTAGGGTAGAAGCAGTGAGATTATTTCCACTTACAATGGAAACAAGAACTAGGAGGCATAGCCTCAAAATATGGGGGAGTCAATTTAGAACAAAGTTGAGGAGGAACTTCTCCCAGAGGGTAGTGAATCTTTGGAATTCTCTGCCCAATGAGCAGTAGAGGCTACCTCATTAAATATGTTTAAGTCACAGATAGACAGATTTTTAACCAATAAGGGAATTAAGGGTTATGAGGACGGGCTGTTAAGTGGAACTGAACACACTATCAGATCAGCCATGATCTTATTGAATGGCAGAACAGGCTTGAGGGGCTAGATGGCCTACTCCTGCTCCTAGTTCTTATGTTCTTATGTCAATATTCCTAATTTAGCACCAATACATTGAGGGAGAATTTAGCATGGCCAATGCACCTAACCAGCACAACTTTCAGATTGTGGGAGGAAGCTAGAGCAGCCGGAGGAAACCCACACAGACATGGGGAGAACGTGCAGACACCGCACAGACAATGAACCAAGTTGGGAATCGAACCATGGAGGCGGCAATGCTAACCACTGTGCCAGGCGAGGCCTTCCCTCACAAGGGCAAGTTGGACTGAACTTCATACTGGACATTTAAGATGCAATGACACCATTCTTCCTTCCTCTTGCTTGAGATTAGAAGGAAATGGCAGTAATGACGTTGTGAGTTGGAGATCTACATGAAAGGAGTCCCGCGCTGCAGAGAAAAAAGCGCCAGAAGATACAACAGAGGGAACATATGCAAAAGCAATAATGTGGAACAGCAGTGCGTCAAGTCAGCGAGAGCCATCCAATCCCTGTTTTAATAATAAATGCTGACCATCATCCATTTCCAACACAAGAACTAAGAAACCAAAAAAAATATTGACTCTTGGAACACTACTCAAATAAACTTCAAGGCTATACTTAAGTCTGCACATTCTGGTAGAAAAGCCATAAAAAAAATGAAAAATTTCTCATGCCACGCAGTCAGAACTGCATTGCCACCAGCACTCAGCCCTACTTATACGTTTTTGTGCTGTGCACATCATACCTGCAAAGGATTGCTCATGTCTGCTACCTTAGGAATCAGACCTATTATCTCAAAACTGTGGAGTGTTTTCTAGGAGGATTTTTTTTTTAAATCAATGATTGAAGTAAATAATTGGTGGTTGGAAGGAATTAAGCCATTCCCAATTGAGTGTTCACAATATCTCTGTTGGTACAGAACACCAAATTTCAAAGTCCACTGAGTCCCAGAGCTGCAGGCATTGTTAATATAAGTGGGACAAAGATGCAAGAGTTACCAGAGGCAATTGTTTTTCTGTAATACCTATATAATTGTTTTCTTTCACTGCCTGACTTGATTTTACACTTAAAATGTACTATTATTCCTTGGGAAGAGAAGGGAAGGGTGAACATAATCGCCTTTATTTGTGTAAAAACATTTATCAAATTCATTATTTGGTTTGTCAAAATGGTTTGTAAATCCTTTCCACGGATGTTTCTGACAGGATTGAAGTCCATTCAAGCTTTTTTGTACTGGTGGCTAGGTTGTCTGAGTGTTTTGCTCCAATAGGTTTATTCATCTAACTGCTGGATTAAAACATGAATTACAAAACAAATTATCAGCTCACTTCTGTTCCACTAAACTGATCTTACATTTTTGCAGCTGCTTTGGGAAAGTATCTCAAACTTTGTCTATCTTATTAGAGGCTACTTGCTCTTTTGAGCACATTGATACATTTCTACTCTATTCAAATAAACTCTATCAAATAGTGAATGTTGTCAGGCGAACATTTAGTTTCTACAAGCTAAAGGGTATTTGTTTACCTGTAGTTCACTGTTTTGAGTTATGATCCTTAGACAGGCACTGGCTGTCCGCACTGTCATCAACCAGGTCATAGCTTGTCTCCTATCTTATTTCATGGCACTCAAATACAAACACATTTGAAATGCAGATGATATTTTATTCCAGTCTCAGGCAATGTAGGTTTTAATTTTCTGATCAAAATATAGATTACAGCTGGACTGAACCTCAAGCATCAGGCATGTTTTGCTCTAAGATCCAAAGTGATGAAAGCCAACTTCAAGGGTGGCATGATGGCACAGTAGTTAGCAATACCGCCTCACAGAACTGGGAATCCAGGCTCAATTTTTGGTTTTGGGTGACTGTGTGGAGTTTGCACGTTCTTCCTCTGACTGCATGGGTTTCCAACTGGGTGCTCCGCTTTCTTCCAAAGATACACATGTTAAATGGATTGGTCTTGCTAAATTCCCCCTTAATGTCAAGGGGAACAGCAGGTTAAATATGTGGGGTTATGGGAATTGGGACCTGACTAGATTGTTGTCAGTGCAGGCTTAAGGGCCCAATGGCCTGTTTCTGCAATGTAGGATTGTATGACTCAGGAGTGCAAGATGTTCAAAAACTTTGCATCTCCTCATTATGTAGGTATCTTGCTTTAACCAAGCTTGTAACAACCACTTCCATCTAGAAGTACGTGGGCAGCAGATACATGGGAACACCTGCAAGTTCCCCTCCAAGCCAATCACCATTTTGATTTGGAAATATATCGCTGTTCCTTTGCAGTGACTGGATCAAAATCCTGGAATTCCCACCCTATCGGCATTTTGGGTCAACCCACATCACATGGACTGCAGTGATTCAAGAAGGCAGCTCACCACCATCTTCATAAAAGCAACTAGAGGTGGGCAATAAATGCTAGCCATCCAGTGATGCCCATCCCTCACGAATGAATTTTTTAAAAAAGTCTACTGGTGCCATCAATTCTTATTGACTAACCTCTCAATCAACATCACAAAAGAGATTATCATGTCATCACTACATTGCTGTATGTGGGAGTTTGCTGCGTGTAAATTGATTACTGCGTTTCCTACATCACAACGACTACATTTTCAAAGTACTTCATTGGCTGTAAAACACTTAGAGGTGGTGGAAGTCATGAAAGATGCCATATAAATGCAACTTTGTCTTTGATTTATCCGACAAACACCAAGACCTTTTACTCGCTGCCACTCAACATCCACCCTTGTTTGTCAGTGTAAAACACCAGTGGCCTGTTGATGTTAGGTTATTTCTCCCCGTTAGCTATCTTTTTCACTCTATTATTTGTTCTGCAACTCTGATCTTTCATTTTCTTCCTTGTTAATTTATTGCTCATTCAATGGATGGGATTCTCCAGTCTCTCCTGTGGTGGGACCCATTCCGAGGAAGAATGGAAAGTTTGACGTTCCGGCCAAAAAGCTATTCACTCCCAGCAACACAAGAGAATCCTAGACACAAATGAGGATAGAAGATTTCCTCCTCTTCTTGACTCTCCAAATTGAAGCCATAGAGGCTTTGATGCATGTTGCTTACACTTTCCCATTTAGAGGTTTCTAAAACATACAAGCTATTCACTATGATTCAAATCCCCTCTTCCAGAACCATCCCCAATCCCATCTCCTACATATATAGCCACAGATGAGAACACATGGATAGCAAATAGCCAGATGTTCAAAACCCATCCTTGAATTAAAGGTTTTCATCTTGGGTTACACAATCTGCAAGAAAAGGTCAGAAAGTCCCCCTGGGTCACCATTTTTTCTGTGTTTTCTTCAATAATATGATTAATTTTCCTCTATCTTTTGTGCTCGCAGAAGAATATTTTCCACAGAGTACAGTAGCTTAAGAAAATGTACCCACTTGTAAATACATTAAGTATTAATTGTGTCATTGCCCACACCCAAATAAGTAAAAAAACTGACTCCTTTATTTGAAAATCAGGATATGAGGTCAGACTTTAGCTACTCAGCCTATATTGGTGAAAAGAGCCCCAGTATACACAGCTTTTGTTTTATGGGTTTGGGATTGTTGTGGCAGTGCTGGTGGAATTGATTAAGCCCAGTGATCCTGGAAACACAGTATCATTTGCCATCAGGACAGAGAAGATGGGTTGGTTGGAGACCTAAGTTCTCGAGGACTTTATACCTGTTGTATTAGAAGATCTTAAGCTCTCACTACCCCACCACCTGCCTTCTCATTCTCTAGCCTTCATCCCTCATATTCTCTTGCTGCACAGCTCTCTGGCATGTCTCCTTATACCTTCTATGCCAACTTCCATACCTAGTCTACACTTTATATATAAGTAATGGACAAAATAACAGCAATGGCAAATGCAGAGCTGTTGAGAGAAAATAAAACACCCATTCACAAATGGTCTTTTGAAAATAAATCTGCCGTTTCTTCAACCATACAAAAGTGTCAGTCAGTCAGATCGTCAACATATCAATAATAGAACTTCAAACATTTTTTTCATTATGCATTCATAGCATATGGTGTCACTGGCTGGCCAGCATTTATTGCCCATCCCTAGTTGCCCTTGTACGTAGGGCAGTTGAGAGTTAACCACATTATTGTGGCTCTGGATTCACATGTAGGCTAGACCAGGTAATGATGGAAGATTTCCTTCTCTAAAGAACATAAGTGGGTTTTTCTGACAATGGTTTCTTGGCCATCAGTAGATTCTTAATCCCAGATACTTTTTATTGAATTCAAATTCCGCCATTTGCTGTGTGGGATTTGAACCTGGGGTCACAGAACATTAGCTGAGTTTCTGGATTAATAATCTAGCGCCAGTATCATTAGGCCATTACCTCTTAGTCTCGTCCAAATGAACATCGAGACTTTGACAAAACAGCTCACACAAAGAACAAAGTATTAGAACCACTTAAAGATGTCAGTCAAGTGAAGTTAACAAATTTTACTTCAGAGTTTCCTGCGAGCTAATGCTTTTATTGGTCTAGGCTCACAGCCAAGCCTTATTATGCATGCTTGGCTGTTCCTCTTTCATTCCTTTCCATCTATTTTAATATAGGACAACATAGGGAAAGCGAACAACATTATCTTCCGTAGCTGGGGTCCAATGAGGGGTACTAATTTTAACTGTTTTTTTTCCCAACAAGCAACTGAAAGGCAGCAGACAGTTGTGTTTCCCCCCACCCCGGCCCCCTCCACTATTGCACCAGGTACATTCCTAGGAATCTGCAGAAATCTTTGTGAAGTGGATTTTTTTTTGGTGGTTCAATTATTTATTTTTGACTGAAGATGGCAGATCTAAAATGCACAGATGGAATTAATATTGCAAAGCCTTGCCAGCCGAGCTCATTTGCTCGATTTACAATGTTGCTGCTGTTGAATCCTGTGCTGGACAGTAGCGGCACAATCTGCTGAATCTATTGTACAATGAGATGACGCTGGTGTTGTGGGTTTTACTGACCTCCTCCCACCCCTCCTCCCTCTCTCTGTCCCACTCAAAGGGAAGATGAAGGACAGAACTGAAATTGTCAGGGAGGTGTGCACTGCTCTCCATGCCAGGTCCAAAGGTATGAGCAGAGAAGTGAGAAACAAGCAGCATAAATTCTGGTGCCCCTGACCTTCACTGCCCTCTGCAGATTCAGAGGTCTTCTCAATTCATCAGTGACAGAGAGTGAATAAAACGCACGGTGCGTGTGTGGGCAAAGCCAATGTGCTGCAGCAGGTAGCAATGAGATTGAAGCATGTCGAATATAAAATTAAAAGGGAAATATTGATCAGACCTTTCTGATTCAAAGTCTCCAGTTTAATATCCAGATGTGTTCGCATACTGTACTGTTGGGTTAATCTGTTACAGAGAAACAGGATTTAATTTGTTCTGCCTTATGCAGTCCTGTCACTGGGGACAGCAGTGAGTGCAGTAATTACCTGGTGAGAATGTGTTTCTGTTTTAAATGAAATGGATATTCTTACTGCACTGCTTCCTCGTTAAAATGACTAATGAATAATTAAGGCGAGACATGATGAAGAGATAGAGGTAGAAATCAGAGAGCTTGTGTGTGTGCGTGTGATCAGTGGCTATCTCCGAACATACAATCTAAATAATCATGGCTTTTGCTAATGTTGCAGCTGCACGTGCCATTTCATTATTGCTCAGATGAAAGCTATTGTTACCTTTCAGTTCAAAGATTAGTGGGGAATATTGTCATGAGGAAAGCATGATTTTATAATGGATTCTCTCATGGACAGCACGGTGGCACAGTGGTCAGCATCGCTACCTCCCAATGCCAGGGACCCAGGTTTGATTTCTGGCTTAGGTTGCTGTCTGTGTGGAGTTTGCACATTGTCTGTGTGGGTTTCCTCTGGGTTCTCCGGTTTCCTCCCATAGCCCGAAAGATATGCTGGTTAGATGCATTGGCCATGCTAAATTCTCCCTCAGTGTACCCAATCAGGATTCAGAGTGTGACAACTAGGAGTTTTCACAGTAACTTTATTGCAGTATTAATGTAAGCCTGTCTGTGACATTAATAAATAAGCTTAATGTGATATTCATCTTACAGCTCCCACTCTTTAACCATGAGTGGGTTCGGGTAGCATAAGAAATAAAAATTTGAATCCTGCCAGGGCTTGCATTGGACCTGCCCATTTCCACTCTTAATTGAGGTAGGTGCATGGTGCAATGATTAACTAATCCATACTCAGGAAGGAGACAGTAATTACAAGTTTTAAGAAGGAAACAACATCAGGGTAAATGTAACTATGGAAACTACGGGTAGAATTTTACTGGGCTGATTGACATCCTACTACAGGGTGCCAAAAGGTGAGGTGAGGTGACTCCATTGTGGCTGACAGTGGGACCCGAGGAGGTACTTAGGCAGCAACAGCCTATTAAGAACGGCAATCAGTTCCAGGGACTGCCAGCTCAGACAGAGGCCTGGCAGTTCAGCAGCCCATCCACTAACAGTGATCATTGCTGGGGTGACAGCTACAGGGAGAAGGCACGTCAATGACTGCGTGTGCCCTCATTGGGGGATGCTATGACTGGGTGAGCAGAGAATACATGAAGAGCATAGGTAGATTGGGAAAGAGTTCTTGTAAAATACTCTTGGCATAGTTGTCGCTGAGGTGGTCATTACCACCAGGGGCCCAGGCCATGGTCCAATGAGTACACAAACAAAAGACTCCACACTCTCCCAGGGTCGCCTGGAACACAATCAAGTTTTATTGTCTAGACACCTCACCCCACAACCCGCAAACAAATTGCCTGCAGAAGATGAATAATAGACTTTCACTGGTTACTAGTTATTTAAACAGCTCAATTGGCCACCCAGTGGAAAGCCAATTTGTCAGCATTCCTGCCACCAACATGGCAACAGGATGATATTAGGCCCCCTGTGATGCCTTCCTGTGCCAATTTGAAGTCTTCTTTCCTCTTAACTCCTTCCCGAAAAGTACCAAGCTACCTGAACATAAAAGAAGTGGCTAAGATATTTGGGGGCAAAAAAGTACTCTCGTTAAAATACCTTAAGAACAGTTAAACATGCATTTTGTTTCCTGCAGTAGGCATTGGCGCTAAGCTAAGTGACTGGCAAAACCTTATGTAATCTGAAACTTTCTCAAAGTTAGTCAAACATGAATTTCTTTAATAAGTTTTGAAATTAAAATATAAGTTCCTGGGGTTAGAAATGAAAATACTGAAGACCCAAGAATGGGGTGAATTTGTTGAGGACATGTCCATATACTCCCCAGGGATTATTTTTACATTAAATATTATGCATTCTTGTTAATCTCAAAGAGTTTTATACTTCACGGCTAATAGATTTTGTGATGTACAAAAATAGTTATATCTGCTGCCATCAGACTTTTGAATGATTCTATCAGACATTAACTGATCTTTCTTTTCACCCAATCAGTAACTGCAACACTATTGCTGGAATTTATCAACTCATCCGTCCAAGACCCTGCCTGAGACCAACAGGGAATGTTGTTCTGCAAGCGTTGGTAAAATTCTGGCCTATATCTGTACCTTATCCTTTCTTTCTCCCCTATGCATTCTATGAATGGTATGTTTGTATCTGTACAGTGTGCAAGAAACAATATTTTTCACTGTATCCCAATGCATGTAACAAGAATACATCAAATCAGACATCAATCACTGCAGAAGCCTGCCCCATACCAAATTCTCAATGCCTCAGATTCACAAAGTCTGGATTTTCATTGAGTTGGGGTGACTCATGAGTCTTTTAAATATATCAGACAGCTCCCTATTCTGGGATTCTTGACTCCATTCCTGGGCTTTTTGATTTTTGGGAAAAGTATCAACTTGGCCGGCCTGTCTCGGGAGGAAGTACCTCCAAAGGTGAAATCTCCACTGCCAGTGCCAGGGGTGGGAGTGTACTGGATGGGGTGGGAGTGTACTGGATGGGGTGGGAGTGTACTGGATGGGGTGGGAGTGTACTGGATGGGGTGGGAGTGTACTGGATGGGGTGGGAGTGTACTGGATGGACTGGCTCATCTTAAAAGACTGCATCTGACATTTGTGACGAAGCCAACTCCATTGTGGAGAAATACATCTCCTACACCTCCACAATCTGCATGGAGTCAGTTAGCTTTTAAAGATTTATAACTTGCAGCTTCTTGGAGGAGTCATAAGCCTTAGTTTGTATGAGGGGGACGCTTTTAAAGATAAGCTTAAATGTCTCTCCTCATAACCTCTATGTCAAACTCTGTCCTCCCACCCACTCCCATAGACCTTCATACCTCCTAAGCTAACTCTGAACTTCCAAGTATGCCCTAAGATCACTCAAATCCCGCATGCCAAACAATGTTACTTTCAAACCAATTAATGTGTTAAAAAAATTTTAAAAAAGTAATTCATTCATAACTTTCTCCAATGTTGCAAATAAAGTCCTTTCACGACAAGCTAACAAAAGTGTCAATCATCCAGTACATTCCCATTCCTGGCACCTTTGGAGGTACTTCCTCCCGAGGCAGGCCAGCCAAGCTGAGATTCTTCCTAACTCCCATTACCTACCTCAAGGATGGAAATCCAGGCCACTCTACCTCATCTAACTCTGCATCCTCATGGGAGACTCTTTCTTTTCCTCCAACCTGCTCTTGATCATACTAACACTATTCTCTCCATCCTTCAGATCGACTTGACACTCTTCTCCCTGCAATTAGTAGGATTTTGGCCCTCTAGTCTAGCCTAGGTTCTCACCTGTATCATTCATACCAAAGGAACATACTTTGAGGTAGGTGAATTCAATGAGAATGTGGTACATGGTGTCATTCTTCATATCCAGAAACATCACATTTTAAAAGCTTCAAATACTGGAGATAGAAGCATGTTTTTTCTCCTGATTAAATGTGCACAAGTGAATTTTCCTTTCTAAAGGTGAAATATGTAGGACATTTTTCAGTTGCTGTTGGCCTGGATGCAAGTTTTGAGTGTGTAACATTGATGTTTTTGCCAAGTAACTAAGGAAAACAAAGTGATGTTGATTTGCAGGGAGCTAGAGCTGTGGAAGCAGAAATGCTTTTTCTTCCTTAATGTTCATGCGCAATTGGAATTGACTTTTGAGTATTATTTTGCTATTTGTAAGAGTTAGATAAATTCACAGATATAAGGGCTGACATCATTGTTGCTGGATAACTGGAAATCCCCTTAACCTGGCACCAGATTCAAATCACTGGTCAGAATTCACCGACCTTGCTCGCAGCTGGAATTCTGCAGTGCCACTGCTGTTAATGGAGAATTAGCTGAGTGCCAAAACCTCTGTCGTTGTTGGCAGCAGTGCGGGACGTAGGACATTGGAGAATTCTAGCCACTATCAGCAAAGGTGAAATCCACATCACTGAGATTGCTGGATTTGTATAATCCGGGCAATAGATTTATACTGTGAATGCCTCAGCAAAACAGAATGGGGCAAAATTTATTCATTTATGGGATATGGGCATTTCTGGCTGCCATCATGGGCATATACAATGGGCATTTATTGCCATGGCCTCATTGCCTTCGTTCAGAGGGCAGTTGAGACTCAACCGCATTGCTGTGATTTTGCACTCATGTAGGTCAAACCAGTAAGAACAGCAGATTTCCTTCCCAAAGGACATTAGTGAAACAGATGGGTTTTTCTGACATTCAGCAATGGTTTCATGGTTATCAGTAGATTCTTAATTTCAGTTTTTTTTAGTTGAAATAAAATTCTATCATCTGCCATCATCTGGGATTTAAACCCACGTCCTCAGAACATTAGCTAAGTTTCTGGATTAATAATCTAGCGATAATATCACTAAACCATCGTCTCTCCATCGCACTCAAGAGTGAGAAGAGGTTCAGCTCCAATGGACTCAGGCTGAGGAGAAGTATGTCAACTAGGTTTCACCTTCATAATTACTATCCAGTGATTGGTGCTGGAATATCTTCATGCATGAATTCTGGATAAGAACAGGAAATAGTTTGGCTGTGAATCCCTCATGGTCAAATTGCCTGCTGATGTCATTGATAAAAGTTTGCATTCAAAGAATTTGCATGAGGTGTCAAAATTTATTTGGCATTGAAGAACCACAATTTAGCATTTATGAGACAGCAAACAGAAGATAGAAGAGCAAGTCTGATACTTTAGCAACATAATTAACATTTTATATAACACCTTGTCATTTTGCATGTTTGCAACACATTCACTAAAGCTCTGTCCATGCAAGCCATTTGCGTTGTTTATGAATCTTGTTGTTTAGGGAACAAGAAAATAAAACTGGAAGTTGTGATTACTCAATAAGTGTGCATGCATATTATGCCCGTGTGTCATGTGAAATCAAGCATAAATTGATAAATTGGGGCCTACAATGTGGGCAGCACTCACAGCACCTGGGACCAGGTTCGACTCCAGCCTTGAGTGACTGTGCAGAGTCTGCCTGTTCTCCTCTTATCTGTGTAGGTTTCCCCCAGGTGCTTCAGTTTCCTCGCACAATCCAAAAGGTGTGATAGTTAGATGCATTGGCCATGCTAAATTCTCCCTCAGTGTATCCAAATAGGCACCAGAGTGTGGCGACAAAGGAATTTTCACTGTAATTTCATTGCAGTGTTAATGTAAGTCTATTAAAAAATAAATCTTAAAGATTTTAAACTCATAAATAAATGCATTCCCAAGGAGTTAGACCCTAGGAGAATTAAAGGCTACAACTAGAAGGTACCGGAAATCTATTGAGATAACTGTGCTTATTATCCAAGGAACATCCAGTGCTAAAATGATCCAAAGTAATCCAAACTATTCTGTTGGGGCCTTGCAAATACTGAAACATCGCTGGCAAAATTACAGTTAAAGGAAAGACCCTTACTAGGGTCCCAGACTCCAAGATATATTACGAAACCAGTCTCAACCACAAGTATTTTTCAATTTTGGCATATGTTTGAGGACAGAATATTTCTCAATTCTATTCATATAGGAAGGATTTTTTAAATAGTGAAATAAACTTTATAAAATAGTACAGTTTAAACATAACTCTAACAAATGATGCAGTTCATCCATTTACAGTGGAACAATATTTAAAAAATGAAATGAAGCAACTTTACTTCTAGTTTATGATTGTTCCAATTCCAGTTAAACCCCACTCATGCATAAATCAAACCCATTTTTAAATAAATGCAGTTAGTAAACCCAGGCTTACTTGTTTTTACACTTATTAACAGTCTTGGAGTTTCAGAGAGAGTTGGAGTTCTAGAACTTGCAAGGTCCTTCTAACTTCAACCATGCTTCAGTTGCTTTTTGCAAAGGCTTTTTTCCAATTCTACAAACACAACTCTACATATTAATCACATCATCACACGATCCTGTCAATCATTCTAATCAGAAATCCCAAGGGAACTTAAATAAACAAAAAGTCCATAAGCTCTGCTTAAAATAAACACGTGCAAGGTTGAAATGAATAATTATCGTAGTCTCTCAGAATCTAAGCTGCATTCTTGCCAGACATACTGATTGCCTGTGGCATAAACCTGAATTTTTAAACATCTCCCTCAAACACAAAAAGAAACACACCATCATCATCACATCCTACAATGGATAGATTCATATTTGACTCAAAGGAAAATGGTCTTTATTGATTATCAACCATCACAATCTCTGGATTATCTTTTATGCATTCCTTACGCAGTGTCTTTTCCTTATTTAATCTTTAACTCCTTCTTCAACTGCCTTCTCCCATCATGAGATCAAAAAAGGTAAGATTTATACTATTCTATAGTATTGATTTCTACTCATTAACAGTGTTGGCTTACAGCATGATGTGGACAACATTCATACTTGGGCTGATGTGTGGTAGGTAATATGTGATACCATATAATGCTAGGTAATAACAAGATCTTACACAAAAAGATAAACTATCTCCTCCTGGCCTTTAAGGATGTCTTGTACTGATAACCCCCACAGAAGCAAATGGACCTGGGGTTGTCACTCCTCTTCCTGAAAGCAGATGGGAGAAGTAGAGAAATTTATTAAAAAGGCACGCAGGATGTTTTGTTACATAAATAAAAGCATAAAATACAAAATAAAAAAATTATGCCAAACCATTGCAGCATAATGTTAGGCCCCAATTAGAGTTTTTTTTTTAGCCAATTTGTGATCACACTTTCGGAAGGATATCAAAGGTTTTAGAGAGAAAATTTACAAGAATTCTACACGGAACTTCATTAAAGTGGGAGAGTTAGGGAAACTGGAGTTGTACTTCGTAGAGCAGAGAAGGGTAAGAGGAAATGTGCTCACGATGTTCAAGAGCTTGAAGGGTTTTGATAGTGTGGATAAGGAGATATTAGCTAGGAATTCCCCATTCTGCCTGCTGTGGGAATCATAATGGGCAGGAAAGAAAATTAGATCGACCATGTTAAGATCCTTTAGTAAGGCGTTTGATAAGGTGGCCCATGGAAGACTTCTACAGAAAATGCAGATGTGTGGAATAGAGGGTGATTTAGCTAATTGGATTAGGAATTGGCTGGCAGATAGAAGACAGAGGGTGGTGGTTGATGGGAGATATTCATCGTGGAGTTCGGTGACGAGTGGTGTGCCTCAGGGGTCTGTTTTGGGGCCCCTGCTGTTTGTAATTTTTATAAATGATCTGGATGAGGGTATTGAGGGATGGATTAGTAAATTTGCAGATGACACTAAAGTCGGTGGAGTGGTAGATAGTGAAGAGGGGTGTTATAGTTTGCAGAGTGACTTGGACAAGTTGCAGAGCTGGGCCGAGAGGTGGCAAATGGAGTTTAATGTGGAAAAGTGTGAGGTAATGCACTTTGGCAGGAACAATAAATGTGTAGAGTATAGGGCTAATGGTAGGGCTCTTAATAGTGTTGAGGAACAGAAGGATCTTGGTGTATGTGTCAATAGATCCCTGAAAGTAGGCAGTCAAGTGGATAAAGTTGTTAAGAAGGCATATGGAGTCTTAGCTTTTATTGGTAGGGGGATTGAATTTCGGAGCCGCAACGTCATGTTGCAACTGTACAAAACTCTAGTGCGGCCGCACTTGGAGTATTGTGTGCAGTTCTGGTCCCCACATTATAAGAAAGATGTGGAGGCATTGGAGAGGGTACAGAGGAGGTTTACCAGGATGTTGCCTGGTATGGAGGGCAGGTCCTATGAAGAGAGGTTGAAGGATTTGAGGTTGTTTTCGTTAGAAAGGAGGCGGCTAAGAGGGGATCTTATTGAAGCATATAAGATGATTAGAGGTTTAGATAGGGTGGACAGTGATAGCCTTTTTCCTAGGATGGAGAAAGCTAGCACGAGGGGACACAGCTTTAAATTAAGGGGTATGAGTTATAGGACGGATATCAGAGGTAGGTTCTTTACTCAAAGAGTGATTAGGGAGTGGAATGCCCTGCCTGCAGCTGTTGTAGATGCGCCAAGTTTGGTGGCGTTTAAGAGGTTAATTGATAAGTATATGGAAGAGAAGGGAATGGTTTAGTTTGGAGGGGCATTGCTTTTTATTTTGGTCGGCACAACATCGAAGGCCGAAGGGCCTGTTCTGTGCTGTAATGTTCTATGTTCTATGTTCTATCCATTCACCTTGTTTGGGAATTTCTAGTTTTTAGGTGCATGCAGCTGGAAAATCCCATACATTTTTGCCAAAATATTACTGACAGGTTGAGTAATCCAGGTCTACATTCCTAGAAAAATGAATAGTTGATCTCCCTGAAATTTAAAATTCTTGAGGAGTTTGCCAGAGTACAAAGAACAAAGAACAAAATAGCATGGGAAACAGGCCCTTCGGCCCAACAAGTCTGCGCTGCCACCTCGATGTTCCCACTTCTACCCATGATCCCTGTCTATGTTTATAGATCTATGCATTGGAACCAAATTTGCCAGTAGATGTTATGAAAATGCATAGATCTCTAAGATAAGAGGTTGGCCATTTTGAACTATGATGAGGAGAAAGTTCTCCACTCAAAGATTTGTGGATCTTTGGAATTCTTCACCCAACTGGCATTTATTGAGAATATTTGAGACAGAGATTAAGAGTTTTTTTAGGGAATCAAGAAAAATGGCATAGTGCAGGAAGGTGTGGGTGAAGTAGAAAATCAACCATGATATTATTGCCCAGTTGAGAAGGCTTGAAAAGCCGAATGGCTTATTCTTTCCCCTACTTCTTATATTACTACGTAACTAGAGGATATAAATTTAAGGTGATTGGCAAAAGCAGGAGAGAAAACATAAGGAAAGAAATACACAGCACATTGTACAGCATGGCTGGAAGTGTGTTGGAAGCAAATTCAACAACTTCCAGAAGAGCCTGGATAAATATTTAAAAAATAGAAAATTTGCAAGGCTGTGGCGAAAGAGTGTATGATTATGTTAATTTGATAGCTTTTTGAAAAAGCTATCATGGACACAATGGGCCTGTGTGTGTTATACCATTCCATGATTTCATCAATATTCTTTACCAGCTGGGTAAAGAATTCCAAAGATCCACAAATCTTTGAGTGGAGAACTTTGTCCTCATCATAGTTCAAAATGGCCAACATCTTAACTTAGAGATCTATGCATTTTCATAACATCTACTCACAACGGCTGAGAAGAAGGGTAAATGGACCTACAATAATAATATTACATCAACAAGAATAGAGCAGAGAGTTGGTGTTCCATGATGAATGGCTCACAACCAGATACCTGAAAGTTGCTCCAGCATCATCCAAGCACCAGTGAGAAGTCCGATGGCACGTGTACCATTCATCTCTGTCTTTAAGAGTAGTAATAATTTAGCCTTAACGCTATCCTGGACAGAACAGTCTTCTAGCTTGATTTTCACGTGATTGAATTTAATATCCATTCTCTGCAATATTGCTACACCATGGTTGCTGTATGTATCAATTGCAGGAAACTCTACAACAACTTGTCAAGCTTACTCCTAACATCTACCAGTCCCATGTTTTGCAATCGTTGAGGGGCAGGATTAGCCAGGTCATGCATACACCAACATTTCTAAACTCCATTTCAGATTACAAACTTGACTTGGACATATATTGTCTCTTCTTCACTAGTATTGGGTCCCAATCCTGGAATCATAGAATCCCGATAGAACAGAAGGAGGCTATTTGGTCCATTTCATCTGTACCGACCACATCCCACTCAGATCCTATTCTCACAACTGCACACATTTACCTTGCTAATCCCTCTGATACTAGGGTCAATTGATTATGGCCAAACTAACCTGCATATCTTTGGACTGTGGGAGGAAACCGGAGCACCCAAAGGAAACATACACAGACATGGGGAGAATGTGCAGACTCTGCACTGACAGTGACCTAATGCCAGAACTGAACCCAGGCCCCTGGCACTGTGAGACAGCAGTGCCACTGTGTTGCTCAGTGTTCCCCAACCAGTTGCAAATTTTCAATATTTTCTATTTCTATTTCAAATTTCCAGCATCCACAATATTTTGGTTTTGCATCAGAAATGGAGCCTAACCTTGTATATATCTATGCTAACAACACTCTGAATGTTTAGACTGTGCTCTTCCATGGAGTGCTTTATTTTGGGATAAATTATAATGTGACAGTTTAAAAGATGTGCATAGAATACGATACGCTGAATGGAATAATTGTCATGCTGGATGTGCACTTAATCTGAGGCATTTTGCTGATTATTTTACAAAACATGTCACTTCGGATTTTACTGAAGTAACTGCAGACAATAGTATTTCAGCTGAAAGCATCCGGCTTGAATGTTTGTTCATTCAGTGAGAGATTGACGCCGTTAGCTATGTTTGTTAAACATCCACTTTTTAACATTCTTCTGTTGGTGACATTCCCGGCAAGCTGCAATTTTCTGACCTAAGTAATACATGGCAATAAAAAATCGATAGTTAGCTTTACAAGAAAAGGTTCAATTCTAATGAATCACTCTTGTGATTTTCCCACACATGAACCTCAGCAGCATATGTCCTCTGTTGAAAGACTGGGACTTAGATGGTAGCAAAGGGAATTGCAATTTACAGATTTATGGAAGTAATTTGACAAAGTTGATCCATGCAAAATGTTCACTACTTCATGTAACAGTGACACGTGTTACAAATGAATAAGTTTGAAGTCAGAAGGGAAGTACTTTTTAACCCAAATATCAGTAGAACTATGAAAGATGTTACCAGATCAGGCCACCAGAGTACCTTCTGATGTAGTAGCATAGTGGTACTGTCACTGGATTGGTAACCTAGCAACCCAAGTAATAATTTGGGAACTTGGGTTCAAGTCCCACCATGGCAGATGGTGAAATTTGAATTCAATAAAAATCTAGAGTTACAAGTTTAGTGACGACCCAATGGTCATTATTAAACTTGTAATTCTAAACTTTTATTGAACTGTTGTAAAAACCCATCTGATTCACCAATGCCCTTTAAGAAAGCAAATCTATTGTCCTTATTCAGGCTGGCTAAAATGTGATTGACTCTTAAAATGCCCTCAGAAGGGGAGGGCAGTTAGGGATGGACAAGAAATGCTGGCCCAGCCAGCGATGCCCACATCGTGTAAACAAATTAAATTTAATTAAGCAGCTGTGTTTCTGCGTAGATCGGATTGTTGAATTGAAAGTTGGTAAATGGGGTTTAACCTGTGATGAAGGTATGGGATGCTCTCCCTTGTTTCATAAGGAAAAATACTGTAGAGCCGTATAGAGCTCAGGAATACTTGATCCGTGCAGGCCTCAGCTGAGCCAATGGTTGAAATATCACAATTTACCTTTGTGACCCTGAGCTAGAATGCAGTTGAAGAGCCTGACCTTGTCTGTTCTTCTGCTACTTTGCTTTAATATTTAGAAAGGACAGGATTGAGCTTGGTTGTGGTGCTTCGTTAGGAATGACCACCCTAAATTCGCTTGAGTCTAAATCATCCAGTCCTGCCCACCATGGGAATCATCACAAACAGGACGGAGAATTTGATGGGTAAGCTAAAGATCTGTTGATCACAGGTGGGGATTTCTGGTTTTAGGGTGGGCAGGTTGGAAAATCCTGCTCTTGATGACTAAACTCATACTTAAAGGAAGAAGCTGAGGTGCTAGAGCAGTCTTTCGGAAAGAAAAGAGAAATTTGAATGGAGCAATATCATAGAAACCCTACAGAGCAGGAGGCCGCCATTTGGCCCATTAAGTCTGCACCAACTCTCCTCAGAGCATCTTATCCTGGTGTTGTGAGGCAGCAGTGCTAACCACTGTGTCACCATACCATTTTCACATGTGTCTTGGCCCAAAAATGGATGTAAAGTTTTTTTTTAAGTTTCCTATTTTTGAGGTGGCTAGTGTTGCTTTAGAGTTATAATAAACACAGATCAAAATGTAGCTACTTGAACTTCCGTCATGCTTTTTCAAAATAAACAATAATTGACATTTAATTGCATTGCATAGCAAAAACAAAACTTGACACTGAGACACGTAAGGAGGTATCAGGACAAACAGTCAAAAGTTTAATCAAAGAGTTAAGTTTTCATACTGTCTTTAAAGGGAGAAAGAGTTGGTGGAGGAGTTCGGAAGGCATCCAGACCTTAGGATCTAGACATTCTTAGATCCTAGATAGCTGAAAACATGGTTACCAATGGTGGAGGAATTAAAATCGGGAATGTTCAAGAGACCATAATGTGATGAGTGCAAACATCGCAAAGGGATGTAGGGCTGGAACAGATTATAGAGTTGGGAAGGATCGATGCCATGGAGGGATTTTAAAACAAGGACAATGTAAGAAAAAGGGCAACGTGTTTTATTTTGGAAAAGATGCTGGGAAAGAATATGGGTGGGATTTTTATAGCTTCACTTTTCTCAAAGCCACAAAATCCTGCCCAAAGTCAATGGACCTTTTCAAGGTCCGTTCCTCACCCACTCCGATTCCTGGACTGGCAGGAATGCAAGATTCTGGCCCTATAAATACACACTTTCATAAGGGTCAACTAACATGCAATTTTTTTCTCATGTGGAAAAGAATCAGCAAAATGAATTGGCTACAAATGTATGTTGGGCTTTTTCACAGTCTCTTAAACTTACTGCTCCAATATTAAGCTAAAACATAGGTGCAGAAAGTTGCACTTATTGTTCTTAAGTGACATAAAATCCATGTAGTTTTTTTTTTAATGAATAACCTCTGTTCTGCTTCGATTTAATCCTGGCTCTGCCAAATAAAGTGCAACTCTGTGCATTTTCATAATGAGCACCCATCACCAATCTGAATGGTTAGGGACTCTGCAACTATGTAGTGAGTAAACATCATTGAATGAATAACAACTGTGGAAGTTTTCCAAAAAATAGCAAAAGGGGGATTCACCTGTCCTGTTCAATGATGGAAAGTTCTAATTGCCTGCAGAATTGGATCTCAGGGCTAACATCAGGGTTCCCTTTAAGTATGAGGGCTCTTAGAATTCACTTGACCTGCTGGATGGACCTGGTTGGACTCCTGCCCAAAGCAACTCACGAATTACGTAAACCCACGAATTGTAATACAATAAGCAGGTTTAACGGCCCATTCTCCAGCCCCCTGCAATGCTCCCAGACTCCCAGTGGGCACGACTGCAGGCTTTGGCATTAGTCATCGCCAATGTGGACCTGGTGTGCTGGACTCCGAGTATCCAGGGGAGCACCAGCAACCCCTCAGAAAGAGGGTCATCTATCACCCTACCACTCAAATCTTAAGTCACTCTTCTTTACAGTCCGGAGGCATGAGGGTGACTTAGCCTGGCCCCCACCACTTTAGCTCCCTTCCCCCTTCAGACCTCCATCTGTCTCTCCCCCTCAGACCTCCACTTAGGCACCTTCTCTCCCTTAGACTCCCAACCAGCTTCCCCACCCCCTTCAAACTGCTGAACAGTCTCACCCCAGTCACCCCACTGAACATCCCCTCTCTGCGCCCCTCCTGGGTCCCCTTCAAACCACACATCTCCTGGAAACCTGGCATTCACACCTGACCTGTTGGGCCACAAGGGGCAGGGGATGGAAATTCTAGAACCTAAGTCCAATGCCTATTTGTCTCTCAGCCAGGCTGTAGAGGAAGGATCCCTCAAGAATCCTAAGTATTGGATGTGCTCAGGCTGGCAAGTGATTGACTTTACTGTTCTCCTCTGGGATGAGAGGTATCATGGGTGTTGCAGCTTCAAGTGTGGCTGATCTGAAGATCACCCTAAGCATAATGATTTCAGGCAGCTCTGTGATTCAAGATCTTCATCTCTGCATGTAACCTGTGAAAGTTGTGAACTAGCCAGGTCACTAGACAGCTGGCAGGCTTTGTAAGTACAGCAGCACTCCATTCTATGGGCAAGAATTTCCCTCTCTCTTTTTCAGAACCTGCAGGTGTAAGACCTTTTTGAAGAGAGGGGACATCAGTTTCACATGGAGGTGGGTTCCAGTTGTGCATTCAGCCTCAATGTATTTGCATAGCTTTTACTGGAAGTCTCTGAGCCTTCCCAGCAAGCTGAAACCTTTGAAACCCTTTCCACTCCATTGGGAACATTTGACCTCTGTCAATTCCATGTGCATTTCTTTGAAATAGGCTTCCATTGACAGCTTAATGGATTTCTACTCAGCTTGCAGTCAGCTGTGTTTACTTACATTTCCCTTCAAGCTTGAAACATCTCAAATACTTTGTGTTCCTAACCGTAATGTTTACATAGATTGACAGTTTGATTGACAGTAACAGCTGTGGTTTCTTTGAAGGGAATACATATTTTAACTTCCTTCTTGGCAACTAGTTTTCTCTTTCTCGTGCCAGAATTCTAGCAATTGGTGCAGCAAGTGAAAGCTTGATGGGCTGAATGGCCTCCTTCTGCATTGTAGAGATCCTATGATTCTATGCCAATCAACACAATGTCTAGGACTTTGCCTGAACTCCCAAAATATGTTTGAAATATAAACATGTTTCAAGGCCCCCTTGTAATTGAGGTGATAGGCACACAAATGGAATATTTCTGGAGGGAAAGCACTTAGATCCATCAACTCTGCCACCATCCTCTCCTTTCCAGCCCAGCAGTGCCCAAGATGCATTCTTTGTGTCATTGGTTCAAGCACTTATAATCGACAAAATGAACGGCCTAGCAGCTTGCATCCAAGCAATTAAGACTTCCAGCAGCTTCATCTGATCAATTCTTTCGATGATTTACTAATGCAACTCCTCCTTTCTTTCCTCTATATTGAAGGTTGAATTTTAAAAAATGCCATAAACCTTCTATAACATTTTATGAGCCACAGTTGTTAAGGTTCGAACCAGCACATCTGGATTATTGAATCATTCAGTTCTTATAGGGGTCAAGGGACTTGAATTCTGGTTGTTGCCGTGATTATGATGGCTGCACGCTGGACGGTTTAATTCACTGAAGTGGCTATTACTAGTCTACTCCTAAGAAACAATTGCATTCATTTATGAGTCCTTTGCACAAAAAAAATACTCTAGTAAAAGATTTGATGACTCATACTTATAAACTTGTGTACAAAATCTCTATTCAAAGTAAACCTACATTTTACATTGAGTTTTCTATTTTTGTACTTTATTTTTTGTATGACATTACTGGGAAACCATGAGAAATCGTGATATTAATTGACGGGAAAGCTTTGTGCAGCTTTATCCTTTTTGAGGAAGTGGAGGCTGACTCAATTTGACAATACTTGATGTAATTACATAATTTCTAATTGTTACCATCAAGTTGCAGCAACTCATTATCTTGCTGTTGAAATTGGGATGGATTTGCCGTGACATCAAGCACCCGTTTAACTGTATTTTAACTCTGATTGCATCAGCCCTACCTGACTTTATAAAAGACAGACATGATGACTATATTGGCAGAGGCAAATTTGACCCTGGTAGAATATTAATAACATAAGAGAAAATGTTCTGGTTAATTTGTAATAGTAAGAAGGATAGCACAACACAGACCAATGGAAGAGTAATAAGAGGATGGACAAAAGAATAAAAGGTATTGTCCACTGCACATCTTCACACTGTTGTGGGACAGAATGAATTGGAAGTGGCCACTGAATGGTGGGACAGGGACCTACGGTTGTCCTGTATTGAAAAGAAAGTTTCTCAGCAACAAGCATTACTGTGTATCAGCTGTTGCTAGCTTCATGATACTTAAGAATCTCTCTCCCTACTGTGTCTCTAATTTTCATGCCAGTGTCATATTTTATTTTCAGAATTGTGGTTGGTAACAGAGGCAATGTGTCACGTGTTAAGGTCAAGAAGATCGAAGTTTCTTTCTCCGTCTTCCTTCCTGCACATTGACCATGCGACAACTTTGCAGGAAAACCTCAGACAGTAATCCTCCACCCTGATTTTGCACTGAATGTGCACTGATACTGACACTGACTCCTCGAACTGAATCTTGACACCAGCGTTTCACATTTACTTACCCTGTGCTCAATCTGGAAGGTAGAGGTCAACATGGAGTAAAAGCTCGTGACTTACACATACTGGGAGATCCGACTACAGAATAAGTAGCCAAGAGTACTTGACCATGTGATGGGCCTGGGTCATTTTGACATATATTGAAAATTACCAGCATCATTCGTTTTGTACAGTGTAGGACCATAGCATTGGGTCTAAGCATTTGGAAGATTTTTTAAATTAAGCATTTTACGACACAACCAACATCTGCTCATCGCTGTAATAATTTTTTTCTTCCTAAATAATTTTAGTTTCACATCTTGATGAGAGAAGACCAATTCCTAATTTTTAAATCACATTTTAATGGTTAATAGAGGATTGTTAGCCTTAGGCATGCAATAGCCTCTCACTCACGATGCAGGAAGGAAGTCCCTTGGCAATGCAAATACCTCTGCTTTATTTGCATTCTCTTCAGAAGCAGAAATTCTGCTAGCAGCAAGCCAAAGAGCCAAGGCCCAAAGAATACTTTGTCCATGCCCAAGCATCCAAATGTATTGGGCAGCAGATTGTCCTTTGCAACAAATCTTTCATGACATTCATGAAATGGTCAAGAAGATACTTGTTCCACTCCCAGAATAATTGTGTAGATAAAGGACCTGCAGTTTGCACACTGATCAAATGGAACTGTGAAAAAAAAGTGTCCTTTCATGGAGGCATATTGAACATATTCCTCCAAGAAATCACCTCAGTGCTATCCATATTGTTTTTGATAGCCAGCCAGTAAAAACAACGCACTGACAGTAAAATCTACAAAGTGAGAGTGAGGTCATTCAGCCCCAGATGTCCACTCACCTCCTAACTTCATTTTCAAGACCACAACCAACAAGCACTCTAATTCCTTTGTCACAGCATAGGCAAAGTGCATGCAATCTTGCTGCCATTCTCAATATTTATAACATGCCAATGAACAAAATACTATGTAACTGTAAATTGTTGGCAGTGCCCAGGTAACAAGCTGGAATAATAAGTTGACAAAAGCCATTGACAAAATTTTGAGTTCCTTGCTAAAGTTGCATTAATGACGGGTTCACCGATAGGCTGTAATCAGACAGTACCGGAGGAGAAACGTAATGCAGTTCACACTTCTATTTCCATGTTCAGAATAGCTCACTACCAATAACCACACACTGGATAGATCAGGAGGTTGATTCAGAATCTGGCTGAACCAAATCTAGGCTTATTGTATGTTGAGGAGTCCTGTGGAAATCTGTCCCACAAAAGTGCACTGATATGGAGCCAGAAAAGAAAGAGAAAGAGGATAAAGGATACAGCAAGAAGGAAAGTAGATCACTTGACTTCAATAATAGATTCCTTCACAGTGAGGTTAGTCTTGAACCACTCAACGTTGTTCCAGTTTTGCTTCTCATATGTTGAGAGTGAGTGTGGATGATGTCTCAAAGCATGTTCCATTTTCCTTCTGAATTCTGTGTGGGAATGTCTGTCGGAATTGAAGAACCTAATTACAAGTGAACTCCAAGTGAAAAGACGTGAATGCTCTGATTGCCATTTAAAGTAAAATATCTAACAGACTGTTAGAATATCCAGATATCCTTCAATGTAAGGATTTTGATTTGATTAATTATTGACATATGTTTTAGTATATAGTGAAAAGTATGGTTTCTTGCATGCAATACAGACAAAGCATATCACACAAAGGTAAGGAAAATAGATAGAGCAGAATATAGTCATAGCTAGGGTGCAGAGAAAGATCAACTCAATATAACAACAGCGTATAGTGTGTTAGCTTTCATAGAAAAGGGTATAGAATACAAGAGTAGGAGTTTGATGTTGCAGTTGTATAGAACGTTGGTTAGGCCTCACTTGGAATACTGCGTCCAGTTCTGGTCGCCGTACTATCGGAAGGATGTGGAGTCCTTGGAGAGAGTGCAGAGGAGGTTTACCAGGATGCTGCCTGGTATGGAAGGACTGTCTTATGAGGAACGATTAAATAGACTGGGGTTGTTTTCCCTTGAAAGACGTCGGCTTAGAGGGGATCTCATAGAGGTGTATAAGATTATAAGGGGTATAGATAGAGTAAATGGAGGTAAACTTTTTCCACCTTCAGAAATGGATAGGACGAGGGGTCATGGCCTTAGGGTGAGGGGGGCTATGTATAAGACGAATATTAGAGGGCAGTTTTTCACACAAAGGGTAGTGGGGGTGTGGAATGCACTGCCGAGTAAGGTGGTGGGAGCAGGCACGCTAGGGCTGTTTAAGGGTCTCTTGGACAGCCACATGAGCATTATGCAGATAGAGGGATATAGTAGGACTGTTTAACTACGGCTTTTTTTCCCCACAGATAATTCGGTCCACACTTGACCAACAAAGAGCATGCATTCGGCAGATGGTGCGAGGACAGCTCTTGGATGTTGATTCATGGGTTGCCTGGTACTTCATGTTGTAAATGAGTGCTTTATGTGGACCATCTGAAGGGCACCATGACAGCTCAGAGACTATCGATATGGCTGTGCAGACACTTGGAATTGGGCCGGTGTCTGTGGGAGTTTGCGCGTTCTCCCCGTGGTTGTGTGGGTTTTCTCCGGGCGCTCCAGTTTCCTCCCACAACCCAAAAATTCGCTCTTAGGCTGATTGGGAAACAAATTGTCCCTATAGTGAGAGTCCTCCATATTAGGAATAACCTAAATTTAGAATAGGATAATGGAATTGCTACTATATAGTTATGATGGCGGCGCGGGCTCGTTGGGCCGAAGGGCCTGTTTCCCGTGCTGTGTTGCTCTCTGTCTCTCTAAATAAGATAGGTCCAATTCAAAAGTCTGATGTCAGCAGGAGAGAAGATGTTCTTGAGTCAGTTGGCATGTGACCTCAGATTTTTATATCTTTATCCTGACAGAAGATGGAAAAGAGAATATCCAGGGTACGTGGGGTCCTTGATTACGCAAATTATTTTTCTGAGGCAGCAGGAAAGGTAGACAATGTCAATGTGTAGGAAGCTGGTTTAAGTGATGATCTAGGCTTCCTTCAATGACCCTTTGTAGTTTCTTGCAGTCTTAGGTACAGCAGGAGCCATACTAAGCTTGATACAACCAGAAAGAATGTTTTCTATGGTGCATCTGTAGAAGTTGATGTGAGTTATAGCAGATATGCCAAATTTCCTTAGTCTCCTGAGAAAATAGAAGCGTTGTTGGGCTTTCTTAACTATGGTGTTCACATGGAGGGACCAGAACTTGGTCATTTATGAAGGGATCAAAAAGACAAAAAGATTTCAGAAAATGGTGGAGGCCAGCATTAACTGGGTCTGCGCTATTTCCTAGCTGGTTCTATTCACTCCTCACAAGAGTGTAACAGAACACCAGTGTATCCTGTCCATCCTATATTTTACAATGGTGAGTGTGTCATAATTAATGTTTGGTCAGGAGTTTACATCAATAGACATTTATAGTAAAGCATTCCATATTAGCATGCTCATCTATGCTGGAGACAATTCTTACAACTTTTTTTTTTCTAGTGCTAACCCCATGCTTTTTTTTGTTACTCATCTATCAAGTAGCTGAACAATCTTTCATCTTTAGCCTCACAAATTCTCTTATAATTTTGAGAACATCTATGAACTCACCCTTAACATTTTCTATTCCAATGAAAAATAAAATCCAGCCCACTAACTCCTCTGATCATTGGTGCCTTCTAACCCCCAATGATCATCAGCCCTGTCACTGCATTGGACTCAGTTCCAAGAAGTTTCACTCAACTAATTCCTGGAATGGTTTATCATACATGAGGAAAGTTTGAAAGATTGGTCCCTGTATCCATTGGAATTTAGAACAACGAGAGATGACGTTACTGAATCGTATAAGATTCTGAGGGGACTTGACAGGGTGGATGCTGAAAGAATGTTTCCCTTTTGTGAGAGAGCAGAACTAAGGGATACAGTTTAAAAATTAAGCATTTTCCTTGTAAGAATGAGATAAGGAAAATTCATTTCTCTCAAAAGGTTATAAGTCTGTGAAATCTCTTCCCCAAAGAGTGCTGAGGTTAGGGTCATTCAGTATTTTTAAAGCTGAATTAGATACATTCCTGATTGACAAGGGAGTCAAAGGATATAGTGGGTAGGATGGAAAGAGGAATTGAGGCCACAATCAGACCTTCCCTGAACTTAAATGAGGAGACCAAAACTGCACACAGTACCCCAGGTACGGTTTCGCAATATTACATGCAGCAACATTTACAATACATCACAACATTTAAGAAGCACTTAGATAAGCACTGGAAATGCCAAAGCATACAATGATAAGGACCAAGTGTTGGAAAATGGGATTAAAATAGATAGACACTTGTTGGCCAGTGCAGACATGATGGGCTGAAGGGCCTCTTTCTGAGCTGTGAAGCTCTATGACTGTATCAACTGTGGCAGAATGTTTATATTCCATTCTCCCCAAAGGCAGAGCAGGCTCGAGGGGCTGGAGAGTCTACTCCTGCTTCTAATTCAGATGTATTTCAATCCTTCTCATTCTAAACAATCTATTACATTCCAAACCATTGTGTTATTTCAAACTATCCCATTCCAAACTATTTTATCTCACCCAATTTATTCCAGAACTATATCCTATCACATTCCATTTTATTCTAAGTTGTCTTATTCTGTTCCACTGTATTAATTATTGTTTTGTATATAATTGGAAACAAAAGATATCCCAGAATCAATTTTTAGATATCAGGATCTCTGTATTAAGATCTTTCATTTGAATCGCTCTCTAAGATTTGCTATATTAAATTACTTGTATTCTGACTCTTCCAAACCTCTGTATTACTTGCTTTCTATAATGATCAATACACCAAGATTTTTATGTTAGGACACTTATTTAAAGATCAGCTAATTAAGAGTTCTTAGGCTGCTACTATTATAATCAACTGTTCGGATACATGTATTAAGATTTTTAGAGTAAACTCCCTCTCTCAAGATTCATGAATCAGAGCATGATTATTAATATCTATATTATAATCTCTTTACTCTGTTTCCTATGCTGATATCCCTCAGTTTGAATCAACATATTAGGATTCCTTCATATCTGTTAGCATCCATCTCTCTCAATTCCTGGATTAGGACTCTTGTGTAAAAATCTCTGTGTGAGGATTTATCTGTTCGGATCCCTAATTTATCATTTGCATTTGAGGTTGCCTGTATTGAGATCCTCCGGTGATGAATCATTCCGGTGTTGTCTTGCTGACCTCTTTCATTCTGCGATTGTCGAAACAATGATTTTTCTGTTTCAAGGTCACTTTTACCCGCTTTTGAAATATTCAGCAACAGCCTCTTAAAAATGTTGCAATAACTGAGCCACGCAAACACCAAGAACTCGAGAAAGGAACCCCCGGTGTTTTCTGCATTTTCAAATTCGAACAAAAACACTCTTGTGAGCAGTTTAGGATGCGGATTTCAGGGTCCACTCAAACTTCAGATTGATTTTCAAAGCAGCTGTTTCTATCTTGTCAGCAATTATTACTTCATTGAGATGTTTTACAGGAACTCTTCAATCAGAAGCTAACCTGGCTGCAGGGATTCCAACAAAACCCCTGAGATGTGTCTTTTCAATCTGACCACAGATCAAACACTGTGCTGCTTAACTTCATCTGTCCAATTCAGCTACAATGGTTTGGCCAGATTACAAGAACAGTCTTCACCAGAAATCCATCTCATCCCATTCCATCTAATTTAGAATGTTCCTTCCTAAACAATTCCAAACCATTTTAAGTCAGGACATTCCGATCCAACTCATCCCAAAGTTTCCACACCATTCTGTTTCCATGGGTGGAATCTTCTGACCCCGCAGGAGGTGAGAAAGGAGGTGCACAGATCTCAATTAGGTGGTTTGACATCAGGAGCAATACCTGACTCCCCCTCCCATCTCCACCAGTAGTAAGTTCTGGGCGGAAGGCTCATAGTTGGCCTTCCCATCCTACCTCCACTTGAGACCCTTAAGAGACCAAGCAACAACCACATAAGAACCCTCTTCTTATCTTCATTGTAATTCTCCAAACTCCAAGGCGACTTGCCAATGAATGGCTTGCATCACTGGTTAAATTGTCTGACTCTATTCACTGTACTTCATTCTTCATTTCTGCTATGAATTAAGCTATACATCTGTAGCTGTATAAAGGATTCTGACCCAATTTTCACCCTGGGCCTCAGGGTAATTCTATGGAACGTTCATACCTTTTACAATAAGCATCTTAAGTTTGGGCTTAACATAATGAAATACCCTCCAGACCTGTTGAAATAGAACACTGTGAATCAGAAAGGAAATTAGAGTATTGCCATAGATAAACTCAAGTAGGCTTGGTAAAGTGGGAATTAATGGAATAAGGGAGTCAGATTAAGGAAGAGAGTAGGGAACTGAATGGAAGAGTTTAGAATTAGATGCAATGGGAAAGATGGATTACTGTAGATCCTATCCTTGTTCTTGTCGTCTGGCCAAACCCATGTAGCTGGATCAGACAGATTAAATCAATATTTTAATCCATAATAAAGGGGAGTGGTGGAGTCAACAGTCCAGAGGCAGAGGAGCTGAGGACATAATCTGCAGATAGGAGGTAAAGATGAGCCAGGAAGGGAGGTAGAGAGGGAAGACGTTGAGACAGATAATAGATAACTCTGAAATCTGAAGAAGGGAAATCTGTGATTTGCTTACATTTGGAGGCAATTTTAACATTTTAATTCCAATTGCTGAATCTGGGGACAATTCAGATTCAACTTCTCAGACACCTGCATACACGCTTAGCCTGAAACAAAAAATCACCATCTGAATCATGCTGTGGGTAGGACTTATCACTCCAGAAATGCTGCTGCTCCAATTGGAGCCTTCAACTGTGCATACGCAAATAAAAAAAATTGAAGTACGTTGCCCGTCATGTTGCTTCTGGGCCACAAAAAGCAGATAAAGTGAACTGGGAGTGATGGCCCCCACAGATATCATCCCATCCCCACAACATGATTGTCCCCCTTATCCACCCCCTCCCTTATTACCCAGACTGATCATGTCCCCCCCACTGCCCCACTTCTCCCCACTGATTGCCCGCAGAGTGGCAGCGGACCACTTTTTCCCCCCACTAATTGCCTGCAGAGTGGCAGCAGACCTCCCCTATTCCTGACCCATCGCACCCTCCCACCAAAGAACAACTTGCATCATCCTCCCCCCTGCACCAGAGATACATCTGACCCACCTCCTCTTCCCTCCTCCCCATGCACCCCCACCACAGAATGATCTGGCCCGCTTCCCCTCCCCCTCAACATCAATCTGAATCAGAGTCTCGCCGGAAGCTCCTGAACTTTCCTCTTCAGAAGCTGGAACGCCCGAAACACACCTTTGCCAAGCATGGCAGATCTGGACGGGTGAACTTAATGGGAAAGGGGGAAATGCAGGTAAGATTGGGCATCCAGCTCATTAAGTCAATTTAAATGCATTTAAATTGACATTGCGCCTGTTTCAGGCACAATTCCGATCACAGCCATTTTCTTAACCAAGGGCCTTGGTTAAGTGGGAATCTGCGTGGATGCAGGCATGGATAGCACTATTCACCTCATGCCCAACTTTACCAAATTTTCATGCCAGAAAACAGGCACAACACAATGGTTAAAATCAGGCCCTTGGCGTTAAAAATAGGAATCGGGTAAGGGGCAGGGACCAGAAATGTGAGGAAGTTGGGGGGGGGGGGGAAGCAGGGAATGAGGGAAAAAAACATTTGGAGTTTTCTTGTCACCCTCCAGGGTGATAGTGGAGTAATAGCAGCACTGGTTACAGAGGAGCAGGCACTTTTATTTGTAAAAGGAGAGCGATGCAGCACTGGAGAGGATTGACATTCAATGAGAGCTTGTTTTATAACTTCAACATATTTTTTACAGCTGTCAGATGCAATCATGTGAAATATGCTAACTTACTCTCAGCACAGCACAGTAACATGCCAATATCATTTCAAACAGTGAGGCAGAGACACAGTCGGGGCCTATCAGTATATCACTGACTTGCTCAGCAGTGGTACGCTTCAGAGTGACACAATGCGAGGGAACAGTGCTCCGTAAGTTGCTCAAGGTGCATCTTCAACATTTGTCCAGCAAATTTGCCTAAAATAGAGTTTTAGCTTAAAAACTGACTACGTGGAATGTAGTTCAACAGTTGAATCAAATGCTGGAGAAAAGCATTTTGCTTAACCTTAGCCGAGTTGTTCGATTCATCACCCAGGTTTCTGATCATGGAATCTTACTCAGGTATCATGGCCATAAACTCATACAAGTGAAACATAATTAGCTGTGGCTCATTAAAACCACTTTTGCCTCTGAAATTTGAAGTCCTGAGTTCAAGTCATGGAATCATAGAAGCTGACAGTGCATTTGGCCCATCAAGTCTGCACTGACCATAATTCCACTTAGGTTCTATGCCCATAAGCCTAGCTAGCCTCCCTAACACTAAAGAGGGCAATTTAGCATGGCAAATCCACCTAACCCACACATCTTTAAAGTATAGAGGAAACCTGAGTACGCAGAGGAAACCCATGTAGACACGTGGAGAATGTGCAAACTCCACACAGACAGTGAACCGAGGCTGGTAATCAAATCCAGCTCCTTGGCAACAGTGCTAATCAGTGTGCCACCATGCTGCCCGTTGAAAGTCCCACAGTCCAAAATCAGACATTCCATTAATTCCCACGCTCCAAAGCCTCATTGTGCATGTCTATGGAAATTCTTCCATTTCCTTTCCAAATCTCAAGGGACAATCTTACCAAAAAAATTTCTAAGAGCTGAAAGCGTGTGAAAAAAAAAACAGACTTTCAGACCTACTTTTTCAGCAAAGGCAAAAATCAAAGCTTACCAGTGACATGAACAAGAGCATCCAGGCTGAAACTCCAGGTATGTGTTATATTATAAAAGATGCAGTCTTATGGATATCAGGTTGTTAGGTGGGTTTAAAAGGTCCCAAAGTAGAAACTATGAAAATACTCCATAGCTCGGGCAACATTGCTGGAGAGAAATGGAGTTAATATTTCAGGTCAACACTGATTGGATTTGCAGCATCTGTTTTTGTATGACCTGTGTTGTTTAGTTCACTCCTCCCCCAGCAATGCCCACCTTGAAGAGGCTGCTGCACTTTTTGAACAGATCTAATGTTGACAGGCAGGATTTTATGGCCTTGCTCGTCCCAAAACTTAAAATCCTGCCCGAGGTCAAAGGACCTTTCCATGGCCCGCCCCTCACCTGCTTGGATTGCTGTGGTAGGCAGGACAGTCAATTTCTAGTCAATATTTCAAGGAAAAGCGGGGGAGTTCTCCTCCGAGAACCAGCCAATATTTACCCATCACTAAAGTTATCATCTTGCAGTTGATGGGGCCTTGCTGTATAGAAGTTGGCTGACGCTTTTCCTATTGCAACTTTTACTACACTTCAAAGATGTTCAGTGCCTGTAAAGTGCTTTAGGATATCCTGAGGTCATGAAAAACAGTACAACACAAGTCTTTTTTTTAAATTAAAGCCATAAAACATCTAAGTTAATTCAACCAGAAAGATCTGTGTTTATACTCTGGACATCCATCACTAGTATGAGAAGCCATTATTCCTGAGTCAAACTACTTAGGTAATGCCTGACAAAATATAAAGATGTCAGCTGTCCTCACTTGTCACTTAACTTAGGTGTTCTGTGGCAGTGACTCTCCTGACTCCTCAAATCTTCTTTGCCATTCACAATACACAATTCAAGAGGAGGATGGAATATAGTTTGGGTGACTGCAGCTCCATCAACATTCGCAACTTTCAACACCATCCAGAATAAAGCAGTCACTTGAAAGGAACTCGCAATCAGCACATTTCAGTCGCTCCCTCCACTTTTGGTGCAAGATGGCTGCAGTTGACTCATGTACAAGATGCACTGCTGAAGCTCCCTAAGAGATGTTCGGCAATAACTTCCAAACCCACGGTTTCTAAGTCTAGAAGGGCAAAAGTATAGAGATGCCATGTTGGAGGGGTGGGCACAGTGAAAAATCTCACAACACCAGGTTAAAGTCAAACTGGTTTATTTGGAGTCACAAGCTTTTGGAGCACTGTTCACTTCGAAAGAATATGATTCCAAATAAATCTGTTGCACTTTAATCTGGTGTTGTGAGACTTCTTATGATAGAAGGGTAAAGGTAGATGAATGGGAACACTCCCACCTCCAAGCCAACCACAGTCATGGATCATTGAAATATATTATTCCTTCATCATTGTTGGGTCAAAATTTTAGAACTCTCAGAATGACGGGATACCATTACCCACCATTAATTCAAGACGACTGCTCACCATTTGTGAGTTAATTAGGGATGAGTATTAAATGCTGGATATGATAGCAATGCATACATGAATAAGGAAAAATCTGTATGAAAACAATACTTGAGAAATGCAAGACCTGCAAAGTGATCATAAATTTTGGCTAAAGTGGACGTGAAAATAATACTGAGGCAAGAATCCATGTTCTTATTTATTTGCCATAGCAACTTCAGGTGAGGGCAGATGCTCGATTCAAAGCTGGAAATTGAAATATTACTGCTAATGATTGGCTTTGTGAAAAGACACCTCACTGTTTAACTATGACACTAGTTAAATGATTTCCCTTTCTTCGGTAGTGGACACAAAATAAACTTGTAACCGAGACGCAAGTCAAATCAGTCAAAGTACATTTTTAATTGTTAGTTATTGAGTCAAATTCCCTGGCACTGGAAATTGAAAATATAAGTGTAGTATCTCATTCCTTCAAATTTTAATTGTTGTCTCAGACCTTTATTATTATAAAACATTTTCTTCCTTTTTATTCTGTTTCCAGATTTTTCTTTCCCTCTCTTTCTGTATTCTGTATCTATATTCTGATTTACACATGAACTCATCATTCTAATGTACATTTTCATACAGGGCCTACGGGGATGTGATTGGTGGCAGTGTTGCGGTGGGGAGGGAGAGGAGCGGTGGCTCCTGCTGTCATGCTGCTTTTGCAGCTTTGAGAGAGGGATAATCGGCAGGTGGGGGGTTTGGAAGGGCAGCGATAGGACATTGCAGAGTGGCCAGCAATCAGGATGTTGGCAATGCAGAGCTACTGTGCATGAACTGATGTCTGCTTTGACAGATTGGCACGTGCAGTGGTCGACTCAGCACTATGCTGCCAGCCTCTCCAATGGGGATAGGTCCCATCCCTGATTTTCAGAATGAATCACTCTAGGGCACTCTGCAGTGCTCAGAGTGTGGGACATTCATTCTGAAAATCCTGCTAAAAAACAAATGGGAGTTACTCCAATCTTTGTGTGAATTGAGGACTTAGCATTTTTGGGGAGAATCCTGGTCACGATCTTTCAACCTAATTGGTTTACCAGGTATAGGGTTGCATCCCCAGTTCACTCAGATCCATAAAGTGCGTACTGCATCATTTACAACTCGCATTCCAGCAACCTACAGGAGAGAAAAATATCATGGAAATGAAATAGGCAAGTGCTGATCTGATAGCAGGTATTACTCAATGGCTTGTCACAGCAATAAATAGGCCATTGTAGGCACAAAGCATGTGATTTTACCGGCAGCTTTGAGCCCATTTTGCAGCAGAAAAGTGCCGTAAAATTGGAAGTAAACTGGCAAACGGCACTAGTTTTCGTAACCAGTGGGACTTTAAAACAGACAGGTTTCCAGCACAATCTCACTGGAGATGTGCAAGAACCTGTTTAATTTATTTAACTTTATTTTAATGTTCATTTTAATCTGTTTAGCAAGCCCAGCACTCAATCTTCCAGGATCGCTTGTCCTCGGCAATGCCAGCCTGGCACCTGGAAAAGCCAACCAGGTACCAGGGCAATGCCCACCAGGCAGTGCCAGGGACATGGCCAATTGGGTAAGGTCAATGGCAGCAGGGCCAGGATGGGATGAATAAGAATGGGACCTTGGGCAGGGCTAGGAATGGGGTCATTGGGGTGGCACCAATGAAGTTGGGGCAGGGTCAATGAGGGTGGGACTCTGTCGAGGCCAATGCCAGGGATAGGGCCTGTAGATGGATGGGATCCGGGAGGGGCTCACTGCAATTCTGCATGTGATTGGTGGGGGAGGGATAGGAGCCATGATTGATGGGGAGGGGTTCTGAGTGTTGGGGGCATCAGTGGGGACTGCATTTTGGGCCATGGACTCCTGCAATTAAAGGTGGGGGGAGCTACTTGACGTTGCAAGCAGTAGCAGAGGTCCAAGAGCTCCAGCTTTGCCTGTCAGGCCCCTGCTTTTTTGTTAATACACCTGTGCAGCATCAGGTATCTGCATACGTGCATTATCTCCCTCCACAAGTTGTCGGGTGTGTTAAGCCCCAACCAAACTGATTGTCTGCAAAACTTTGCGGACAGATTGTGTAAGATTGAGCCTGAAAGCCCACCCAAAATACAGATCTGGAACTCCCCTTGTTTCACACCTTCCCGACACTTAGAAAAAAATCTTGTAAAATTCTGCCCAAGGTGTCCTAACATTTTAACTCAGCACCTTGCTCTCATGCTCACATATCCACCCTTGATCTGCTACAATGCTCCAGTCAAGCCCAACACAAACTGGAGGTGCAACATCTCATGTTCAAATGAGGCACATTACAAGTCTCAGGAGTCACCACTGAGTTCAACAATTTTAGACTGTAATCTTTCTTCCCCATCTTAATCCCTTTCTCTTGTATCCCATACATTGTTTTGGGATCAATGCAAAATCCACCCCCACCCCACCACCATCAAGTCAGGTGTTCTGATGAAGGGTTATTCTGTCTTGAAATGTTGGGCATGGTCTTGCCACCCATTCACGCCATGTTCCCGCTGCATCTAAGACAGAAAATTTGACAACAAACCAAATCTCTGCTCGCTGCAGCAGGATGGGAAAACCCCGCCAGTGTGGACAGTTGGAAAATTCCATCCATTGGCTCTATTCTCGCTCCACAAGTGCTGTCAGACCTGCTGAGTTTTTCCCCAGCATTTTCAGTTTTTGCCTCGAGTCTGCCTTTGCCATGGCCCGGTAATTTGAAGCTTCTTTCCTCTAACTCTATATATAAAAAAAAAATCAGATGTTTGAATCTGTAAGAGCAGATAAAATTATCAGTGAAGTGTTCAAGCTGCATCCCATCCTGTGCGAGTCCACAAACACGTAGCTCCAAAGTACTGACATTTCTATTGATATCATGCTTGATAGTTCCATCTTGCAAGATTTATGTGCTGCATTAAAAGCATATTACAGTGTCTTAAACAGTTGTCCTACAGCCAAATGGACATCCTTGTGCATATGTGAAAAAGTTGTGTAGTCCACTTTGAATGCTATCTCTGCAACGTTGCAGGTGGCATACATCCTGCAATCTAAATACTTAGAAAAGATTAATTCTAGGTTCTTCTATAATCTTATTGAGCCCAGAAGAGCTTGTTGCTATTTGTTCCACTGTGCTTTTTATCTGCTCGGACACCTATCCAGTATTCCAAAGACTATTTCCTAATAAATGAGTGACTTTCAACCCGAAAAACAAAATCCCTACAGTGCAGGAGGCCATTTGGCCCATCAAGCCCACACAGACAACAATTCCACCCAGGTCCCAACCCTGTAACCTCACATATTTACCCTTGTAAATTTACACAATTTATCATAGCCAATCAACCTAACCCGCACATTGCTGGACTATAGGAGGAAACTGGGGCACCAGGAAGAAACCCACACAGCCACAGGGAGAATGTGCAAACTCCACACAGTCACCTGAGGCCAGAATTGAACCTGGGTCCCTGGTGCTATGAGGTCCTTGCTGCATTGTCAGTCATGTGTAGAATACAGAAATTGTCCACCAACGAGGCAGTTCTGTCCCTTTACTATTTACCCTGCATAACTTAAATTCTGTGGCCATTTCCCTTTCATGTATCTGCCCTTTCCATAACCTATCTTGGAAATGTAAGTAGCATCCTTTCTCCCTTTACCTGGGCGATAGGATGCAGGGATATGTGACTAAAGGAATGGAGATGATGTAAGAGGGATTATGAATAAATTGAAGGCAGGACATTTAACACAGATGAAGAAATAAGCTGTTAGAGGTCTTCAAACTTTTAGGAGGGTGATTATTACAATTTTACATTTGCCATAGATCTTAAAGCATCAGTTACTCCCACACATGTTCTAAGCACTTTTCTATTACGAACATTACAACTTTTAAGCTTTCACGAGATGTGAGCATCATTAGAAAGACCAACATTTGTTATCCATCCTTATATTCCCTTAAGAAGATGGTGAGCTGTTTTCTTGAACTGCTGCAGCCCATTTGGTGTAGGTACACCCACAGTGCTGTTAGCCTATCATTGACAGTGGGGAGAATTCTAGAGTTCATTATCAATGATGTAATAGCAGAACAATTGGAAAACAGAAGAATCGGACAGAGTCAGTGTGGATTTACGAGGGGGGACCCGTGCTTGCCGAATCTGGAATTCTACTGGAATTCTTTGAGGATGTAATTAGTAGACTTGATCGAATGGAACCAGTGGATGTGGTTTATTTGGACTTTCAAAAGGCTTTCGACAAAGTTCCAAATAAGACAAAGAACATAGAACATTAATGGGAATTATGTACAGATCAAGAATAAGTAGCGATGTTGGGAATGGCATCAAGCAGGAAATCAGAGGTGCATGCAGTAAGGGTACAGCAATTATGGGTTGCTCCAATCTGCAGATTGATTGCAACCAGTTTGGTGAGCCCAATGCAATGCAGGATTTCCTGCAATGTATAAGGGACAGTTTTCTCAACCAATATATCGCAGAACCAACTAGAAAGAAGCAATCCTAGACTGGGTGTTGCGTAATGAGAGAGGATTAATGAGCAACTTTGTGATGTGAGATCCTTTGGGGGAAAGGAAGCATAATATGGCAGAAATCTTTATTAAGATGGAGAGTGACACAGTTAAGTCTGAGGCCAGGGTCCTGAATTTAAGAAAAGCTAACTTTGATGGTATGAGACATGCATTATTTAGGATAAGCTGGTGAAGGACATTAAAGGGTTTACAGTGGAAAGGCAATGGCAGATATTTACAGATGACATGGATGAACTTTGGCAACTGTACATCTGTCTGGTGCAAGAACAAAATGGGAAAGGTGTCCCAACAAGGGAAATCAGGGATAGTGTTAAAGCCAAAGAGGAGGCATACTAATTGGCCAGAAAAAGCAGCAAACCTGAGGATTGGGAGAAATTTAAAATTTAGCAGAGGAGGACAAAGGGGAAAATAGAATATGACAATAAGCTTGCAGGAAACTGACTAAAAAAGCTTCTATAGATGTGTGAAGAGAAAAAGACTGATGAAGACAAAAGTAGGTCTTTTACAGTTAGAATCGGATGAATTCATAATGGTAACAAAGAGATGGCAGAGCCACTGAGCAAATACTTTGGATTTGTCTTCACTAAGGAGGATACACATAACCTTCCAGAAATATAGGGGACAGAGGAGCTAGCTTGAAGGAGGAACTGAAGGAAATCCTTATTAGTCAGGAAATTATATTGGGCAAATTGTTAGGATTAAAACCAAATAAGTCCCCAAGGCTTATACTTTGTATGAGAGTACTTAAGGAAGTGACCCAAGAAATAATGGATACATTGGTATCATTTTGCAGCATTCTATAGTCTCTGGAAGAGTCCCACTGAATTGAAGGATAGCTAATGCAACTCCACATTTTTAGAAATGACGGAAAGAGAAAATGAACAATTACAAACTAGTTAGCCTGACAGTGGTGGAGAAAATACTGGAGTCAATTATTAAGGATGTATTAGCTGAGTATTTGAAAAGCAGTGACAGGACTGCTCCAAGTCAGCGTGGATTCACTACAGGGAAATCATGCTCGACAAATTTTCTGGAAATTTTTGAGGATGTGACCAGTAGAATGGGCAAAAGTTGGATGAATGGATTTGTATATATGAACTTTCAAAAGGTCCCACACAAGAGATTAGTGAGCAAAATTAAAGCTTGTGGTATTTAGGATAATTCATTAACATGGATAGAGAACTAATTGGCAAACAGGAAGCACAGACTGGGAATAAATGAGTCCTTTCCAGAGTGGTAGGCTGTGACTATTGGGTTTCCTCAGGGTTCAGTGCTGGGACCCCAGCTATTCACAACATACATTAATTTGGACAAAGGGATTGAATGCAGTATCTTCAAATTTGCAGATGACACTAAGCCAGGTGGCAGTATGTGCTGTGAGGAGGACAGTAAAGGGCTGCAGGGTAACTTGGACAGGATGACTGAGCAAATACTTGCAAATGCAATATGATTAGATAAACGTGAAGTTATCCACTTTGGAGGCAAAAACAGGAAAGAATATTATCTGAATGGTGGCAGTTTAAGAAAAGAGAAAGAGCAACATAACTGGGTGTCATGGTGGAAAGTCACAGAAGGTTGGCTTGAGGTACAACAGACAGTGAGGAAAGCTAATGGCATGCTGGCTTTCATAGCCAAGAGGATGTGAGATAGGAGTGGATAATCTTGCTGCAGTAATACAGGGCCTTGGTGAGGCCAGACCTTGAATATTGTGTACAGCTTTGGTCTCTTAGTCTGAGGAAGGACATTTTTGCTATTGAGGGAGTCCATCAGAAATTCCTCAGACTGATTCCCTGAGTGGCAGAACAAATATGGAAAAAGACTGGATTGACTGGGTTTGTACTCACTAGAATTCAGAATGAGAGGTGGATCTTAGAGACAAAATCCCGATGGGACTGGAGAGGCTAAATGCTGGAAAATTGGTCCTGATGTTTGAAAAGTCCAGAACGAGGAATCACAGTCTAAGAATAAGGGGTTAGGAATTCAGACCGAGATGAGAAGGAACTGATTCGCTCAAAGAGTAGTGAACCTGTGGAATTTTCTATCACAGGAATCTGTTGGGGCCAGTTTGTTGGATACTGGCAAGAGGAAGCTGGATGTGGTCCTTGTGGCTAAAGGGATTAAAGGATATGGAGAAAAAATGGGATTGGGATATTAAAAGTGCATGACCTGCCATGATCATATTGAATAGTGTTGCAGTCTCAAAAGATCAAATGGCCAGCTCCTGTACATATTTTCCATGTTTCCATGTCTTTAAGAGATTAACATGCAAAACTAAAATGCATGGAATTAGGGTAGCATATTAAGAATTGAAAACTGGTTGGCAGACAAGAAACAAAGTAGGTTTAAATGGGTAATTTTTCATCTGGCAGGCAGTGATTAGTGGGGTAATGCAGAGATTAGTAAAGGGCTGCAGGGTGACTTGGATTCTAGAGATTTATAATATATATTAATCACTTATGAGGGAACGGAACTTAATGTCTCCAAATTTGCAGATGACACGAAGCTGGGTGGAACAGTGAGCTGTGAGGAGAATGCAGAGATGTTTCAGTATGGTTTGGACAAGCTGAGTGAGTGGGCAAATACATGGCAGATGCAGCATAACTTGGATAAACGTGAGGTCATCCACTTTGTTAACAAAAGCAGGAAGAGCAATTATTATTTGAATGGCTATAAATTGAGAGGGAAATGTGCCAGAAAATCTGGATATCCTCGTACACCAGATGCTGAAAGCAAGCACGCAGATGGAGCTGTTTGTAAAGAAGGCAAATAGCGAGAGGATCCAAATACAGGAGCGGGGATGTTTTGCTGAGATTATTCAGGGCCTTGATGAGGCTGCATCTGGAACACTGTGCAGTTTTGGTCTCCTTATCTGAGGAAGGATGTTCTATAGAGGAAATGCAGACAATGTTTACTGGACTGATTCCTGAGATAATGGGACTGACGTATGGGGAGAGATTGAGCCAATTAGATTATATTTGCTGGAATTTAGCAGAATGAGTGTGGGGGGTTAGTTCTTAGAAACTTATAAAATTTTAACTGGGCCAGACAGGATAGATGCAGGAAGAACGTTCCTGATATTGGGGATGTTCAGAACCAGAGACCATAGTTTAAGGATACAGGTTAAATCTTTGAGGACTGATATGAGGAGGAAATTTGTCACCCAGAGTAGTGAACCTGTGGAATTCTCTACCACAGGAAGCAATTGAGGCTAAAACACTGAAGTTAAGAAGGAACTGGATTTAGCTCTTGGGGCAAAGGATATCAAAGAATACAGGAGGAAGGTGGAAACAGGCTCTTGAGTTGGGTGATCAGCCATGATCATAATGAATGGAGGAAACAGGCTCAAAGGGCTGAATGACCTCCTCCTGCTTCTATTTTGTGTTTCTATGCTAAGGAGGGAGTTCCAGGAGTTTGATCCAGTGACAGTGAAGGAAAGAGGAAAGACACACCCCCCCTACCCCTGACCCTTGCCACCAATTAACATCCACTCCTGACGAAAGTACCCACCCCATGATCCCTTCTTGTCACTATTGCTCACTGTGGCCTGAATCCCTTGGTATACCCGGGCCTTGACTGTGTGTAATACTGATCAATGCCTGTGACCAGTGATTCTGCTGAATGAAGAAGTTCTGATGGCTTCTGATTAGCTAGGGTTTTCTGGGGAAGGCTCGCCACTGCCCAGTTAAAAGTAATTTAATAGTGTGCCTTACTGAAAATTGGAAAGATGGAGATCTCGCCAGCACTGCAGCCAGGCAAGACTGTTAAATTCTGCCCCATGAATGATTGGTAATAAAAGGGTGAAACACCCATACCATGATCACAAGCAGGGGAATTGTTTTCTTATATTGACCCCTCAATCAAAGATGAACCCCTTTCCCCAAATGGTAGATGGAGTTTTCTAGCCCTAATTTGTCCCACAATGACAGCGTTATTTAATTACTTGCAGGAGACAGCTCCAGTTAGACACAGAAACATTGGATTCCCTATCAGGAAAATTCAGAATCTCCTCATCAGCGAGGTGAAATTGAGAATAATGAAGCATTTTCAGTCTATACTTACTTCTTCTTGCTCATTATCTAAATACTTCCACTTGTAATTTCCTGCTGCATTACTGTAAATGATATTCCCCAGACTCCATGGCTTACCCTCTTTCATTTGTAATGAGATCCGTGCACAGTCTGCATTATCATTTTCATGAGTGATTCATTAAGTGACTTTCTAAACACAGAGGCCAAGGATTGATTGTGAAAAAACAGGAAATAATAGCGCTTACCCTTTTTACCCTACATTTTCACCATCAGATAAAATTGTCGACAAGCTGAGAATCAAAGTGCCTTTAGATGAGTGGCACTCTTTCATTCATTCTCTCAATCTCAGAAATCAAAATTGAATCCAAGAGAAACAGACCCAAGAGTGGGACCTGAGGGAGTTGGGAGACTCCACAGAAGTCTGCCACTGCCTCCCCAGCATTTGGATGCAAACATCTGGAGTTCTTCTCTGAAAAAAATGACTTGTGAATGAGTATCAAGTGATCAGAAAGGCGCTAAGGACAGGCTCACAGCAGAGTCCAAAGTCACTCTGTGTCAATATCTTTGAAGATTCAACACAATACTAGAAGCATTGCGTTTGGAATATTTGCAACTGTCAGCCTTGTGAACAGGTCTCCAGACCCATCAATGCACTGTGCAAGACTGCTTTGACAACTGGCATAAGGCCTTTGAGGTCCATTTGTAGAGAATGATTGGCAGTTCTTTTAATGGCATCTCTCAGGGGCTGAAGGATCTGACTAATTCAATCATATCTCCATTCTTCTGTTAAGTAGACACACACCTTTGCTAAGGCATCGCATTTGTTGCGTAAAGTTAAATCTCATAGGATCCAGAGTGAGGCAGTCGATTGGATACAGAATTGGCTTGATAATAGGAAACAGAGAATGATCGTAGAGGATTGTTTTTCATACTGGAAACCTATGACCAACAGTACGCCGCAGGGATCAGTGCTGGCTCTACTATTATGTCATTTATATTAATGATTTGGATGAGAATTTAGGAGTCAGATAGTCAAACGTAGGGGATTCTAAAACTAAAGTACATAAGTTTAAGGTGAGAGGGGAAGCGATAACAAAAGGATCAAGAGGGGTAGTTTTGGTATGTATTTAGCAACACCAATTTTAAATCCAACTGATTTATTTGATAGTAAATTTGCGAGCTTTCGACACTCTTGTGCCTTCGTCAGACAAATGTTTCAGTTAGATGGCATTTGTCTGACGAAGGCACAAGAGTGTCGAAAGCTCGCAAATTTACTATCAAATAAATCAGTTGGATTTAAAATTGGTGTTGCTAAATTCTTACTGAGTTCTTACTATCCCAGTCCAATGCTGGCATCTCCACATCTGGAATGAGCTGCCAGAGGTAATAGTAAAATTGGGTACTTATGAAAAAGCATGTAGACTGTTAGATAGGTAAGATTGGCATAGAGGAATATAAACCAAACATGAGCAATTGGGACTAGCTTAAAAGTAAAAACTGAGTGGCATGGACAATTAGGCCGAAGGGTCTGTTTCCACGACGTGCATGACTCTGTAATCCCGACCCTATTGCATGAATAAATATTTGCCTTTTTTGATACTCAGCTTTCCTCTGGAGTGATCTTTCCAAGCGACCTTCTCAAATGCTTGTTCATGTTGGGTTGAAAATACATAACTAGTCCATCAGTGATACAGCTTGCTATCCCATATTCAGGTGCAAACCTAAAGGCTTTGTATCATGATGCACAAAGCATTCGGAAGAAGATAGGTGAACAGCCAGAAATCATGATAAATAGAAATGATCTTGCAATCATTACAGATACATGACTCAAGAAGATCAAAACTGGGAACTGAATTTTCCAGGATGTTTGAACTTTTGGAAAGACGGAAGGGAAAGTCAAGATGGTGGGATAGCATTGTTAATGCGAGATGAAATGAGAACGTTGTGAAAAATGACCTAGGCTTGTATGATGTAGAGTCCATGCGGGTAGACTAAAAAATAGCAAGGGAAATAAGATACTATTAGCAGTGGCTTATAAATCCCCCAACAATAGCCACGCTATAGGAAAAGGTTCAAATCAACAAATCAAAAATCAAGTAAAAGAAATTGAACAATAGTTATGGGTAACTTTAATCTTCATGTTGATTGGGTTAATCAAGTTGGAAAGGCTAACCACAGCAACAGATTCAGAGAGTGCATTAGGGGTAGTTTCCTAGATCAATACAGCATGGAGCCAACCAGGGAACAGGCTACCTTTGATCTGGGAATGAGTAATGAGGCAGATTTAATAAATGATCTCAGAGTAAAAGATCCCCAAGGAAGTAGAGACCATAATATGGTAGAATTTAATATTCAGTCTGAGAATGAGAAACTTGTGTCAGAAACAACTATAAAGTGAAGTACATTTCAATGAGGATAGTGTTAACTAAAGTGGACTGGATAGATAGATTAATAGGAAAGTCAGTAAGCAAGCAGTGGCAAACATTTAAGGAGGTAATTCATGTTTCTTAACAAGTTTTTTAGCCTTTTGTCTAAGATGAAGTATAATTTTATGATCCTATACTTGATAGAAGTCAATGAAATTACACTGATTCTTCATTTGAAGCAATTTTTTTTTTTTAAGAACAGCATCTAGACCTTTTGGCTAAGATGTAAATAAGATCAAGTACTGGAGGGGGTGCAATGCCTACTCCGATCAGCTTGGATCATGTAGATCAAGCCAAAGATAGGAAGAGGTTCGCCCATTTTGTCAGCTTGGATCTGTAATATTTCACTGGTTGAAACTGTGTCCAAAAAGGGAGACAAATTAATACCATCACTATGGAAGTAGTACTAGATAAACTAATGCGGCTAAAGGCAACTAAGCCCCCTGGACCTGATGGCTTGTATGCTAGGATCCTAAAAGCGGCAGCTATAAAGATAGTAAATGCATTGTTTGTAATTTCCCAAATATCCTTGGATTCTTGAGAAGTATTGGAGGATTGGAAAACTGGCAATTTGACACTCTTATTAGAAAGTGAATGAGGTAGAAAGCCTAACATCAATCATTGGAAAAGTGATGGATTCAATTAAGTAATAACAGCATATTTGGAAAATTATAATCTAGTCAAACAACATCAGCAGGGCTTTATGAAAGGGAAATTGTGTCAGACTCGTTTATTAGAACTTAAGGAATACTCAACCAAAGTGGATAGCTGTGTTATATTTGGGCTTCCAGAAGGCATTTGACAAGGTACCTCACAAAAGGTTAAGTCATTAGATAAGAACCTACGGTGTTGGAGATTGTATATTGGCATGGATAGAAAATTGGCTAATGGGCAGGAAACAGCAAAGATTAGATACAGATGAAGGTATAAGGCTTATAATTATCACAGTCTGTTTTGTGGCAGGCCTTCATTTCCTTAGATGAAGTTAGTTGAAATGAAGGTCATATAGAGTGGAGGACAATCAGCAGACTGTGAGGATTCTTGTCAATTTTCTAGGATTTTGGTTCTCAGGTAAAATTTAACTGGAACAGGATTTGGGAATCTGCTCTCGTTAGCAATCTCCCACTTTTGAAGTATTTGCTCTGAATTAGCTTGACTGCTTAATGACTTGGAGTTAATTTGATGGCTTTTGGTGGAGCTCTTTCACTCAGCAAGCATTTTCTTGCTAGTATTACAAGTAGACCACAAAATGATTTCGTGTGATTCCCATAATTTCAAAATCCTTTTTTCCAAAAAAAGATAGGTTATGTATCTTGGTTCCAATCATTGAGAGTTGTCCTTTGACACTGGAGAATTTGAGACAACTTATGTTTTTGTCTTTCACTGACTCCCTCAAGAAAAGGCAGTGATTCAACATCAGTCTAGAATGATCCATTTGCTCTCTTGAGACAGGTGAGTGTTTCAGTCCATAAAATAAGTTAGTTAATTCTTGGTTGGCCATCTTTTGCAGCCTTTTGAGGTCAGTTTTAAAATATAAAAATTAGCTTGAAAGTCAGAATAACTTGGGGCATGATAGAGTAAGGTCCTGTGGAGAAGAATGCTTGTGTTGGGAGTGTAGGCCAATTAAAAGATATCACTAAGCTGTGCATTTACTTCTGCAAGGGTCATGTTGATAGAATTTACTGGGCTGTCGTTGAGTTTCTCAGGCAGTGGCAACATCTGATAAGGACCTGTAGCAATAACAGCAGCAGTACATATTTGATTCATGAGATAAGGACCCTCACTGACACAACAGCTGATGGCATTTACTTTGAATCATGCCTTCTAGTTGCACAGAGTGTAGCATGTTGAAGCAAGCCACATCTTAGCCCTACTCACCTGCTGGCTGCTATTGGCATCTTACTGTGCTGATGACCAAATTATTCTATTTTCGGCATACCAATAGATTGCATCACTGTGATCACAGACTGAAGATTGGCAAATTATTAAATCCAATTCATGGCAGAGTCACGACTCCATGGATGTGATGTAGGAGGAACCTTGGCAGTGTGACCCTGTGTGCAGTTAGAATGCAGATGACTTTACAAGGGGACCTGCTTATAAATTATAACACATTGCTGAAGCCCTGAAAATGCACAGAATGATTCTGGGACCTTTCCAGGTATAATTACACTGCTCTTGTTTAAAGAGTACATGAGGAAGGAGGGAGCAAAGGGATTTCAATGTTTGTGTAATAATGTATAGCCTGTATGAGTACATGATGTTTGAATTTTAATTACTTCATTTAGGAATTGAAGACATCTCCAGCTAATTTGAAAGGATTTGCCCTTTCACAACTGGCGCAGCAGGTTTTGAAAGGATTGGTCTTGAATCTGAATGACGTGGTTAGAGTTTAATTTTTATTTGAAAATTAAATGGAATAGATTCCCCAAAGAGGAAGATGCAGATAATATTTATGTCCGTGTCCTGTATTTTTATAGCAAATTGCAGTTGGGTTCATGAAATGTCTCCATTCCTCTACAGGACCCAGTTGACATGTCCAGGAGTGACTGCAACAATTTAAGAACCAAAATCTGCGTCATCACATTCTGCATATTGCAAATCCAAGATGTTCTGTAATAGAAGCTGCAGATCTATTAGACAGTTCAAACTGTGTTGCAATTAGCTGCTCTAAATACTACGTAGATCCAAAATCTATTGACCAAGGTGAAGCAAAACTTAGAGAGAAAACTTCAAAGAGGAAATTCCTTTGTGTGTTGTTTTGAGCCCACTGTCAAAATAAATGGTCTCATTATGGTTCATGTGTGAATCAGTCCCCAACTCCCACTAAGATGGAGACATTCAGATACATTGGAATCCATTCAAATGATTAGCTGGAGAATATATTACAAGCCAATTAGGAATTTACTATTCTATGCCTGGCATTCTATACTCACAGGCCACCTCACGCTCTCATCAGGGAACCTCACCCACAGGCTGTGCTTAGACAAATTAGGGCACGTTCTTCATGATTTAGTTAAAGTTAAAATTAATGGCTGGAAACTTGTGGGATGTGTGCGCCTGCATCTTTTCAATATGTGTTCCCAGCAGGTGAGGCTGCACATTTACCATTGTACATTTATAGATACAGCCCTTACGTATTCAATTTTGAAGAACAAACAGCTCACGTTGTATTGTCTTCCATTAACTAAACTCAAATACATTTTAAAGATACTCAGACAATAGCCTGAATAAAATGTATTGTTGAATCATAGAATCATATAGTGCAGAAGAGGCCCTTTGGCCCATCCAGTCTGCACTGACACACAAGAAATACCTGACATCCTACCTAATCCCAGTTCCTAACTTGTCCCATAGCTTTGAATGTTATGACATGCCAAGTGCTCATTTGAATACTTAAATTTTGAGATACAACTTGCCTCTACTTCCTAGGCAGCACATTCCATACCGTCACAATTTTCTGGGTCAAAAAACTTTTCTTCACATCCTACTAAATCTCCCGCCCCTCACCTTCACTTGTGTCTGACACTTCAGTTGTGAGGAACAGCTACTCCCTAACTACCCTATCCATACTCCTCAATCTTGTACACCTCAGTCTTCTCTGCTCTAATGAAAACAACCCAACCCTATCCAAACTCTCTTCACAACTTTGATGTTCTATCCCAGGCTAAAGAATAATTGGTGACAGCTTAATATGTACAGTTGTACATCACCAGCACATGGCTTTGAGGAGAGTTGGAATAAACTAGGATTGTTTTCACTGTAAAGACAGAGCTGAGGGGGAGACCTGACAATGATCTACAAAATTATATGAGACAGACAGGGTGGATAGCCAAAGGCTTCTGTCCAGGGTGGAGGCGTCAATGACAAGAAGGTACAGGTTCAAGATGAAAGGGGGAAGTTTAAGGAGATATGCAAGAGAAAAAGTTTTTCCACGCAGAGAGTGGTGGGTGTTTGGAACGTGCTATCAAACAAGGTAGTGGAAGCAGGCAATGGCAACATTTACGAGACAGCTGGATAGATACATGAAAAGGGAGGGAATAGAGGGATAGGGTCCAAGGGCAGAAGATCTTAAAATTTAATTAGGGCATCATGATCGGCATGGATTTGGAGGGCTGCAGGGCCTATTCTTCTGCTATACTTTTCTTTATTTGTTGTTCTTTGTTCTAACACTCAAAACTTAAAGTCTCAAAATTCTGATACAATGAAAACTAGGGTCATACCTGGCCAATGCCATGAACAAACTTAGTATATTTCTCAGTATGTTGGCATTAACCTCATTCCAAACCCAACAGGGCCCTCAAAAAGGAAAGAAGTGAGCAGTTAGGCAGTTGCAGCAATAACAAAACAGTGTATTAGGATATGCTGCTAAGATAATCCAGTACAATATATTGTCATTGTTTAAAAGTTGAGAGAGGCAGAATTTCATCTTTGCATGAAATCTAGTGGAGCAGGTCACTTGAGTTTTATAGAACCTGATTAATTTGCGCTCCAGTGGGGGGGCATATATATTTATCTTTGGCCCAACTCACACTCAGTGGAAGGCAAAAATTTAGTCCTTCTGTTCCAGGAGATAAAAATAAAAGATTTACACCAGCAATCACTGGATTTTGAGCAAATGTTGAAACCTTTTTGCTTCTACCTTGATCCAGCTGGCATTCATGTTTTCATTACTCAGATGTGATCCGAGTTGTGTAATACTGTTGAATATGAAAGGATTTTTGATGGATGATGTTGGCCTTTCGATATTGCAGCATCCATATATTTTCTTGCAGGCAGGCAGACTGATCGCCTTACATCCACCCCAGTTCCAGCATAGAACTTGTAGCATGACATTAAAAGAGAGGGACATTGGCTTTTCCAGCTTCCATGCACCTCCCCCCCCCCCCCCAATTTCCAAACCTTTCAAACTGCACAATTTCTGTATGATTTTGCAGCAGGTTTTTTAGACTGTTACATTTTGAGAATGTGTACATTGCTATTTAAGCATGTCATAACAACCTTCTCTTCCACTGAACTCAATTACTTTGACTTTTATTTCACTCGTATCTATATGGAGTTTGCACTGTGTCTGCGTGGGTTTTTCCTTGTGTCTATGAAGGTCTCCTATGGCTGTTCTAGTTTCCTCCCACAGCCCAAAGATGTGTGGGTTGGGTTGTTTGACCATGGTAAATTGATTTTAGTGGCAGGGGTTAGCAGGGTAAAATGTGGGGTTACGGGAATAGGGCCTGGATGGGATTGTGACGGGTACAGACTCCTTGGGCCGAATAGCTTTCTTCTGCACTGTAGGGGTTCTATGACTCAACTTCTTTCTGCTTTTCAAGCTGTCCCTTCCTGGGTCCATCATTTTCTTTTCCAATCTATGCTCTTTGTCTTGTTCTTCTATCTGTCCATATAAAGATATGAGGTTCAGCTGCTTCCTCTGTCCCTGAATAGACAAGAAAATCTCAGGCAGCTTGATCTATCAATCTGCTTTCCTTTTAGGCCAAAAATTGAACAGTTTTCTTTCAAATCCCTCTATAAAATGACTATAAATTTGGTGTGGCATAAAGGCCAATTTAACCACACCTAGCCAGCAGGAATGGTGAAAGTGTGAGGTTAAGATGCTGGTAGAAGGAATCACACTCATTGGTGCCATCCTCCTCAGGCATTTTACTTTAGTCAATTTTAGCCACAAACCTGATTGGAGGAGCACATTAATTTAAATGGTAAAGCCAAGTTTGTGACATAATCGGACAAGTCATTTTAACTGCAAGTTTACCAAGGAATCTTCTGGCTTGGTACTACCAACTTGAGATGGTGGCAGCAAGGATGCCAGCCACAGCTAAGTGTTTCTGTTTCTATTTGAAAGAATGCTTGTGGGTCAGGAGTGCTGCCCTGGTGCTCTAAAGATGTCGTACAACAGCATTTTGCAAACTAGGTTCCATGGAATCCTGGGATTCTGTAGGAGACATCCAGGGATGTTGCAGTAGGTCATACTGTTGTAAGTCCAGCTTGTACAACTGGAGGCAACTTTCAACCTGTGCTAGCCATTGGTAGGTGCACAGTCAACCTATCAGCAATGAATGTACTGAGAAGTAGACATCTGGTTAAATGTTCTTGAAGCAATAACAAACAATATTCACAGTCCCAGGTAAGGGTGAGAGTGACGGTGAACAGATGGCAGTGTGGGCAGTGGAGCGGAAGTGGCCACAGGTCAGGAGGAGAGAAGTGAGTGTTTATATAAGAGAGAGAGAGAAGAAAGAATGTGTAAGAGATGGAGGTGTGCGTGCAGGTGCTTTATCATAATTATTTTGGTCAGAGGGAGGTCATTTGGCCCATCATGTTTGCACTGGCACTTAAATGAGCATCTAAAGTTACTGCCATTCTCCTGCCCCATCGCCATACTCCTACACTGTTTCTCATAGAATCCCCGACAGTGCAGGAGGAGGCCATTTGGCCCATTGAGTCTGCACTGACAGCAATCCCACAACTAAGTATTTTAATCCACTAATTCCCCCTGATACTAAGGGGCAACATAGTATGACAATCAACCTCATCCACACATTTTCGGAGCACGGGAGGAAATGGAGCACCCAGAGGAAATCCATGGAGAGATCAGTGAACCATACCAGGGATTGAACCAGATGCCCTGGTGCAATGAAGCAGTAACGCTGACCACTGTGCTACCATGCTACTTTATTCAGATAACCATCCAATGGTTTGAATGCTTTGACGTTTCAAAGTATTACAAATTGTTGTTTAAATTGTTAGCCCTCATCATTTGGAGTTTTATTGCCAGTTCCCATTCATGGAGCTGTTGGTAATTAGTGTATGGATGTTTTGGCTTGTAGGCTTGGGCTCTTTAAAGATATCAGTTGTGGCTATATTGTTTCAATGGTAGATTTGTGCGCTGTATTGGAATTCATTTTTGTTACTGTTGAGGTGCGATACTACAAAACCTTATTTCCAGTTTAATTTACTTCCAGCATCTTGCTCCCAGCTGTGATGTGATGGCTAGTATTTAATTGGCAGCAATCAGAAAAAGCAGCTGGAAATTCCTTTGAGTTCAACAAGTGCTTTAAATTTGAAGGAGCAAGAACAGTTCCTAAGGGGCCAGACAGGTGTAATTATAACTCATATGATGTACACACCTGTCCAATCCCAAGACCTGCATTTACTGACAGACTGTCCTTCCTGGATATCACAACCATGTAAAAGGCATTTCTGAAAGTGATCCATAAGCTATGAATGTGTGTGTGTGGACCCCTTCTAATTCATGAGTGGTTCAATTTAAAAAAAATCCCAGCAGAAAAGCTTCAATTTTAAATAAGCTAAACGTTAGTTCACTACCAAAAAAACTATTGCTTGGGTAAAAATGATAAAAATATTAACTAAAACACTGATTAAAAGCAGATAAAGTGAAAAAGGTGTAATGTCTTTATTACATTAGGGGTTTTGGGCTTTAACAAAGATAAAAAGGACTTGGTTTGCACACTTAATTCAAAGTAACACTCAACAGGTTTATTAAGAGATGTTTGCTTCACAGAACAGAAAATGAAACAAGAAGCCTATGAAACACCCCAGTGACTTTATCTTAAAGCAATCATGCAACCACTTAAAATATATAGCCTAAACACGAAATTTAAAATCACTGTGATATGTTGGGTGGGATTTTGAGCCGACACATGTCAAGACTAGAAATTCCTTCCTGAGCTCAGTGGACTTTTAAATGGTCCAAATTGTCTAACGCACCTGTGACGATTCCTACCACAGGCAGGACCAGAAAATCCATTTTTTTTCCCCCAAGTCATTGCTTGAATTCCCCCCCCCCCCCCCATAAAGGGTTTGAAACTTGAGGTTCAATTTTGCAGCTGTGATGGCTTCTACAGTCAACTAGTTGCTGTCTTTTTCAGGTAAACCCAGCAGGTTAATTAGATTTTAGGAGAGAGAGGTTTTCTTGTTCCTGCTGTGATGGCACTTGGAAATTGCTCAGAATTTTTCAACAGATGTGGTGATTGATGATTTCTGTTGTGTTGTCCTTAAAGGGACAATCACCACAGCAGAAGAACGGTTGATTTTTTAAAGTTCATTCATGATACAAAAGCATTGCAGGCTGGCCAGCATTTATTACTCATCCCTAGTTACTGAGGACAGTTGAGAGTCACATTGCTGTGGTCCTGAATCACATGTAGACCAGACTGAGTAAGGATGGCAGATTTTCTAAAGGATATTAGTGATCCAGATGGGTTTTTCCTGACAATCAACAATTGTTTTCTTGGTCGTCAGATTCTTAATTCTGGATTTTTAAAAACTGAATTCAAATTCCATCATCTACCGTGGCAGGATTTGAACTCTAGGTCATCAAAACATGAGTTTCTGGATTAATTGTCTAGTGATAATACTACTAGGTCATCACTTAGATTTATTAATATCTTCCCTTTTGATTCCAAATGGAGAGAGAGAAACTTCTGTAGTCTTTCAGATGTTTTCTTAGGGGTTCCTGGCTGTTTCAGCTCAGAATGATTTGCTGCAATTATCTCTCACCCTGCCACATAATAATGGCTTCTTATGATTCACAAAATGGCTAACAATCCAAAACTATTGAATCATTCTTCTATATTATGAATTGGATTCATCTATTGTCTTTGTGCTGATGTAATTAACCTTCTAAATGTCACAGCCATAAACTTGAATGGCTCCCATTCTCTCAGGTTTGATAAGATAGAAAAGAGGGCTGTGGAGGGCAGGTCATTGAGTGTCTTTAAGAGAGAGATAGGTTCTTGATCAATAAGGGTGTCAAGGGTTAAGGACAAAGCAAGAGAATGGAGATAGGAATCATATCAGCCGGATTGAATGGTGGAGCAGACTTGAAGGGCCAAATGGTCTAATTTTGTCCCTCAATTTCATGTTCTTATGGTCTTAAATGGAGTATAATGTGGGCAAATGTGAAATTGTCCTAGAATTTGCAGAAATGTGGAATTGCAGGAAGAATTTTAGAGAAGTATATGAGCTAAATGGTGAAAGATTGTAGAGCTCTGGATTGCAGAGGGATCTGGGTGCCCTAGCACATGAATCACAGAATGTTAATACACAGATAAGGCAAATAATTGGGAAAGCAAATAGAATGTTATTATTTATTGTGAGGGGAATTGAATAAAGATAGGAAGGTTATGCTTCAGTTATGCAAGGCATTGGTGAAACCACATCTGGACTAGGTGCACTGTATGGTTTCCTTATTGAAGGACAGCATGTAAAGAATGAATGGGTTGTCTTATGATGAAAGGCTGGATAGAATAGGCTTGTATCTGCTGGAGCACAAGAGACAAAGGAGGCTTGACTGAAATGTCTGAGAATATGTACCAACTTATTCAAGAATAAGTTCTTCCCTGCTGCCACCTGACTTTTGAATGGAACTAACAAATATTTCTCTTTACTATCTGTAACTGCAAAACTACATTCTGTATCTTATCCTCTCCTTCTCCCCTACGTACTCTGCAAACGGTATGTTTTGCCTGTAGGAAACAATATTTTTCACTTTATCCCAATGCATATGACAATAATAAAATCAAACCAAACCATCAGATCATCCAGAGTCTTATTGAATGGCAGAGCAAGCTCAAAGGGCTGAATTGCCTGCGCCTGCTCCTGTTCCTAACATGTACGTTCATATATTTGTTAAACTGACATTCGAGAAAGGAACCAAGTCACTCAATTTTTCATACATCCTTGGGATTTCTTCCCAAGTGTTGTTGATTGGCAGCTCCTTTTGAGTTTAAAAGGTATTTATTAACAACCTTCTGAAGAGAGTCAAGACTGGACTGGCCTATTTAGCTCTGCACCATCCAGATAAGATGCAACTTAAGTGCACTATCAATCTGCTCCAACTCTCAATTATACTATCCCTTGGGAGAGTCAAAGAAGGAAACAATATCAGCAATAAACTCTGGGAAATTCCTCTGAACCCCTGAACAATTAAGCAAGCCGATAACACTAATCACTTATCCTCAATTACATTCAATAATATGGGTGCCATCATTCAACCTGTATACGCTGCCAATACAGTTTCTTCACCACTGCATACAACTGGACTGGATCCAGGAGGATTTTCTTCTTGACCTCCGTTTTGACACTCCCTGCACTGCTTTATGGAAGGTAATACTTGACAGAAAGTAATGGCTGGAATTCTCCAACCTCGTACGCAGCTGGGATTCTTCTGGCCCACTGCAGTGAAGAGTTTTGAGTGAGAATCAAAAGCTCTTTTCTCACTGGCAGTCTTGACAGGACAAATGAGACTGGAGACTCCCAGCTAACAGTGATCTTATATTTTGTCCTGCCCTCGTTTGGCAAAGGTGTTAAGATTCCGTAAGAGACGAAGAATCAGATTCACTCCGATTATCTCACCTCTCAATCTTTTGCTGGCAAAAATCTGTGCAAAAGATTGAGAGAGGTGAGATAATGCTTAGAAAGGGTGCCAAACAGATATAAATATTAGTGATATATTAACATATTAGCAAGTCCTAAATGTTTTCATTCAGGCTCACTTCAACTCAATACCTCATATGTTAATGTCATGCTAGCACAAATCATAGCTGAGATTGAAGTGGCTGCACAATGGTGCCCCAAGCTCTCTGTAACCAATTTCACTGGTGAATGTAGTCTCTGCCCCACTTACCAGTGAGATTAGCATCAGTGTTAAATTTTTTTTGCACTGAATGTTGTTAAATGGTGACTTGTGACTTGCAGAAAAATTGGCACCGTTCTCTCCTGTTTTCTCATTCAGCACTTTGGTGGTAAGATTCCAGCCTTTCATGCTCATGGGATTTTGCCAACCCGCCACACTGAAGGGAGATTTGGCTAGGTGCCAAATTCTCCAATTTCACTGCAGTGGGAGCATGTTATGAATGGGCTGTAAAATCGCACAATTCTTTTCATAAGATTGCACCCAACGTCTTTGAAATCCATCTGGACTGTCTTCTCCTCAATCTTTTGAATACACTGATATACTCACGCAGGCACAGTGATTAGCATTGATGCCTCAAAGCGTCAGGGATCCGTGTTCAATTCCCAGCTTGGCTGACTGTATGTGGAGTCTGCACATTCTTCCTGCATCTGTGTGGATTTCTTCTGGTTGCTCCAGTTTCTTTCCACAGTTCAAAAGATGTACTGGTTAGGTGCAGTGGGCTATGCTAATTTCTCCCTTAGTGTACCCATACTGATGGAGTGTTGTGTCTTGGGATTTTCACAGTAAATTCACTGCAGTGTTAGTGGATGCATACTTGTGACACTAAAATAAATAAAACATCCAACAAGGGAAAGAGAAAGGCCTTTACATTCATTCTTGGAGTGGCATAGTGGTTAGCACTGCTGCCTCACAGCGTCAGAGACCTGGGTTCAATTTCAGAGTCTCCAAACCATATTTGACACCTTCACAGTAGCATACCAAAGAATCAGTTTCAACTTTAGGAATACTCAAATCCTTTACCTAGAAAAAGATTCAGTCCCTCCATCAAGATCAACAAAGAAACCCTCTCAAGTATGGAGCATTTCTCTTATCTGGGGAGCTACCTCTTATCCAAGGCTAAGATTGACATGGAGATGCAAATGGTATCCAATCCACAAGTGCCACTTTTGGATACGAGTCTTCAATGTCCTCAACATTCATGATGGCATAAAGGTTTTCATATACAAAAAAGTTGTCTTCCCAATCCTTATTTATGGCTCAGAAACCTAGATTATGTACAGACACCTCTCAAGACTCTTGGAGAGGGCCATTAATACTGTCCGAGTCATATTCTTCATATCAGTTGGGAGGACAGACATATTAACATCAACATCCTTGAAGGAGCCAAGAGCACCAGCATTGAGGTCATGATCATCTGAAAACAATTCTACGGGTTGGCCAAAATCTCAACTGCTAAAGCAAATCTTTGCCCAGCTCAATAACAGAGAGAAGGACAAAGGAAGCATTTCAAAGACATCCTGAATGTTTTGCTCAAGAAATACAACATAGACAGCAACACCTGGAAGACCCTTGCTCAAGAGACCTACTTGATGAAACCTCCTGATGGGTGATGTTATCTCTTCAAACAACAAGACAAAGCCCAGGATAGGAGCCTGAAGAAGAAATACCAGTAATTTGAAGTCCAAGGACTGAACCCTCTGGGAAACAGCTGCCAGGTATGCAGTTGAAGATGTTGCTCAGAGATCAGGCATATTAGCCACATAAGGATCCACAAAACCAATGACTGGTAACAGGAAGTTTCTCAGGTGGGTTAGTGAACAATTATTGATGAAGAAGAAATTACCTGTGATGAATTAAGAATTATTTTTGAGGAAGGACTGCTGTATCCTATTGACTTTTTATCAGTGATCCAAATGTTCCATTTCATTCATGTTCATCAACTAGCTATGAAAGAAATTATATTGCACTGTTGTTATATGATGTCAGAATGATTTCTTTGAGTAGCATGTGGCTGCTTTTGTCTATCTCTTATTGGTTAAAATTATAAAATGCAATCCTTAATGTGTTTCTAGAGCAAGATAGTGTTGAGGGACAAATTGAGAAGGAAGGCAAATGGGGGTCACACACAATGATTGCTGATTATGGATTTCAATTCAATCTCCAGAAAGTTGTTCTGATCTGGAATGTTGAACTTGGAAGCAGATTCAATAACTTCCAAAGGCAACTTGGATAAATGCCTGAAAAACAGAGGGGTTGATCTATGTATCCCTGATTTCAGAGAACTTATACAGGCACAATAGACTAAACTGTCTTTTGTATTATTGATTGAATAAAAATCTGATTGCTGAAATGTAAATTCCCTATTTCTGAAACTTATGTTCTAATGTATGTTTGTTATCCCAAACAAACCATACATAAAATTGTTTTTATAACAAAAAATTACTTTCTTTTCCCCCTTTGCTTAAGGGAAAACAAAGGGAAGACACACAGATAATAAAGTTCACATTGTTGTTGTGCAAGTCTTTCTTTCCTTATATGACTATGATGTGCCCCTAACTTATGGCCTCCAGTGCTACATTTTCTTAAGTTCTTCACTTGTACTAAAGCAAAAGTGTGCCAATGTTTTGTGAAGTGTCACTTTTCAATTTCCACCATCCCCCCACCCCCTCAATTACAGGGGCAGGGAACAAATCCTGAAAAGAAAACTCGATATTCAGTATCAATTTTCCTTTTCTTGCCAGTAAACAGGAGGGCTGCCATCTTTGTTCTGATTGTAATCACGTACACATTGGTTTGATTTATTATTGTCACATATAGTTACAGTGACAATAATAAATTTACAGTGACAACTTACATGGTTTCTTGCACATTTTACAGACAAAACATTATTCATAGAGAAGGAAACAAGACAGTGCAGAATGTAGTGTTACAGTCATAGCTAGGAAACAGAGAAAGATCAACTTAATGCCAGGTAAGTCCATTCAAAAGTCTGATAGCAACAGGGAAGAAGCTGTTCTTGAGTTGGTTAGTACTTGACCTCAGACTTTTGTATCTTTTTCCCTGAAGGAGGAAGATGAAAGAGAATGCATGGGGTGCTTTGTCGAAGCAGTGGAAACTGTAAACAGAATCAGTGGATGAGAGGCTGGTTAGTGTGATGGATTGGGCTACATTCATGACTTTTTGTAGTTCCTTGCAATGTTGGGCAGAGCAGGAGCCATACCAAGTCATGATACAACTGGAAGAAATGCTTTCTATCGTGCATCTGTAAAAGTTGGTGAGTGTTGTAGTTGACATGTCAAATTTTCTTAGTCTTCTGAGAAAATAGAGGTATTGGTGGACTTTAACTATAGTGTCGGCTTGGGGGGCAGGGGTACCAGAACAGGGTGTTGGTGATCTGGACATCTAAAAGCTTGAAACTCTCGATCCTTTCTACTTCATCACCATTGATGCAGACAAGGGCATTGATACTTGAAATTAAACATTGAAGAGTGAAGATCTTTTAAGACTCCAAGTAATTGAGAGTTGAGGACTGTTGTGGACTTCTTGAAGTGTTAGATGATTTTTCTCTAGGGTTGCTGGCAGAGAGGAGCACAAACACCCATGTATGGCATCTGAAGTTTTATTTTCCTGAAAATTAAAAGCTTCAGATCAAAAGTTTCTCCATGCGTGGCACAATGAAGGGCACCTTCTTATTCCCATGTTTGCTAGCTGCACAGATCTCTGCATTTGATAGCTCACATCTCATTTTAATGAACAGTGCATGTACCATCACCAAATATGACACGTGCAGCAGTGACATCACAGAGTGCTCCAGTTACCTGGGTCTTTATTACGAAGGATGCCAGGATACCTCCCAAAGGCTGGCAGAATTCAGAATTCCTGGTGGCACCAGTTTCAATCAAGAGTTTGGATTGAGGTTGTTTAATGGACTGATTCGAGCATGGACCATATATTGGATAATCCCACACTGAAGGCCGAGCTGCTGTTGCCCAGGGTTTATTGTTGCAGCACGTTTGTTTCAAGTCTAGATGGGGTAATATGCAACTTGTCTATTCCCCCAAAGAAAGCTACTGAAGCCTGTAATGTGTTAAAATCATTGCTCTTTATTTAGAGCTTCTGTACACACGAGGACCTCTGCTCAAAATTGGAAATTTCTTTCCCTCCATATCTATTTTAATTATCTTCATTACATTAAATATCATGTACTTCTGATATTAATCCCTACATCTCTCCCCTCCCCCCCCCAATTCTTTATCCTTATTACATTTACATCCTCCTACATCACCTCCCAAAGTTTCAGTCAGAGTTCATCTTTGAGGTCCCTTCAGTAATCTGTCGAATCTTGTTCTGATCTGTTTCTGAAGTGAAGGATATTCTGTACTTTCCATTTTGTTGGTGTGAGTGTTCGTCCCCCGAATGGTTACGGAACTTTGTCATACTTTGTCTTTCCCTTGAGATCTGAATAGTAAATCAGGATCTTCCTTGGCTTTCTTTCCTCAACAATTAATGGTTTCAGCACAGTGGCACAATGGTTAGCACTGCTGCCTCCCAGTGCTGGGAGCATGAGTTTGAGTCCAGGCTTGGGTCACTGACTGTGCTGACTCTGCATGTCTCCCCATGTCTGTGTAGAACTCCTCTGGGTGCTCCAATTTCCTCCCACAGTTCAAAAGATGTGCTGATTAGGTGCATGGGCCTTACTAATTTCTCTGTGTATCCAAACAGGTGAAGTATGGCAGCTAGAAGATTTTTATAGTAGCTTCATTGAAGTGTTAAGATAAGTTTACTTATCAGTAAAATTAAATTAAAATGTAAATAAAATAAATGAGGAGTGCTATGCTACCTTTGTCTATCTCCTGTATGATGTCGATTGTGGAATTCCTTCTTTCTATTTGTCTTGGACCAATTCTCTCTCCACGTACTTCAACACTGCTAATTCACGCGCTCTGTGATGTAGTTAAAGTTACTTGTCTGTTTATTCCTTTATTTTCCTCACATTGTTTTACCCTCTCATGGTCATTTGTGGTGATATTGAGTTTAAGTTTCTGTATCAGAAATGGAAATTGTGACCACGATTTTCCCAAAAACACTGAACTGATGGGAAAAGTATTTCAGACCCCACCTATTTTGTCAGTTCAGCTTCTCACCCACATCTCCTCACCCTGGGCACTACAGGGAGACAGGGCCTATTCATGTTAGAGTGTGATAGTTAAGAATCATAGATGTTTGCAGCATGGAAACAGACCCTTCAGCTCAACTTGCCTATGCCTCTTTTTTAAGCCCCTAAACTAATCTCAATTGCCCACAGTTGGCCCATATCCCTCTATACCTATCTTACCCATGTAACTGTCTAAATGCTTTTTAAAAGAACAATTGTACCTGCCTCTACTTCTATCCCTGGCAGCTTGTACCAGACATGCATCACCCTCTGGACACTTTAGTATCTCTCTCCTCTCACCTTAAACCTATGCCCTCTAGTTTTAGACTCCCCTACATTTGGGAAATGATATTGACCCCTTGCCCCAGAGCACCTCTGGGTTATGTGCACTTTGCCCCTTGGGCAGTGCCAGGGGCACAAGCTAGAACCACCAATGCACCCATGCACAGAGGGAACCACACCCCCACTGTTTGATCCCTGGGAGGCCCCCAATTGCCCCCCTTGCATTCCAGCAGGATCTCTCACTAGTTTCCCAAACATGAGGAGATAGTCTAAATCCCACCAGGATGGAGTACTCCTGGCAGGTTGGGAGATTCAGTCAGGACCAGTAAATTCCTAATTAGATAGAAACAACATTTAAAACATTTTTTATAAAAAATTCAAATTACTTACCTACTTTTCCATCGGTTTCCAGCATGGTCTGATTGGTGACTGGTTCACCGGCTCTGGGCATTCCCAGCAGACGCGCAAGTCCTGGAACAAGACTGGCAACGTGCCTTTCCAGCCTGAAGTGCTAGAAAAGTTATGGGCTGTGATGGGAAAATCATGGCCTGTTTCTCAATCTGCTTGCTGTCAATTACACAGATGGTGAGAAACTATTTTGTCCCAGTGCAATTTGGTAACTGTAAGAGGATGACCAGGGAAAGAATGGGGTTAGAGACCAAAGGAGCAATTTGTGCAAGGAGCCAGAGGACGTGGACAAGGCCTTAAACAAATATTTTTCATCTACGTTCACCAAGGAGAAAGATATTGTAGTTGGAGATATAATTTGGGATGATGAATTACTGCAGCATATTAAGAGTAATAAGGAAGACGTTAGACATTTTAGCAAACATATAGGTACACAAATCCCTAGGGCCTGATGAGACGTATTCTAGGCTGTAATAGGAGGCATAGTAGGAGATTGTAGGGAGCCCTGATAGAGATATTTAAACCTTCACTGGCTACAGGTGAAGTGCTAGATGATTGCAAGATAGCTAATGTGGTGCCTTCATTCAAGAAGGCTAACAGGGTAATTACAAGCTAGTTAATCTAATATTAGTGGCAGGGAAACTATTGGAAAAAGTTCTAAGGACAAGATCAATTAAGACTCTGGAAAGATTGACCAGGGATAGTGAGAATATATTTGTTAGTGAGGGATCCTGTCTAACTAATTTAATTAAAAATTAGTTTTTTTGAAAAGATAACTAAATATTTTGATGAGGGAAGCACAGTTGATGTGGCTTACACGGACTTCAGTAAGGCCTTTAATAAGGTGCCACATAGGTAACTAGTCCAAAAGGTTTGAGCCCATAAATCTGAGGTAATTTGGCAAATTAAATCCAAAGTTGGCTTGTTAATAAGAGACAAAGGCAAAGGTGAAAGGTTGCTTTTGTGATTAGAAGCCTGTGACCAGCAATGTGCCATAGGGCTTGATTCTGGGAGCTTTGTTAGTTGTTATATACATTAGCAACTTAGCTGTGAATGTAAAAAAAAGTACAATTAATAAATTTGCAGATGACACAAAAATTGGTGTTGTTAATAGTGAGGAGGATAGTTTGAGTCTACACATTGATATTTATCAGCTGGTAAGCTGGGCAGAACAGCAGATGGAATTTAATCCTAAATATGAGGTAATATAATTTGGGAGGTCTAACATACACAATGAATGGTATATCCCTGGGGAGTATTGAGAACAAAGGGACCTTGTTGTACAAGTCCATACAGGTAGATAGGATGATGAAGAAAGCATATAGAATGCATGCTTTCACTAGTGGAGCATAGAATGTACGAGCAAGTCTTATAACAACTTTACAAAACAGTATAAATGGGTATTTGATGGTCAGCATAAACATAGTGGGCTGAAAGGCCTGTCCCTGTTCTGTATGAATCTGTATGACTCTGTAGCTCAGAAGAGGAAGCTAAGAATGTTTATTCTTCTTCAGCAAATCTTCTCCATCTGTTTAAAGATAATGAGGTGAATTGCTTACATGAACAAACCCAATATCTCTGCAAAATTGTAGAATAACTCACGTTATATAATTTCTCCTGAGTGACTGAATAATTTTTCCACCATGATGCTTTGCAATCTGCTTACTTCAATCCACCTTGAGTAGCAATCAATGACAATAACTAATGTTTTTTCCTTAAAATCAAATGAGTCTATTCCCAAGCACTCCAACAGCCTTGATGGAGAACTAGAAGGTAATAGTGGTTTGTTTTGCTCTTGGCTGGTCTAATACAAACATAAAGAAATCATTTCTTCTACAGAAAGAATAATGCCTGGTCACAAGTCTGATTGCTGGGCTCTCTCATGACATTTTGTAATTATTCCTAATCATCTTGGTGAAATCTTTGAAGATATCAAGCCAAAATATTCTTGGTTTGACTGTGCCCTCATTGGAGAATACTCAGACATTAGAGCTTATGAGGTACTTGTGCTGCTCAAAATATTGACACAGTACAGAATTACTGGGGGTATAGCCATACTAACATGCTCTTATCCATCATGCTGCTGTACTTGTTTTATATCCTGCAACTTTGTTGCAATAGTTGGTAAGTGTTGAGTAATTAGGGAAAGATATGCTTCCATATTCCCAGCAGTATAAATCTACTTGTTTGGTTCCTTCTGATGATATCAGCAATGGTGTGTCTGCTGTCGTAGAAACATAGTCATAGAAACTAGAAGCAGGAATATGCCATTCAGGCCTTCAAACTGCTCCACCATTCATTTTGATCATGGCTGATCATTGAATTCAATATCCTGATTCCCCCCCTTCCCCAACATTCCTTGATCCTTTTAGTCCCAAGAGCTATATCTAATTTCTTCTTGACATCAGACAACTTTTTGACTTCAACTACTTCCTGTGGTAGTGAATTTCACACATTCGCTATCATCTGGTGAAGAAATTTCTCCTTCTCTGTGTCCTAAAAAGGTTTCCCCCTTATTCTCTAACTGTGACCCCTAGTTCTGGACTCGTCTACAGTCGGTTGATCGTTCGCTTGAATACAGTCTATTATGGATTGTATCTCCTTAATCATAATCTCAACTGCTGGAACTGGACGACACATTTGCAATGGGCTTCCATGTTCGGAAGAGTGACTAGTAGTTTATGACCGGTATCAATTTTGGACCACAATTCCAGGGTGTGGTGGATGAAAATATTTTGCACATCAAAGTTGCTGTATATTCTGTGATTGTGATGTATCTTTGTTATGTTTTGGGTAACGACCTTGGGGCATAGTTAACTGATTTACATATACCACCCCTCTACATTTGAAATAATAATGCTCCCAGACCTGTTGAAAACACATCTGCTGGCCTGATAGGCAGTACTGGTTCATAATGTGCCATCATTTCAGAGAAGATTAAAAATTGTTTAATCTTTTCAACACTGTGTTATTGATTCACATTCCAGTACCACTATTGACCTTGCCTCATAAGCTGTGCCAAATTTGGTAGGGACTTGCCTCCTTGGTTGACCTTCACAAGAAATCTCTGAAGCTCAGAAATGTTCCTGGGTTTCGGAAACTCTCTGATTACGTCCATATTTATGTGAGTCAACAATGATCCTGGTGGAATCATAGAAGCCTTACAGTGCAGGAGAAGGTGATTTGGCCCATTGGATCTACAGCTACTCTCCAACAGAATATCTTACCTTGGCCCTAACTCCATAACCCTACTAATCTCCCTTACCTGTAAAGGGGCAATTTAGCATGACCAATCCACTTAACCTATACATCTTTAAAATGTGGGAGGAAACCTGAGCACCTGGAGGAAACCCTCACAGACACAGGGAGAATGTGTAAACCGCACACAAACAGTCATCTAAGGCCGGAATTAAACCTAGGTTTCTGACAGTGTGAGGCAGCTGTGCTAACCACTGTGCCATTGTACCACCCTGCTTGTATTATGTGACCTAGAAATTTTATCAGAGGTCGGGCAAACTGACGTTCTTCATTCAGTGTTTGGCTTGCATCTCGTAAGACTTTTAGGGAAACTCTAACTCTGCACTCATGGAGCTATGGCCATACAACACTTTACTCCTTCCACTACCTTATGGGGTTTGACACATCGCTCTTTGGATAATTTCTGGAGTGGATGTAATTCTGAATGGTAATCTACTGAAACAATAATAAACAAATGACAATATAAATGTGACCAGCAATCTGAATTCTCCATCTGGAGGTAAGTGCTGAAATTCATTGTTTGCATCCAATTTGGTGAATGATGTACTTTTGGGCAGATTGGCAAGGCTCTCATCCACTCAAGTCATTGGTGGATCTCATATTCTGCCAGTTTGGAATGTACTTCTTGGAAGTGTGGTGGAGACAGGTTCATTTGAGGCTTTGCAGAGGGCATTAGATGTTTATTTGAATTGAAACAATGTTCTGAGCTAAAGGCAGAGGAATAGCACTAAGTCATAATGCTACTTTGGAGAGCTGATGCAGACAAGGTGGGCCGAATGGCCTCCTCCTGCATTGTAATAATTCTGTGATTGGTTGATTTCGGTTAAATCCATGCAGATTCTTATAGAGTGCTTGACATTCTTGAACCCCAATCTGTTGAAATTAGTGAAATAACTCCTCGCTGTTGAATCTTATCACTTAGCCCTCCAAGAACGGGTGAGGGACTTTACTTGGTATTAAGAGGCAGATTGTTTTCGCAATCTCACAGGCTGAGATGATAGTCTCTGTTTTGTTTCACTTGGCCCAGAAATAATTTTTGAAATGTATTCCTGACTGAATTTTTTGTAATACTCATCAACAACTTCACCCACTCTGCACACACACATAACTATTCACTTCACCCATTCTCCATCCTACCATCCTTCCCATTCACTTACACATTCACTCATCCATTCATTACCATCCAGACTCAACATTTAAGCAGGCCATACAGCAGCTAGTGCTGGAAAAAGACAAGTCTTGTCTTCTCCTAACTTTACTCTGCTTTGACCAAGTTCCCATCGATGCTATGCTTAGCATTTCTGGAAAACCTGGGCTCGGAAGATCTTGGATGAAATGTGGAACAACAATCCAGTGATGATTGCCATTCCTTGGAAGGCCCCGGCCCATGATTCTTGTCTTTCAAAGAAATCCTATTTAGGAATGAGTGGGTTCTCTTCCAGGGAATTTGTAACTGCTTTCCCCCATATCCTTTGATCCCATTCGCTCCAGGTGCTATATTTAACTGCTTCTTCAAAACATACAATCAGTTTGACCTCAACTATTTTCTGTGGTAGCTAATTCCACTGGCTGAATACTCTCTGAGTGAAGGGATTTCTCCTCATCTCTGTCCTCTCTGCTCTTCTCTGCGTACTGGGTTGGTATCTGAGCGATCGGAGTGGTTTTTGGCAGGCACTTCAGTCAAATCCAATTGATTCATGAGTATTATTAAATAATCTGTTCTATTAGTTTTTTTGATGTTGGTTGAGGGATAGATATTAACCAGGACACTGGGGAGAACTCATGCAAAGTTCTCCAATTAGCATCATGGGATCTTTTATCTTGACCAGAGAACCACAATTTAATGTTGCATCTGATGGATTTCACCTCTAACAGTGCACCAGCACCTTACTAAGCTGGAGGCACAGCCTGGCTTGGATTTTGCACTCTTCTCTGGATTGGGGTTTGAATCCACATCCTTGTTAAAAGATGACAAAGATAATTTTACACCCTAAGTCTCTATTCTTTATCATCTCCAATAATCTCCCAGGTGGCACCTCATCAAAAGCTTTCCGAAAGACCATCTGCACTACGTTTACTATATTTCCCATGCACATTATCCGTTAACTCATCAAAGAATTCTATTAGATTCGTCAACTGTGATTGTTCTTTTTAAAATGCATGTGCGCTATTTCTATTTTCTCTTTACCTAGATGCCTGGTGATTTCATCCTTAATTAAAGGCTGTAAATTTTTACCTACCACAGATGTTAATCTAAATGGTCCGCAATTATCCAGATTAGCTCTGTCTCTTTTTTAAGAAATATTGGCTATTCTCCAATCCTCCAGCACAACTTCCTGATTCAATAGAGTGCTGTAATGTAATTTCTAGAGCATCGACAGTTTCATCCCTCAGGATATATCCCATCGGGCCTTGACTTTTTGTCTTCTTTAGCCTAACTAAATTATATAAAATACTCCTTTTAGCCATCATAATCTCACCCTTTGTTCCCGCAACCTCTTCAGGAATGACCTCCTCTCTGATATCTTTTCCAGAGAAAGAGCTGTGCAAAGTGGTTATTGAATACATCTGCTATGTTTTTAATCATTCCCCACAAATTGAGAATCCTCTCCTTTCAGGAATCCCATATAATTTTTCATGGTTCTCTTTTTACTGATATACTTGTAAAATGCTTGAATGTTCCTTTTGATATTTTTGAATGTTCTCCCTTATTATCCTCTAAAATCCCTTTCTTAATTTCACATATTTTCCAATATTCGTATGGTGCTTTCCCCCACTTTTAATTGTCCACCCAAGCTCTTCACATATCCAAGACATCCTAAACTTACTATTGGATCAGTTTCTTCTTCAACTGAATATATTTATTCAGGACGCGTTTCCTTAGGGTTTCTCCTGCTTTGCCTATTGTGACTTTGACTAACTTTAGGATAGTAACCCCACTACACAGATGAATGCAGGATCCACCAAAGCTCCACAGAAACAATGGCAGCAAAGGGCAAACCCCTGAAGAAATCTGTCCCCTCTTCCTGAGCTTGTGAAATATATTTTTTCTGGCATTCCATGCTGAGGACACCAGGGAAACTGAAGTCATGAGACCAAGGAGTAGTGTTTGCAGTTCTTTTTAACTTGAGTTTGATGTTGCATTTAATTTAAGTGAATGGACTTCAAGTCATAAATGCTCTGCATGAAAATAAATTCCAATGCTTCATTCAAAGACAGCACAGAAAAATAGGCATGTTTTATGGTTAATTTTTGTTATTGATGTGTGATCTGTGTATGAGTGACAATAGAATCATAGACTCCTACAGTACAGAAGAAGGCCATTCAGCCCATCGAGTCTGCACCAACCACAATCCCAACCAGGCTCTATACCCATAACCCCATGCATTTACCCTAGCTCATCCCCCCTGATGCAAAGGGACAATTTTGCATGGTCAATTCACCTAACCTGCACATCGTGGGAATGCCAGAGGAAATCAGAGTATCCGAGGAAACCTCAAACACGGGGAGAATGTGTGAACTCCATACCAACCTGGGAATTGAACCCAGGTCCCTGGCGCTCAATGTACAAAGTCTTAAAATTAAGTTGAATCTTCCTTTTCTTCACAGTACTGTATAGTGCATTGCATTCTTGCCAGATGAATTCCTTACAAACATCCAATTATTCACAACATTAAAAACATTGATACAGAACATAGAAGTAGAGGACACCATTCAGCCCTTCCAGCAAGCTCCTCAATTCTATATGATAATGGCTGATCATCCAACTCAATACACTGATTCCCTCTTTCCCTCCATATCCTTTGATCCCCTTCGTCCAATGCTATATCTAAGAGCGTCTTGAAACCCTCTAGTCACTGCCTATCTTTTGGAAAAAGACCCATTTATTTCTACTCTTGGTTTCCTGTCTGCCGACCAGATTTCTATCCATCTCAACACACCACCTCAAACCCATCTACTTTAATTTTGCACATTAACTTCTTATATAGGACTTAAAGTTTTCCAAAAGTCCAAGTAAACTACATTCACTGCCACCCCATACCACCATCCCACTGCCCCCCCCCCCCCAAACCCTCTATCAACTATACTAATTATATTCTTAAAGAATTCCAATTGATTTGTCAAACTGGTTTCCCTTACATAAATCCATGCTGGCTGTCTGATCCTGCCACACTTTTCAAGTATTTTCCTACAAAGTCTTTGATAATGGATTCCAGAATTTTCCACACTACCAACATTGGACTTACTAATCTATAATTCCTTGTTTTCTCTCTACCATTCTTTTTAAATACTGGAGTTACATTAGCTACCCTCCAATCCGTAGGAACTATTCCAGAATCTATAGAATCTTGGAAAATGCATCCACTATTTCGTAGGCCACCCCCTTAAGTACTCTGGGATATAGGTTATCAGGCACCGGGGATTTATCAGTCTTCAAATTCCATCAGTTTTCCTAATACCATTTTTCTCCTAGTACTGATCTTCTATAGTTTCTCCCTCTCACTAAAACCTGTGTTCCCCAGCATCTCTGGCATCTTATTTGTGTCCTCCTTTGTGGAGACAGAACCAAAGTGTATAATCATTTGGTCATTCATTTCTTTGTTCTCCATTATAAATTCCCCAGTTTCTGACTATTGTAGACCTACATTTGCCTTCGCCAACTTTTATGTCCTCTCATATCTATAGGAAGTTTTATAATCAGATTTTATGTTCCCTGCAAGCATTGTTCTCGTATTCTATTTTCCCCTTCTCAATCAATCCCTTTTTGCTGAATTTTAAACTCCTTAGGTCTGCTTTTTTTTTCTTGGCCAAATTGTATGCCTCTCTCTTGGATCTGATACTTTCTCTAACTTCCCTTATAAATTTTATTTGACTAACTTTCCCATTTTACTTTTGTGCCAGACAGGAAGAAATAATTGTTTTTTGACTTGATTTGTTATTGCCACATGTATTAACATAGGGTGAAAAGTATTGTTTCTTGTGCACTGTACAGACAAAGCATACCATTCATAGAGAAGAAAATGAGAGAGTGTGAAATGTAGTGTTACAGTCATAGATAGGGTGTCGAGAAAGATCAACTTAGTGTGTGGTAGGTCCATTCAAAAGTCTGACGGCAACAGAGAAGAAGTGTTCTTGAGTTCGTTGGTACCTGACTACAGACTTTTGTAGCTTTTTCCCAATGGGAGAAGGTCAAAGAGAGAATGTCCAGGGTGCATGGAGTCCTTAATTACTTTGACTGCTTTTTTGAAGCAGCAGAAAACATGGACAGAGTCAACGGATGGGAGATTGGTTTGTGTGACAGACTGGGCTTCATTCACAACATTTTGTAGTTTCTTGCGGTCTTGGGCAGAGCAGGAGGCATACTAAACTGTGGTACAACCAGAAAAAATGCTTTCTATGGTGTATCTGTAAAGGTTGGTAAGAGTCATAGCTGACATGCCAAATTTCTTTGTTGCAGTTCACCCATGTATTCTTTGAATGTTTGTCACTGCCTAACCACCTAGTATTCCAATAAATAATATTTATATTTATTATTTATAATGTTTAATAATATTTATTGTAGCCAACTCATGCTACAGATCACTGTAGTTTCCTTTATTAAGAGTCAGGACACCAGTCTTCGCATCAACTACGTCACTTTCCATCTTGATGAAAAAATCTATTATGTTATGCTCATTCTTCCCCAAATGGTCTCACATAGCTAGATTGCCAATTATTCCTTTTTCATTACACAATACCTAATCTAGAATTGTCTACTCTCTAGTTAGCTCCTCAATGTATTGGTCCAGAAAACCATCCGTTATACGCTCCAGAAATTCCTCCTCTATAGTATTGTGATTTGGTTTGCCCAATCAATACGTAGATGAAAATGCCTCATAAATTTAGTGCCTCTTTATTTCATGCATGTCTAATTTCCTGTTGAATATCATTCCAAATTTCACCACTCCAGTTTGTGGGTCTTTATACAATCCCTATTAATGCATTTTGCTTCTCAGTGTTTCTTAGCTCGACCTATGTAGATGCCACATTGTTGAAGCTAATATCCTTCCACAATACCAAGTTAGTTTCCTCTTTAACCAATAATGCAATTCCATCAAAAACAAAAACTGCACAGGAGGCTGGGAGAATCACCCCAACGTCTAATTTATAAATTGTCTCTTTGAATATTTCTTCCAAACTGGTGGCCTCACAACACCAGAGACCAGATTTGATTCCCAATTTGGGTCCATTCGCAGAGTCAGCACCTTCTCCTCATGTCTGTGTAGGTTTCCTCTGGGTACACCGATTTTCTCCCACAGTTGAAAGATATGACGGCTAGATGCCTTGGCCATGATAAATTCTCCCTCAGTGTACCCGAATAGGCATCACAATGTGGTGACGAGGGGATTTTCACAATAACTTCATTGCAGTGTTAATGTAAACCTATTTGTAACACTAATAAATAAACTTAAAAAAAAAATTAAAATGAAATAGTGCTAAACATAACTGGCTTTCATTGAAGTTGGATCTATTCCTTCTATCAATGATATTCCATGTATTTCATGTATTTACACTTCCAAAAATACTGTACAAGTAATGGCAGAATGATAGTACCCTTTGCAATAGGATTTAAACCAAGAGGGAATGACCAAGAACTAATTGGGGTGGAATTGTTCTTTTCATGTTTAAACCACATTCATTACATGGGACAGGACAATTACATCTTTTGTTTTGCAATGAGTTCGACCTTCGAACTTTCCTGCTTGCTGACTGAAAAATCATTTGAAGTCACCAAAGGTTACAAACATGAAGCAGAAAAGACCAAGGCAAAAAATGATCGGTGTAAATATGCGTACTATTCCTGTTGACACAGAATAGCCTGCATTTCATTCACTGCATTCAGCCTCATTATACACTATAGCCATAAAATACTGGTGCTCCAAAAAGGATTACTGGGCATCTTAGTTGCCAGTTCATGAAAATTGCCTTAACTAAATTATGGATCATAACTCTTAGATCAGCAAAGTTGACTAGCTAGTGTGATGTGTTTGACTTTAAACTGATTTCTGGTATAAGTAGATAACTGGACATCCAATGAGATTTCATCCCTGTTAATATTTTCAAATTTCAACCAAAATCATGCAGAATTAATCAAAAATTAATGTAATATAGTTTGAAACTATGGGCTGCTGGGAGTTTACGTTAGGTGAGGAAGGAGGCAGATCTGTAGCACAGCACTTTGAAGAGTTTTCAGATTTATCTTTCACAAGAGGACTAAGTGATTCGGTTGCGCTCAGAAGAGAGAGGATAGTGCAAGATCTTTTGATGAAATTAGCTTGACCGAGAAATTACCTTTTCTTATTCCCTGTTTCCTTCTGTTACACAAAGTGCAGCATTCCATAATCGTGATATTGTTCAATTGTTTTAGCATGACCAGTTCATCTATGTTTAATATGCTTGAGTGGCTTGTTCAGAAACACTAGCAGCTGAAACTAAAGGAAGCAGTTCCACATTAAGGTAGCTATCGCTGGTGCTTTATTGTAAATTGTGTTGATTCCCTATAGTATGGCAGTGCCCTACTAAAACATACCAATGCCAATTTGTACTTACTAAGTGCAGGGTAGTTCATGCCTATTAACAAGCAGGGGAAACACCAGTGAAACAACATGGTGATTTTCCTACCATCTCATTGGAGTGCCAGTCCACAAATCAAGTGGCAGAATGCAAATCAGCATCAAATCAATTGGATTCCCTTATCTGTGAATCGAAAACATTCATTGATAATGTCTTCACCCAAATATTATTCTGTTGCAGGCTTTCATGATTGTTTGAATTCTAAATGTCAATAATTTATTCATCTGAAATGTATATTGTAAGAAACCGTCCAAATCTAATTAAACCCTGGAGGATATAAGGGCAGCTCATTGCAGGTGTTGTTTTCTTTGAATCTGTGTTAATGATGAGCACTGTGTCTTGAAGACTTCCCTTTTGAGCTCTTTGAAAAAGCTGCTCTTCCCATCATCTGCAAATCTAGCCAAACATGGTTCACTTCAACCTTGAGAGACATCTAGTCTTATGGGTGACTGAGTAACAGATTGTCCTGTAGGTGGTGAAACGCTTCACAGATGTAAAGTAACAGTTGTGATACACAATAACATTGCCCCACAATTGTCCCAATTAAGAGCAGCCTAACTACAATACATCCACTGGGAGTTAATCAGATGCTGGCTAAATCTCATTGGCAATCTAACAATGTGGCCCCATGAACCATGTCCCATTTGGATGATATACAGTATCTAAATACTGAACAAAAGTTAAATGACAGGCAAAATTGAATAGGATTAACTGGACTTCAAACTTTTTAACTATATGGGTGGTACAGTGGCACAATAGTTAACATTGCTGCCTCACAGCACCAATGACCTGGATTCAATTCCAGCCTTGGGTAACTGTCTGAATGGAATTTGCATGTTCTACCTGTGTCTGCATGGGTTTCGTCTAGTTTTCTCCCACAGTCCAAAAATGTGGGGGTTAGGTGGACTGGCCATGTTAAATTGATCCTTAGTGTCCTAAGATGTATAGGTTAAAGGGATTAGTGGGGTAAATACACTATGAGGGTTAGGCCTGGAGAAGATGCCCTTTTGGAGAGCTTGTGTGGTCTTAATGGACCGAATGGCCTCATTCTGCACTGTAAAGAGTCTATGATTCTATGAATATTCAAGTTCTCTGCACACACCCTCTTTACTCTGAGGAGTTCAAACAGTAAAAAGTCTGTTCCTTCATCAGGTGTGTAGAACCTTCCACACACCTGACGAAGGAGCAGTGTTTCCAAAAGCTTGTGGGTTTACTATCAAATAAACTGGTTGGACTTTAACCTGGTGTTGTGAGACCTTTTACTATGTTTACCCCAGCCCAACACCAACATCTCCACATCACAAGTTCAATACAGCCAGAAAAGCAATTATAAAACAGATTCTAAAGTCCACAACAGAACACTTGTGAATATTCTGAATCAGCACGTACCTTGATTATTATTTAAGGCATATATTGTGCATCACTGCAAGGAAAAGCAATGATTGGGTTGAAAATATCAGTGGAGGGAAACTCCCTAAACATCTGAGACCACAATCGCTTCACATGCAACTTCTGAATGGGCTGCCGAGGAAATTTTGAATGTGCAAACTGGGCGCTAGTGGATGTGAATTTCAGAGACCTAATCCTGATTACCCACCAGCAACATCCAGCATGGCTTACACGGTACACACTCTGAAGCTTCCCTCAAAGTAAAGTAAAAATTAAAACTTTATTATTAGTTACAAGTAAAGCATATATTAACACTGCAATGAAATTCATAGAATCATTAAAAACCCTACAGCGCAGAAAGAGGCCGTTCGGCCCATCGAGCCTGCACCAATCAGAATCCCACCCAGGCCCTGCCCCCATATCCCTACATATTTACCCACTAATCCCTCTAACCTATGCATCTCAGAACAATAAGAGGCAATTTTAGCATGGCCAATCAACCGAACTCACATATGTTTGGACTGTGAAATTACCCTAGTCATCACAGTCCGGAGCCTGTTCAAGTCGTTGCACCTAACCAGCATATCTTTCAGAATGTGGGAGGAAACCAGAGCATCCGGAAAAAACCCAGACAGGCAGGGGGAGAACATGCAAACTGCACACAGACAGTGACCCAAGCCGGGAATTGAACACAGGTCCTTAATCCGTGAAGCAGCAGTGCTAACCACTATGCCACCGTGCTGCCCTGCTGTGCTATTATGCCTCACCCCCTCCAAAGTGAGGCAACAGTAATCTTAATGACTGGGAGGTGTTTTCTAGCGATTGTTCAGAGTGATGGCAACTTGCCTATTAAGCTGCATCATGCATTGAGTGCCAATATGTTACCAATGAGGCAAAGCGGCACCAGAGGAGAGAAAAGAAAGTAAATTCTGCAATCTGGGATTTTCATGGGCTGTCCTGCCCCAAATGTCCGAAGATCTATAGATGGAAAATTGGCCAGTCCAACCACATGAAGATTCGTGGCAAAAACTTAACGATCCTGAATAGATCCAACTCTTGAATTGAGGCATGGATGACTTCACTGTCCTGGAATTATTTTGAATTATTTTGCTGTCTGGTGTTTATAAAAGAGACAATGTGAAATCTGAAGAACTTTATCCTTCTAACCAAAAGTCATGTGATTTACCAAAATCAGATGAATTAGGAGCAGGAGAAGCCTACTCAGCCCCTTGAAGTCACACACATAAGTTGAGAGGTGGTAGGAGATGAGATGATAGGAACTACTTCTCGCAGAGGATACTAAATTTGTGGAACTTGCTGTCCATAGCATGGCAGATCACTTCAAAAAGTAGATAGAATTATTTCAAATAAAAAAGGGATATCATGAACATGTAGGAAGGTGGATTTGAGAGTAGGGAGAGATCAGCCATAATCTGATTGAATGGCAGAGCAGGCTTGAAGGGCTGAATTCATCTACTTCTGCTCCTAATGCCTATGTTCCTATAAGCCTGCTGCGAAATTTAAGCAGATTATGGCTGATCTCATTATAACCTCAAATCCGTATTCATGTCTACCTGCAATTCACTTTCACCCACCTGTTAATCATGAATCTATACAGCTCTGCCTTTAAAATATTCAGACTCTGCTTTTGCTGCCTTTTGATGAAGAAACTTCCAAAGACTCATTCAATTTGAGGGGGAAAAAAAATCCTTTGCTTTAAATGAATGACCCTTTATTTTTAAATAGTGACCCCCAAGTTCGAGTTTAAATTTTCCAATTTAAACATTCAATTTTCTAATTTAAAAACAAATCAGCATTCTCTCAAAAGGCACCTGTAAACATTTTGGCCAGAAAGCTCAACTCTATAACATTACTGGGGCCAGTACTAGGGAAGCTAGAGGCCCTCTGGGTAAGTTGTACAGGACTTCCAACCACTTTTAGTCCTCATGGCTCCCTGTGCTGGGAATTCAGTTGCATCTGGCACTGCCAGGTGCTGGAATTTAGTCACTTCCTTGAAAAGACTTCATTTTCAGATTTCATTTGGGAAATGGCATAGCAGGAACATGGGTCAAATCTATAGAGTGGGTGCTGTCCAGAGAGGCAAGGGGAAAAGGAAGAGTTGCAGGCAGTGAGGAGACATTGCATAGAATCAATCCAAAGATTCATTGCATAGAATCCCTACAGAGCAAAAAGAGGCTATTCAGCCAACAACTCTCAAAGAGCATTCCAGCCAAGCCCTCCCCTCCACCCTATCCCATAACCCCATGCATTTACCATGGTCAATCCTAATCTGCACATCTTTGGACTGTGGGAGGAGACTGGAGCATCTGGAGGAAACACATGCAGACACGGGGAAAAAACTTCATAAAGCAGTCACCAAAGCTGGAATTGAACCCGGGTCCCTCGCACTGTGAAGCAGCAGTGCTAAACACTGTGGCACCATGCCATCCTTTGGGATGGTTTCTCTCTGGATGGCTGTCTATAAGTGCCTACTCAGGTTCTGGTTCCCTGACAATGACATCCCTTAACTACAGTTGCTCCAGGATACCCTAACTTGCCATTTATCTTCTAGGCCACAATCCTGTAATAAAAGCCAATAACAAAACTCTTGTCATAATCCAAAATACAAACAAAAATGAACTGTTTGCCCTTAGTGCATTTCCTTATATTGCGTGTTGCATTGAGTAAGACTAACATCTGTTCAGCATATTGAGTTGCAGATTTGTTTTTATTAGTAAAACCATAATACAATAGGAAATAGGAGCAGGAGGAAGCCATTTAGCTCTTTGAGTCTGCTCTGCCATTTAATTAGAGCATGGCTGATCTAACACTCACTAAGTCCATTTTCCTGCCTTATCTCTATAACCCTGGACATCATAAAAAACCTAACGATCTCAGCCTTGAAAATGTTCAAAGAAATGGCTTCCACAGCTTCCTATGGTAAAGAATTCCAAAGATTCACTACTCTTTAAGGGAAAAAGATCTTGCTTAAATCCATCTTAAATGGGCAACCTTTATTCTGCAACTATGCTCTCTGGCCTTATGCTCTCCCATAAGTGGAAATGTCTTCCCAACATTTACCCTGTCTAACCCCTAAGATCCTTATATCACACCTCTCATTCTTTTGAACTCCAAAGATTACAGACTGTGTTTAAACTTTTCTTGGACAGCAGTCCCTCCTTATCTGGGATCATCCCATTAAACCTCCTCTGAACTGTCTCCAATAATCTGCCTTCAATAACCACAGCCAAAACATTTTAGCAATACTACCGCAATGAAAAAAGTGTTTTTCCTTAACACCAGTATGTGTTTAACAAAAACATCATCATTTGACAAGAAAAAAAATGAAAAGAGCAATTTTCTTCCTACATACTTTCAAATAATCCATCTGGTTTTATTCTCTTTCTGTCTGGGTATCTTCTGCCATTTCTATTAGCTTGATTCTGCTCTCTCAGTATCCCTTAGTGTGCCAGATCTGAACTTTGCCTTTAACTAAAACTCCACTTCATGGTTGGGACTGTGACATTGATTGATTTTTTCTTCTAAATCAAATACCCTTACTCACTTTGCTTCACCAGTTGCTAGGTTACAGGATCAGAAACCCCAAGATATATTATGAAGATATATTACTTGCTAACACTATATTCTGCTCCCTCTCCTTTCATTCCCTATATATGGTATGCTTTGCTGTATAGTGTGCAAGAAACAATACTTTTCACTGTATACAAATACATGTGACAATAATAAATCAAATCATATCAAATCAGATATTTTGGCATTGATGTGAGGATAAGGTGTTCACATCAGGTCTGATTCTGTTTACACATTATGAAGCTTTTTATCAAAACAAAGTTTATTTAACAATACAATTTAACTGTAACAAATGAATTGTCTTAATATTTATCATTTTAACAATACTTAAACATGACAAAATACCATTCTTAACTGCTAACCTATCCCTATGAAGAAATATTCCTCTTACAGACTTAAAATCCCTCTTCAAAGTTAGTTAGCAAACCCTAGGCTTACATACTTATGTTTGTTAACAATCCTAGAGCCATTTGAACACCTCTGAAAAGAGACAGACATCTTTCCAGAGAGAAAGAGAGAGAGAGTATAATCTTTTAAACAGCTCCAGTCAAATTTTAAAAATTAAACTGAAACACTCTATTTTCTGCAAGCTTAGCTCTTCCCATTAATCATGACTCCAACTTTGTTAATCAATCTAATTACAGATTAGACTCTGAAATCTCAAGGGAAACCCCAAGTAAATAAAAATGCGTTAACTCAGATTGAACAGATCCCACATTAGTTGAAATCAATTGTTATCCTGGTTTCTCAGCATGGAACTGTCTGGTTCCTCAGATAAATCAGCACCTTGTAAAACAACAGAATTTTAAACATACCTCTTACAAGAAACACAATATAAGTACATTTCTTAAATGCACAGCACTGTCATGAGTGGATTCCATGGTACTGACAAACTTTTGATTTCTTTGTGACTTCCACTTTCTTACATGTTTGAACTTTGGTCCGTGTGAAGAATTTGAACTATAGGAAGCTTATTGTGCCCTTTCTTTGTCAGATTTCCACTTTTAAGCAAGTTGTGTACATGATCTACTGATGGAATGCCCCTCCAATCTTCACTAGATATGTGATTGCATCTAGTCTTTTTACAACTCTCTGTCACCTCAATGCTTTTGTTTTTTATTAAACCACAACATTTTGGCCAACATTGAATTCTCTAAGTTTCATATCCTATATGTTGTGACTCAAGTTCACGTTGTTTCTTACTTTGTTATTGAAGTCATATTTAAATAAACTATACCTTATCCTAGGAGCATACTTAGACATGAGTTCATAACGTGAGCAACCTATTGTGGACTATGGGGTTATTCTGTAAGGAAACAGATAATTGTCCAGCTGGTGACAAAGAGAAATATGGGAATTACTGTCTATCTTTAAACATAGCAATATATCTGCAAACATTTCTTTACAATCTGTGCATTTCCTTCTGCAACATCATTTCATACTGAATGTAATGAAGGTATTAGACTGTCTATGACTGCATTCTTACTCAGTGTGACAATACAACGTCTTTTGGAAATGTATTTTAGCATATTTCTGCACTGAACATGTTTACATTTTTTCTGAGCTATTTTATCTGGCTCCATCAGCACTGTACTGATACTGCAGCAACACACATTATCTTAACTGATATAGTGTTTATTTTGATCAGAATTAATAGAATTCCGTTGATTTGCGTTTTCTCCTGAAATATTGCAAAGTGGGGCTTGCTTATGTTGATTGACAGGTAAGACCATATGACTGGGTACAGTTAGGTTTTCGCAGAGAACTCAAGGCAGGCCGTTTTATTTTTGGATCTTTAGAGAAAGATTGCTTTCTCTGCATTTCTTGCTCTGTTTGAAGTGGAGACTAGAAACTGACATGAAATAAGCTTTTTCCTTGAAGATTCTACTGTTTGGGGCAAGGCTTTCTCAGCAAGTTGCTGCATGAGAATTAGAAGACATGTCTGGATTACACGTCAGAAGTGTCAAAAGGCTGGAAATCTGGTACCTATATAAACATCTTTGGTTTTTGTGCTAGCTGGTTCTGAAGAAAGGATTCATCTCTATGGAGGAATAAGGCTAAATTGGAAAAATAGAGATTGATATCTGTTAAGAATTATACTTTGTCATGATTAAGTATTTTTATTGCCAAAAGTTATGCTAATTCATTTTTGCTATATTATAACTGTGTTCTTAAATAAGGTTTTTTTAAATAAATACTTCCTAGTGGATCACTGGAATCATACCTGCAGTGAAACATCTTCTGCTCGCTCTAATGTCAAAATCAAATGTAGAAGTTAAGGTCTAGGCTAATTTCATAAAAATACTTCTGAGTTCCTTAACACCTAGAAAAATTTCAAACTCTTTTGTCCTAAACCTCTGACCATTATCCAAAATCAACAGTTCTGATAACTTATAAATTATAAACGAATTTCACAAAACGTTAGTAGTTTTGCTATATTTGATAGCAGTTCCACCTGTTATTGCCTTCAAAAAAACCAACTTGCACTTGTTCCCATAGTTTTTTTCTGTGTTTGACCATCTAATGACAGGAACCTCACTTGGATAATTTCTCATTCTGTCACACACTTTACAATGTTTCTCCATGATACGTATTAATATAGTTGCATGATTGCTTTCAGGGCTGGTCACATGATTTGATGGTGATGTCATTGTGGTGTTTCAGAGACTGCTGCTTATAATTTTGGTTTGCACTCTGTACAGGCAAGAGGTCCTAGAATAAACCTTTTGTTGTTAGTTTGCATCTACATGCGTAAATCAGGGCCAGAATGTTTTGACCATTTGCACTGGCAGTTCACTCCTGCCTGCAGGTTTCCCACTGGTGTGGAGTGATGTCAATGGGAATTCACAGAGACTGCTAGCAAAGAACACACCATTTCCCACCAGTGGGAAACATGCAGTGGAAAATCTCGCCCTTTTTTTTCTTCTTACTTAAAACCCATAAATCCTAACAAAGTTAGGAAACTGCAAACCAATGTTTCAACATGTGCCTCCAACTTTGGACACCAAAAATAGAATCTTGATACTGTGTTCATACAGGTTATCCCAGTATTGCTTGTGACACAGTTCATCTGACAATCCTTCTCTAAACCTTGGCGTTAAACTTCTTGGGAGACAGCCTTGGCCTATACATTCAGAATGTATAAAATACTCCTGCAATTTCTCATCATCATACTCTTTAAACCAGCTACTCCTTAAATAATTCAGCACTTATTGAATATCACATCCTTGCAAGTTTCTTCACTAAATGCTCAATAGACATAGACGAATCATTCATGTACATAATGTAATTCAGGGATACGTCACAGCCTAGAAATAAATCAGTCATCACAGGAAATCTCAGGAATGCTCACATTTGCATGATTGGTTGGCCTATGATATTCAATATGATATGATGGATCATTTTGTAATGTGGCCCTCTTTGCTGAAAGATCACATAGTGCTCTCTTAGCACTTTCTCAGTGTTAGACACACCCTTATTGATCCCTGCTGAAAATAATTCAGCTTAGTTTAATCATAAGCTGATTTCCATCCTGTTCTCTTCTGCTGTTACCAATGACAAATGGGATACATCATCCTATTCACCCTAATGCCAGCTTCACCTCACACTGGAAAAACATCAACTAATAATATTGCATAAAGTAATGTGGCTGAATCACAGAATGACAGAATCCTCCAGAGCAAAAAAAGGCTCTCTGGCCCATTGAGTCCACACCATTATATAAAAGGCCCTGACCTGCCCACCTACTCCCACTTGCCAGCATGTGGCCCATTGCCTTGAATGTTTTGATGTGCCAAGTACGCATCCTGATACTCTTTAAAGGATGTGAGGCATCCCACCTCCACCATTCTCCCAGGCAGTGCATTCCAAACTGTTACCAACTTCTGGGTAAAGAAGTTTTTCCTCAAATCCCCCCTAAACCACCCATCCTTTACTTTTTTAACTTGTGCCCTCTTGTAACTGACCATTCAATTGAGGGGAGCAGCTGCCCCCTATCCACCCTATGCATGCTCCAAGACTTTACTCTACTTCTGAGACAACAGGCAGGACTGCAGCTGTATCAGGTACAAAAGTAGGATGGGAAGACTTTCATTTCTACTGTGGGCACCTAAATTTTATCTGCAGCCCAAGTACTCTCATCTTCCATAGATTGCTTTTCTTCCTGTCTAATACAAACCTTGATGTTTCTTTTCAATAACATCAACTTCTGTTTTCAGAGCCAGCATTTGAAGACTCCTGAACTCGCTTTAAGTTTATCACAAAATTGACTTTGAGTGTGGCTGTGACCTGGAACTTTACCGTGGCCTACAGTGTTACTGTTTAATCTACTCCTGCATGATCACTGGATATGGCCCAACTTCCCACAGCCATAATGTTTTGACTGAAAATGGGGGCATTTAAATAGTTGGTGGCTATCATGGCAAAAGTACTCATTAAACTTTGGCCTCTGGGATGGTGAACCTGGCTACTGTGACCTGAATTCTGCTGAAATCTGGTGGACTGCCAGCTTTGGAAAATAATTCCCTGGCAATTTGCAACTGTCTCTTTCTGCCGTTTCCATGGCTGTGGCCTCTTTGCACCCTTCCTTTTATGTCAGCTTATTGCCTTCACTCAAAAGCTTGGCCTGGATTTTATTGTTCTTTAGACCTTCTATGAAAATGTCTGTTAAGGTCAATTTCTAAGTTTGCCTCATATCCCCAGTGACGAGACAGTTTCAAGAATGTAATCTGCTAACAGGCTCTCTTGGCAATTGCTTCCTTTCATGGACTGGAAATCTCAGTGCAATCTTATTCTTGCTTGCACCATAATATCATCCAGATTCTCATTAATTTCAACAGATTCCATTGAATTGTTGATTGTGGGATAACACCAATTAAAAATTACATAAAAAGCTTTTGGCCCCACCATACAGTAAGGAATAAATTTATTTCATTTCTGTTTCCTATTTTACTTGCTTTCAGACAAATGTGTAATTTTTCTTCTAATTAGACAAGTTGCCACTGTTCTCCCATCACCCCCAAGTGAGTCTTCAATGTCATTGACCAAGTGGGCAGAATTTTACCGCCCCATCTACTACGGAATCAGAGTGAGTGAGGGGTGGACAATGGAAATGTCCAATGACCTCGGGCAAGATTTTATGGTTTTGGGATGAATGAGGCCATAGAATCCTGCTCGGACGGTGTACCTAAGTGCCATATGCACATGAAAAAAATCTTGCAATTTGTTTAAAGATCCTCAAAACCAAATTTAGGAGTTCCAAAATGTGTCACAATGTTCTTCAATCCTTAATTATTCACATGAATTGTGAAGGAAAATCCCATTTAATTCTAAATTCTCCTTCTACTGTATATTGCACTGACGAAGAACAACACACGGTTAACTGCAGGCAGCCATTATTGACCAACTTCAGTTACCTACAAAAATATAAGGATGGAAGCTCTATAATACACTACACTTCAGTTTATATTTTGTAGGTGCCCGTTCTTGCCCTAATGCTCTTAGACAGTGCCACCTCAGTGGCTACAGCATGGCTTGCGCAAACCTCTTGATTTTCCTTGGAGTAGTCTGCCAATGGCTTTTCAGGATGTCCTTAAGCAACTCTAGAGCTTGAGGATTTGGCTTTTGACTACACCAGCTTGTTATGGCCACTACTGCACCTTCCAGTTCAGCACTCAGTGGATTCCAACTGTGTTTCATAGGAAGTTGAGACATCAGTCACCAGACGTTGCTTCATGGGCAGGTATACCATTGCAGTGAAAGACTTAAGGTCACTTCCACACTGTAAAAGATGGGCTCCAAACTAAAGCCTGCAGCACTTCATGCATAAACACAGGAACTCTCTTGCTTTCCAGATCTTCCTTCATCCTTGCATCTTGAGTGGAGTTTCCCTTTAATATGAACAAACTGCCATTAAGAGTAGCATGGTGGCACAGTGGTTAGCACTGCTGCCTCACAGCACCAGGAATTCTAGTTCAATACCTGGCTTGGGACACTAGCTGTGCAGTGTCTGTATGTTCTCCCTGTACCTGCCTGGGTTTCCTCTGGTTTTCTCCCACAGTCAGAAAGACATGCTGATTTCGTGCATTGGCCATACTAAATTCTTCCTCAGTATACCCGAACAGGTGCTGGAGTGCGGTGACTAAGGGATTTTCACCGTAACTTCATTGCAATGTCAATGTTAGCCACTTGTGACACTAATAAATAAACTTAAACATGCTTCAGTGAATTTTTAGATCTCTTTTGCAATTCTGCATTTCTGTAACTTTAAATGGGTTGTTTTTCATTTAGGCAGGTTGCCAGCTGAATGTTCTGTCAGTGTCGCACTCTGTCCTGTGCCAGTCGCAGTTTAATATCTGATCTGAACTGGTTGATTGATTGCACTGAGTGAAGAAGCAGGTTTATTGCTTTGTGTTGCGATCATTCTCCACTCCCCCCCCCCACCCCCCTCACAGGACAGTCTGTAATATAACAATCAGGCTCTTTTGTTCCAAAATGTAATAAAGCTCTGAGGCTGTGCTGACAGGCCAGCTCAATGGAGTTTTGATATTTGTGATTCATTTCTCTCAGTGCTGATCAGGAATAATCAGCATTAAGGCAAACAGGTAACATATCACTCATGCTGTTTCTCCGCCCCTTTTCTAATGTTTTCCTCTGTGTTTGTAAAGATACAAGGCTATGTTTAGAGGCAGTGGATCATAATGTTAGGCACTCATCCCAGCTTTCCACAGAATCATAAAATCCCTAGAGTGCAGCAAGAGGCCACCCAGCCCATTGAGTCCACACTGGCTCTTCAAAAGAGATTGCCACCCAGACCCACCCCTATCCCTATAATCCTGTGCATTTATTATGGTTAATTCCCCCTAACTTACACTAAGGCCAGAACCTTCTGAGCTCCTCCACATCTGGGGATTTTCATTCCCGCTGCAGTGAATTGAGTTTTGGCTGAGTGTCAAATTCTCTGTTCATAATGGAGATTAAGGAGCAATTTAACACGGCCAATTCACCTAACCTGCTCATCTTTGAACTGAAGGAGGAAACTAGAGTGCCCAGAGGAAACCCACGCAGACACAGGAAAAATATGCAACAGTGACCCAAGGCCAGAATTGAACCCAGTCCCTGGCACTGTCAGACAGCAATGCTAACTACTGTGCTACCATGCTGCTCCTCTGTCATTTCAAATGAATGGTAAAAGTGTCCTAGTGTTTTAACGCAGGTCCTATAAATTAGGCAATAAGGTGGTCATCTTGCTGCCATCCCATTTATATTTGAAAACAGGGCAATCATAGGAATAAAATTGCACGAATGATTGTGTCACTGTCTTATCATTAATTATACTCCCTTTCCAGTTTTAGGCTGAACTTTAATTTCGGTGACTGGGGCTGACACTGAAAGCAGGTTGGGTTCTCACTAATATGCACAAGGTAAGGCTAAATGAACATAAAACTTCTGTTCCATTTTCTTCACTACATTCAGCTTGCGCATACGCTTTGAGAAACAGATATTTGCAATTGTTTCCCCCACTCTCCAGTGGCTCATTGGAGCCAAAGTAGGAGTCTCCCCTACTCCTAACATAGGACGAAAAGTTTCTCAGGATCGAACAAAAGTGCCAAGACAAGGTTCGAGACACTGGAATGAAAATAATGCTTTTACCGAACACAGTAAGAAGTCTCACAATACCAGGTTAAAGTCCAACAGGTTTATTTGGTAGCAAAAACCACTTGCATTTGGAGCGCTGCCCTTTCATTGGGTAAGTGGGAGTTCTGTTCACAAACAGGGCATGTAAAGACACAAACTCAATTTACAAAATAATAGTTGGAATGCAAGTCTTTACAGGCAATCAAGTATTAAAGGTATAGATAGCATGAGTGGAGAAAGCGCTAAGCACAGGTTAAAGAGATGTGTATTGTCTCCAGACAGATTTTTACCCAACAGTCAGCGTTGCCAGAACAAATATCAGCAGGAACACTCAGGACATAGGCTGCTTTTCACCTTAAGTAGCTAAACATTGCACAGAGTCGAGAAGCATGCACAGAACACTACAGTGAGGCACAGGCAGTTACAACCGGGTGGCAGTAGTGTGACAACAGGGAAGGATAGCTGGGACAATAAAATAAAAATGAACCAATGCTGCATCAGAATGTCAAGGGCAATACATCTGATGGAAGTCAAACCATCTGGACTGGAGGTTGTTGAGTTGCTTTTACATGTGCTTTGATGTACAATCGATTGAAGTTAAATACCTGGGGATGTGAGCTTGAGAAATTACTGCAATTCTATACCATGCCATCTTATTGTTAATGGGACATGCAGGATTGGTGACTGCTGACTGAGTATAAATGGATATACTTTAATCTCGCTGATCCAGATTTCCTTGTGTACAACAACTTGTGCACACTATCTGGGTGGGAGTATTTACTCCGGATCCAGCTCCACTCCCTTGATCCCTGTATTACTCAGAACATTTCTCCAGCACATGAGATAAAATGTGAAATTCAGCTCCTCCCCCATCTCCTGATTTACCACAGTAATTCCATTTACAAGGGATGTTAGCAGCTGTAAATTTACTGGACTGACTATGGATATTGTTGCGTCCAGATTACAGCATTGTATCATGTTTACGGGGCTAATTACGAAGATGTCACATCTCACATCCCTCACTGAATGCTGATTAGATCAGAACTCAGAAAGAAACATTGTCCAAGATCTGTCCATTACAGGGCGAATGCTATTTTCAGATTTTTGTTCCTTTTGTTCCTCTTTAGGCTGCAAATCTTGCAGAATAATTTGGCCTTCTGTAATGTTGCTGTAAAATGTTTTCTCCATTATGAGGAAGAAGGATGAGGGTTTGCGGAACATGTCCTTCTGCCAAGGACGTTTCTCAAGGTTATCTGTACCAAGCTAGAGCTGGTACATCAAACACAGTGCAAGAAGTACTTATTTATGTTCAGATGCACATGGGAAGGATCAACGTGATTGAAATTTATGGGTTTAATCCAGTTCATAATGGGAACTATCCCTAGACTGCAAAATTTTGCCTAATTGACAACTTGGAAAAGCCACATTATTATTGGTTCAAGAAGTAGAAATATATTTTAGTGCACATTGGATTTTTTTTGAATCTGAGGTGTATTGGAGTTTTTTGATTTCATTTATTATTGTCACAAGTATTCGAAAAATGTAAAAAGTATTGCTTCTTGTGTGCCATAGAGACAAAGCATACTGCACATAGAGAGTGAAAGGAGAAGGTGCAGAATGTAGTCATTACTAGTATATAAAGATCAAATTACTGTGAGGTGGGTCCATTCAAAAATCTGATGGCAGCAGGGAGGAAGTTGTTCTTGAGTTGGTTGGTACGTGTCCTCTGATGTTTGAAAGTTGATGAATGGGAACTTAACTCCCCATTTAACTCATGCTTATCTCATCTAAGAGTGCTGGTTGGAAAAATGCCCAAAAGACTTTACACTACATCAACAAATTCAATATCTGTCCAGCAGTGCTTGATGGAAAACTGTCAAGTGAGTCAAACCTTTGCATTGAAGCCATGCAGTGCCCGACCTAGGCTTGCTTGATGCTGACGCAGAGTGCCAGAGATGTAAACTGTTCTGAGCACCAGCATCCTTTAAACTTGATGTGCATAAAATTCACTTAAAAAAATGGCTTGGTAAAAATGACTGACTCTCTGCCATTATAAAATATTCTCAGAACACAAGCCACTATCACAATTTAATGCTTGTCAGCCAGCCAATAACATGGCAGGGTTTGAATAAACCATCTGCTGTTGCTGTGCCTCGCAAAGCTGCTGTCTCTGAAATAATTTCATTTTTCTTATTTTGACATTAATATAAGTCCATTGACTTGTATAAATTATGTGTTTCTTCTCTCTCTCTCTGTGACCTGGCTTCATTCTATTACTTTATTCGCATTGTAATCGTAATTAAAATTTCTTTGATACTAGATTGAGTTGAAGCTTTCGGAAGATTTTTTTTGATAGAGCCATTTTTACAGCCACATCATCGTTGGTCCTGTAATTTATGATGCAACACAACTCCCCTGCAATTCATTAGATTGTTGTAAAGATGGTATCATCTCCTCCATAAAATGTGAACAAAGAGGCAAACGTTATCAATCAGGCTCAATCAACGAGATAGTTTCATTTTATATTTCCGCATATATTCATGCGATGAATGGAGTTGAAAAGCTGTGCGATCAAAGCTGTTCCCAATCTTAAAAAGTCTTTAGAAGTTTTAAATCTTAAAAAAATCTTAAAAAGTCTCTCAACACCAGGTTAAAGTCCAACAGGTTTATTTGGTATCACGAGCTTTTGGAGCACTTCTCTGCCCATAACAATGCTCCAATGCTTGTGATACCAAATAAACCTCTTGGATTTTAATCTCGTATTGTGGTTCTTTTTACCGTGCCCAGCCCAGTTCAATGCCAGTGTCTCCACATTATGGTGAAATCTTAAATCCAACACTAACACAAATCCATGCACTGCTGAGATATTGCTGTGACCCATTCCATCACCACTGTAATGACTTCAGCGAGGCTCATAATGTTGGCTTCTTAGAGAATGAATTCCCAGATTGAGATAATGATTCCTTGCCCAGTCAGAGAGCCTCACCTCTGCATATATTGAAGGTTGCTGACACTCTGGATCCTGACTTTGATCCTGAAACACTCTTAGGAGCAGAGGTAAGTTTGTAAATCAAGGGACTTTGATAATGGCACACTGATCCCTGAGTTATTTCAATCATCCATCCAACTTTGCTCCCCAGTGGTTTAAGAGCTATAGTTTATTCCCATCCATCGCCCAAGACACAGTAACTAGATCCTGGAGCAGCAATACCACCTCCTGCACCCGACATTACTGGCAGTGGTCAATAATTCAAGTGTATTTATGTATTTAGAAGGTACATCCAGAACATTGCATATTTGACAAGATTTGAGTTGCAGGACTAAATGATCAAGAAATAGTTGCTGTTAAGGGTTGCTGTCCTATGAACCATGATAAGCCTATTTCTGGGAGGGTCTTCACAGCCCAATTCACTGACTATTAAATGCCTTTTGGCGATGGTTAGCTCTGCAGGAAGGGCAAGTAGATTTTGGCTTCTCTACAACAGATCCTCCCGAAGTCTCTGGACAAACAGACATTGGAGCCGATTCAGTCTCTCCGGCTGCAACTTGACTCTTGCCCCATTTGAATGAATGTTGGAGAACATTCAACACAGTGAATACACTGAATATCCATAGACCTTAGAATCCATCTATGGGGTCTGACACACATTGTATGTTGAGTATGTCTCAGCGCCTGTTACGGCAAGTCTTTAACATAAGGCACTCATAAGCCAAAACATTGCAATGTTTCAGGCACTATAAGGATGTCCTATTATGTCATTGCTTTTCAGGCCTACTATGTGAACAACAAAGACCCATGGTAAGGTGACACAGTGGTTAGCATAGCACCAGGGATCTAGGTTCAATTCCTGGCTTGGGTCGCTCTCTGTGCACATTCTTCCCATGTCTGCATGGGTTTCCTCTGTGTGCTCCAGTTTCCTCCCAGGATCCAAAGGATGTGTTGGTTAGGTGCATTGTCCATGCTAAATTCTCCCTCAGTGTATCCGAATAGGTGCCTGGGTGTGGCAACTAGGGGATTTTCACAGTAATTTAATTGCAGTGTTAATGTAAGCCTAATTGTGACATTAATGAATAAATGATCTTACCTCTGAAAGATGATTTTCCTTCAAATATTCGATCATTAATTACATCTCAGGCTTTGTGCCCCTGCAGATTAGCACAATGCTGTATTTGGTGTATCTGCATCAAGATAGGTAGGGAAGGAGGATGTTCAGGTTTGGAAGAGGAGGTAGGAAGAGGATGAGGTTATAATGAATGTAATGATGGCAACTGAAGTTGTTGTGGGTGCAGTGTGTAGAGGAATAGATGGAGTTGGAGTGGAATTGGAGGGAACAGTGGCTTACCAGAAAACACAAATGTGGAGTCAGAAAATACACACCTGATGCTCACTCCACATTCACAGAAAGTATGTTTTAAGAACTTGACCTTTTTGGTTGCAGCCTGCAGCAATATCTTTAAGCACCATGTGTTAATCTGCATGTAGATTTGATATTCTTGAACTCAGCTGGCTTCATGCAGCAAAACCCAACATTGCACAGGGAGTCTCAAACAGGTATTCAACCCTGTTAGCCAATGTGCAAAAGGCCCATTACCTGTTTGAGATATGAGCCCTGGATGCCATTTCTGCTAACAACACTATCTTAAGTCTTGCACAGTCTGCCAGTAATGGAGGCTTAGGTGGTCATTTGCCACCTGATAAACAGTCACGGTGTGCCTGAATTCTTTTGCCCCTAACCGAACAAATGGGGTGGAGGAAAGAAATACAAGGGCCGGGGGTGGGGGGGAGGGGGGAATCATGTGATCTGAGTGTAAGAGCAGCTGCTTTTTCACAAGTTCTGGAGCTAATCAGTGCTGCATGTTGAGTCATGCATCCTGGCTAACTCAGGGAGATAGAGCTGGACAAAGAGTCTCCATGTGCCCAGTCTCCAGAGGAGTGCTGGGATGAATTCCCGGCCAAATTAGTTGCCATGCTTTCCCAATCTTGATTTGAGGGCTGGGTGCCTCCAGTTTGATTAAGCGCATTGTATTAAGTTTATCGAGCTTGGAGTTGGCCGAAGACTTTGTCCTATCCTCAGTATTCATCAAAAAGAGTTGGAGGTGGCCAGACATTGGATGGGTCTTGGATGTTGCTCAACGATCCCATCATGATTTTGGCTTTTTCAAGTTATATTACCCCACAATTCACCATTAATCCTGAACGATTTTCCCTTGAAATTACAGCTCCGATTTTATGATTATGGGCAGGATTTTATGGCTTTGTTAGGCAAGATGGGAAATTCCTGCCAGATGTCAACAGAGATTTTCTTTGTTGAACTTTGGCCTGTGCCTATTCCATGGCTGGTGAGGTGGTAGGATTCCGGCCTATATCGTTAATTCTGACAATGGTATAAGACAGATGAGCAGAGAAGTATATGTCACCTGTTATTCTGTTACATTGCGTAAATCAGAATTGTATGTTTTGTTTTTCTGTTGGTATTCATCTATTGGCATGCTCTGAAAGTGGAATGAGAGAGGTCATGGTTTAATTGTTTGTAGAACTCCTTCTTTCCATTGGGGAATACGCTAAGTTGATTGTATGACATGAAGGTTTTGTGGTATTTGTCTGATTTATTTTTTCTTTAGGTGCTGTGACCTTTGCATTTACCCTGAGGGAGTATAACTTTTAGTAGTCTTCACTTTATTTTTTAGATAAGATGAGTAGCATCATAGAAAGGTGGTGATTTGATTTGATTTATTATTGTCACACGTATTAACATACAGTGAAAAGTATTGCTTCTTGTGCGCTATACAGACAAAGCATACCATTCATAGAGAAGGAAAGAAATAAGTGCAGAAGGTAGTGTTACAGTCATGGATAGGGTGTAGAGAAAGATCAACTTAATGCAAGGTAAATCCATTTAAAAGTCTTACAGCAGCAGGGAAGAAGCTGTTCTTAAGTCAGTTGGTATGGAACCTCAAACTTTTGTATCTTTTTCCCGATGGAAGAAGGTGGAAGAGAGAATACCTGGGGTGCGTGGGGTCCTTAATTACGTTGCCTGCTTTGCCAAGGCACTGAGAAATGTAGACAGAGTCAATGAATGAAAGGGAGGTGTGTGTGATGGATTGGGTACATTCACAATGTTTTGTAGTTCCTTGGGCAGAGCAGGAGCTATACAACCAGAAAGAATGCTTTGATGGTGCATCTGTGAAAGATGGTGAGAGTCATTGCTGACATGCTAAATTTCCTTAGTTTTCTGAGAAAATCGAGGCTTTGGTGGGCTTTTTTAACTGTAGTGTTGGTACGGAGTATCAGGACAGGTTATTGGTAATCTGGATACCAAAAAAGTTGAACCTCTTCTCGCTTTCTACTTTGTTCCCATTGATGTAGACAGGGCCATGTTCTCCTTAATGCTTCCTGAAGTCTATGATAATCTCCTTTGTTTTGTTGACATTGAATGGGTGGTTAGGTGTAGAGATGGTTGTTATGGCCTTATAAGTCCTCTTTGTGGGTGAGGAAATTCCCCCACTGGGGTCACATTTTTCTTTTGTATTTTTGTTATCTTAGGGAATTTTTGCTTGTTTCCTGAGAAAATAGCTGATCGTGTGTCTGTGAAAAGATTTCACAGTGATTTTTTTTATCATTGGCACCTTTAATGTTATTGGAGTGGAGGAATTATGTTCTGGTGCATGCACAGGCATGGCAAATTTACCCTTGGATATCTAGCCTTGTGAGGGATCCTGTGTGTGTTTAGTCCTCTTCAGTTTATGCATTTTATTTATTTTAAGATAATTCTGCCTGTGCAACCAACTCTGCTAAGCTGAACAATTTGGCTAACTTGACTACATTTTAAAACTCAGAAGGCATAATGGATAACTAAAATTTGATTACATTCCTGAAGGGTACACAATGCAGGCAAACAACAGCATAACAGCAGCTGCAAAGATTGTTATTCTGGACGAAGACAGTATGTGAAGATCACTTCCAATAAAGAGATAAGAATTGAAATATATTTTGGAACTCTGTTCAGTTTTGTATTCAAGTTTCAATATCCAATATGTTCAAATTCAGCAAAGGGCTAGGCTGAGAAGTCAGTCTCCAAGTTTGCTTTTCTTTGCTTCTGGCATGTGAATTTTTTTTAAAGTTCTTTTTAATAAAAGAAAACCATTTTAAAACTCACACCAAATGCTGTCCTGTTGTTTGTTCAAATGAACGAGTAGACCCAACTCATCAATTTTAGTTTGGTGCATGGGCAGTGCTAGTTGTTGTTTGGTTCATAGAATGGATGGTGGGCATATTATCTGGGTTATTGGGGTTCCTCTGATGAGTGGAAATAGGTTGAATCTTTTTGATGGTGGGGCCTAAATGGTGCTTTTGGTATACCTAGAGAAAAGGATAGTTTCTTTGTTTAATGCATAGGAGTAATGCATCGGTATTTGGTCCTTATTTTAGAGTGTGATTGACCAGGTTAGAACAGCAATGGCTGTTAGGTGGAGTGTATATTAGATGGAGAGTTGATTGCCCTCCCCATCATGTCCCTTCTGGGGCTTCTGCTCTGCTCTCTCTCCTGAGACTTGATTCCCCTAGGGATGTAGTGTTCTGTTTTTGCAGGACCTGAGTGCAAGTCTGGGAGGTTTTGGTTCAGTGTTATTAGAGTTTTTCTTCTGTTAGAAATTAGGCCAGTTGGAGCAGTAGGCACATCCTTCAAGTGGTCTTATATGGAAACTCTGTCTGTTTATTTTCTTGATTTGGACTGTCTGAGGTTGTGGGGGTGTGGGAATGCACTTCTGTTCCTTGTATTCACACTTCCAAAGCTATCAACGATAAAAGCTCTGTCCAGTGTTGAATTCATACTTGTCCACGTCAGATGGAAAAACTGGTGATTATTTTAACCATGATGATTTTTTTTTACACAACAAAAATTTCACCTTTGATAAAAGCAAAACACTGCAGATGCTGGAATCTGAAACAACAACAAAAGATGCTGGAAATTCTCAGCACATCTCATGGCATTTGTGGAGAAAGAATGGAGCCAATGTTTTGAGTCTGGCTGACCCTTCATCAGAACTAAGAGCAAAGAGAATCAGAAAAGATTTACACTCTGAAGAGGATGGGGGGATGGTGGGAATGCTGGTGCTGCAATAGGATAAAAGGAATGTAAATGAGAATGCAGAAGACTGAAAGAGGTGCTAAAAGTATCCATTAAGTGATCAGAATGTGTGAATGGCAGAACAGAGGTATAGATGACTAAGGCAGTTAGCCTGAAGTAGGAGAGGATTGGGGTTGGGCAGGGGGTTGGGAGAATGGTGGCAAGAAGGAGAGCAGGAATGGAGAAGTGGAAAAATGGAAGTTAGAAAGAGGATTATAAAAATAGGTGAATGAGATGAAAATAAGAAACAGAATGCAATATAATGAATGGAAATTGGGTGAAGGTGGAGAGGGGACTTCGTGTTCTGAAGTTATTGAACTCAATGTTCAATCCGAAAGACCATAAAGTGCCCAATTGGAAGACGAATTGTTATTCTTCCAGTTTGCATTGAGGCTTGCTGGAAGATTGCAAAAAGCCAAGGGAAGATGTGTGTACAGGAAAACAGAGTGATGTGTTGAAGTGGCAAATGACAAGAAGTCTGGGTCCTGCTTGGAGATAGACCCATTGTGTTCAGCAAAGTAGCCACCCATCTACATTTGGTCTCTCCTATGTAGAGTAAACCTTTTCACCCTTACTTGTGCGCAAAGAGGATGAGAGATTCCAGGCACTTTAGGCTACACCAAAGCTGTCTTGCACTCACAGCTAATGAGGCTGCTCCACTTATAGCCAGAGCTCTACATATCTCAGTCTGTCTAAAGATCAATGCATTTGGAAGCTTCAAGCCCCAAAGGACCTGTTAGAATTTTGTCTGTTACTGCAGAAGAGACATCTGTATCTGCATTGCTATCCGGCTGTCAAGGTCACAAGCACCTTAACTCTCATGCCTTGGGACCATTCCAGGCTATCACTGAAGACATCATCAATCAGCTGTGTGTATAGATGTATTAAATAAGTCACTCATGTGATGCTTGTGCAAACTGGCAAATTCATTTCCTTCCCCAAGTGCAACCATTGAAACAAAAAGAAGATGCTACATTATTAACATTAATAAGGTCAGAGGGCAGGAGGACCATATTTTGCACCCATACTGTGCCACATACTTATCCACACTATGTACTATCTACATGAATTGGAAAGAATTCCATTTTTTAATGAGTATTTGAAATGCGAACATCAGTATTGAATTATCCTTTCTGTGTAGCTGTTTTGATGCATTCTCTTTAAGGCAATCCATCAGGACTCAATCTGTAAAGTTTATTGACAGCTTAGCTCTTGAGTGATTAGTGTTACCCTCTTGAGCCTTGGTCAATGACACCTCTGTGACAAATGAGGAGACCAGCTTAAATAGGCAAAATGAGATCCATTCTTTTGCGAGCCATCACATAAGAGCAACATTTCAGGTACTTGGACAGATCACAGGTTTTTAAGTTTTGCCTTGAGGGGATGAATCATCATAGAAGCCTTGTCTTCACACATGCAAGGATCCCAGGACAGCATGGTGGTATAATGGTTAGCACTGCTGCCTCACAGCATCAGAGTCTGACTTTCGATTCTCAGCTTGGGTAACTGTGCAGTTTGCACATTTTTCCCTTCTCTGCATGGGTTTCCTCCGGGTGCTGCGGTTTCCTCCCATTGTCTGAAAGACGTGCTGGTTAGGTGCATTGATCATGCTAAATTCTCCCTCAATGTAACCGAACAGGAGCTGGACTGTGATGACTAAGACATTTTCACATTAACTTCTTTGTTAAAGTGCAGAATGGTAGCACAATGAGATATGGCTGGTATATAGGGTTTTGTTCTGCTCAGCAGCAATGGTAAGAATCTCCCAGAGAAAACAGGCTTGGAGGACATAGCCTTGATGCAGGCTATTGATCAGCCCAGAATTCTGCTGTAGTGTTTAACTGAGTTGCAAGTCTAGAAATGTAATATTAAAATTTTTCAAAAACCAAAAGCTTAGGTTATGCGACCGTGCCCATAAATGAGTCAATTGCAGGCTAATAAGCAGCTTCTATGCCTCTGGTCACAATTGTTGTTCACCTTAATAGATGATGGTTTTCTCCCTTTGTTAAGGGAGCATGCTTTGGGAAATGGATCATCTGCTGGTCTTTGGTTTTTTTGATGGAATTATGTTTTCATAATGAAATGTGTGAGATTCCACAAGAATGAAAATTGTCCGATAAATTGCTGTTAGAAATTTCCAGAAACTATAATCAACTTGTATATCAGGTGACCTGTGACAGCTATCTTTTGGTTCAGCAAAGTCCACAACCGGAATCTTACCACAGTTTATGCCTGGGGAATTTTCTCATTCCATTGCAGTGAACAGAGATCTGGCTGGCTGCCAAATTCTCCGATCTTGCTGCAGTGGGAATGTGACATGAATGGCAGATAAAATCACGCCCCACTTCTTTAAAAGAGCAAAATGTCTAACATTTGATTTAAACAGTTATCAATCTCTTCCATGTTTTATGACGGCAGACTTAGGGCAGCACGGTGACATTGTAGTTAGCACTGCTGCCTCACAGTGCCAAGGTCAATGTTCAACTGGGGCTTCGTGTCTCTGTATGTCTGAAGGTTGCCCATTCTCCCCATATCTGCGACAGTTTCCTCCAGGCGTTCCGGTTTCCTCCCACACTCCAGAGATGTGCTCCATAGGTTGATTGGCCATGCTAAGTTGCCCCTTAGTGTCAGGGAGATTAGCAGAGTGAATGTGTGGTGTTACGGAAATGGAACCTGGGTGGGATTTGATCGGTACAGACTCAATAGGCTGAATGGCTTCTTTCTGTACTATAGGGATCCTATGATTCTTAGAGACATGACACTCATATTGCTCACCATTGGGCTCAATCTAGTGAGTAGCTGAGAAAACAGATGGAATGAGTCCTCTGAGGCCAGAGCTGTATCAAAATTATCCCAAAAATGCATAGCTCAGAGAGATGTGTAAATTGATCCATTTCATTTACCATCCTATTCATGCTGTAATTGTACTGGGTGATACTTTAACTTCTGTAGCAATGCCCATCAGAAATCAACAGATACCTTGAACATGCTTGAAAGGCAGGTTTCTATGATATTATTGGGATATGGAAGCCATTTTAACTGGGTAGGTGAAAGGTCTCACAGCCACTGTGTAAAACCTTGCAGAATTGACTTCACAAATTGCCTGACTCAAAACAAGCGCTGTATAAAGGGAGACTCAACTCTGGAAGTTAGATCATCAGTGTCTTACTTATACCACAATTCTGCAGTCTTTTTTTGCCTTATTTGTTCTAATTTATTGTCACAGCTCATCATGAGAGCCAAGTTTGCTTTGTTGATTTGGAATGGAGGAATGTGCAGTCATAACAACCAGGAACAGCAGCAGATGGACATGATGGAAAACAGTATGCGAGAACTGTACATGAAAGAACCTACAGGGCCTATGGGTCATAACAGGCTGAATATGACTGAAGAAGTTCTGTATCAGAACACTATGCTGATTAACGCAACAAGACTTGATACCTATTAGCCCAGGTGGCCATGCATGGCCAGTGGAAATCCATTTGGCCGGCACTGTAGCACAGTGTTAGCACTACTGCCTCACAGCACTAGAGGCCTGGGTTCATTTCCAGCCTCTGGTCACTCTCTGTCTGTTCAAAATCTGCATGTTCTCCCGTGTCTGGATGGGTTTTCTCTGGGTGCTCCGTTTTCTCACTCAGTCTGAAACATGTGCAGGTTAGTTTGATTGGCCATGCTAAATTCACCCTAGTGTCGAGGAGATTAGCAGGGTAAATGAGGGCTACAGAAATAGAGCCTGGGTGGGATTATGGTTGGTACAGGCTTGATGGGCCAAATAGCCTCCTTTTGTACTCTAGGAATTCTATGAATAAAATGTCATCGCTGCCATTAACTGATTTACCCTGTGATCCTTCCAGGTTAGAGGAGAGGACACTACCCCCATATCCCACTTTCCAACTACATCAAGTATATCACTAATGGCCCCAAATTTGCCTTTGTTAACGATTCATCCTAAATTCCCTTGGACATCAGCACCCAAATACAGAATGCTCTGCAATCTGTAGCAGTGACTGTTTTCCTTCATTTCTGGGTCACCTCTTTGACCAATTCCTCTAAAAAGACTTCAAAGAGCCCAAAGACTTGTTTCCAATACATTTCTCCAAACATCAGCTCTTTGCAGCAAACTGATAGAACTGAATATAACTTACCTTTAAGAGGTATGGTCCTACCTTAAAAAAGCCTTTACAGACCAGCTGGAAGTGGAGATGAAGGTGGGTGGGGGGTAGGTGGTATATGCTGCTCCAAATGTTATTGGGTCATTAGTCAATCAATCCAATCTGGTGCAATGAATGAGTTTTGCACTTGGTCTGCTCCTTGACTACCCAGAAACCTGGAGGAGTAAATATTTATCTCACTCTGTCAGGAATCAAACAAGATAATCTCGATCGTGTTGAATAAAATTGTGGCTCATCAGATATAGGCAGGTGGATAAAACCACAAAAGATGTGAAGTCAAGGATGGTGATAGAGAGCGGAATTTCATCAGACATCAGTTAAGGCAGATGGAAAAAGTGAGTTGAAGTCATCAACATCAACGATGCTTTCTTCCACCACACCATCACAGGCTTGATCTGAAAAGCATGAGGGGTAGGTTTCACTCCATAACTTAATATCTCAAAGAGCAGGATGCCATTTTTAACAGCTTACATCTAGAGCACAATAGCTCACTTGGAAAATTCCTCACACCCTGGCACTGCCCAAGCACTGTCACCTGGCACTGTCGCCTAGAATTGCACCTGTCATTACTTCATCACAGCCCCTGATATTACCTGGGCACTGCTTCGAGGCACTTCCACCTGCTGCTGTCCTCTGGCATTACCTCTGGCATGTGGGGCAGCCTCAATTGACTGGGTACTGCCTGGGCATCGCCCTGTCCCCCTGTGAATGATGCACTCACTTGAGCTCCTTTGGGAGTTCTGCTCGCCAGGTGTACACTTCGGAGGACGAGTCAGGTTTCACGTCAATCTGACCACATGCCAGCGTAAATGAACTTTCTGACAAGGGAGAGGATGATTCAGGCATAAATGTCTGATAATGAGGTGCTAATGCATTCAGTTGATATTCATGCTGACAAATATCAGTCATAGATGGAGAGGGGACAATCACGTCACACGTTTACATCAGTGTGAAATACGATTCGGGTTTCTGGTTGGATTTCCACTCAGATTACCAAACCCACCAACAAAAACAGAAGCGGAGAGTGTTGAATATTATTGCCACAGATGCAAGTGATAGAACCAAGCTTCCACATAGTGTTACCAGAGAAAGTAATGAACAGAAAAGCCTGGCTATGCTGCTTCTGGACATATAGGAAGCGACGGTATTTGTGGAGATGTACTGGCATCACTTCCACCAGTAACAAAGAATCCTTTCACAGAGATATACCATGAAGTAGAAGAGAACCAAATGATGGGTTACGTCAAAAGCTGCAGAGAGTTGAGGAGAATAAGGAAAGATAGTATGCTGACACAATAGACATCAGTTTGACTTTGGTTGGGGATGAAAGAAGTGAGCACTTGATGTTCTCAGAGAGCTAAGGGAGGGCAAAGGTGTTAGAAATGGGACCAACAGCTCTGCAGAAAGTAAGTTGCTATATTTTCTCTCCCACACTGAATTTATGAAGAGAATTCTATTCTCCCCCCTCACAAATGCATTTTTTTTTCAATTCCTTCTTCCTCATAGAGAGACAATCCTGTACAGTAAGACAGAACTTGATGAAAATATTGACATAAAGGATTCATGAAATACATCAAGTGGGAACAAACTGAGGCTGAAGTATGTTTTTGTAATGATGCACCTTTGAAAATTTCATTAGCAGAACAAGAAGGACTTTATTTATAAGTCATCTACAAGAGCTGCATGTTTGCAGCTAATTCCAAAGTATCTTTGCATGAGGAGATGTCTTCCCATGGGGTGATTTCCCACTCTGAGTCTTGATAGGTCACCTATAATAATTCTAGGAGTTGGTTGTAAAGGAACTGTGCTTTATTGCACAAAATGAAATAAAGCAAAACTACAGGCCTGTGTGAACACAAACAAGCCCTAACCCGAACAATGTTATAATGGACCCACTTAAATCTCTGCTTTATACAGAGCTCAGTATAGGAGCTCCACCCAGTGAGTTAATTACCCATGCCCAGGGAGCTCATATTCAATAAATCCTACAGGGAGGTCAATGAGTGATTCCTCATGCAAGTTCTGGAGGCTATCACATCACCAATATCAGGTGATCATTACTCTGCTGTGTTGCCCTTAAAGGGACAGTCACAATAGCTTCCCTGGCTAGAACATCACTATCATCTTCCAGAGATCCATCCTTGCAGAAACCCCGATTATTCACTTGCTATAGCATCTACCTAGATTGGAAAGCTCCAGAGCTTTTTTGCTGTTCTTGCTCTGCAGGTCTCCTTTTAATATACAAATTTGACTGTAGATGAAAAAGTAGTTATTGGGGCACTGTGATCACAATGAAAATTGAGTAAGGCATTCACAAGCGAGTTTAGCAGAATAGGCAGTTATCTTTCAATCCCTAGTATGAACATAGTGCAATTCAGAGACCAACCATCTCAGAAAATGGACCATGCGAGCTTTTGGTGGATTAGCCTGGGGTGAACTGAAATCAACAGTATAAGCTGCTTCAAACCTAACATGAGGCAAAGGCACTTAAAACACATTCAGATATTAATATTCATGAGCTGCTGTGAAATTTCAACGATATTTTTAGAAGCAATAAAAAATTAATCAAAGAATATTGTTTTACTGTTATCTCGCGGTGTTTGATACAAAGCAAACATTGTAGAAAAGAGTGGTCTTGTAGTGTCACAGAATGTCCAAGGATTCTGTTAATTGTCAAAGTATTAACTGAACTCATCCACTATCTTATTACCATCTATTTATTATATTCTAGCTGTCAGTCCATAGTATTGCTGATAACATGTCTGTACTATTCCAAGAACAAGGTGCCAAGGCAGAGATGTGGGATTAGGAGCAGCATTTGGAGAGAGAGATGTTTTGAGACTGTAAATACATGTTTTTTTAATTGGTTCCTGGAAAATAAAAGGACTTCCTTTGCCCATTGCAGGTAGATAAACAATTTGCAGTTATATAAATATATCAGTCTGTGCAATGAACAGGGAACTAGCTCAGATAAAATTTGTCAGGATGCAGATGTAGCTTTAAGCAATGTGTTTGTATTAATGTTGAATAGTAAGGTAAGACGTAAATTTTATCTTCCCACCCACCATGGGAATCAGAGTGGGCGAGGGGCAGACCATGGAGAGGTTCATTGAACTTGGTTGGGGTTTTCTCGAGGTGAGCGAGACCAAAAAATCCCACCTGAGGTATAGATTTAAATGAGTTAAATTTAGTTTTCTGTGTAAGAGAGGTTAAACCTTGAGTGAGACTCATGTTTAACAAATGTGTTTGCATGCATGGGGTTTTGGTTTAATTTCAAACTTCTTTTGTCTTGTACTTAGAGTTTATGAAATGAAGTGCAAGGAAGTGTGAAGAAAGGTTGAGTTGTTGTTTAGCAACCAGGGCCACATTTAGGTCAGAAAGACCTTTTGAGTTTAGTTTTAACTGGACCCAAAGAAGTAGGAGCATAGCAGTTAGGGAGGAAATAGCTCAGCCAAAACAGAAGCAGAACAACGGAATAATGGGAAGAAAGCAAGACCCAAAAGCTCAAGAACAGATAATTCTCAAAAGCAGGGAATGAAAAGGGAGGTCCTAGTAAGATTGAAGTGAAAAGAACAAAAGGCATTTGAACAAGTTATTGTTTATTGAATTTAAAGACAGAATTGAAAAGTGCAGACCTGATGAAGCGTAGATGTTGGCTAGTAAGGAGCCAGATATCTGAAGCAATCATAAGACTGATATCTTCATTTACTTGTGAAGCAATAGTATTTTATTGGCATGAGTGTTTGAGAGATTGTGTAGAAGCTTGAATACAAGTGGCAATTCAAGGTAGACACATACTGAATGGAGAGTTGGAAATCCTGGAAGTGGATCCTTGCTGAAAACAACTGAGAAAGAATTGTTGGGAAGAAGATTCTAAGACATGCCTTTTTGAGAGTGAAGTTTGGAAAACACTCATGTGGAAGCCAGAGTCCAGTGATGCCAGTTGACTCACATTAATAATCATCTGGGTGGATTTGAGGAGAAATCCACAGAAGTTTGATTGGGTGGATCTGCCACTTGATTTCAGAGCGGAGTGTTTTTGACAGTTAGCCTATTGGCTTACAAGAACTGTGTATTTGCTAAGAACATAAAAGCAGAAGATTTATTGTGTAACTAGTATTATCCATAAAATCTGCATACACTTGTAAAGATATAGATGGGGTGAATGAATGAATGATGTGTTAGAGTGAAACTGTTCATGTTTAATAAGTTTTGCTTTTTGCTGTTAAAAGCTAATTGGAAGTCCTGTGACATTTTATAAAATTTGAGCCAGACTTCCATTCAGGGACCTTTCTGCCAGTAATAACATCAAATGAAATTGTAACAAAAAAAGATAGACAGGAAAGTAGCTGGATTAAGTAAACTGAAAGTAAGTATGCCGGTACAACAGGTAGTAAAGCCGGCAAATGATACATTGGCCTTTGTAGCGAGAGGGTTTGAATACAGGAATCAAGATGCTTTACTGCAATTGTAAAGGGCATTGGTGAGGCCACATCTGAAGTATTGAGTGTAATTTTGGTGTCCTTATCTAAGGTAAGATATCCTTGCTACAGTGAGGTACAACAATAGTTTATCAGGCTGATTCTTGGGATGGGCAGCCTGTTAGAAGAGGAGAGATTAAGTCAGTTAGGATTATATTCACTGGAGTTTAGAAGAGTGAGAGGGGATCTTATCGGAATTTATACAGTTCTAACAGGATTAGACAGGTTAAATTCAGGAAGAACATTCCCAATGGTGGGGAAATGCAGAACGAGTTTGAGGTTTAGAGGATAAAACTTCTTAAGAACTGAGGTGAGGAGAATTTTTTTCACCCAGAAGGTGGTGAATGTGTGAGGTTCACTCCCACAGAATATAATGCAGGTCAAAATATTGTGTGATTTCAAGAAGAAATTAGATATAGTTCAAGTTTATTTATTAGTGTTACAAGTAGGCTTACATTAATACTGCATTGATGTTATAGTGAAAATCCCTGGTCGCCACATGCTGGTGCCTGTTCGGAGGGAGAATTTAGCATGGTCAATGCACCTAGCCAATATATCTTTCAGACTGTGGAATGAAACCAAAGCACTCAGAAGAAACCCACACAGACAAGGGGAAAACGAGTAGACTCCACACAAATGGTAACCCATGCCAGGAATTGAACCCAGGTCACTGGCGCTGTGAGATAGCAGTGCTAACCACTATAGCTCTTGGGGCTAAAAGAATCAAGGCATCTAGGGAGAAGGGGGCAAATCAAAATACTGAATTTGATGATAAACTATGAATAGCAGAGCAGGTTCCAAGGGCTGAATGGCGTACTCCTGCTTCTAGTTTCTATGTTTCTATAAAATAAGGATGAAGTAATGAATAGTTTTATGAGAGCATTAAGGACCACACACTGAACTGATGAATTCAATTAAGCAAGATATTGTGAAAGATGTCACCTTTATTTTATTTCAGTTCAAGACCTTACTTTGGATATGAAAATTATAGTTGCTTAGGAAACACATGCTGACTGAATTGTTTCTCAATAACAACAATGTGTACCTATACTACATTTTTAATGTAATAAAACATCCCAAAGCACCTCCCTGGAGCATTATGAAATAAAGCTTGACATTCAGCCATATAAGGAGATATTAGGTGGATAATCACCTAATTATCCACAGGTCAAAGCCACAGGTTTTAAGGAGAGTCTTAAAGAAGAAAAGAAAGATACAAAGGTAAAAAGGTTTAGGGAGAGAAATCTAGATCTTAGAGCTTTGACAGCTAAAGGCAGGATTTACAATGGTGAGGCAATTAAAATCAAGCCAGAATTAGAGAAGCAGTCATCTCAGGGTTGTGGAGGAGATTTAGGGAAGAAGTTAAAAATGTATGTGGGGAATTCGAAAGTTGAGGCATTACTTAACCAGGTGCCACTATAAGTCCACAAGCAGAGAGTGCTGGGTGGATGGAACTTAGTGCGAGTAAAGATGTAGGCAGCAGACTTTAGGATGACCTCAAGTTTTCAGAGGACGGAACATATGAGATTGGCCAGGAGTGCAGTAGTGTTCCCCAGAGGTATCAAAGACATGGATGAGGGTTTCATTAGCATTGAGCTAAGATGGCGCAGAGATTGGCAATGTCACAGAGCCAGAAATAAGTGGTCTTCGTGGATGTTTTTGATAAGTAGTTACCTTGGAGGACAAATTTTGTCAAGGAAATGGATGAAGTTGGTAGCTAGGGAATGAAATTGTGATAGGGAACAAAGACAATGAAGGAAATTTCTGCTGATCCAGTACTGGATGCCAGACCAGCAATCTGGCAATGTGAAGAGGTGATGCTGCGATTGAGTTTTGTCGGCATATATATGAAAATTGGTTCAGTGTTTTTGGATGCTGTCGCTGAGGGGCAGTATTCAAATAAAGTTCCTTAAAACTTTATTTATTAGTGTTAAAAGTACGATACATTAACACTGCAATGAAGTCACTGTGAAAATCCCCTAGTCGCCACACTCTGTCGCCTCTTCAGGTACACTGAGGAAAAATTTGCATGTCTTTCGGACTGTGGGATGAAACTAGAGCATCTGGAGGAAACCAATGGAGACATGGGGGAAACATGCAGGCTCTACACAGACAGTGATCCAAGACAAGAATCGAGCCCTGTGAGCCAACAGTGCTAACCACTGTGTGAGAGAGCTGTGGATAGATCCTTGGGGGCACCAGAGGTAATAGAAAGTGAAGGGGTGAACCTGTAATTATGATTAGATAGAGAGAGAATTTCGAGGGGTTTGTGGGGAAATTATAAAACACCAAAGGGATCCGTGAATTGCAAATCAACAAATTAACATCGAAACTCCCATTAAAGTACTATACATAGGATCATCAGCCTTGATCTTGTTGATTGGCAGAGCAAGCTCGAGGGGGTCAAGTGACCTATTCCAGAGCATGTCTCTTATCTTTCTATCTATGGACGTCACAAAAGTAACAGCCATTTTAACATTAAATTGCCATAGGAAACATTTGCAGCAGTTTTCAATGAAGCATGCAAATCATGTACGCATTTTAATATATTTTAGTTAAAGATTAATTGCATAACAATAGAATGCTGCTGGAGGCAACTATAGCATAGGATGATACCTCATATCAGATTAGATTAGCCTATTCCAATTTTGTTGTAAATCAAGAATATTACTTTAAAATGAGAAAAGATAATGGGATCAGATATCATAAGTATAGATGAATTAAAAATAAATGCAAAACAGATACTAGAAAGGCCATCTCTACACAAACGTTGATATAAGCCTTAAAAAGTGAAACAGGATGATATGTGAACATTAGGGACATCCTGACATAGTTGAATAGCAGGCTAGCTTAGCTTAAATGCAAAAAGAGTATCTTTTATGGAACAATTTTTGTTCTTTTATATTAACTTTTCTTCTCACTCTGCTACTGGGAGCACAAAAAGATTTGATTGATTTCTCCTGGACATCCATAAGCAACTCATTGGCACGATGCAAAGCAAACTCGAGTAACCTTGGGTCAGCAAGTTATGGGTGAACTGTGTTTGAATTTCTGATAATTAGAACAGAGTTTCAGGCAGCAAGACTGTCTGGAAGAGAGTTCTGTGGGCAAAAGAAGCAAAAGGCTTCCCTGACACTTCCGGGAGCTAAAGATTTCCATTATTGATATTCTGTGCAGACATTTTGAATGGACACAAACTACAGATAAAATCCAATATTGGGATGGCACAGTGATTAGCACTGCTGCCTGACAGTGCCAGAGGCCCAGGTTTGATTCCCGGCTTGGATTATGATCTGCATAGAGTCTATACATTCTCTCTGTGTCTATGGGTTTCCTCGGGGTGCTCCAGTTTCCTCCCACAGTCTAAAAGACATGCTAGTTAGGTGCATTAGCCATGCTCAGTGTATCTGGGCAGACGCCGGAGTGTGGTGACTGGAGGATTTTCACAATAACTTAATTGCAATATTGATGTAAGACTACTTGTGACTAATAAATAAACTTTACTTTGGTGGAAGTGTAAAAGACAAGGTAGCAGCTGACTATCTGATATCCACAAAGGGGAAGTAGGATCTGCTTCCTAATCAACACCCTATGGTGCCTAGATGTAGCAACTTTTTGCTCCCCACACTTAGAATACCTGATGCAAAAATGCCTCCCCTACAATCTTCCATGAGAATTCACCTCCGTCATTCTGATGGCGGTTCATATCCCACCCCATGTGGACTGAAGATTGCGCTGGACAAAATATACACCATTACGAATAGCGTTGAGATGAAATATGCTGAGGCCTTGTTCATCATGACTTCAATCAGACCAAGTTCAAGAATGTATTTCCAAGTTGCCACCAATGTCTCTTGTTCCACCAGAGGGCCAAACATCCTAGACCACTGCTAAACAAGTATCAAACATGACCACTGCTCTATCACCCACCCACACCTTGACAAATCAGACCACAAGGCTGTGTTCCTGCTCCCAGCTAACAAGCAAGATCTGAAATGGGAAAATCCATCAGAGAAAGTTGTGCGATGTTGCTCTGAGGAATCAGATGATCTCCTATGGAACTGCTTGGAGTCAATGAACTTGTCAATATTTAAACACTCTGTTTAAATCGCCTGAGCGATTATGCCATTACAGTAACTGACTTTATTAGTAAGTGCGTAGAAGACTGTGTGCCAAAGAAGCAAATCTGTGTGTTCCCCAACTGGAAACCTTGGATGAACAGGATATACGCTACTTGCTGAAGTCCATGTCTGAGGCATTCAAGTCAGGCAACATTGACCTATGCAACAAATGATGTGGAGATGCTGGCATTGGTCTGGGATAAACACAGTAAGAAGTCTCACAACACCAGGTTGAAGTCCAACCAATTTATTTGATAGTAGGTTCACTATTGCGTAGGTTTAGGATCAAATAAACTGGGTTGGACTTTGACCTGGTGTTGTGAGATTTCTTACTGTCTACACAAGAAAACCGGATATGATCTAAGGAGATCCATCAAATATGTCAAAAGATAGTACCAACCCAAGCTGGAGTCCCAGGTTAGCCACACCAACCCCCGTCAACTATGGCAAGATCTACAAGACATAACAGGCTACAAGACGAAAGCATGTAAAATCAGCAGTTCCAATGCACCCCTCCCTAACGAGCTCAATGCATTTTACATCTGTTTTGAGTAAGAAGTCAACAAGAGCACGCCCTCCACCTTGGAAGTCCTGGATGAATCTATATCTGGGGTCACCATTGCAGATGCCCCCAGAGCACTTTCTCAAAGGTCAACCCATGGAAAGCGATTAGCCTGGATGGACTACCCAGATAAGTACTCAGATCTTGTGCAGATCAGTTGGTGAGAAATTCACAGATATCTTCACCTTCTCCTTATAACAATCTAAGGTTCCTCTCTGCTTCAAGAAGATAACCATCATACTGGTACCTAAGAAAACCCCAGCAGTGTACCTTAATGACAATCGGCCGGTGGCTCTGACATCCATCATTATGAAGTTCTTCAAAAGGCTAGTCATGACATAAATTAATTTCAGCCTCCTGGACTACCTGGATCCATTACAGTTTACCTATCACTGCAGAAGGTCCATAGCAGATGCCATCTCTCTAGCCCTGCACTCAATCTGGAACATCTAGATAATCAGGACACCTATGTCAGACACCTATTTATTTACTGCAACTCAGCCTTCAATACCATTATTCCAATAAAACTCATCTCCAAACTCCATGGCCTGGGCCTCAGCATTTTCCTCTATGATTGGATCCTGAACTTCCTAACTTACAGACCACAATCAGTAAGAATATACAACAACACATCCTTCATGATCATCCTCAACACCAGTGCCCCACAAGGCTATACTATACTCCTTATACACCTATGCTGTGTAGCCAAATTCCCCTCCAATTCAATTTTCAAGTTTGCTGATAACTCCACCATAGTCAGTTAGGTCTCAAATAATGACAAGAAAGAATACAGGAATGAGAGAGAGAATCTATTGAATTGATGTGATGACAATAATCTCTCCATCAATGTCAACAAAACAAAGGATATTGTTATTGACTTCAGAAAGTGTAAAGGAGAACATGCTGCTATTTACATCAACTGGGCGAAGTAGAAAGGGTCGAGAGCTTCAAGTTTTTAGGTGTCCAGATTATCAACAACTTCTTCTGGTCCCCCCATGCCTTCATGCCTTCACCATAGTTAAATAAACTCACCAATTCTTCTACTTTTTCAGAAGACTGAGGAAATTTGCCATGTTAGCTACGACTCTCACCAACTTTTCAGATGCACCATAGAAAACATTATTTCTGGCTGTTTCACAGCTTGGTATGGCTCCTACTCTGCCCAAGACTGCAAGGAACTACAAAAGATCATGAATGTAGCCCAATCCATCAAACAAATCTCCCATCCATTGACTCTGTCTACACTTCCTGCTGCCTCGGCAAAGCAGCCAGCATATTTAAGGACCCCATGCACCTCAGACATTCCCTCTTCCACCTTCTTCCGTTGGGAAAAAGATACAAAGTCTGAGGTCACATACCAACTGACTCAAGAATGGCTTCTTCCCTGCTGCTGTCCGACTTTTGAATGGACCTACCTTGCATTAAGTTGATCTTTCTCTACACCTTAACTATGACTGTAACACTACATTTTACATTCTCTCATTTCCTTTTCAATGAGTGGTATCCTTTGCTTGTATAGCGTGCAAGAAACAATACTTTTCACTAGGTTAATACATGTCACAATATTAAATCAAATGAAACAGTTTAATTTTGCATTCCTTTCATCTATTGCTGCCCACTCTGAGGGATTGTTAAATTTTTTGAACATTAAAGGAATTAAGGGTTATGGTGAGCAATTGGGTAAATGGAGTTGAGTCCCTGAAAAGATAAACCATGATATTATTGAATGGCAGAGCAGGCTCAAGGAGCCGGTTAGAATTATAGACTCCTACAATGCAAAAGGGTGCCATTTGGCCCATCAAGTCTGCACCAACCATAATTTCATTCAGGCCCAATCCCCATAACTCCTTGCATTTATCCTAGCTAGTCCTCCTGACACTGAGGGGCAAGTTAGCATGGCCAATCCACCAAACCCACATATCTTTGACTGTGGGAGGAAACTAGAGCCCCAGAGGAAACCCACGCAGGCACAGGGAGAATGTGCAAACTCTACAGAGACAAGCAGAGAATCAAACTCACGTCCCTGGTGCTATGAGGTAGCAGTGCTAGCAGCCAGATGGCCTGCTCCTCCTCCATGTTCTTATGTTCTTACGATATTGAATTACACTTCCAGAATGTTGAAAAGTTACCCCAACAGTTCTATTTTCTCCATCCGCAGTTCCAATGCAGCTGTCAGAATCTGCACCTTCCACTTTCCCTAATAACTCTGGTGTGTAACGATCAGGGATTAGAGGCAGAAGTAGGCTTCTCAAATCAAAGAAAATCTGGGTTATCACTTGGCAAATTACTAACAGGATTCCCAGCTTGTGAAAGGTAATTATGAATAAAATCTCTTTGATAGCCCGCAGAAGTCTGTAAGAGGATCTCTGGGAGATCACCTGGGGGATTATCAGCCGACCCTCTTGGGCATTGCTTGGGCAATCATTAACAGGATATGTGAGATACTGTACGGACATCATTAACAATATCTCTGGGATACTACATGAGAAGGATTATCAGAATCACTGATGTATCCTACAAGAATAATTAAGCTGTCTCAGATATCATGAGGGGAATTATTCACAGAATTGCCAAGATTGGATACTGAAATCATTAGTAGGATCTCTGGGCTATCACACCAAAATCACCAAGAAATCGTGAGAAAGTTGTCTGCTCTACTCTAATAATTTAATCTACCCTGTACTATAAAAGTCTTCTACACAATTCTAATCCTACTTCACTCTGATTATTTGTTTTACTGAGTTATATAATGCATGTCTCAATGGTTTGAAGAAGTCAGTTGTTCCTGAGATGTGGGTTGAAGAATATTGCTGTTTAAATCTGACTCTTACCTATTTGAAGTACAAAATCTCTGTGTCTTCCTTGAAATTATATTATCTAGGGATTAAAAAAGAAGACAAGTTAACATTCTGGGTTAAGGTTGCTCATCAGAATTGAATTCTGATTAATGCTCACCCCTTAAAATGGTAAACAGTCACTTAGAACATAGAACATAGAACATAGAACATAACAGCACAGAACAGGCCCTTCGGCCTTCGATGTTGTGCCGACCAAAATAAAAAGCAATGCCCCTCCAAACTAAACCATTCCCTTCTCTTCCATATACTTATCAATTAACCTCTTAAACGCCACCAAACTTGGCGCATCTATAACAGCTGCAGGCAGGGCATTCCACTCCCTAATCACTCTTTGAGTAAAGAACCTACCTCTGATATCCGTCCTATAACTCATACCCCTTAATTTAAAGCTGTGTCCCCTCGTGCTAGCTTTCTCCATCCTAGGAAAAAGGCTATCACTGTCCACCCTATCTAAACCTCTAATCATCTTATATGCTTCAATAAGATCCCCTCTTAGCCGCCTCCTTTCTAACGAAAACAACCTCAAATCCTTCAACCTCTCTTCATAGGACCTGCCCTCCATACCAGGCAACATCCTGGTAAACCTCCTCTGTACCCTCTCCAATGCCTCCACATCTTTCTTATAATGTGGCGACCAGAACTGCACACAATACTCCAAGTGCGGCCGCACTAGAGTTTTGTACAGTTGCAACATGATGCTGCGGCTCCTAAATTCAATCCCCCTACCAATAAAAGCTAAGACTCCATATGCCTTCTTAACAACTTTATCCACTTGACTGCCTACTTTCAGGGATCTATTGACACATACACCAAGATCCTTCTGTTCCTCAACACTATTAAGAGCCCTACCATTAGCCCTATACTCTACACATTTATTGTTCCTGCCAAAGTGCATTACCTCACACTTTTCCACATTAAACTCCATTTGCCACCTCTCGGCCCAGCTCTGCAACTTGTCCAAGTCACTCTGTAAACTATAACACCCCTCTTCACTATCTACCACTCCACCGACTTTAGTGTCATCTGCAAATTTACTGATCCATCCCTCAATACCCTCATCCAGATCATTTATAAAAATTACAAACAGCAGGGGCCCCAAAACAGAACCCTGAGGCACACCACTTGTCACCGAAAGGTGACACTTATATCTTCTATTACAGTTTCCATATTTTCTGCTATCTTTGCAGATCATATTTTTTTCATACAGTAAAGAATCCACCAAGCTGGGAAAAGCAGACCAAATGCAGACAGCAATCGATTGATTTTGCATTGTCTATCACTGTGCTGGATGGGTGTGGGGGAATAGCTGATTACATTAAAAGCACAAGGGGCCTGTGCAAAATTCTTAACATTGGACAATTTTGCTCATATGCAACAAAAATCGCATGAATAGTTAATGCAGCTCAGCCACGTTTCAATGTCTGGCTCATTATACTCTAAACCTTCAGTAACTTATTATTGTTGTGCATAAGGTGAATGCTGGGTATTTGTTCAGTGCTGGGGATAGGGACCACAAATGAAACCGCAATTTCTATTGTCTGTGGTTGTCATTTGTTATTTCAGATATGCCAAAGAAAAATATCTAGTGGTGTTCAGGCTTGTCAAGAAAGAAATAATGTATATCAGTCCTGCATGTTACATAACACGCCCGAAACACACATACACTGCATAATTCATCAATACTTCAAAGGGGTGGACTCAGAGAGCCAGCAGAGGAATAGGCATCCAATGAGATCTGGATACTGCAGAATCTTGGAGATTTCCACTATCAAGTTTATAAATATTATATTATATAAACAAATGGAGCAAATCGAAAATGACGGGCACGGCAGGGGCTCAATTTTACCGCTGCGTCACACGCGAAAATGTGGTAAAGTCGGGTGTGAGGCCATTAACAGAATCTGTGCTCACATCTGTGCAGATTGCCACTTTACTGAAACCCGGGAATGGCCATGATCTGCTTTGTGTCCAAAACGGGTGCAACGACAATTTAAATGCATTTGCAAGCGTTTAAATTGAATTAATGAACTGTCCGCCCAACTTTATCAGCATTTCCCCCTTTACCACCATGTTTGCCAATCAACAACTGCGCCATAATGGACCTACTAAATAAAAGTCTGAATCCGACACTCCAGCTGCTGAAGAGCACATTCAGAGCTTCCAATAGCTCTCTGACTCAGATCAGTGGTGGAGGGGAGGAGGGAGGTGGGTTGGATCGTTGTCTGGTTGGTGGGGGGAGGAGGAGGTGGGCCAGATAATCCTCTGGAAGGGAAGGAGTTAGTGAGGCCAGGTCACTCTCGGGAGGGGGAGAGAGTGAGGCTGGACCGCTGTGTGTGGGTGAGGGGTGGGGAGATGGGTGATGAGAGAGGCCAGGTCATTCCCTGGGAGAGGGGAAAGTGAGACTAAATTGTTGTCTTTTGACGGGGGGGGGGACGGGAGGGTGAGTAAAGCCAGATGGGAGGGGAAGGAGGCTAGATTGTTGTCTTGTTGGGGGGTGGGGTGGAACGAGTGAGACCAGACCACTCTCTGGGGTTGGGGAGGGAAGTGAGGCTAGATTGCTGTCTGGAGAAGGGAGGTGGAGGATGGTGAGTGAGGCCAGATGATTCTCTGGGAGTGAATGAGTGAGGCTAGACCGTTATCTGTTGTGGGGGTTGGTGGTGGTTTGTAAAGCCAGATCAGTCTCAGAGGAGGGGAGAATGGAAGTGAGGCTAGATCAGTGTCTGGGGGGGAAGGGGTGTGTGAAGCCAGACCATTCTTGGGAAGGGGGGGGAGTGAGGCTAGATTGTTGTCTGGGTGGGGAGGAGAAGAGGGGGTGAGTGAGGCCAAACCATTTTCTGGAGGTGGGGAGGAGTGAGGCTAAATTGTTGATGAGGAATGGAAATCTGATCGTTGGATGATGTGTGTGGATAGTGGGGGGCGGACAAGAGGGACAGTGGTGTGTGTGGGCAATGGGGGGTGTTGATAAGGGGGACAGTGATGTGTGCGGGTATTGGGGCGGGTGGATAAGAGAGACAGTGATGTGTGTGGGAAGGTGGATAAGAGAGACAGTGATGTGTGTAGGTAGTGGGGGGTGTTGATAAGAGAGACAGTGATGTGTGTGGGTGGTGGGGAGGTGGATAAGGGGGGGCAGTCTGTGTGTGGGTAGAGAGACCATTAACACGATCCGCATCCACGTCTACGCAGATTGTCACTTTACTGAAATCCGGGAATGGCACCGATTGGATTCATGCCTGAAACAGGCGCAAATGTGATTTAAATGCATTTGCACATATTTAAATTAAATTACTGAACTGCCCGCCCGACTTTATCAACAACTCTGCCTTTACCACAGCGTTTGCCAATCCGGAACTGCGTCCTAATGGACCTGAATTGGGTGCTCCAGCTTCTGAAGAGCACAGTCAGTGCTTCCAACACCTCTTTGACTCAGATCAATGGTGTGGGGAGGAGGTAAGGGAGGAGGGAGGTTGGTCAGATGTATCTCTGGAAGGGAGGGGGAAGAGGGGAGTGAGGTCAGATCATTCTCTGTTGAGGGGGAAGACGAGACAGGTCAGATGTATCTCTGTTAGAGGGTTGGGGGGATGAGAAGGTCGACAAATCTGGTGGTGGGGGGAGGACTGATCATTGGGTAGTGATGGGCGGATTGCTGATCATTATCTGGTGATGGGGGTAAGGTGGAGGCGTTCTTCTGGAGGGGAGGGGGAGGGAGACCAGATCATTCTCTGGGGAGGGTGGGGAATGAGACCAGACCATTCTCTGGGAGGGGTGGGGAGTGAAGCCAGTTCGTTGTCGATGGGAGGTGGTGCGGGGGGAAGGAAGATGGGTAAGATGTATCTCGGGGTGAGAGAGGATGGGAGGCCCGATCACTCACTGGTGGGAGGAGGGTCAGATGGATCACGAGTGGGGTACAGAGAGGTCCGCTGCCACTCTGCGAGAAATCGGTGGGGAGGAGAGAGGGGCAGAGATGGCAACTATCTGGGTAGTGGGGGAATGGATAACGGGGGCAGTGATGTGTGTGGGTAGTGGATGGTGAAGAAGGGGGCACTGATGTGTGTGGGTAGTGGGGGGGGGGGTGAAAAGTGGGATGGTGATGTGTGGGTGGGGGGGGGTTGGGATAAGAGGGGCAGTGATGTGTTTGGGTGGTGAGGTGGTGAAGAAGGGGGCAGTGATGTGTGTGGGTAATGGGTGTGGTGGATAAGTGGAATGGTGACATGTGTGGGTAGTGGAGGGGTGGATAAGGGGGACAGTGATGTGTCTGTGTAATGAGGGGGGTGGATAAGAGGGACAGTGATGTGTGTGGGTAGTGGGGAGATGGATAAGGGGGGCAATGATGTATATGTGCATCATCGCTCCTGCTTTTCGCTTCCAGGCTGTTTTCTCTGCTTTCTGTGGCTCGGGAACGAGCTGACATGGGTGGGTTTTTTCAAATTTTTTTCCAACCGCGCACGCGCAGTTCAGAGCTCCAATCGTTCCGGCAGTACTAAGCCCCACCCACAAGCGCGAATGGGACTGGAGATGGCTGAGTGCATATGGGGGCACCTGATAGCAGATTTCTACATCAGATTTGCATTATAGCTATATTCAGCACTTAGAATGAAAATGGTAAAATCGGGCCCTAAGGGACAATATGTTTTTACCATAGCCAATCCATGGTATTAGTAAATTTGCAGATGACACTAAAGTCGGTGGAGTGGTAGATAGTGAAGAGGGGTGTTATAGTTTGCAGAGGGACTTGGACAAGTTGCAGAGCTGGGCCGAGAGGTGGCAAATGGAGTTTAATGTGGAAAAGTGTGAGGTAATGCACTATGGCAGAAATAATAAATGTGTAGAGTATAGGGCAAATGGTAGGATTCTTAGTAGTCTAGATGAACAGAGGGATCTTGGTGTGTATGTGCATAGATCCCTGAAAGTAGGCAGTCAAGTCGAGAAGGTTGTTAAGAAGGCATATGGAGTCTTAGCTTTTATTGGTAGGGGGATTGAATTTCGGAGCCGCAACGTCATGTTGCAACTGTACAAAACTCTAGTGCGGCCGCACTTGGAGTATTGTGTGCAGTTCTGGTCCCCACATTATAAGAAAGATGTGGAGGCATTGGAGAGGGTACAGAGGAGGTTTACCAGGATGTTGCCTGGTATGGAGGGCAGGTCTTATGAAGAGAGGCTGAGGGATTTGAGGTTGTTTTCGTTAGAAAGGAGGCGGCTAAGAGGGGACCTTATCGAAACATATAAGATGATTAGAGGTTTAGATAGGGTGGACAGTGATAGCCTTTTTCCTAGGATGGAGAAAGCTAGCACGAGGGGACACAGCTTTAAATTAAGGGGTATGAGTTATAGGACGGATATCAGAGGTAGGTTCTTTACTCAAAGAGTGATTAGGGAGTGGAATGCCCTGCCTGCAGCTGTTGTAGATGCGCCAAGTTTGGTGGCGTTTAAGAGGTTAGTTGATAAGTATATGGAAGAGAAGGGAATGGTTTAGTTTGGAGGGGCATTGCTTTTTATATTGGTCGGTGCAACATCGAAGGCCGAAGGGCCTGTTCTGTGCTGTAATGTTCTATGTTCTATGTTCTATGGTAAGCAACTAAAATATCTCAGTACAAACTCGCTCGCCCATCAATGACAAGTGCCTCTCCTTCAGAGAACAGACTCCTCTGTGAAGAAATGACAAGCTCTAATACCTTGGGAATTAGATAACTGGCAAGGAGTTATCACAGTCCACTCCATTCCAGGGATCAGCTTTTCTCTGACTTTGCAACTAGTCTCACAGTGCGTGGACAGGATCCATCAGAATTTTAAACTGCTGTTTGTATCAGAAAAGCACAAGAAGAAGAATTCATTTGGCTCCATCATTCAGTTAGATTATCACTCATATGTGTCAGCACCTTATTAAGTGTTGAATGATGCAGGTCAATGTTTACCTGATAGAATGAAAAGTTTATTATTCTCACAAGTAGGCTTATATTAACACAGCAATGAAGTTACTGTGAAAATCCCCTAGTTGCCATACTCTGGCACCTGTTTGGTACACTGAGAGAGAATTTAGCATGGCCAATGCACCTGACCAGCATTTCTTTTGGATTGAGGAAAGAAGGCAGATCACCCGGTGGAAACCCATGCAGACATGAGGAGAACAAGCAGAATCCGCACAGAGAGTGACCCAAACCACAAATCTGGCACTGTGAGGTAGCAGTGCTAACCACTGTGCCACTTGGTAAAATATGTATCACAGTACTTATGTGAGAGAGCAGAGTTGCTAGTGTTTGTGTCTCTAATTATTCTAAGCAAGAAATGGGTGGAAACTGGAGTGCTTCACCCTGAACTCTTGGTTTGTCAGCATTAGGGTAGGGAAATCTTGTTCAGCATTTGCTAACATTTGGTTTGTGTAACATCATAGCAAACATCACATCCTCCCATTTACACTGCCAGATTTTCCTGCCACTTTCCATTTCACTTTAATCTGATAGGTGGGGAAAATGCACATTGCAAATTGTTGTGCCACCTCCCTGCTACTTCATATCATTTCCACTATTTTAGTTGTCAGTTAAGTAATGAGCAGAAGGCATAAGAATTGTCCAGTCATATAATGGGAAAAGACTCAGTGTGGCCATCCTGAAAGCAGCTGATGGCAGTACAGATGCTGATGCTGTTTTGTTGTGTGAGGGTTTAGAGCTTGTTTCATCTCTCAAAAATATGCTGCTCAAGTCTATGGTCTTTTTAACCATAATTATTTCTTTGCAGCAATATTTACACATCTGGACTGCCGCAAGAGCTTCTGTGCTCTTCAAGACATCATTAACTACTTAGCCATGTGATTGGACATTATTATTACATCAGCATTATGACCACTTCTGGTGTTGACTCTTTAATCTACAGCTTCCTCCCTCCCCAAGTCTTTATTTCCATCACATTCACATCCTCCTACATCTGATCCTCTGAGTCTCAGATTTCACATGGTTAGTTGAGACTAATCTCAATGTTGAGTTACTTCAACCAATTTTCAAGATCTTGTTCTGCCTTTGAGGTTGAAGATATTCATTCCTCTCCCTTCTATTGGTGTGTGTGCTATTTTCACTTAGATAGCTGTAGAGCTTGTAAGAGATCTTTCCTCTTCTGCAGGAACTAAACAATAACTAAGCAGGTTTCTATTGCCTTTCTTTACAAGGAAGTTAAGGCACTGCAATTTCTCCTTCTGCTATGCTGCCCTGCTCAACTCTGTATGGTTATGTCTGTGAAGTTTTTTTCAAGGATTGTATATTCCCTCTATTTGTCTTATACTCATATTCTATCACCTGGCCTTCACACTGGTAACTCATATGGTCTATTCCTGTGATTAAAATTCCAAGTCTTGTTTTCTTCCTTTGTTCTTTCTCACATTGTTTTACACTCTCCTGGTCATTTGTGTAATCTTTGTTTTGAATATGGAGATAGAAGGTGTGTTCTCAATCTCCTACCCAACTCTTATGGTGAAAAACCATTCCATAGTGGTGAGAATTGATAACTCAGATGAGTGAGATTAAGGTCTTCATTTTTTTTTAGTAATTCCTGAATGGTTTGTACCCCTCTCTCAGCCATTGCTTTTGAGGATAGTGAGGGGAGCCGTTGCTTTTGAGGATAGTGAGGGGAACTGTTTCCATGAATAAAAATATATTTGGGAAATTTTGGAATTGGTCACTTGTATGTTCCAGCCCATTATCAGACACAAATGCATCAAATATATTTTTGAGAAATTTAATGATTGTTTTTTGGCATGGACTGTGGGAAGAAACCATAGCACACAGAGGAAACATATACAGACAGGGGAAAAACGTACAAAATCCACACAAACAGTGACCCAAGCTGGGAATTGAACCCAGGTCCCAGGTGCTATGAGGTACCAGTGCTAATCACTGTGCTGCCCATGCTTTTAGATTGTTTTTCCCTGCTCTTGTCCATTGAGCCCTATCGGGTGGCACTCTCATTCTAGAAAAACAAGACCATCTGCTTCCTTCCCGCTGTACACTTTATTGTTTCCCATTTTCCCACTGCTAGGATTCTGATCTGTGTGATTAGGTGGCCCAGTCCATTATGTTTCCTATTCTAGCAGTCTTTACTGAATTCTGTGCAATGTCAGACATACAATCCACCCATCTAGCTATAAAGAGGCAAACAAAATAAGAAAAATACATCCAACAAGGTATTTTCTGTCTTTCATTTCTTAACACCGTTCTACACTGGGAACAGCATCTGATCCTGACATGCAGCATTGCTATAACATGAACTGAAGGATTAAATTTTTACGTCCCCAAGGGACAGAACTCAATACTCTACATTTGATTGAATTCTCTCACCATCACAGTTCTTAAACCTATAGAAATAAAAATGAGAGACTCCAAATCCACTAAAACCAGAGACAGCCAGAGCAGCAACTTCACATCAGGGGCCTGAAACCTGGTGTAGCAAATTTCTTCCTCTCCTCGCCCGTCCCCAATCCCATCACTTTTCCAAGTTAGGGAGCACTGGAAGCCCACTTGAAATATCTACACAACTCTGTCCTCGGAGGTGAGCCACCGGGTCAAATGGGAGTTCCACCTCAGTCAACTTACAAGAGGATGCCCCCCTCCTGACCTGAAATGGTTAGAAGGTCATTGTGCTGGACATTTGGCAAAGTAATTTGTCCCCCTAAATCGTGGAATGCCACACTCCTATGAAAGGGCATACCTAAGTGGATTTGGAGAACAGTAAGGCAACTTTCTAAAAGCAGGATTGCCAAAGTAAATCATAGAATCCCTAGAGCACTGAAGGAAGCCATTTGGCTCATCAAGCCTGCACCAACCACAATTCCACCTGGGCCTTATTCCTGTAACCCCATATATTTACCCTGCTAAGGCCTCTGACACAAAAGTGAATTCAGATTGGCCAAACAATCTAACCTAAGTGGCCACACTTTCAAACACAAAATTTTGCAGTCCAACAATGTTTTACAAGGCCCACGCAAGAAGTAGCAAGATGCTACTGCATGAGAGAAAGAATGGAAGCAACGTTTACCTTTTCTATGGATTATTTTTGTACAGAACTTGTAGGATATGTAAGTAATATATAAATGTTAAAAAGTGTGCGGAGAATCAACACTGACACCAGAACCAATATGAAGGCCCACTCACAAAAGAAGGATGTTCACTGCAACAAGGGTGACATTTTGGATGCCCAGCTCTGTTTTAACAGCTGGCTGTCTTTCCTGAATTTCAAGGGGATGCTGGCAATCACAATGCATTGAATTCCAAAGAGCTGTCAATTTGAAGACATGGTCCTCAGCGTGTTCAATCCTGAGCCTGTTGAAGCAGTTGAAGGAGGAAGGGTCAGGAGGTGTGCTGCTACTGTCCAGCAATCATTCTGCTAATATTAGTGTCAGTGTCATCAGCCATCATCTTCTCACTCAGAAACACAAAATGAAGTTGGTGTTCAACTCAAAATATATCTACATTCTTGAGCCTTCTATTCAGTACGGTGCCTAGTAGTTCACCGCAGGATACGTATCCTTCTTCAATAAATAGAGTCATAGAGACATAAAGGTTTACAGCATGGAAACAGACTCTTTGACCGAACTTGTCCATGTCACCCTTGTTTTTAAACCCCTAAGCTAATCCTAATTGCTTGCATTTGGTCCATATTCCTGTGTAAACATCATACCCATGTAACTACCTAAATGCTTTTTAAAAGACAAAATTGTACCCACCTCTACTATTACCTCTGGCAGTTGTTCCAGACATTCACCACTTACTGTGTGAAAAAAATTGCCCCTCTGTACACTTTTGTATCTCTCCCCTCTCACCTTAAACCTATGCCCTCTAGTTTTAGACCCCCCTATCTTTAGGAAAAGATATTGACCATCATGCTGATCTGTGCCCCTCATTATTTTATAGGCTTCTATAAGATCTTTCCTCAGTTTCCTGCACTCCTGAGAAAAAAGTCCCAGTCTATCAAGTCTCTTCTTATAATTGAAACCAACATGTTCCGGTAGCATCCTAATAAATCTTTTCTGCACTCTTTCTAGTTTAATAATATCTTTTCTATAATAGGGTGACCAGAAATGTACACAGTATTCCAAGTGTGGCCTTATCAATGTTTTCTACAACTTCAACAAGACATTCCAACTCCGGTATTCAATGTTCTGAGCGATGAAATCAAGCATGCTGGATGCTTTCTTCACCACTTTGTCCACTTTCAAGGAGCTTTGAACATGTAGTCCTAGATCTCTTTGTTCTGTAACTCTCCCCAGTGCCCTACCATACATGAACAGAATGGGAATGGAGGGGTATAGAAAACTGATTTAAAATAGGAATCATGAGCCTTGGGAGTCCCTGGGAAGTGTGTAAATAGATGATGATATTGATGTACTTGTTTTTATCCTACAGGTGCTTTGGTCCACCTTGTTGTCTAACGAGGGGCATACACGCGATGGGTCATGAGAGGGCTGCTCTTGGATCTTTTTCTAGAGTATTCTAGTGCTTCATGTCGTTAGTGTACGCTTGATCTGGACCATCTGATGGGCAACACGACAGCTCAGTGACTATAGCTGTGTTGTGCAGATACATGGATTTGAGCCTGTGTCTGTGGGAGTTTGCGCATTCTCCCCATGCTTGCATGGGTTTTCTCCGGGTGCTCCGGTTTCCTCCCACATCCCAAAGATGCGCTCTTAGGCTAATTGGCAAAACAAGTTCTCCCTAAATTGCCTCAAATTTGGTTTTTAATCCATAGATCTATAAACATGGACAGGGATCGCGGGTGTAGGTGGGAACATCGGGGTGGCAGCGTGGGCTTGTTGGGCCGAAGGGCCTGTTTCCCATGTTCTTTGTTCTTTGTTTTGTTCTATTAACTAAGTAAGTCCTGCCCAGGTTCAACCTACCAAAACGTATCACCTCACATTTATCTAAGTTAAACTCCATCTGCCATTCTGTCAGCCTACTCGCCCAATTGATCAAGATCCTGTTGCAACTGGAGATAATTTTCTTCACTGTCCACTATGTCACCAATCTTGGTACCAACTGCAAACTTATTAACCATGCCTCCTATGTCTTATCCAAATCATTAATATAAATGACAAATAAAAATCCAAAAACCAAAATCATCCATAAACTGCACTTTTTTTTCTAGTGATGGAAGCCTAATTGTGTATCTATTTACAATTATTTGCTCTATCTACCTTGAGATTTTTGCGTGGAACATGGGAAAAAGAAATTTATTCCAGATATCCTGTATTTATTATTCAGCATCTTACTTTTCCAGCATTTCATTTAATTTAGAGTCAGAAAATCATAATATCACACAGTGCAGAAGAGGCACTTTGATCCATTGGGTCTGCACCAATCCGTGGGAAACACCTAATCCCACTTACCAGCACTTGGCCCATTGTCTTGAATGTTATGATGTGCCAAGTGCTCATCCAGATACTTTTTAAAGGGTGTGAGAAAACTTGCCTCTACCACTCTCCCAGGCAGCGCATTCCAGACCATTGCCAAACTGCAACTGCCTAGGCTTAGGCTATTGTAATGCAGGTTTATGTGTGATCTCCACAAACTAAAACTGTCTGACATCCAAAATCATCTCTGAGGTTTTAGCTAACCTGTATTTATCAGTGCAGTGCATCTGCAGATTCATTCACAACAGATGAGCATTAAAACCTATTACCAATAGAGCAATCAGGGACTTATTTCAACACTAATGGTACAGCAGTGCACAAACAGAATGAACTTTTCGCAAGGAAGCGTGGAGCTAAGCAATTTCATCCCGATTTGTGCTGTTAATTTCCATATCAGATAATGATGTCTGTGTAATTGGTTAGCACTGATCATTACACATATAAATACCATTGTCCCTAACTCTCTGATGCATTAGATGAAATCTTTATTTGTATTTCAACTTCGCACGAGCTCAGAACATTTTTGAGGATAAGAAGAATTCTGTGTTTTTTCCTGTTGGTATTTATTATCCAACTCTACTCCAATTGTCATTTCTCACAGTTTTTGCAAATAATCAACATATACATGTTTGTCCTTATTAAACTTGAGATTGACATGTATGGTAATGCCAACTCCATTCAGCTCCAAACATGTCCAACACCCTTACATTATCCATCTCTATATTGACATCTTCAATGTGTACACTGATCATCTGGATGGTTTTGTGGTCAAGTTCCCAAGCTGATGTGTTAGCCAATGAAAGTCATAAAAATATAGATTCCTTCCTGAAAGCTCATTGAATATATTTAACTCGGAATCTGCTTCATTCGACTCCAGTTGCCAGGAGCATGAAAATATATCTATTCCATAGAGTATAGTATAACTGAAAATCTGATCTCTGGGAGGGGGAGTGGAAGGAGGAATTGTATCCTGGAGGTATCTCAGAACATGTGTTTGGGGAAGCCCCCACCCCCACAGAGATTCTCAGGCAAGGATTGTACAGTAATTATCCTGGAAGTTTAAGCTTATGTTGTAGAATTACCCTGTGTGGGAAACCATCTGATACCCTGATATAAATCAGAGAATTTGGGTAATTCCCACTCCCTTAACAAAATAGTTACTCAGGAACAGTTAGAAGGATTAAACCACTGCTGGCTAACTATTGATCCTCTACTTTTCCTCCCTTAATTCTCCATTGGACATCCCTAACATCGCCCATCTCCTGACTAGATTCCACTAATCCAATGTTGCAGTTAAGCTCAATGCAAACTGGAGGAACAGGACCTCATCTTCTGGCTGGGCACATTACAGCCTTTTGGTCTCAACTTAGAATTCAACAATTTCGGATGATTAGCTCTACCCCATGTCGACCCCTTTGTTTTCATTTCATTTCATTTTTTACTATTCTCTACCTTTTACTTCTTTATTGTCTTTCTTTATTTTTTCTTTCTCCCCCACTCTTTCCCCCTATTTTATCCTCCTTTTCTTACCTGTTCTTCCCTTTGCTTCTCCATTCTTCCCTTTTTCTCAATTATACTTCTCTCCTACCCATCCTCTTCCCTCCTGAAACAACCCCCTCCCTAACCACCACCCCCCCTCCCCCACCCCCCCTCCCTCCCCACCCACTTGCATCGTCATCTGTCACAGCTTACCCTCTGAATTAGCTTCTCTGTTGTTTGGCCATTACGCCTTCTGTTCTCTACATGGACTTCCATTAGTAGCCTTTCCCCTTGTTTTTATGACAATGTCTCATCTCTCATTCCCTCATCCTGCAGTTTGATTTGATTTATTATTGTCCCAAGTATTAGCATATGCTGAAAAATATTGTTTCTTGCGTGTTATATATCTCCCATTTTCTATGCCTTTTATCTTTAACAAAGGGTCATCTGGACTCAAAACGTCAGCTCTTTCCTTTCTTTACTGATGCTGCCAGACCTCCTGAGATTTTATGGCATTTTCTCTTTTGATTTCAGATTCCAGCATCCATAGTAATTTGCTTTTATCCGGAATTCAGAATGCCCCCTTTCAATAAACCTAATTAACTCCTTTTAACACTATTTAAACCATCTCTTTAAAGTAAGATTTTGTTCTTACTACATGTGCTGACTTGGAGATTTGTCTAACTTTCCATAAATTATTTTGGCTTTGCTTAGTGATTGAGTGAGTTCACCAAATTTGCATGTTTTTTAATGTAAGCTCCCAATTTAATGACACCAGTGTACCCATCTTCTTATGAATTATTCTAAATGTTATATATATTTCTCCAATAATGTCCAGGAAATAGAATGCGTTGTTTTTCCATTGTTTTAAATTTATTCCAATGTCGACAATTCAAACTATTCTGACATAGGAATTGAGACTAAGAGTCACATACTGTCTCTTTGAGCTTGCCTCTCTATCCTATCAAGTTTTTTTTAATTATCTGGTAAAAATGATACTTTGCTGCATGTCAGAAGAATGATGAAGCCAAACAGTGAGTGAACGTCCAACAGGTTTATTTGATAGCACCATCCTTCGGAGCACTGTTCCTTCACCAGAACTCACCTTCTTACTGTGCCCACTCCAGTCCAATGCTGGCATCTCCATGCCATGATAGGTGTAGACAGAGAATTCCAGAATTTAGGGTTAAGACAGTAGAAAGTGATAATAGACCACACGATGGCTAAATTGGCCATCAGAAGGGCAGCTATATTGCCCAAGTTCCCACTGCTTGTAATATCCCATAGCCAGCTACAATCTCTCCTCCAAGTCCAACACCATTCTGACTTGGAAATCTATCACCATTCCTTTATCATCACAGGGCCCAAATGCTATAATCACTACACAACAATATTATGGATGTACCCTGCACTACACAAACTGCAGTGATTCAAGAAAGTAGTTAATCATATGCACTTTTCAAGGGCAGTTCAGGATGGGCACTAATCCTGGACTTGCCAACAGTGCCCAGGAATTAAAAATAGCATCCTGACAAACTGAATGTTTCCGGCATTTCCTGTTTCTTGTTAATTTTCAAGCATCGCTAGTATTTTGCTTCTGTATTACAGAGATAATGGTTTCATTCACTTGAGAATAGTGGCAATTAATCTCTTCCCTTTTACTGGTTCTTGACGTGAAGCAACAACAACCACATAAAATTCCTCAGAACATTCAACTTCCCTCACATGTCCTTAAATTTGCCTATTGTACGATTTGCAACATCTCACACAGTGACTGTTTTTGTCAGTTTGTGCGCATGCTTTCCCAAGGGTAACTTTTGACTGAATACAGTATTCCACGCCAACCACATAAATCTCGCTTTTCATTCTGTCCAATTACCAGATCATACTTCTCATTCCTCAGCTTATTTTTTTCTTTATTCTCTGTTGACTACTGTCAGAGAGCTTTCATTTTTGGCACTGCATAGCTCATTGGCCTACTTAATTATGGTTTCTGTTACCCTATATATGTGTAACGGTATGTTTAAATTAAGATTTTGCTCATACAATAAGTGCTCTCTTGGAGGTTTGGCTAACCTTCCACAGATTATTTTGTTTTTGCTTAGTGATTGAGCAAGTTCGCACTTTTTTTTAATGCAAGCTCCCAATTTAGTTACACCAGTGTCTCGGTTTTCTCATGAATTATTCTAAATGTGACATACATTTCTCCAACAATGTACAGGAAATTGGATGCATTGCTTTCTTCTTGTTTTCAATCTGTTCCAAAAGATTCTGTGGAAAATTAAAATCGTTTTAACATAAGAAATGAGATCAAGAGTTGCCCATATGGCTCTTTGAGTACGTCCTAATATTCAATGACATTAGGTTCAAACTCCTTCTTCAACCCTATATTCCTGCCCTATTCAGATATCCCCTTGTTCCCAATTGTGGTCCAATGTATCCCCCAGAGTTGAACCCTCTAAACTACTGCAAGATTTCCAGATCTTATTAGAGTTTGTGTTTGTCAATTTTTCATTACGAGGTGCTTTTCCTTTCATGAGACACAACTCTTCCTTCTTCTATTGCTCTTAAGTTTATTTATTCGTTAGTGTCACATGTAGGTTTACATTAATACTGCACTGTGAAAATCCCCTAGTCACCACGCTCTGATGGCTGTTCAGGTACATTGATGTAGAGATGCCGGCGTTGGACTGGGGTAAACTCAGTAAAATTTTGCAACACCAATTTTAAATCCAACCAATTTATTTGATAGTAAATCCGCGAGCTTTGGACACTATGTTGTGCCTTCGTCAGGCAAATGCAGTGTTCTGAGACAGAATTTAGACATTGAGACAGAATTTAGATGACCAATGTAACTAATCTGTATGTCTTTTAGACTGTGGGAGGAAAGTGGAACACCAGGAAGAAACCCATGCAAACACGAGGAGAACATGCAGACAGTGATTCAAGATGAGAATCGAACTCATGCCCCTGACGCTGTGAGGCTATATACTGTGCCACCATACCCCACAATTTGTAACAATCATTCTGACCAAGGAGTCAACAACAGTATACATTTATATATATATGGCTCCTTTAATGTAGTAAATCATCCAAAGAGGCTTTACAGGTGCATTATTAAACAAAGTTTGAAATGAGCAATGCTGAGCTATTTAGACAGATAACAAGACTGCCTTAAAGGAAGAGCAAGAGTTAGAATAATAGGGAGAGCTTTACAGAATGAATTGCAGAGCTTGAGGCCTTGGCAGTCAACTGCATGGCCACTAATGATGGAAAGGTTAAAATAAAGATTGTGCATGAGGCCAAAAGAGGAGGAGTACAAAGATCTTGAAAAGCTGTAGAACTGGAAGTGAGAGGTGAGGAAAGATTAAAAGTAAAGATGAGAATTTTTGTATGAAAGAAATATTGGAAGTCTGAAATAGAAACTGAAAATGCAAGACAAAATGCAACGGATCCAGCAGTACCTGGGGAGAATTAGGGCACTAGATCATAAACTGCAGACATATTATGAAGCCAAACTAGACCCCAGAATTTTTATATTTTAGCATTAACATGAGAATTGGGTGTTCCACTCCAGGCATTGGTCTACTGACAGACCAGGGAGCTTTTATCAAGACAAATTTTATTTAACAATGCAGTTTAACTATAACAAATGAATTAGCTTAACTTTTAACAATTGAACAATTGGTGAATTAGCTTAACTTTTAACAATTGAACAATATTTAAACATAACAAGATACAATTCATAACTGCTAACCTATCAGTATGAAGTCCAATCAAGCAAAATTTCCCTCATAGACTTAACCTCCTTTTTATAATTAATTAGCAAACCATAGGAGTTAGGTTAACAGTCCCATAGCTTTCAGAAAAGCTCTGAAAAGAGAGAGAAAGAAAGAAAGAGAGAAAAAAAAACACTCTTTTCATCTTGTAGATCCAAGCAGCAACTTCTTGTATTTTAAAATGAAAATGCAACAGTATTTTGGGGAAGCTTAGCAACTTCCATTAATGAGATTACTCTTTCCTTGTCAATCAACTTAATCAAAACTTATTCCGCATATCTAGTCTAAAATCTCAGGAGAATGTAAATAAGCAAAAGGTCCATTAACTCTACAAAGTAACACATGTCTAGCTGAAATCAGTTATTATCCTGCATTCTTAGCATCTGCTGCAGGTTTATCAGGCAAATCAACTCTTGTGACAAAACACTGCTTCTGAAAGCAACACTACCTTAAACAAAATATATCATTTTTTTTTAATTCATTCATGAGACATGGGCATCCCTGGATGGCCAGCATTTATTGCCCATCCCTAGTTGCCCTTGTGAAGGCAGTGATGAGCTGCCTTCTTGAATCGCTGCAGTTCATGTTCTGTAAGGGAAGGAATCCCAGGATTTTGATCCACCGTTTGTGAAGAAATGGTAATATATTTCCAAGTCAGGATGGTGAGTGGCTTGGAGGAGAATTTGCAGGTGGTGGTCTTCCCTTTTATCTGCTGCCCTTGCCCTTCTAGATGGAAGTTGTCATGCGTTTGATAGGAGGTGTCTAAGGATCTTTGGCATATTGCTGCAGTGCATTTTGTAGATAGTACACACTGCTGCCACTAATCGTCAGTGGGGGAGGGATTGAATGTTTGTAGAATAGTATCATCACTAGAGAGAGAAAAACAGTGTTAATATTTCAATCAATCTACTCCAATGTTTCTTGGTCTAAAGTGTATTATATTTTATTTATAAACACCAAACCTATCTGATATTTCTAATTTGCATAAGCTTTCCAGGTATTTTTAAAGTTGTTTGAACGCTATATTTTGTGATCCTAGAGCTTGGTTTTTCAGCCCTTTTATTTTAGTATTTCAGGGAGTATGATAATTTCCATGGGAACAAAAGTTCACATTCTCCAAGTAGCTAAATATCTTGAATTGTCTGTGGGATCAGATCACAGCAAGTTGAAACAGCTTTCTGCTGAGTATGGATGCATTGTGTAAGTGGGTCTAAAGCAAATGTAAAGAAAGGATGGAATGCCTGAAGTTCAATCAGTCTGGAATATGTTAGTCTAATCACTTGTGATTATGGTGTGACAGAAACCTTTGAGGCCAAGACTGGAGTCAAGCAAGGATATGTCATCATCCCCATCTTTTTCTCCATCTTCAATGTCACCATTCTTCACCTTGTCAAGAACAAGTTTCCCAATGGAATGGACATTGTCTACAGAAAGCTTTTCAACCTCAACTGGTTATTGATCAACTAGTTGAAGTCCAAAAAAAGAACAACATTGACTTTGATCGTGGATCTTCAGTATGTGGATGACATTACTATCTGCTTTCTCAGAAGAGAATCTCCAAACCATACTTGACATTTTTGTGGTAGCATATCAAAGAATTGGTCTCAGCCTCAACTGCAAGAAAACTTAATCCATTAGCACCACCTCCCCCCCCCACCACCCTGCCTCCTCAGGGCAAGATCCAATTCCCCCCTCCATTGAGGTCAATGGAGAAACTCTCCCAAATGTGGAACATTTCCCCTAGCTGAGGAGCCACCTCTCATCTAAGACTGACATTGATGTGGAGAACCAGCATCTTATACAGTCTGCGAGTGAGATGTTCAGGATAACTGTCCTTGACAACTGTGACATCCAGGCTGATACTAAGATCCTCATGCACAAGGCAGCCGTCCTCCCAATTCTTCTATACAGCTCACTAACTTGGATAATTACCAAAATGGTGGCATGAACAAATTGGGCTGAAGAGCCTGTTTCCATGCTGTAAACCTTTATAATTCCATAAGTGTATGGTCAGAGATGTGGCTCTATGATTGAGCACATTGCAAGGAACCGTAGAACCCATGACCAGTGACACAGAGTTTCTTAGGTGGGCAATCATACTCATAAGTGAGTGATCGCAAAGAAGAAGAGTTTATAGTAGTAATGAAACGATGGAAAATGATTGCGAGGACAACATAACCATAGTAATCGGATGGTTAGAAAGGGTTGAGAAGTAATAAGTGCATATTTATGGATTCCCTGCTGTTATTCTGATGTCACATGTATCTATCTTTGATGGATCTTGATTTTGTAGCAATGTAGAGGAAATTTAGAATCAGAAATGGAATTAGTTTAAAGGAATGTGAGTGAGATTTTATATGTTGTATTCATATTGGAATCGTGAATTCTAGTATGTATATTAATGGATTAGTGGAATGTCTCAATTAAGGCTTGCATCCTTATGACTGCATGATCATGTACTCTGATATTTAAAGTAACAGAACAAGTTAAAAAATTGGAAAGCAGTTCACACTTTCTTCCATAGTGTTTGTGAATAATGTGGGGATCTATAACAAACATGGTGGCACTATATTTGCCCCTGACAGAATGTTTCAATGCAATATCACCCTGAACTTCATATTGCCAATTGGCTTTCAATCCAACTTGATGCATCCAATTCTATCACGCTTCTCCCATTGACTCAACTGATTTATTATAGACCTTGAAGATCTTTTTTCTTCTGCATTGACTTGGTACCAGAGCTGTAGCAGCCATGCTAACGTTGGTCACAGTGCCCCTTGGATGGATAGATAGGGGGAGGGGAGTGGGGAGAGAGGAAGAGAGAGAAAGAAAAGAGGAGGGGGGATTGGCAAGGCAGAGCATCATTCAAACTCTCATGTCTTGTTTATTTCTAGGCACTGCATTTGTAAATCCAAGGTGGGGGACAGAAATGTATGTGGCATAATAGTAAATAGTACTGAAATGGAAGAATCTGCCTGAACTCCTAACCAAAACTTACATCTGAATAATTGTTACCTGGACAAGACATTTTGGAACCAGAGCCACCATGGAGTCATGGAAAAGCAGCAGGAAGAAAACATTCTTGAGAAAGAAGTAAATTCATTGCAAATTCAATGACTCAGTTAAAAGCTTCATGCTTGGAACATTATCCTTATCTTCTGAAAATAAAAGGTGATTAACACAATCAAATTGCCCTCATTTACCAGACACAAAGGCGGCAAAGTCCTTTGGCTCTTTGAGGGGGTGAACCTGGCTAGTTCATATCATTGACTGGCGGTCTGGCAGATGACAAGGAGGTCTCGGAAATAAAAGTCTAATACGGATAAAGGTTTTGGTTGCAATGCTCCGCCATCAGGTCCTAGCAGCTTAACACGGAAGCCACAAAGCAGGACAGCTGGTAGGGTGCTGTCTAATCTGCAGTTCTGTGAATCACGGCGTATCAGATGCCTGTGTCAGCTCATTAGTGTCTCGATAAAGCCGTGGACCAGCTCCCTCAGGAGTTCTACCCTGTGAATTGGAGAACAAATCTTCCTGCTTGTTTAATTTATTCTGAACAGCTGCAAGCATAAATATCTCGTCTTTATGACCTGATTACAAGATTGTGGCTTCCCTGAATACTGGCTCGCTCTGTCTCCCAAAGCGCACACACATATACACACACAGGGATAAATACATGCATGCAGACACAGACATACACTTTCACACACAAACACAAATAGGCTCATCTGCACTGAGATCTCTTGGCTGCCCTGTGGTGTAGAGGGAATGTTAAATCATGTATTATTCTGTTATGCAGTGATGAAATTTATTTCCGGCGTGCAGGATATTCCAGTGCCTGTTTATTTGCAGAAAATTTGGAAATATCTCTTGAAGCATCACACAACTGTTCCTTGTACAATGTAGTATTCACAATGTTTGATATCCAAGGATTCCACTGTACTAAGCTCAGTTATGATACACTTTACATATATCATAGATATCACATATTTATTTATCTATGTGAACTATATAGAACATTGAATTCCTGTAGTGCACAAGGAAGCCATTCAACCCAGGCAATCTGCAGTGATAACAATCCTGAACAAAACCTATCCCCATAACTCCATGTATTTACCCTGCTAATCTCCAAACTCTAAGGAGCAATTTAGCATGGCCAATCAACCTAACCCACACATCATTAGAGTGCGGGAGGAAACTGGAGCACCCAGAGGAAACTATTCCAGGACCTGAGTTCGATTCCTGCTTTGGGTCACTGTCTGTGTGGAGTTTGCACATTCTCCCCATGTTTGCATGGGTTTCCTTCGGGTGCTCTGGTTTCCTCCCACAGTTCAAAGATGTGCAGATTAGGTTGATTGGCCATGCTAAAGTTGCCCCTTTTTGAGATGCATAGGTTATAGGGATTATCAGGTGAATATGTGGGGATATGGAGGGAGGGTCTGGGTGGGATTGTGGTCAGTGCAGAAACAATGAGCCAAATGGCGTCTTTCTGCACTGTAGGGACTCTATGATTCTAAAACCCACACAGACACAGGGAGAGTATATAATCTCCACACAGATAGTTACCTGTTCCAGTTATGTTAATTGCGTTTCAAATGTCAATCTGCAAAAATGACGGTTGCACCTTATTCTTAGCTACTTCAACATATCTGTTGTTCCATTTTTGTTTAAGTTGCTTTCCAAACTGATTAAAATCAGACAGTTTGTTCCCAACATCTGCTACCCAGTAACATGAGCACTTGCCCATCCCCACCCGATTAATTAATTAATTATGTATTCCTGTTCATGTGGAGTACTGTTTGGGAAGTTATGGCCAGAATCCAAATATTCCTGAAGTAATTTGCAGCCAATTAGTAAACAAAAGCAAAATACAATTGATTCTGGAAATCTGTAATCAAACAAAAAATACTCAACAGTCAGGTGGCATCTGCGGAGAGATTAACATTTGAGGCCAACTATTTTTCATCAGAATTAACATATGTTCGTATAGTTTGTATAGAGAGATATAGGGCATCTCTCCCACCACCCCACTCCCAATCTGTGGCATGTTTTGTAGTATTGAAGGCAATTAGCTATTGTTTGTGTGAGTGAGTCTGTGTGTGTGTGTGTCTATCTGTCAATAGGTTTTCCCTTTATTTGCACCCTCTGCTGTGTAGGTGATGTGGGCTGGGAGGATTGGGGGGGGCATGGGGTGGGGTGGAAAATATCACCGTTGGTGGGACTGGAAGATCCTGTTGAAATTTTCCAGTCATAATGGGTCTAATTTTACCATCAAGTTCTGCCAGATTTTGAGCTTGAGAATTTAGTAAAGTTGCGTGAGGCGAGTAGCACATTCCGTGACCGCTCCGTGCTAGTTCTCCCTTTATCCAGGTCTAAAAATGGGGGCAATTGGTCCTCACCCAAAGCAGGGTGTGACAGCCATTTAAATGCACTTAAATTGAATTAGTGGACTGCACATCTAACTTCACTGGCACTTCCCCCTTTACCACCGTGTTCGCCTATCCAGAATCAGCGCAAAACACTTCAGAGTGATGAGATGGCTTTTGCAATGCAACCAATTGGTCTTGCTATTATTTTGGTTGCTGCTGGAGCTGAGGAGGAGGAGCAGCAGGAAGAATAGGGGGCACAGGGGGCCTAGGCCTTATCACTTGCAGAAGTAGAGAGACAGCCAACAGAGAGAGGAGTGGCTGCCGTTCAACCCGGGGTGGTGGTGGTGGTGGTGGTGGTGGTGGTGGGGGGGGGGGGGGGGGGGGGGGGGGGGGGGGGTGAGGGTACAGTAGAAGGAGGGAGCAGAGACCCTGGCAGTTCTGTGCATGAGTGTCATTTGTACAAATGTTGGACATTGTGTGCTGCTGACAGGAGACAGTGCAAAACCTGCGTCATCTGTTGCAGGATCTGGCACCCAAAGGTGGAAGGAGACACCCACTTTCGGTGGCTGTCAAATTGACAGCTGCTCTTTTATATGACTGGCTCCTTCCAGGCCTGATGTAGAGATGCCGGCGTTGGACTGGGGTAAACACAGTAAGAAGTCTGACAACACCAGTTTTAAATCCAACCGATTTATTTGATAGTAAATAAATCGGTTGACTTTAAAACTGATGTTGTCAGACTTCTTACTGTCCTTCCAGGCCCCCAAGAGAGATGCATGTGGCATCCCCAAATCTTCAGTGCCCCCCTGTGTCAAGCAGGTCACAAAAGCCCTCCACAGTCCCAGGCTGGACAATACATCAGGTTTAATCTGGACTAGCCCATCAGGAAGCCCAGGAGTAGGGTTCACAGCCATCGCAGGGATGGCTAATGTTCAGGGAGCCATCCATTGCACACACATCGCCCTTAAAGCCCGCTGTTTAGAATCTTCAAAGATTCATCAACAGAAAGGAGTTCCACTCTCTGGATGTTCAATTAATGTGTGACCATAACATGAACATTATACATGTCTGCACAGGATACCCAGGCAGCGAGCACGACAGTTCATTGTCAGGAACTGGGACATCACGGAAGCATTTGAGGAGGAGCCCAGGCTACGAGGTGGCTCCTGGGTGATATGGGTTACCTGCTTCAAACATGGCTGATGATGCCTGTGCGGAGGCCTATGTCTGAGGCAGAGACTCGCTATAATGAGATCCATATAGCCATCTGCGTGATACTGGAGAAGTGCATTGGGCTTCTTAAAATGTGATTCAGTGCCTGGACCGATCTGGTTCAGGCCCTCCCAAACAGCCCTGTGATGATCTCTTCCTTCATTGTGGTCATGTGCTGTGCTTTACACAGTCTGCCTCTCCAGAGAGATGACTAATTGAAGGAGGTCGTGATAGCCTAATGTGACTTGGCCATCACTTGCAGCCTACAGCTCATGTTGAGAATCCCTGCCCCAGGCCCTCCACTGCAGATGCCACTCTTGGCCTGGGAAGCACACAAAACAGGCAATGACTGGTCCATCTGAAAGCTTTGGGTTGGTCCAGTGTGGCCGCCAGCCCCTCCTGCATTCCCTGGCTCTGTAGCTGGTGGATCAGTGCCTCAATGATTGGGGACAGGGGAGAGAGAGGGATGTGTCACACAGCCATCGGAGTCTGGAGGAGATGAGGGCCTTGTGCGAGAGGGTCTGGGGTAGGGGGAAGAGGATCTCTCTGCTTGAGATCAGTGGGGGGAAAGGAGAGGGGCCCATGATCAGTCTGGGTAGCGGGGAGCTGGGGGGATAAGGGGGTCATTACTGTTGTGGAAGTGGACAACATCTGTGAGGCCAAGAGGAGGCACTATCCAGCCTGGGAGGGATGTGGCAGGGGAGCGTTATTCCATTTTTTTTTCTGTGCATATGCAGTTGAAGGTTCTGATTAGAGCAGCAGGATTTCAGGCATGTTAAGCGCCATCCACACGCTGGTGTAACGCGATTCAGGGTTGCTGATATTTTTGCAGGCAGAGTGTGTAGCTGGTGCCTAAGAACAAGTCTAAAAGTTGGATCTGAAATACTCCTGGTTTCAAACCCACCCAGGGCTTCGAATCAAAATGGTAAAATAGGGCTCAATGAGTTTGAAGCTGAATCAGAAGCAAAATGTTAACATTTTAATTCTCTGTGTTCCAGTCCTATTTTGTGTGCTCCTGTCCTCGGCCTTTTGCACTGTTCTGCTGAAAGTTTCAATTTTGATTTGATTTGTTATTGTCACATGTATTGGGATACAGTGAAAAGTATTGTTTCTTGCATGTTATATAAACAAAGCTTACATTTATAGGGTACATTGGGAAAAAGGAAAGGAGAAGGTGCAGAATATAATGTTGCAGTTACAGGGTGAAAAGAAAATCAGGTTAATATACAGTAGATCCACCCAAAAGTCTGATGGCAGCAGGGAAGAAGCTTTTCTTGAGTCGGTTGGTACGTGACCTCAGATTTTTGCATCTTTTTCCGAACAGAAGAAGGTAAAAGAGGGGATATCAGGATTGTGTGGGGTCCTTCATTGTACTGGCTCCTTTTCTGAAACAACAGGAAGTGTAGATGGAGTCAATGGATGAGAAGCTGGTTTGCCTGATGGACTGGGTTTCGTTCACAACCCTTTGTAGTTTTTTGCAGTTTTGGGCATGGCAGGAGCCATACCAAGCTGTGAAATGTCTGGAAGGTATTCTTTTCATGATGCATCTGTAAAAATAGGTGAGTTGTAACAGGTATGCCAAATTTCCTTAGCCTTCTGAGAAAGTAGAGGCACTGGTTGGCTTTCTTAACTATAGCAATTGTGTGAAGGGACCAAAATAGTCTATTGATGATCTGAACACCTAGAAACTTGAAATTCTCAACCATTTTCACAGACAACACCTCACCATTTAATTGGGCACTTTCCAACCTCTTGGACTCAATGCTGAATTCAACCATTTTAGCTCAGAATCATTTCCTCATATTTTTCTTAAAGAACAGTTGCTAATTATTTTGGCTGTCCCCATCTACACCTTCTCCAGACTCATCTTCTTTACCTGCTCCATTACCATTCTCATTTATCTTACTCTATCTATGATTTAATTTCTCTTCCCTTCCACAATAGACCTTCCCCCTTAGCCTTCTTTTTCCTTGCTTTTCTCACCTTATAATTTGCTTCAAACTTGTTACATCTCTATATTTTTCTAGCTCTAATGTTTTATTGACCTGCAATATTAATTCTATCTGTCTCTCGTTCGATGCTGCTGAGTATTTTCTGCTTTTAATCTTAATTTTGAAAACTGATCCCCAACATGAGACCTTATCAAACACTCATCTATACACGCTATCATTTCCATAAAATGAATTTAATCAAGTATGATCTGCCTTTTATAAAACTATATTTCCTGTCTCTAATCAACCAGTGCCTTCATAAGTATTGACACCTTCATTGCCATATTGTGAAATTTGAAAGGGATAATTTCACAAGGTTGCATGACATCACAGTATCAGATTAGACCTGAGGGTTACTGATAACTAAGATACTATAACCCACGTTAATGACTCATGCGCACTGTATACAAGGTTCTAATATAATTGCAACAAAGGCTGACTTAACAGCTGGCCCATAACTTTCTACTGTATCCTATTGTTAATGTGTGACATTTGCCATCTTCCACATTATTTAACATGACTCTCATTTCCAAAAAGATCTTGAAAGTTTTCAGTCGTGCCTCTATTACCAATATCCCAACTTCCTTCTGTATTCTTGGATTCAAACCATCTAAACCTGGTTATTGTTCTATTTTTAGTTGTGCTTCAAATGTCAATCTGCAAAAGTGGCTGTTCCATTTTTAGCTATTTCTGCAGCCCACTTTGAATCTCCTGCATAACTTGGGAGCAAAATCCTTAATTAACATCTGTATTAATAGCATCTTTTCAATAAGTAATATCTTCATTACTCTTTCACTCACCAAAACCGAATGTGTACTCATTAATGAATGATTCCTTCCATCTTTAACTCCCGCTATTTTTTTGTGTTTTTACAAAAACCCTTGCTATTTATTTTACCGCAAGTGTTCAGCCACACTCCTTCTCAGTCTTTCTAAGCTCTCTCTTTGTTCATTTCTATCCTATTTTATAGTTACCGGACTTTCGTTCTATCTTTTGCTATGATTTCAGTTGATATTACTTCTGGAAGGAAAATTGCAGAATGGAACTCTGGCTTAAAAGTAACTTCTACTTTTCTTTTAGAAAACATGGATGAACAGAGTTAAAGGATGCTAATAAGTTTCTAACAGAAAAATTATTGAACATAAAAATTTTATCGATAATACAAAATCCTTCACTCCCACTTGCCTTCACATATGTACACAGATTTTAAGGATAACGCAGCTACAAAATATTTCTTATGCTACAGTGTTCTCACTAAGTACACAGTCCAGGTAATCCTACAGGTTAATGGTAGTCAGACACACCCCACTCCAAAACAAAAAGGCAGATGACATGCTATCAAACTGCTGTGCATTTTCCTCAAACCCCCCACATGCTTACTACACAGTGAGCCAGCTGGTCTCACTGGATTCCAGCATTCACAACAGAATTTCCAAACTCTACTCTCAAGAAGACGAGCCTTAGAATCTTCTTTCAAATGCTTTCCCTTAGCCGTTTTCAATAAGGATCCACTTTCAGGGTTCCTAACTCTTCTTTCTGTATTCCTTTACCTTGAATTGGCACATGAATTCAGACTTCCATACAATCTCTCAGGTACTTAGCTAAGCCAACAGAACACCACTGTTTCACAGGATGTATTGAGATCACAAACCTTTGGATTGCTTCTGATATTTGGCTTCTTGCTAGCCAACTACATAATATCTGCACTTTTCAGCTCTGTCTTTGACTTCAAAGAACAGCATCTTGTTCAAATTCTAGTTCCTTCTGTCTCTTCACCTTCAATCTTCCTGGGACCTCTCTTTCCATTTCCTGCTTTCTAGAATTATTTGATCTTAACTTCTGGGACTTGTTTTCTTTGTTCATTCTTCTTTTTCTGCTTCTGGCAGAGCTGGAGAGCTGTTTCCTCTTCAGCTGCTAAGCTCCTACTCCCTTTGGCCCAGGTAAAACTGAACTCAAACTGTCTTTCTAACTTAAAGGTAGCCCCTGGTTGCTGAGGAACAACTCAGTCTTTCTCTAAGTTCTGTTTGGTTTTCACTTCAGAAAACCTTTCAGCACAGTACAGATACAGTTTGTAAAGAAACTAAAACTCCCATACATGCAAACTCATTTGGTTAACATGAATCTAAGTAGATTTTTACCTTTTCTTATATAGAAACACTAAACTAAACTAATTTAAATTTATACCTAATTTACAATATCCAACAAGACAATCATAGATTACTTAAAACTACCTTGGCTTCCTGACAATTTTCACCCTGTTTTTGGTATGTCCTTCTGTTTAAAACATCACCTTTACTGTAATCAGTTTATTAATTCATGGAATCTTTAGCTTTAATTCACACCCTAATCATAATGGGAATGCAACTAGCTGTATCTGTGAGACACATAACAATAGTTCTCCACTGACTATCATTTTTAATTGTGTGTGATTCTAAATTAGGTGGGGAGAATTTATCCTAGCGCATAGTGCATTAAATGGAAGTTGAACTTCTAATGCATTTATTAAATACACTGCCAGGAACACACTTCTGTTCAATGCACTTTCTGGAAACTCAGTTGTGGTGAATTACATTTAAGTAGGGTATAACTGAACAGCCTACATAAAAACAGCTTCAAGAATATTGCTCAACAAAGACAAAGCCAGTTAATGAACATAATAACCAATCCATTCATAGAGTCTACAATTTCTGGGAGATTTGGAGATGTACAAGGGCAGCATCTACATCAATGATGCAATGAAAACAATGACTCCACTTTACAAGAATGCAGAAAGACACATATGTTCAGGCAAATACATCCACACGTTTACTCAAATCTGTGCGTAGCTCATAGAGATCTGTTCAATCATATTATGTTCCTCGCAAGAACTTTATGCAACTGCGCCACAGACAGTGATCTAAGCCAGGAATCAAACCCAGGTCCCTGGCACTATGAAACAGTATTCCTAACTACTCTGCTGTAAACAACGTTGGCGGGTGATTAAAATTGGCTGAACACTTAACATTTGACATTCTGCACAATCTCTTTGTCTCATACACATGGAAGGGGCAGATGTCATGACGAAAGGAGGGCTAGTTGCCCTCACTGAATTTTGTGATCTGTCATGAAATGAAGGAAATAAATGTGCACCCAATAACCTATAGGAGGAGATGATGGTGTAATGGGACATTGAACTAATAATCCAGAGCTCAGATGAATGCTCTGGGAACATAGGTTCAAATCCCACCTTGACAGCTGGTGAAATTTAGAGTAAATTAATAAAATCTGAAGTTGAAAGCTAGTCTCAGCAATGGTGACCATGAAGCTTAATTGATTATTGTAAAAACCCATCTGGTTCAACAATGTCCTCTAAGGAAGGAAATCTGCCATTCTTAGCTGACTTGGCCTACATGTGATTCCAGATTCACATGACACCAGGTTATAGTCCACAAGCTTTCAGAGCTGACAGAGGAACAATGTTCCTAAAGCTTGCAATTTCAAACAAACCTGTTGGATATAACCTGGTGCTGTGTAACCCTCTCATCTTGTTCACCTTAGTCCAACACCAATATCTCCACATCAGATTCACACTGTCGTTAACTCTTAACTGCCCTTTAAATCAATCTGTTCAAGAGCAATTCTGGGTGAACAATAATTACTGGTCTCGCCAATAACATGAATAATACAAGTAATTTTTAAAATACTTGCCTCCTTACAGACAACATAAGGTTAATCCTAACTGAAGATTTAACTGAACAATTGGGCATTGTTATATAGAAATCACCTTCTGCCATTGCATAATATTTAATATCAATAGGTGGTAATGGTAAAACATTACATATTGTTTGCTATGTGAAAAAAATCATGTAACTTTCCCATCATTCTTCCACTGAAAATCCTTGGTTTATGTTTCTTTGTTACTCCTCCACCAAGGAGCAGAAACACTTCTGATTTGATTTTGATTTGATTATTAGTATCACATTATTAGTATATAGAGAAAAGTATTAGTATATAGAGAAACGCCTTTAGTAAGATGTTTGATAAAGTCCCACATGCAAGGCTTCTGGAGAAGGTGAGAGGGCATGGGATCCAAGGGGCTTTGGCCTCGTGGATCCAGAACTGGCTTGCCGGCAGAAGGCAGAGAGTGGTTGTGGATGGGTCTTGTTCTGCGTGGAGGTCGGTAACCAGTGGAGTGCCCCAGGGATCTGTTCTGGGACCCCTGCTGTTTGTCATTTTCATAAATGACCTGGATGAGGAAGTAGAGGGATGGGTTAGCAAGTTCGCTGACGATACAAAGGTTGGTGATGTTGTGGATGTTCTGGAGGGATGCCAAAAGTTGCAACGGGACATAGGCAGGATGCAAGACTGGGCGGAGAAGTGGCAGATGGATTTCAATGCAGATAAATGTGTAGTGGTCCATTTTGGCAGGAATAATGGGATGAAGGAGTACACTATAAGGGGTAGGAGTCTTAGCTGTGTTGTAGAGCAGAAGGATCTCGGGGTCCGGGTCCATAGGACTCTTAAATCGGCCTAGCAGGTGGGGGAAGTGGTCAAGAAGGCGTACGGTGTACTGGCCTTCATTAATCGAGGAATAGAGTTTAGGAGTCAGGAGGTAATGATGCAGCTCTATCAGACTCTTGTCAGACCCCAGTTGGAGTATTGTGCGCAGTTCTGGTCGCCTCATTATAGGAAGGATGTAGAGGCTATTGAGAGGGTTCAGAGGAGAGTTACAAGGATGCTGCCTGGATTGGGAGGCAGGCCTTATGAAGATAGGTTGAGGGAGCTGGGACTCTTCTCACTGGAGAGACGTAGGTTGAGAAGCGACCTGATAGAGGTTTATAAAATGTTGAGAGGAATAGATAGGGTGGACTCTCAGAGACTATTTCCCCAAGCTGAAATGGTCACTACGAGAGGACACAGATGTAAGGTGCAGGGAAGCAAATACAAAGGAGATGTCAGGGGTAGGTTTTTCACTCAGAGGGTGGTGAGTGAATGGAACCGACTGCCGTCGGAGGTTGTTGCGGCAAACTCACTGGGGTCTTTTAAGAGACTTCTGGATGAGTATACGGAAAAGAATAGGATAGGGGGTTATAGACAGGTCTGTGGATTGGTAGATGTGATCGGCGCAACTCGTGGGCTGAAGGACCTGTTTGTGCTGTATTGTTCTATGTTCTATGTTCTATTGTTTCCTACACGCTATATTGACAAAATATACCATTCATGGAGAAAAAAATGAGAGTGCAGAATGTAGCATTACAGTCATAGCTAGGATGAAGAGAAGTTCAGTTTAGTGAGAGGTAGGTTCATTCAAAAGTCTGACAGCAGCAGGGAAAAAGCTCCATTTAAGATAAAATCAAAATGCTGTGATGCTAAAATCTGACGCAAAAACAGAAAATGCTGGAAAATCTCAGCTGTATGAAAGGTAATCCAGATTTGAAATGTTGGCTCTATTCTCGCTCCATGGATGCTATCACTCCTGCTGAGATTTTCCAGCATTTTCTGTTGTTGTTGAAGGAGCAGAAACAACCTTTCACTATTAAGCCTCTCAAAACCTTATGTAATTTTGAATATTTCTATTAACTCCCTTCAATATTCTCTATTCTGGTGAAAAAGCCAATATTTTCAGAATGCTAACCTTCCATTTCAGATCATCTGTCTCGTGTAATAAAAACAGAAAATGGTGGATAAACTCAGCAGGTCTGGTAACGCCTACTGACAGAGAGGCAAAGCTAACATTTCAAGCTTGTATAATCCCAAGGTGTGCAGAACTCGAAAAGTTAATTCTGCTTCTCTCTCCAAAGATTCTGCCAGAGCTGTTGAATTTATCCAACATTTTTTATTCTGATTTCAGATTTCCAGCATCTGAAGTATTTTGCTTTTGTCTTTCTTGTGTATGTTTGCTGCACACTTTCCATAGTTGCAATATCATTCCAATAAAAGAAACTCTGGAGGAAGGACAGAACTTAGGCAAGTAGACAGTGACATATTTGGACAATTTCTGGTGGCTGTATTGCCACTGCAGAGATGTCTATCTCCATGTTCCATGGGTGGTTTTAACATGCACGGTAGCGCAGTGGTTAGCAATGCTGCCTCACAGCATCAGGGATCTGGGTTCAATTCTGCCCTGGGGTGACTGTCTGTGTGGAATTTGCATGTTCTCCCTATGTTTTTGTGGGGGGTGGGGAGGGTTTCCTGCAGGTGCTCCATCTTTCTCACACCGTCCAGAGATGTGCAGGTTAGATGGATCGGCCATGCTAAACAGCCTTTTAATGTCCCAGAAGATGTAAGTTACGCGGATTATCCACGGTAAATTGGATTATGGGGATATGGTGGAGTGGTATGGACCTAGGTAAGATGCTCATTCGGAAAATCAGCGCAGACTCGAAGGGCCAAAAGGCCATTTCTGTACTGTAGGGAATCTATGATTATATGCTGATAGAATACAGAGAATCCTGTGTGAGGGATTCCAAGAATTCATAGCTGAGCAATGGTCTGTGCTTCAACAGAGCAGAAAATTCAGCTTCCTGCAGAACAGAGTGTACATCGCTCCAGTGGTCCCATTCCCGTTTTGGAATAGTGACAAGAACAACTTGCGAAAACAAAACTGTCCTTGCAGCCAGATTAGGGTAGGCATACTGACAAGGCCATTTGGATCTCTAACACGTCAAAGCATAGCCAACTAAATCACAAGAAGTACCACAGTGAGCATATTCCTTTCAGTGATACATCAGGTAGAATGTGATGATCGTGGTGTTTGTCTCTTTAAGACAACACAGCAGAAGAAAGTCACCTGGCTCGAAGGGCAGACACCCTTGAGGGTGGAGTTCTCTCTCGTGCAGAATCATTGAGCAGCCGTGTAGTTAACCTATAAGAACAGGGCTCTGCCCCAAGACAGCCATGGGCTGCAATCTTCTGCAACTCTTTCTCAGTAAATATCCATTGTTCCTAATGCAGCCTGAGTTCTCTTGATGTTGTGTAATACTCAGAAAGAAAAGTTGGAATGATCACAAAGTACCAGTACACACAACGTAGTCTGTATTTTCATCACCAAAGTGGGGCAGTGGGGATTGGGAAAACTCCCAGCTTGGCGTGTCTCCCTCGGGAAGAAGAGACCACAATGGCTGGATCAATTAGTGGGATGTTGAGTGTGGGGCTGCAGTTGACTGGGGAAGGAGGTCAGAGGCGGTCCAGGAGCTGCCAAGTGCTGAGGTGAGCTGTCAAAAAGCAAACTCTTAATTCCTTCTCATTCCAAGGCAATGATAGGTTGAATTTTGTTTCTCAAGGTGCTGAATTTATGCCAGTGGCAGGCAGGTACAGATTCTGTAATTCCTGGCACCATTCCTGGAGTTTCTGATTTTTGGGAGCACTGTTGAAGACTGTGGAGTTGTTCCTGTAAATGGCACACACTCAGCAATCCCAGTCTGTTTGGCTCCATTATGGACATAGGTCCATCCTAGCCTACAACAATTTTAATGGAGTTGGGCCAAGTATTTAAAGAATCATGGTGCATTACCCCTCACAGAAGTCATGAAGCAAAGTCTGCATGAGGAGGGGCTTTTAAAGAGGGAATTCAGAAGGTCTTCTTCATATTCCCCCGTGCTTCCCATGCCACGCTATGCTTCACACTCACCCCCTACCAAGGCTCCATATGCCCTCAATGTGAAACTGTTCCACTCTAACCATACTTCTATGGTCTTCTATGGCAAGCATTTGGCATTTCCTATTGACCCACTATACATTGTCTAGACCGTAGGAATCGAGAGTGTGATGCCTCTCAAGTTGTGAGCATCAGAGACACTCTTTGGAACACCTGCTTTCATGCAAATACTTTAGTGTCCATGGTCTCAAACTTCTTCAAAATTCATTGTGTGGTATTTTTGTCTGTTTAATTCCATGTGAAATTCCACAGATAGTTGACAGCCAAGTGGGTGCAATCAATGATCTCCTGTGAGCATTGAACAAGACAACTTTCACAAAACCCTGCCAGTCTCTCATGCTGCTGTTTCCAAATGGTGATTTGAAACAGCTCATATGTGCGCTGGGGGTAACACACAGTACTGAACTGCCAATCATTGCCCGGATGGAGTCGCTGTCAAAATAGCGATGTGTTCTCATCAAGTTATTGTTATAGACTGCACAAGGCTGTTGTCCCTTGGTCTCAGCTCTCGATCCAAGAAATTCAAAAATTAAATTGTCTTCTTTTCTATTATGTAACCTCCTCATGGTGGAGAAGATGTTTCCACTGGGAGGAAAGACTAGGATCTGAGGGCACAGGTATGGAGTAAAGGGATAATCTTTTTGAACCAAGGTAAGGAAGAATTTCTTTAACTAGAGGCTAGTGAATCTACAGAATTCATTGGCACAGAAAGTTGTGGAGGCCAAGTCATTGTATGTATTTAATACAGAGATAGACATGTTCTTGATTGGTAAAGGGATCAAAGGTTATGGGGAAAAGGCAGGCGAATTGAGTTAAGAAACTTGTCATGATTGAATTGCAGAACTTGCTTGATGGGCTAAATGGCCTAATTCTGCTCTAATATCTCATGGATTTATGGGGTAGCATTTTACGGCCTCATTCAAGCGAGGCTCGTAAAATCCCATCCAAGACCAATGGAGAATTCTGTTCTGTGAGCCTTGCCCACTTGATTCCAGGATGGGAGTGCCAGTAGAATTCTGGCCTTGCTCAAGCGAGACCAGAAAATCCCGTCCGAGGATAATGGATATTTCCATTGTCTGTTCCTCACCTGTTCTAATTCTATAGCGGGTGCATTGGTGGAATTCCAGCAATGATCTCCCCGACTTCCACTCCTCTCCCCCCAGTACACACACTGCACACCCACCCTGGGTTCTGCTTCCCTGTTTTTCATTGCCATCCTCTGATATTTCCAGGAATCTGTAAAATCGCACGCACCCGTGCTGTTGTGGGGACTAAAACAGTTGATTCATCCCTTTAAGAGTTCCCTGTTTCTTTTTGCTCGGACTTCTGCTAAGCTGCTGCAGTGCTGTAATGGCAGCTTTATAGCTACCCATAATTAATGCATGCGCATAGCAAGGCAAGCATGAGTAAATTTGCACATCTCACCATTAATTGGTGCTTAATAAGCCCTTAATGACACAAACAAAAATACTTCTGAGTCTGTGCATTAATCCAAATCACTCTCAGGGGAAGTTTTAAGAGACTGGGCAAAAATATGCTAATGTTCCATTAATGTCGACACTCAACATTACAACCTTAAACACGTGATGTGGAGATGCCGCTGTTGGATTGGGCTGGGCACAGTAAGAAGTCTCACAACAGAGGCTAAAGTCCAACAGATTTATTTGGAATCACGAGCTTTTGGAGTGCTGCTCCTTCATCAGATAAGTGAAGCTTAACACATACGTTAGCACTCAATACAACAGATCTTATCTCCGTACCAGCAAACTAATGGCCCAATTCATTTTGAGAGTCAGGTCTCATTAAGATGGGGCCAGAAGACAATGAATGAAAAATGGGAGTCTTCGGTCAGTCCAGTAATGACTGATCTGATTTTTTTTGCAGGCCAAGAAATATATCTGGGTGGTGAGGGATGTGGGAGAGGGTTACAGAGTGATTTATCCAAGGGGTAGCAGGGCTTTGGTACCCAAGCAGCCAAGGTTACTTTTGTGGAACTGTATGAGCACACTTAATCCTCCTAAACCCATAAAAATAAATTGACTCAATAGTGGGCTCTTCATCAGCTGAACCTAGCTGCAGCATACGAGTAGTGACTCAGTCCAGATGAATCCAAAAGTAGTTTCAGGATCCTAATGATATCACAGAACATCAGTTTAAATATCTAAATTATCTTTGTGTTTGCTTTAAACTGTCACTTATTGCAAGGGCCCCGGTGAGATGGCAATGGTAGGTATGAACTGGAAGATGCTGATGCTTTTCCATCAAGTTTTCTGCAGGGATGGGGGGAGTCAGTATCAGATATCTTGGTTACCAGCGATCTTAGGCACTTTTAATACAAACAGTGCAAAACACCATGCACCCAATGGAAGGCCTTTAAGAACCCACCTCCTCACCATCAAAATGACTGGAGTGGTTCTGACACTGCAGAAAAACAACTTATCAGTTTTTTTTTTATTTTTTTTTTAGAGCAACACAGCACGGGAAACAGCCCCTTCGGCCCAACGAGCCCGCGCCGCAGTCATAACTATATAGTAACACTTCCATTATCCTATCCTAATTTTAGGTTATTCCTAATATGGAAGAGTCTCAATGTAGGGACAATTTGTTTCCCAATCAGCCTAAGAGCGAATTTTTTGGGATGTGGGAGGAAACCGGAGCGCCCGGAGAAAACCCACGCAACCACGGGGAGAACGCGCAAAACTCCCGCAGACACCGGCCCAATTCCAAGTGTCTGCACAGCTACAGCGATAGTCACTGAGCTGTCATGGTGCCCTTCAGATGGTCCACATAAAGCACTCATTTACGACATGAAAGCACCAGGCAACCCATGAATCAACATCCAAGAGCTGTCCTCGCACCACCTGCCGAATGCATGCTCCTTGATGGTCAAGTATGGACCGAATTACCTGTGGAAAAAAAAAGCCATAGTTAAACAGTCCTACTATATCCCTCTATCTGCATAATGCTCATGTGGCTGTCCAAGAGACCCTTAAACAGCCCTAGCATGCCTGCTCCCACCACCTTACTCGGCAGTGCATTCCACACCCCCACTACCCTTTGTGTGGAAAACTGCCCTCTAATATTAGTCTTATACATAGCCCCCCCTCACCCTAAGGCCATGACCCCTCGTCCTATCCATTTCTGAAGGTGGAAAAAGTTTACCACCATTTACTCTATCTATACCCCTTATAATCTTATACACCTCTATTAGATCCCATCTAAGCCGACGTCTTTCAAGGGAAAACAATCCCAGTCTATTAAATCGTTCCTCATAAGACAGTCCTTCCATACCAGGCAGCATCCTGGTAAACCTCCTCTGCACTCTCTCCAAGGACTCCACATCCTTCCAATAGTATGGCAACCAGAACTGGATGCAGTATTCCAAATGAGGCCTAAACAACGTTCTATACAATTGCAACATCAAACTCCTACTCTTGTATTCTATACCCTTTTCAATGAAAGCTAACATACTATACACTTTCTTTATCACCTTCTCCACCTGTGAAGACACCTTCAGAGACTTGTGAACCTGCACCCCCAAGTCTCTCTGCGTCTCTATACTTCGAATAGTTTTACCTTTTATCCTATAACTCTCTTCTACATTTTTCCGGCCAAAATGCATCACCTCGCATTTATCCGGATTAAATTCCATTTGCCATCTATCTGCCCAGTCTACCACCCTATCTATGTCCTGTTGTATTGCCTGGCACTGCTCCTCTGTACCCGCCAATCCAAGCATCTTAGTGTCATCAGCAAATTTGCTGATCTCACCACCTACCCCAACTTCCAAGTCGTTTATGTAGACCACAAATAGAAGAGGACCTAGTACTGAGCCTTGTGGCACTCCACTAGTGACTAGTTGTAGTCAATTACAGCATATCAGGAACAATTTTTCACATTCTTCATTGACATACGTATTTGCCAATTAACTCCTGGCTTTTCGCCCTTTCTCATTCGATGAAAAATTGACTTCTGCTAATCCTTCATTTGTATAGCATATCCCTATATCTCTCCTTAGGTATTTGATTTGGAAAAATCTGGTCTTGCTCACTCTCTGGTGAAGGTCAAAAAGCAGAACATTATGGGGCCTATGCAAATGAACATTAGCCTGAAAGTAGACAGGCTCCCTTGATGGGCTGCAGTTGATAGCATTCTCACTAGCTGTCACAGAGAAGGTATGAAATTTTTAATCTGAGCACTTTAACTTACACAGCGGCTGCCCTGCTTACCGCAGACGGGGGGGCCTCAAAATCACTTCTCAGATGCCTTCCTCAGGCTGACAAATTTGGGAACTCTGGTGACTTTATGCATTGCCCGAGTTCCTATCTCTCATCATTCCCTTGTATTAGGATGAGTTTTCTGACTCCTGATTCATATTATTTGGAATCACTATTTTGTGTTTCTTTTCTGCAGGCAAGTAGGACAGAATGAAATAAATGCAAATAGAACACAAATAAAAATCCCAACAGTCTTTACTGTTGTCACAATGATTGGCGACTGCCAGATAGTGTAAGAAACTACAATGCGTTATTTATAAGCAGTTAAATACTTTCACAATGTTAACACTTCCGGCTTGAGGATTGGTTCTGCTTGCAAAAACCTAACTCTTCGCCAAGCTCCTTGAGCTCATTCTCCGTTAGGCGATTAAGTCACATGACCCTTCTAATGTATGCCCGGTTACTCTAACTGCGTCAACTATAAAAATAGATCAAATGTTTAGATTCAAAAACAGACATTAATTGCATGTTGATAGAAATTTTAAAAAGACACATGTCAGAAGCAAGAACACTCAGCTAATTGTAAGATACAAAATCCAGCAATGCTCAAGAAACTTTTACGGTCATTATTATATGTGAGCCATCTATACCCTGTGATCACCTATTATCTAGCAGTGGAATATTTGAGCCTCTTGGCGGTAGCTCTGTAAAGGAGACACAAGTTCAGCTTCTTCATAAACAATCTTTATTTCTGCAATCCAACTACACACAATTCTCCTTCAACATCCACTGCTACCTGAAGCCCCTTTATTGTCAGTGACTTCAATTATATAATTGACAATCAAATTAGGACTTACTAAGAAGGTCTGTTAACTCATTCCTAACATAGAATTTTGATATATAGTAAGGGAGATAATTTATCGTCACATAGTCCAATGGCAAGTCATCTTCAAAGCATCACAATCCTTCTTATCTTTAAAACACTAAAATTCCAAACAATAAAAATGGAATTTGACTTATTCAATTATAATTGTGCCAGTGATAAACAAATTGAAAAATAATGGGTCAACCATTGGTAAAAAATCTGGAATGCCATGGAATAAAATCAAAATGTAACTTATTTCATCATCGTATATCAATTGTCCCATTTATCACTGTCATCTGTCGGTAGCCTTGTTCCCTTCGAGTCAAGACATTCTGGATCTGAAATATTTCCCAGGAACTGAACATGTTGTCTAGGTTGACATGCCAGAACAGTACTGAGAGAGTGCTGATCCTTTAGATGAAATGTTAGATGAAGATTGCCTGCCTGTCCTGGCAGTGCAAGTGGCTGTTCAAGACCCTATGGCGCAATCTGAAAAAGAGCAGGCAGCAAGGAGTTCCCTGTCATCCTGTTTCATTTTTCACCTTCAGCCAGCACTATTACAAATGGATTAACCGGTCATTCATTCCATTATTATTTGTCAAGTGTTGCTTAGACGGAGCAATTGCTATGGTTACCCAAGTGGTTACCGCACTTTAGGTGAAATTAATCCTGTAGAAGAGCTTTGTTACATTTCAATGAAGTAAAAATGAAGGGTGGGATTCTTCCACAAAATTTCTAAATGTCCAATCTGCATAAAAACAGGACTAAACCCTGCTTTTTTTTTATCAGCAGGTATTTCAAAATGGATCTTCCACATTTGTGCACTATAGAGTGCACTGAAGTGAATCTTGTGAAAGCTCTGTTGGCCAGGTCTATTCCCACTGGAGAGGTCAGAAACGTTGCACTGAGCAAGCCATTGCATGTGCACTGATCTGTCAGCTCTGAGATCGGCACATCCACAGTAGCTCCTCACTGCTCTACTTCCAATTGCTGGCCAGCTTTGTGATCTCCATTGCTGGCCAAAGGACTACCCTGCACGGCTCGATCATTGGCGCCCCCCCTCCCCCGAACACATCCAAGCCAACTTCTAACCCCCCCCCCCCCACTTCAATCTCCCCCACACCCCTCTGGCAGTCCATCTCCCAATGACCTGCTCCCATCACCAACGGCCCCAATCTCCCCTCAGGTCCTCACCACTCCACTACCACTCCAACCCCCATCACCTACCCCTCCAGGCAGGCTAAATCCCCTCCTCCCCTCACCCCAGTCTCAGTCACTGCCTCTCTCCTCTTGTCACTGATCCCTCTGCAGATTGGCAGCTCGACCACCCCTCACCCCCACCGATCACCCCTAGAGGCCCTATCCCATTAGGTCCCAGCCCCATTTGGCCCCTCCCCCAAAACTCAGTGGGCAGTGCCAAGATGCTCTCTTTCGAACCTTATACAGTGTCAGAAGGGCCAGGCTGGCAGTGCCCAGGGGGCATCCCCTTACTCCCAATCCTCTGGGGACCTCAATGGCCCACCCTTCGCTCCAGCGGGGTTGAGCCACCAGCTCTCGCAAGTAGAGTGAAGCTGGAGTACAGCATTCCTGATGGCAGGGGGCAAGATTCCAGCAAGCCCAGAAACTTCAGTCCTGGACCCACTAATTAGATGGAAATTGTAGGGAAATTCTAAGTTGAATAAATTATGCCAAAAATTGGCACAAAGCTAATGACACCAGAAGGTCCCCCAGAAAACTCGCTAAATGGCCTCCAGTTGAAGATCTTAGCCCACTGTGCTTTTACAACGTAGCAGGCTGGGAGAATTGCCCCCGGACAGTCCAAGGTTATTTAACCTTAGTATTGTTCTTTGCTGTACCATTCCTGTGAGGCAACTTTGGCAAGTGCAGTGGTGATACTTGAAATCTTATCTCCTGTTTAAATCTGACCTGAGGATATAACCTCTTTTGGTTATCTTTTTTGTCCCCAAATAATCCTGAACAAATTCATCACTGTTGGCTTTCAACAAGTTTTTAAAAATAGAAGTACTTCTTCTCTTGTGCTTATTTACAGAAATCAATTCTGGATGGGAGCAGCCTTCGCAGGAGTTATCAATGGACAAATGATTCTTAATTTTTTCTGCTAAAGTTGCAAATCCACTTATGTTAATTACTTCTTCGTTACTATTAGAAACAGAGGAAAGTCTAATGCATTAAAATTTGAGTCATGGGAGTGGTGGATAAGTGTCACGACATTATAGCTTCAAAAATACATGCTTTGAGATATTGGGAGATTGTGGAAATTATTATATAAATGCAAGTTCTTTCTTTCTAAATAGTGTCATAAAATGTGATAGGCTAAACTCACACCAAATTTAGATAATTATTTCAAAGAACATCCAGCTCTTAAATTCTTTCAGCCTTGTTCCTGGTTTGTAATTCTCGACACTGCTAAGCCACTCACTCCCTTTTGCTACAGATTTAATTTCCTATCTTCCGCCTGCTAAAAGGCAGCATTTTTTTTAACACTCAACAAAGTTTTAATGTTTATTTATTGCTCAAGCTTGCATTAAAATAACGAAGCCACTGTGAAAATATTATGTGACTTTGAATAGATGTAAATTGAGAGAGGTGGATACTCAGCAAGGTCTTGGTCTCCTTGTCAATCAGTCGCTGAAAGTAAGCACACAGGTACACTAGGCAGTAAAGAAGGGCAAATGGTATGTTGGCTTTCATAGCAAGAGAATTTGACTATAGGGATAGGGATATTTTGCTGCAATTGTATAGGATGTTTGTGAGGCCACATCTAGAGCATTGCATGTAATTTTGGTGTCTTTATCTGAGAAAGGATGTTCTTGTTATAGAGAGCATACAGCGAAGGTTTATCAGGCTGATTGCTGGCTTGGCAGGTCTGTCATTTGAGGGGAGGCAAAGTCAGTTAGGATTATATTAATTGGAGTTTAGAAGAGTAAGAGAGGATCTCATAGAAATGTATAAAACTCTAACAGAGTTAGACAGGGTAGATTCAGAAAGAACGCTGCCAAAGATGGAGGAGTCCAGAACTAGGGGTCATAATTTGAGGATAAGGGGAAAACCATTTAGAACTGAGGTGAGGAGAAATTTCTTCACTCAGAGGGTAGTGAATTCAAAACCACAGAAAGTAGCTGAGGCCAAAATGCTGTGTGATCTCAAGAAAAAAATAGATATAGCTCTAGGGGCTAAAGGGATCAAGGGATATGGGGGGAAGGGGGATCAGGATATTGAATTTGATGATCAGCCGTGATCATAATGAAGGCTCAAAGGGCCGAATGACCCATTCTTACTTCTAGTTTCTATGTTTCTATAACCTAAGACGTTCATTCCTAAGTCAGATAAAAAGTTATGGAGCAGCTGAAATGGATCATATATAATGGAAAAGTGATGCATCAGAGTTCTTTCCTAACTAACTGTCCTTAATGAAACTGTTGTACATATCTGTTGCTGAGTGGAAAAACTCATTCTGAACTTTTGCCCTGATTGAGGCTCGTTGCTTCTGCACCCATTTCCAGTTCTACTTAAACCAAACAATGAAATTGTCCATCAACTATTGTCCAGAGTGTTCGACATTTTGAAGATCCACACCAGATTTTCTTTGATGGAAATGAGTTCAATTCTATAAATATCTCTTCCCTATATTACATTTCCCATATTGAAGTTGATTCAAGGTTCTTTATAATCCATAATTGGATCACAGGGATTACTTTATTAAGATATAAAACCAACATTAAATAACTGTGTCACCTGCTACCATATTCAAAGCTCCAGCTAGATTGATCTGCCAAAAAAATAGTTGCATACATGATTAAGGTGAAATCTTTGATTTCACAAAGTTTCTCTTTCACCTCAGGATCCCCCTGAGTGCAAACTTGCAGATGGTGTCAGGCTTTTCATATCACTGAAAATGGAATTTGTTTTGTGTAGGTTTCTGACTGGAATATTGGTTTCATACCTTAATAAAGTTAAATCAAACAGAACTTGAGTATTGCTGAAAAAAGACTTTTCTTTCAAAAATTTTTGTCACTCATCACAAGAATATCAATGTCAGTGGAAAGAATAGTTCTATAATTCATGAGAGAGAGAGAGAGACAATACTGGCTGGTTGGCTAGTGGACACTGATTGGTAGAGGTGTGGCCTTTGAAAATGCTTCAGTAAATAGTGACTGCCAGTTAACTGCCGAGCATTGTTTGAAACAATAAGCCAGGCACTTTGACTCTGATTGGTCAAAGCATTGCCCTAAGGAATGAACAAATGAATGGCAATCACGTATTTTGTTTAGCTGAAAGAGGCAAAATATGTGAAAATGGTCCTTCTGGCCACAAAGAACAGGGCCCTGTGTATTAATATATATAGCTTCCAGTTCACACAAATACACCCTACTGCAAGCTAAATTAACAATCTTAAATTGCTGATAGCATAACTTTTCATAATCTAAGCATTATTTAGCCAACGTTGTCTAATTGTTGAACCATTTCCAATGTAGGACACTGTTTTGCAAGCATGGGCAGGTTGCGTATAGATTGTAAGTGTCTTGCTTGTTATGAACAGTGAAAGCGACATATAGTTTTATATGATCCGCCAGTCTTTAGGATATATGGCCTACATAACTAACATCACATTGGCACTGAAATTTATACACCTCATTATTCATTTGTGTAAGAAGTAGAACGTCTTTTTGACTGGTTAAAATCTAAGAAGTAAAAGACACCAACATTGCTGGCATAACTTCAGTATGACTTTGACAATCTCCAAGGCATGCTTGATGCTTCTATGGAAGCATATCAAAATTCGGATTCAGCCTCAACCTCAAGAAGAGTCAAGTCCTTTATAAACCAACCAAAGGCAATATCTGGTCTCTTCCCCAAATTCCTCCATCAAGATCACTGGAGAAATGCTCCCAAATGTGGAAGACTTTCCCTAGCTGGGGAGCCACCTCTCATTTAAGGCTGTCATCACAATGCAGAGATCCAACATTGTGTCTGATCTGGAAGCATTGCCTTTGGTTGCCTAAGGACAAGTCTTTGACAACTATGACATTCATGCTAACGCAATGGTCCTTATCTACAGGGTAGTCATCTTCTCAATTTCTCTGTATTGTTCAGAAACCTGGATTATGTATGGGCACCATCTCAAAGCCCTGGCAAGGTACTGTCAACACTATAAGAAAGCTATGAAAGTCACCAGCTATTACTTGAAAAATAAAAATGGGAAACAGGTAGGAGAGCAATCATGTTTACAGGTACAAATGCATAAATCACTTAAAGTTGCTATCCAGGTCAAATCAGCCATAAGAACATAAGAACGTAAGAATTGTGAACGGGAGTAGGCATTGGCCCTTCGCATCTGCTCCACCATTCAATAAGATGTTGGCTGATCTTTACGATTAACTGCCCACTCACCATAACCCTTAATTCCTTCACTGTTCAAAACTTTATCTACCCTTGCATTAAAAATGTTCAATGAGGTAACCTCAACTGCTTCATTGGGCAGGGAATTTCACAGATTCACAACACTTTGGGTGAAAAAGTCCGTCCTCAACTGAGTCCTAAATCTGCTCCCCCTTATTCTGAGGCCATGCCCCTTAATTCTAGTTTCACTTGCCAATGAAAACAAGTTCCCTGCTTCTTTCTTATCTATTCCCTTCATAATCTTACATGTTTCTATAAGATCTCCACTTGCTCTTCTGAATTCCAATGAGTATAGCCCCAGTCTATTCAACCTGTTCTCATGAGCCTACTCTCTCAACACTGGAATCAACCTAGTGAATCTCCTCTGCACCGCCTTCAGTGCCAGTATATCCTTTCTCAAGTAAGGAGACCAAAATTGTACATAGTACTCCAGGTGTGGCTTCACCAGCACGTTATACAGCTGCAACATCTGTGTTTTTAAACTCCATCCCTCTAGCAATGAAGGACAAAATTCCATTTGCCTTCTTAATTACCTGCTGCACCTATAAACTCACTTTTTGCAATTCACGCACAAGAACACTCAGGTCCCTCTGCACAGCAGAATGCTGCAATTTTTTACCATTGAAATAATAGTCCCTGTTACTGTTATTCCTATCAAAATGGATGACCTCATATTTACTAATATTGTACTCCGTCTGCCAGACCCTTGCCCACTCATTCAGGCTATCTATATCCCTTTGCAGATTTTCAGTGTCCTGTGCAGTTTGCTCTACCACTCATCATGATGCCATTTGCAAACTTTGACACACTACACTCCAAAATTTGTAAATAATTATAACCAAAAATAAAGCTCTGTGGTTTATTTCTAGAGACAGATGATTGATAAGTAAAGAGGTTGTGCTAAACTTGATTCTTGGCCAGATCACATTTGCACCACTCAGTTTAGTTCTGCTCAGCACAAAAATGTAGGGTTACTAGATAGGTCGCAAAAAACGATTTACAAGGTCAACGCCGTAACTGTGGGGTTATATCCATCAGGACTGAACAGGCTAGATCTCTTTTCTTTTGGAAAACTAAAACTAAGGGATGACCTAATAGAGATCTTTTAAGATTCTGAGAGGTGGTGATAATAGAGACACAGATAGAGTGTTTGTGCTTATGAGGAGAGATAGAGATTATCAATATTAGCCAGAGATTGGTGAGAATGTGGAACTCACCATGACAGGAGTAGTTAATACATTTAAGGGGCAGAGAGATAATGTTATGGTTCAGGTCAGAAACCCCAAAGTGTTTTATGATACCTGCTTGAACCACAAGTTTTGCATCTTAAATTTGGCTAGGATAAACACGAGATATTTTATTTCAAATGTGATTCAAAAGAACCATTAAGGAGCTTTAGCCAAATTAAGTTTATTAAAGAATATAGTTAACATATATAGGAAGAAAACTAGCATGAATTTTATCAAATACAAACAAGAAACCAAACAACCACAATAATGTATAACCCTGAATAAATATATATATATAAGCTGTCCCAATCAAAACCAACTTCCATAAGCAAAAAACCCTTTCCCCAAGTTCAACACAGCACAGATTAATGCTCACATTATACTGGGAATAAGGTCGTTATTTGAATTCTGTTGTCAAATGCTCTTGAGACTCAGAACAGTTTGAAACAAAACAGCTTCCCGAAACACCAGAGCACAAACTCTTCACTGCAGCCACCACAACACAGATTCTTTACTGCAGGGTGGGTAAACAAGATGTGCTTTCAGCTAACAGATAAAACTTTTAAAATAAAAAGAGAAAGAGATCTCTTTCAGCTATGCTTCTGACACTGTAGCCAAAATGAAACCAAAACCTGACCTGCCTACACTTTTTTCTCCTCCCACATCACATAATCTAAGGCTGTGATCATGATTTAAAAAAAAACCTTTGAAGCATATACTAGCATCACAATAAATAAATAAAGGAGAAGGGAGTAGAGGTTATGCTGATAGAGTTCAACAAGAAAGATAGGAGGAGGCTCAAGTGTTGCAAAAATGGAGATTGGATCAAATAACTTGTTTCATGCTATACATCCTATATAATTCTATATAAGATTCTTCAATTATATGTTCAATTACAAAGAATACTAAAAAGATGTAAAACAAGAAAACCAATGTTATACAGAAGAGTTCACAAACTTGAACGTAGTTTCATTAAGGAAGAATGTGATATTCTAAATAAAAAGGGCATGCCTACATCCATCTTATGTTAGAGCAACATCTGATAAAGGAACGCCACTTTTTATTGAGTGGTCATTATTCAGAAGGCAGCTATGATATATGTTAAAACATTTTCTTAGGATGTGGCTAACATTGTCTCAGCCGGTATTATCATTATTAATGGATTTGAAAAAGTAGAAGTAAACCTCCCAAGTGACAACTTTTACAACTGCGTGGCTTGTAGCAAATAGCATTGGAGGGGAAGGGGGCAAGTTTTCAACTGTGCTTGCCCCAAAACCGGAAAATCTCACTCTATGTCAATGGACCTTTGCATGGTCCATGCCCACCCTGCCTGCTATGATTCCCAGGGTAGACAGGATGAGAAAACTCTCTCCAAGACTCAATCAGTTAACATGCAAATTTGTTCAGGTTTAAGTCAGGCTAAATAAGGGTGGCAGGTTCCCTTTCCTGAAAGCAGAAGTGAACCTGTTGTGTCTTAATGACAATCTAGAAACTCCCATGCTTGTTTCTCTAACCCTAGGTTTCTCTCACAAAAATATTCATTTTTGTTTAATTTCCCTTTTTTTATATCACTTATTACTATTAATCATACTCTATAGTTGTCGGGCTTGTTTCAGTCTTTGCCTATGAGTTAAAGGACACTGGATTCAAGTCCCACTCCAAAAATATAAGCACATGATCTCGGCTAGGAATTCACTGAGGTTCTGAGGGAATGTTACACTGTTGGAAATGCAGAGGATTCCCCAGCCTGCTAACTCCAATCAACGCCGGAGAATCAGGAATCAGTCGGAAAGCAACTTCTGCACTGGGCACCAATCCAGCTTTGACCTTTTCAGATTGTGCTGCCAGTGCCAATCAGGTTCCATGGCAACCTGGTATATATTCAAAACCACAGATTTAAGTATAACTACTGAGCCTACAGCCTGAGTCAAATGGCTCCCCATACACCCACCTCCCTAGCAGGGTCTGCTGTAGTGGGCTTTCGCACAGGTTCTCACAAACAAGGACCTTATGTGTTGGATCCAAGGGCCAAAGAAGCCCAGCTCCTAGCATCCTCCCCTTATCTCCTTATACAGCACAGACATAATGTTTATTTGATCTGGCCACTCGCTCAGGTCCCCCTCCCCTCAGATCCCCACACAGCTTCCCTTCCCCTCATGCACCATCATAGCCCTCCTCCTCACCCAGACCCTCACTCAGCCTCCCTTCTGGCCATGTGCCATAGCAGTGCCAGCGGTGCACTGTCCCTGGCGCTCTGGCATTGATGCCCTGGTATGCCACCTTGGGTCCTGAGGTCAAAGGGACCTGGCCAGTTCAGAATTTGCACAGCTGACAGGCAAAAACACAGAGGTTGATCAGGACTACCTGAAATCACCATGCCAAGGGTGATTCACAGCTACGTCAGGGCTTGAAGGGGCAGTCCATCCATGAGAACCCCACTCCCTGTCTTGCCTCGAGCTTTAGCCCTCCTGGACTATTGAGGAACAATATCTCTCAGCCTAGCACTGGCAGAGAGGCAAATAGCCACCGGATACACCTCCTCCACACCCGCCAAGGGACCAAGGAGCCAGAGTGCAGTGCACTTTGGCACTGACATAGTTCTTGGCATGAAGGGAGGCTGAATGCAGAATCTGAGAGGGGAAGGGGCAAAACAGGAGATCTGCTGGGGAAAGAGGGCCTGAGTGGGTGCCTCAGGGTGGAGGGCAGACTGAGTGGGAGCCTGAGGGGAGAGAGGAGCTGAATGGGAATATGAGGGGGTAGGGGAGCTGAGAGAGAGTCTGAGGGGGTTTGAGGGCTGATGGGGCCCGAGGGCGGGGTGCTGAATGGGATGGGATGGGAGAAGTCAGTTCAAATCATAGTGTTTTATTTGTGGGGAGAGGATAAGCCTCTTTAATGAAAGGTTGGTGATGTTCACTCGGTCAGTGCAGGGAGGCAATTTTTTTTTATGGGAGGGGATATGTCTTTGAGCACAGACTGGGTTGCCATTTCAAAATAGCAAATCCATTTCAAAATAATGGGGCCAGCCGGTTGATTGTCTGCTATGAATAAATTAGCATCTATCAGGTGGGAGACTACAAATGCCAGGGAAAACTCTACGTTTCCCATTGGCATGGACATTTAGTCCCAAATTGGGAGAATTGTGGCCACTATCCTTTGAATTAGATATTAAATCAAGGCCTCACATGCTCTATCAGATGGACATAAAAAATTCCATGGCATTATTCGAGGAACAGTAGGGAAGTTCTCCCCTTGCTCTGGTCAACACTAATCCCTCAACCAACACCGCTACTAGAGTGATGGGGTAATTTGTATCATTGTTATTGTTTTGCAGTTCAATAACATCATTATAATGTAGGAAAACATGACAATTTATTTGCATCAATGGGATACCACAAATAACAGTGAGGTGGTAGTACTCTTGATAAAAATAGATTGCCATGTTTTCCTATATTGCAATGGCGACCACACTTGAAAAGCAATAAATAGGTTGTGCTTTGCTTCACACTGAAACTTGTGAAAGATGTTATATAAATGCAAAGTCTTTTCCTTTTACTCTTGAAGGTTTGGAGAGCTCCCTTGTTTTACTTGTGCTATTCTCCCATTATTGTTTCTCTGAGATCCCAGAGGTCTCACTCTTTTCCATTTCAGCCTTGATTAAATTTGTCTTCTGGTCATATAGAACTAATAAACATGCAGTTCAAGTAATCTTGAATATCCCCATTAGTTTCCTCATCCTGCTCTGCAGTTCTTGACAGTGTATCAAACCTGTACAAGTTTTTTTCCTGGAGTATATGGTACCTTAACACTATTGTCCTGTAGCCTGTTCAGTATTCACTACATCCAAAAAGGGCAATCATTCAAATATTTATCAAATAGAGTAACTGACATTTTGCGATCAATTTTGGCATAAGCATTAAGTCTTTACAAGACTGATTGAACCTTTCATAAGCAAACGTTATGCCTTGTGTTCATAATTCAGTTAAATATTGATTAATAGCTTCTCTTGTTTGTGTATACATATATGTAATATATATATATATACATTTATATATATATATACATATATATATATAAAAGTCTCTGCCTTTGATAAATCACACTTCATTGAAGATGGGAGTACCCCTCAAGCGACATCATAAATAGGTTTCTTGTCCCTTTTGGATATTGGAAATTCTTATCTAATGCCAAGTAACACCTAAAAAAACCCATGGTTTCATCTTTTGACCTCTGAGATTTGCTCCAGTGTCTGATGCAAATAATTTGCATTGCTGCTTCAATCTTTTCCATCCTTCGACAATATTTCCTGATATTAGAATTCCAAGCTGAAAGGTACAGACACTCAGACTTGGTATATGGACCGGTGCTGGAACATTGTTTGGATTTAGATATTATTCAAAACTTGATTTTACGGTGATTGGTTTATGGTTAATATAGATGTTCTATGCTGTTTTTTTTCATCACATATCACAATGAACAATACAATGTTTCTGTATTTAGATTGGAGCATATATATCACACACTGTATTCATCAGAAGCTGCATGTGTGTCTAGCCCTAAATGTCACCTTCATGTTTTGATCTTTATGTTAAATGTAAAAAATGATTCCTTGCTGTAGGATTGAAGGGAGAAGGAGGGGGAATTAATTTTGTCGTCATGTTTTATTGACACCCGTAGATTGAGTGATGGGAGTTCCTTTGGAAGTTGTTTCCATGAAATCTCAAACCCGATCTTCTGTTGTAGTCAGAAGTAGTTAACGCGAGGGAGAATTTTGGCTCTTGTGTTTAAATCCAAATCCTTAATGCTTTTTCTATGTGGCTAGTGATAGGATGTATAGCAAAGCAGAGTGTTGGCCTGTAACTGTTACAACTGTAGCAAACAACTGGGAAAATAAAATATGAGACAAAAAGCAGAACCTTCTCGACCTTTGCTGAGTTCATGATGCAGCAGGTAACATCTAGACCATTTTCTGCCCTTGTCAGCTCTTGAGATGAAAGGGATATTGGTGATGAGGGAGGGAGTCTGGGAATTACAGCTGTATTCCCGCCACTCAATATTGTTCATGGACGTGAGAGCAAGAAACAGATTCAGAAATCCTCATTAAGGCAAGCACTGAACCTTGTGTTTTGGTGTCCGCATGAAGTGTTTGTCTCGGCTGTTGGGATTTATGTAAGTACATGGGCATTAGGAGAAGGATTTGCTACCGTCAATGCTGTGGAACACCACTCTGAACAATCTGTCACCCGACATTGAGGCAAGAACCGAACGTCACCAAGTGGGATTCAACATGCCCAGTTTAGCTATTGACAGTTAAAGCTGTCACTTGTTGCATTCTTAAATTTAGTCAGTCTTGTTATCTACAGAATTATGACCTATACTGTCTAAAACCAATCAGTGAGGATGATTGAGCCTCATACATAAATTATGAGTGTGATCTCATGCTGATCCTGTTTGTGTTTTCACATTAATAAGAGTAGAAGGCTGAAGTTTTGGGAGCATCGCTTTCTGAATGTGGAGCCCGCTATTCACATCCTAATTAGACTTGTAGCAGAAGGGGACAAAAAAAAACTGGACAATCCTTTTCTATAATGAATGACTGAATCATTCACCCTGCTCATTAAACATTACTACAACCTTAAGAGGAGTCCAAAAAAAAAATCACATAACTATTTCCGATGGTGGATTTTAAAAATAACTGTTGAAAATCTGAGAGTAAAGCAAAGTAAAATAGCAAACAGGTCAGTCACTACCTGTGGAGAAAGCAGGCAAGCTATGGTTTGGGGTTGAAGATCATGCTGATTAAAGTAATCAAAACAGACAATTGCTGGAAAAACTGTGCCAGGTCCACATCTGTGAAGAGAGACACAGGACTGGAGGTGGGATGTGAATGGCAAGAGAATTCCAAGGGCAGATTTAATATGTAACGTTGATGATTTGAGAAGTTATGTTTTCTGTTTTCTTTTACGGATGTAGACTGACCTGCAGAGCATTTTCAGCCTCTTCTGCTTTTTGCCTCATATTTTATTTTCCCAGTTATTTACTGCAATTGTAACAGTTACAGGCCAACACTCTGCTTTTGTTGTATACTCCATCACCTGTCATATACAAGAAAGCATTCAAGATTTGGATTTAAACACAAGATTTGGAATTCTCCCCAAAAAAAACTGAATTGTCAAATTAGCCTGAAAATTGGAGTAAATCGTGTTGGTTTTTTCCAGCATGTTTCTTGGAATGAATCTCCCACATTCTGTGCACTGCAGTGGCCATGAGTAGGATTATTGTTAAAAACCAGGGGTGGGACCCATTCCTGCTAAAGAGGTTGAAATTGATGTGCAGAGCAGGATCTCGAGCATGCACACATCACGAAAACAAATCCCCTCAGGATAGACATCGCTGCCCTCAACCCCCCACAGACATCACTAGCCTCATTGCTGGCCTCCCACTCACTCTAGCCCCCCTGGACATTGCTAACCTCTCACCCCACTCCACAGCCCTCTATGGACCTCACTGGCCCCACCACTGGCCTTCCACATGCCCCAGCCCTCATGGACATCACTAACCCCTCATGCCCTACACCCTGCTGGATATCGCTGACCCCTTCCATAGACATCGCTGGCCTCTCACCCCACCCCCTCTCCAGTCCCATGAACATCGCTGGCTCTTCACACCCCAAACCCCCCATGAATACCGCTAGTCTCTCACCCTCCAAACCCTGCCCACAGATATTGGTGGCTTCTCAATGCCACCCCCACCCCCCCAGCCCCATGGACATCGCTGGCCTCCCCATTCCCCAGTGACCTGAATACTGTTGGTCTCCCCTAGGGATCCAGACATTACTGGCTTCCCCATCTCCACATCCCCATCTCCTCACCCCCACAACCTCAGTTCACACATACTGGCCTCATTGCTGCCTTGCACGCAAATAGTGCTATGCTACCATACACATCCACTGCCTGTGAGCATTCCCCATGTTGTTTGAGAGCCTTGAGCATTACACCTCCTGGACACAGTACCCTGATGAATGAGAATCAATCAGCACCATGGGAGATGCTCATTCTCTATTGAAACTAGGTTCCCTTTACATTTCTTACAAGGAATTTTTAGTAATGGGCCCATAACTGGCCCAATCTGATTGCACCTGGACTCTTGAGATGGCACGATGGCACAGAGGTTAGCACTGCCACCTTATAGTGCCGAGGACCTGGGTTCATTTCCAGGCTTGGATCACAACCTGTGCAGAGTTTGCATGTCCTCCCCGTGTGTGATTGGGTTTCTTCCAGGTGCTCCAGTTTCCTCCTATAATCTATAAGACGTGCTGGTTTGGTGCATTGACCCAAACAGGCATCAGAGTGTGGCGACTAGGGGAATTTCACAGTAACTTCATTGCACTGTGAGTGTATCCTTAACTTTTCCCCTAACAAGCTGTGTTTAAGCTGAAATAATGGATACACAGCCAGTCATGCCAGGAACTTGGCTGGAAAGAAACCTGCCCTGCGGTTCTGCCAGGCTCACCCAGGCCCACCTGATAGAGGGGCTGTGCGGGGAGCTGGCAGCTGCGGTTAATGCCAGGACACTGACACCTCAGTCTGAGAATAGTGTCAAAAGAAACTGAACAACCTTCTTCAGGCAGCACGGGTGAACTGCTCTACTTTGCTCTGCCAGGACCGGGTGGCAGCATCAGCTTCATTGTAGAGGGTCTCCACTTTAGTCTGTGCAAACAGACATCAGCCATGACCTCAGCAGATAGCTTTTGTCCCCCAGGAGCGTTCTGGCAATCTTCAAAGAGCTCAGGGATGTCCAGCTGCCTCAAAGCATAGATATCGTGGAGACTCCCTGGCTGGCATGTACAGACCTGCATGATAATCATCCAATGCTCACGGATGATCTGGATGTTCAGGGAGTGGAACATCTTACAGTTAATGAAAGGTTGCCCCTCACCTTGTTGGGACCACAGGGTAATCGGTGTCCCATCCACTGCCCCCTCGGACATGGAGCATCCCTGCATTGGTGGCAAAGGCTGCAAGCCTGGGCCACTTGTTGAGACTGCCCGACATCAAAATGGGTATATTTGCTTGCCCAGGTATATAAGGCATCTATGACCTGGTGACCATATCTATGTACAGAGGCCATAAGACCCCACAGAGTCATCATTCGGTGCCTGAATTAACCCTGCCGCATAGAAGTGAAGAGCTGCCATCACCTTAGTTTCTACTAGGAGTAGCTGGCAGCTCTCCCCTCAGGTGCCATGTGGGATCACCTCACACAAGTGCTGGACCGTGTCCTTAGACAAAGCCTACAACAGCACATAACCTCCTCCATCAGTCCCTCAAATGAATGCCTGGTCTGGTATCGTCTCTGCATCTGCATCCTCCATCTCCTGGTCACCCTTTCAAGAGACTTCTCTCCCACCTCCTGGCCTGTCACTGGCAGTTCCTCACGCTCTCTACCTCCTGAGCTGCCTCCTTCTCCTTAGCCACCACCATGATTGTCAGCACTCAATAAATAAATCCAAGATCCGTTCTGCACAGTGGGGGCTAGAGAGAAAAAGATTGCTAAATTAGTGTAATTGCTTGCATCTACACCAGCAACTTCCCCCTGCAAACCTTCACTGGGATGATAACTCTCACTGAGGATGATGGCAACACAGCACAATCTGTGGTGCCATGCGTCACCTGATCAGTTTGCCTGCCACTGGCAATGTGAACACAGCTGGCAGGTAGAGAATGGTGTGTGGGCATGAGTCATTGCCATGAATGTAATGACAGCATTCCTTTCCAGGCATGTATTGCAGGTCAGGAAGACGGGGCACAGGAACAGACTCCTCATTATCACAAGATGGGTTCCCATTCACTATAGAGTACATGCAGTATGAGTGTCTCTGTTCACCAGAGCATCCCCGCTTGGAGCAGCAGCTGCCTGAACTGATTAGCCCTCATGGTGCATGGTGCGCATGGTGCACTCCTCCCCCACCCTCCCCAACCCCAAAACTCCAGTATTCAGTCCAGTCTCTCACCGTGCCCCACAGCCAGAACAAAAGGGGACTACCCCAGCCCGCAGGGCCAGGGCACAGATTTCCAGGAAGCTCCCCACAGCGAGCAGCAAATCTCCAGATTCCTCCTCCAACCTCCCCAGCATTCTGAGGGCTACAGCTCCATAAAGCTTACTTCCTAACTTCTGTTCAACACTGCCATACCAACTCCCAACTTTTATAAAGCAGTCATAAACCGCACCAGAGTGACATCACACCAGAGAGGTGGGAGGTGCTAACAAAGATGGAAAATGCCATATCAGACTTGCTAATCAGATGGGAAGCTATGTAACACATGTAAATCTCCGTTACACTGATTTTCAGCATGGTTCAGTTGGGTAGGAGAGTTTATTGGGGGAGGAATGCATATGCGAATCGATGTGGAGATCTCTCCATGCCTTTTAGTGTCCCAGGTGGAGGCATAGAGAATTAGAGATTAAGGGGATTGGATGTACAGTGATAAAATGCAAACTCGGAGCTGGCTCAACAGAACAAATGGCCTTCTTCGGCACTGTAGAGACTTTATTCTATTTAATGAAACATCTCTTGGTCAGGGAGATTGGAGTCCTTTAGCTCTGAGATAAAAGCTAATTTTGGAGTACTGATTAAAAAATTCATCATGTGTGTCTGTCTACGTGTGAGTTTCTAGATGTTTGTATGTTTAAATACATGTACATTAATGTAAACATGCACATGTACATTTATGTGACTTCATATATGTGATATGCATGCATGTACAAATAAATATATTTTGAGTGTAAGTACATTCATGTGCAGGTGAATGTATTTATGGGGAAAACATTATTTACAGATGTAGATGTTCATGCAGATGTAATTTCTCATACCATCCTATGCAAACACATGTAAATGCATGCAACATGGCCTCTCAATTTTCTGTAGGTTAATTCATATAAGTGTCACACCCTTACTCAGGATCTATACAGGATGTCCAAGTGTGCAGGTGTGATAATCCCAGTGACTTGCATGGGGAATCACTGACTGACTTCCCTGTTGGACTTATTGAATATGAGTTCTCTGGAGATTGATAATTAACTCATCAGGTGGAGCAAGTCTTGTATAAAGTAGCTTCCTAAGTGGGCCTATTATTCATTTTGTCCTGCTTTGAACCAGTTGTGTTCACCACAGGTTTCTGGTTTATTTTGTTTTGTGTAATTTGTTCCTTTACAACCAAGTCCTGAAATTATTACACTAGGAATTTATTTCAATGTGATAAAGGGATAGGATGCCTTTGGGATATTTAGAACATGCTGTGTACATACTGTGTTGTGTAATACTTAGACATTCTAGGCATTCATTATTAATTTTTCCAGGTTGGAGAACAACAAAGCTATTTGGACAAGATACCATTCATAACCATTATTATCCTGAACAACAAATCCCATTTATTCTCCTCTCCCTGAAAATACCCTTTGTTTCTCCTTGATCTGCAGGGTGTGTAATTAATCCCTTATTTAATAGGCAAGGTTTGTTCTCGGTTCCTTTCAGTCTTGAACTCGCATTGATGTGCTGCACCTCATTTGTACTGTGATTGACGTAAACTAAGGCAAGGGAACACATGTATACTCCCGTGTAAGAATCCCTCTTAATGCAGCAACATTATAAATTTATTTCTGAAGATCTCCTGTTTGATATTTCAAGTGAAATGACAGCAAGTTATTCTTATGCGGTGAATACCCCTCTCCCTCAAGCTCTGATTGGATATGTTTGAGTTATCCTGAAAGTATATGATGGTAGCCAGCAGGTTGTGGGGGCGTTTGTCTCCCCTCCTCCGCTGCTGGATGTGGTCTGAAGTGGGATGAAGGGATCTCCATGAGTTATTGAAGAGCTGCTATCTGACAGGCAGCAGCCTCATCATAACTATGTTCCACAAGCTCAAAGAAAGACTCAAATTGGACTGGTTCAAAGGGGATTTACTCTCTGTCAAGCAGCCTTGCTTCAGCTCATACATTTCATTTTTCCAAGTCTCAAAATAGATTCATGTCAAGGAATTAAAGTCTAGATATTGCTGCATGACCATTTAAAGCACTTGCATGATATTAATTTGCTTTTTTTAAGGAGTCTTGTTATGCATTCTGAGGCTAATATTGTGCACAATAATTTCTGGACTTCAATATTTTATCATTTGTTTTTAAAATATAAGCAAAACATCATAATTTTGTGCCAGATTGTGCAGGATGTTTTATATCGAATTATTACAATTCTGGCCATTATAGTTGTCCTTCTTTGTGAGGAGTAGAAAAAAGCCAATTCCATAAGTAAGCCCTTGCTTAATATGAACCACAGTGTGACCTTATTTGCAACTTGTCTGATTGTTCAGAGTGACAGTAATGCTTGAGTAATACAAAACACATCACATGTTCTGGTCTCACCAACTGAAGAACAAATAATATTCAAACAGATTGTGTTATCCCAGGTTATGCATTACAAATCTGGTTATCCAAGAAACAAAATTAAACAGAATCAAGAGCAAATACTGCAGATTTTATTGGATTCATGTAAGAAAATACATGATTTTTTCACCAGTACTTTTAGTCCTTCTCAATACTAGCAAATATAATTAAAGTTTGCTAATTGTCAATATTTGGAACACTCGTAGGAATCTAAGAAAACAACATGATCTAAAATTATCTATAATTAGCAGTTCTGAAATACAAAGAAAAGAATTGCTACTTTATGTCATTATGTCCTCACAACATCACAAGAAGATTAGTAAAATACTAAACTAAATAGCAAAGAGGACCATTCTGGAACCTTTGACAATGACAAGCTCCAAGATCCATATCAACCAATAACTCTCCTGCCTTTCCATGCAATGACAATAGTTCCAGTCAGAAACTAGCCCAAGACTCTTCACAGTCAATCCACAACCATAGACACTGTAGGGCAAGGGGTAAAGAAGAGCAAAAGGTATCTGGGTGCTTTGTTTCAGGTGGTGGTCATAATCCGTAGGATAGGATCTTCCAGTTTGAAAAGTGATCAGGGACAGCAGAGTGTTATTGCAACTGAGGCAGATAAGGGGACTCAGAGTGCAGAAGTGTCAGTCTCTGCAATTGTCTGATAGGTTTGAGGTTCTTTGAGCTTGCTTGAATGAGAGTGAGGATTGCAGAATGAATGAGCTGCCTGTCTATGACACTGTTGTATAATAAGCAAAGTGCTATGTAGTGATAGTAGGAGACATTATAGTGAGGGGGATTGATAGTGATTGCTGAGAAAGCCCAGGCAGCTGCGTTGGCTGCCCAGTGCCAAGCTTTGGGACATATGCTCAGGGCTGTTGAGGAACTTGCAGCAGAAGGGGGAGGATCCAGTGATCATGATTCATGATATAAACAGCTTCTGCTTGACACTATGAGGAGCCAGGCACCAACTTAAGAAGCAGACCCTCAAAGGCATTAATTGATGGATTATACAAGCAATTTAGCATAGGACAAATAAGATTACAGAGATGAATGTGTTGCTTAAACATGGATGTGGGAGAAGTGGATTCTAATTTGTGGGGTACTGGCATCAGTAATGGGGAAAGTGGGATCAATAGGGATAGTGCAGACCTGAATCATGCTGGGGCTGGTATTCTAGCAAGCCACAAAATAAGGGAAGTCAAGCAAGTTTTAAACTGAATAGTGGAGGCAAGGAATCAAATTTGGAAAAATTTGATATGCCAAACAGCAGAGACAAAGTAAGAGAAAAAGGTACTAATTTGAGAAACGATAAACAGGCTATGGGTAGAAGGGACAGAGAGTACGAATCTAAGAATAAATCATTAGGTAAGATTAGATGCTGCAAAAATAATAAAAGAACAAAACTAAAGGCTCTGTATCTAAATGTGTATAGCATTTAAAACAAAACAGATTAACTGAAAGCACAAATAGAAATAATAAGTGTGATCTTACAACCATTACAGAAACATGGCTATAGGATAGTATAGATTGTCTCTTGAATATTGAAGAATATGTGACATTTAGGAAGGACAGGAAGTTAGGAAAAGGTGGTGGGGTGACTCTATTAATTAATTATGGTGTTAGCATATTAGGGAGGGATGGCCCAAGTTCAGGAAAACAGGATGTAGAAGGAGATTAAGTTGAGAGAAGAAAAATAAAGGCAAGAAGGCACCATTGGGAGTGGTGGACAGGCCTCCTGTTTGTAACTACACACTAGGACAGGGTATAAAAGAAGAGATAATGGGAACTTGTCAAAAAGATACTGCAATAATGAGCAGCATGATGGCATAGTGGTTATCACTTCTACATAAAGCAGAGGGACCTGGGTTTGGTTCCCAGTTCTGTCTGTACAGAGTCTGCATGTTCTCCCCTGTGCCTGCGTAATGCTCCAGTTTCCTCCCACAATCCAAAAGACATGCTGTATTTGACATGCTAATTCTTCCTTGGTGTACCCAAACAGGCACCAGAGTGTGGCGACTCTAGGATTTTTACAGTAATTTCATTGCAGTGTTAATATTAATGACACTAATAAATAAACTTCAAACTTTAATCATGATAGATGTTAACTACGTATAGATTAGAAATCTGTGAATGTAGTATGGATGGGGAGTGCACAGAATATTTTCAGGCTAATTTCTCAGCACAGCATGTGCTGGTGCCAATCATAGGGTAAGTAATTCTGGGCCCCGTAACGTGAAATAAGATAGCATTAATTGATAACCTAATACCTACTTTCTGTCTCGCTTCTTTTTTGACTACAGAGGTTACATTTGCTTTTTTCCCATAGAATTGAACATTCTGAAATATCCCTTTAAAGTCTTCTACTGATCTTCTATTGATTTATCCCTTAAGAACATTTGCCAATTCATATTAGCTAACTCCACTTTCATGCCCTTATAATTGCCTTTATTTAAGTTTGCAATAGTCTTGGACAGTTTTCTCTCCTTCAAACTGAATGCAAAATTTAATCATATTATGACTTTTGCATACTTAGATTTCCAGAAGGCATTTGATAAGATGTCACATCAAAGGCTGTTACATAAGTTAATGGTTTAATGGATAACATATTAACATGGATTGAAGATTGACTAGCTAACTAGAAACAGAGAGTTGGCATAAATGGGCCTTTTTTTTGGTTGGCAGGATGATAATGTTCATTAACCCCAAACTGGGACTTCTGGATATATGCCAAAATCTCTCTAACCATCTAGTTATTTCTGTTTAACCCCTCATATGACTTCATAGAAACATAGAAAATATGAGTAGGAGGAGGCTATTCAGCCTTTCAAGCCTGCTCTACCATTCATTATGATCATGGTTGATCATCCAACTCAGTAACCTGTTTCCATTTTTCCCCCAAATCCTTTGATCCCATTAGCCTCAAGGACTATAGCAAACTCCTTGAGAACATACGATGTTTTGTCCTCAGCTGCCACAAATTCCATAGATTCAAATTCTCTGGGTAGAGAAATTTCTCCTCATCTGAGTCCTAAATGGTTTACTCCAAATCCTTAGACTGTAGCCCCTCATTCTAGAACTCCGTCGTGATCTGGAACAAGCTTTCTGCATCTACCCTGTCTAGTCCTGTTAGAATTTTATGTGTTTCCATGAGATCCCCTGCTCATTCTCTTAAACTTCAGTGAATATAATCCTAACTGACTCAATGTTTCTCTTCATAGCATCCCAGGAATCAGTCTGATAAACCTTTGCTGCACTCCCTCTATAGTAAGAACATCCTTCCTTAGATAGAGAAAGCAAAATTGCACATAATATTCTAGCTGTAGTTTCATCAATGCTCTGTATAATTGCAGCAAGACACCCCTGTTTCTTTACTCGAGTCTTCTTGCCATGAAGACCAACATACTCTTTGCCTTGTTTACCGCTTGATACCCCTGCATGCCTATTTTCAGTGATTGGTGTATTGAACGTTCTCCTCTATCAATCTATAACCATTCAGATAATAACCTGCCTTCTTGTTTTTCGCTACCAAAGTGGATAAACTCACATTTATCCACATTATACAGCAGCAGACATACATTTGCCCACTCACTCAACTTGTCCAAATCATATTGAAGTTGAGCTGCATCCTCCTCACAGCTTACCCTCCCACTCAGCTTTGTTGCGTCTGCAAATCTTGAGATATTAAATTTAGTTCTCTCATCTAAATAATTAATATAGATTGTGAGTAGGTGTGGTCCCTGTGGCACCCCACTAGTCACTGCCTGCCATTTAGAAAAAGATTTGTTTATTCCTACTCTTAGTTATCTGTCTGCCAACAAATTTTCTCTCCATCTCAATACACAATTCCAGATGCTTTAAATTTACACACTGGTCTCTTACATAGGACTTTGTTGAAAGCCTTCTGAAAGTTTCAATAAACCACATCTCCTGGTTGCCCTTAAACAGCTCTACTAGCTATATCCCCCAACATTTCTAATAGATTCATCAAGCATGATTCCCTTTTGTAAATCAAAGAACAGAACAGCACAGGAACAGGCCCTTCAGTCCTCCAACTTTGCATCGTTTACACTTATGGAATCCATATCCCTCTATTCCCATCCTGCTCATGTATTCAGATGTTGTTTATTGGGACTTTTGGAAGGATTTTGACAAAGTCCCATGTAAGAGACCAGTGTATAAATTTAAAGCATCTAGAATTGTATATTGAGATGGATAGAAAATTAGTTGGAGACAGATAACTAAGAGTAGGAATAAACAAATCTTTTTCTAAATGGCAGGCAGTGATTAGTGGGGTGCCACAGGGACCACACCTACTCACAATCTATATTAATTATTTAAATGAGAGAATTAAATTTAATATCTAAAAATTTGCAGATGCAACAAAGCTGAGCTGTGAGGAGGATGCAGCTAAACTTTAATATAATTTGGACAAGTTGAGTGAGTGGGCAAATGTATGGCTGCTGCTGTATAATGTGGATAAATGTGATAAAAATGCCCTTTAAATGCCGCTATCATACTTGCTCCCACCGCCTCCCCAGACAGCATGTTCCAGACATTCACCACCCTCTGTGTAAAATTTCCTCTAAACTTTTCTCCGTGCACCTTAAAACTATAGAACATAGAACATAGAACATTACAGCACAGAACAGGCCCTTCGGCCTTCGATGTTGCGCCGACCAATATAAAAAGCAATGCCCCTCCAAACTAAACCATTCCCTTCTCTTCCATATACTTATCAACTAACCTCTAAAACGCCACCAAACTTGGCGCATCTACAACTGCTGCAGGCAGGGCATTCCACTCCCGAACCACCCTTTGGGTAAAGAACCTGCCTCTGATATCCATCCTATAACTATCACCCATTAATTTAAAGCTGTGTCCCCTCGTGCTAGCTTTCTCCATCCTAGGAAAAAGGCTATCACTGTCCACCCTATCTAAACCTCTAATCATCTTATATGTTTCAATAAGGTCCCCTCTTAGCCTCCTCCTTTCTAACGAAAACAACTCAAATCCCTCAGCCTCTCTTCATAAGACCTGCCCTCCATACCAGGCAACATCCTGGTAAACCTCATCTGTACCCTCTCCAATGCCTCCACATCTTTCTTATAATGTGGGGACCAGAACTGCACACAATACTCCAAGTGCGGCCGCACTAGAGTTGTGTACAGTTGCAACATGACGTTGCGGCTCCGAAATTCAATCCCCCTACCAATAAAAGCTAAGACTCCATATGCCTTCTTAACAACCTTCTCGACTTGACTGCCTACTTTCAGGGATCTATGCACATACACACCAAGATCCCTATGTTCATCAAGACTACTAAGAATCCTACCATTAGCCCTATACTCTACACATTTATTATTTCTGCCATAGTGCCTTACCTCACCCTTTTCCACATTAAACTCCATTTGCCACCTCTCGGCCCAGCTCTGCAACTTGTCCAAGTCACTCTGTAAACTATAACACCCCGCTTCACTATCTACCACTCCACCGACTTTAGTGTCATCTGCAAATTTACTGATCCATCCCTCAATACCCTCATCCAGATCATTTATAAAATTTACAAACAGCAGGGGCCCCAAAACAGACCCCTGAGGCACACCACTCGTCACCGAACTCCACGATGAATATCTCCCATAAACCACCACCCTCTGTCTTCTATCTGCCAGCCAATTCCTAATCCAATTAGCTAAATCACCCTCTATTCCACACATCTGCATTTTCTGTAGAAGTCTTCCATGGGCCACCTGATCAAACGCCTTACTAAAGTCCATATATACTACATCAACCGCCTTACCCCCATCCACCTCTCTGGTCACTTTCTCAAAAAACTCAATGAGGTTAGTAAGGCATGACCTACCCTTCACCAAACCATGCTGACTATCCCCAATCAATTCATTTCTCTCTAAATAACTATAAATCCTATCCCTAATAATTCTCTCCAATACCTTGCCCACAACAGAAGTAAGACTCACTGGCCTATAATTCCCTGAAGGTCTCTCTTCCCCTTCTTAAACAATGGGACCACATTCGCTATCCTCCAGTCCTCCAGAACCACACCCGTAACCAACGAGGACCTGAAGATCAGAGCCAGAGGCTCTGCAATCTCCTCTCTTGCCTCCCAGAGAATCCTAGGGTAAATCCCGTCCGGCCCAGGGGACTTATCCAACTTCAAACCCTCGAGAATATCCAGCACATCCTCCCTATCTACCTCGATACCTTCCAGTTTGCTACCCTGTACCTCAGTGTTCTCCATAACTACATTTACATCACCCTGCGTGAATAACGAAGAGAAATATTTATTCAGTACCTCTCCAATCTCTTCAGGCTCCACGCACAACTTCCCACTGCTGTCTATGACTGGCCCTAATCTTGCCCTAACCAATCTTCTATTCTTAACATATCTAAAGAAAACTTTAGGATTCTCCCTAATCCTATCAGCCAAAGTCTTCACATGTCCTCTCTTTGCTCTCCTCAATTCCCCGAGTCTCCTATGTCCCCGAGTACTTGAATTTTCTACCCTGGGAAAGGGCATCTGACTATCTGCTGTGTTCAGGCCCCTTATAATCTTGTAAACATTCATCAGATTGCCCCTCAACCTCCATCATTCCAATGAGAGCAAATTGAATTTATTGTATCTCTCCTCATGGCTAATACCCTTCAGATCAAGCAAGATCCTGGGAAACCTCTTCTGTACCTTCTCCAAAGCATCCACATTTATATAGTGTGGCAACCAGAATTGTACACAATATTCCAAATGAAGCCTAAGGTTATGTTATTAAATCCATGCTGATTCTGTATGACTCTTTTCTGAATCCTCTGCTGTTAAATCTTTTATAATGGACGCTAGCATATTCCCCACAACTGATGTCAGGCTAACTGAACTTTAATGTTGATTACCCATTTGAGACTTAATGAATGACAGCAGATTTTGAGGATTCCTATGTTTGTCTGCTGCCTCCACTCCACTATCAGTTCAGGAGTATTCTTGCCCACTTGCCAGCTTGAGCTCACCCTGCTCAAATAGCATGAGGGTTCTGAGATCTGGTATTATTTTGGCTGGGTGTGCTTGCAGGGTTTGTTTTTGTCGAGTTTGTCTTGCAATGTCACAGATCGGAAAATTGTCGGCGGTATTGTTAATATTGAAGACGGTTATGATGTGAGGCAGTCTGGGTCTTGAGTGGGAGCTGGAATATGAGGAGCATGACAGTGAGCAGAGGGAAACATGGTGATTGAGGAAGGTGGAAGGAGGCAAATTTGCCTTACAGGTGTTGGCAAAGGCTGAATTGGTTGGGTGAGAGATGAAAGTGGGAGGGCTGTGCAAGAGATCAGAAAAAAAAAAGATTGCATTAGGCTGACTTATCCTGGCTGAGCACAAAAGATCATTCATCTTTTTGCATTCATCCTCTTCTGCAGCAAATTTGCACTCACCAGGACTGCCACTGCATCTCAGGCAGGGGTGGTGACCTTGATGGAAGGTCTTCTTCTGAAGAGGAGGGTAGAATGCATCCTACTTCTCCTGCACTTCACTGGGAAGGTCAGGGCTCTCTCTGAGAATAATGGTGCGGGCTTCAAGGTTGCCTTTCCCTGCAGTCCCTGTGGAACAAGTGCTGGGGAGCCATTTATATGCAGCTCCCCCGTGACTGGCACGATTAAGTGGAGCCGTGGCAGGTGAACCAGAGGGAAGTTGTTATGGGTGCGGCATTACTCTTGTGCCCTATACAAAGTTCTGTGAATGAGTTTCAAGATCCAGTCAGAAATTACAGTGGAGTAATTTTGGACACCACCAAATCGTCCCCATTTTCTGCTCCCTGAATTTATCAAAAGTTGACCATGTTTCATCGGTTTCCTGGGCAGCTATTAAACTAATTGGAATTGTTCTAAATCTCTGATCCTAACTCAGAATCAGAGACTATTGTTGAGGTACCCAGCCAGCATGAAATTGCCCATTGGACGTTCAAATTTCTGGGGTCAATTCCCATGGAGTCATCACGTTGAGACTTCCACAAGGCTCCAATGTGTACCTTGAAGAGTAGATTCAGACTCTGATGATCCAATATTTGTTTTTTCTGCCTGTTTTCTTTTATTTTTCTTTCTTAATCCATTTGCACTTCCCAGTCAGTAATTTTGTTTTCTTATATGAAATAAATATAATTTCTATTAAATGTGTTTACTTCCTGATTAAGATCCTTCATGAGGATTCTTCAATTTAAAGTGCCTTACTGTTTCTTGCACTGTTTACCAATATCACGGATGTTAAAATCACAGATTTGAAACTGGTAACAAAAGACTAGAGCTTTCTGTTGACAGGCCCATAAACAGATTATTCACAACTGTACAACATTTGCCAAAGTTGCTCCTTTGCTAAAAGGAAAATCAAGGCCAATATATCTTTACTGCTCTGCAGATTTAAGTAGTTTGGAGTGTCTGCATGTACTTGTATGCTTCCTGGTAGTCCCATCAATGTGCCTAGCATATTATTTATCTACATTAAAAATGGTCTATCAGTGACAGGGCTATCTCATCTAGATCAATCACATTCACAACTGTGCCATGATTTTATCCCTTTTTATTCCTTTGTGGAATGTGGACATTGCTGTTGAATTGAATGACTTAATCAGCTATTTCAGAGAGCAGTTAAGAGTCAACTATGTTCTGTGGCTCTGTGATCAAATGTAGGCCAGACCGGGTAAGGATGGCAGATCTCCTTCCTTAAAGATGTTTGTGAAAAGATGTATTTTCTCAGTAATCAATGATAGTTTTGTGGTTACCATTGCTGAGACTAGATAAATATTACAGATTTATTAATTGAAATTGCATTCCAAAAACTGCCATGGTGGGATTTGAATCCAGAGCATCAGCCTAGGCCTCTGCAATACTAGGCCTGTGACAGCACTATTATCCAATCTTTATGTTATTCATAAACCTGCAAACATTTCCCCAATGTCCTCATTAACACTAACAGTAAAGTACAACGGTCCTAACGTTGATTCCTGCAGGACCCTAGTGGTAATCAATCTCGAAGCAAAACTGCTATATTAACAAAAAAAACCTCTACCTACAAGAATGCAACCTATTCCTTATTCATCCCAGCACTCCTTTCCAATCTCATAGGATTCTGTAATCTCATAAATTATTTTACAGTGTGGCAACTTGCCAAAATCCTTTAGAAAATGCATGTGATAGGGTTACTTTAATTAAGAAACCTAGAAATCCCCCCAAACATTTAACCAGATTGGTTAGCTATTATCTGCTTTTCCAGAAGTCAAGTTGAGAGAGCTTTTAAAAATCCATTCTCTATCTAAGTGATTTTACAGGGTATTTCAATTGATCCCTTCCAATGTCATGTGTAGCACAGTGGTTAGCACTGCTGCCTCACTGTGCCAGGATCCCAGGTTTGATTCCTAGCTTGGGTCATTGTCTGCATGGAGTTTTCATGTTCTCCCCATGTCACTGTGGGTTTCTTCTGGGTTCTTTGGTTTCCTTCCACAATTTGAAAGATGTGCTGGTTAGCTGTATTCACCTGAACAGATGCTGGAATGTGGTGACTAGGGGAATTTTACAGTGGTTTCATTGCAGTGTTAATGTTAGCCTTATTTGTGACCAATAAATAAACTTTACTTTGCTTGGCACAGAGTGGCAGCAGTTATATCGTTAGATACACTTCACCAATTCACTGAATTTCCTTTGTCAGCAGTTTCCAGGACAGCAATCTCTACCACCCAAAAGATTAAGGGTAACAACTTTGGCAAATTCCCCTCCACACCCAAGAGATTGCCCAAGCTTGCAACAATATCACTGTTTCTTCACTATCTCTGGGTCAAAATCCTGGAACTCCCTTCTTAATAGCATTGTAGATGTACCTGAACGCCACATGAAATGCAACATTTCAAAAACTTCTCAATCCTCGAAGGCAATTAAAGATGGGCACCTAATATGCTACATTACCAGAGACACTCAACTCCCATAAAGGAAGAAAAGAGGTGGAAAGTAACCATTCAAAACTCTGCTGTGTCTTGGAAGCTCACCTGAATCTGTTCAGTGGAAGTCTTTTATAGCCCTCTGCAGTGCTTTCATTGCCTCCTGCCTCAAAATCATCCAAGAATTAATCTTACTATTGCCATGCAGTTATTCACTATCTTTTCTATTGACATTTTGGCTGCTTTTCCAGCAGCAGCCCTGAGCTGAGTTCAATATTTTTTATTTATTGTCTTTTAGTTTGTGTAAGTATTTTTACTTCTATTAGATCTTTCCTTGCATGTGACAAGTTCACCACTTTGGTTCAATTCTATCCTGTGCTTTTCTTTCAAGTTTAGAGACAAACTGGTTTTTATTTGTGTAAGAATGGTTTTAAAGAAACACAGGACCCACTGATGCAGATACTGAATGGATGACGATAAAATACAGACACTTCACTATAATGGGTTAATGATTATCTTACTGAGTCCATGGGGCTATTAATTATTTAGCTGTGACACTAAAGTTTTAAAAGTTTATTTATTAGTGTCACAAATAGGTTTACATTAGCACTGCAATAAAGTTACTGTGAAAATCCTCTAGGATTCAGATGACCAAGGGAGCCCAGCACAGACTACCCTGTGTCCTGAATACTGTGTATTTACATTGAAACATAGAAACCCTACAGAAGGAGGTCATTCAGGCCATTGAGTCTGCATTAACAGTAATCCCACCCAGGTCCTATCCCTACAACTTCACAGATTTATCCCCTCCACCATTCTGGGACATTAAGGGGTAATTTAGCAAGGCCAATGCACCTATCCTGCACATCTTTGGACTATTTTTGGGAGGAAACCAGAGCATCCAGAGGAAACCCATGCAGACCAGGCAAACTCTAAACAGACAGTAACCCAAGCCAGAAATCTAACCCAGGTCCCTAGGCTGTGAGGCAGCTGTGTTAACTATTGTGCCACTGTACTGCCCACTAAGGTTATTTGTAAATAGTTCTTATTAAATGGTTTCTTGTTAAGCTAAACTGACTATCTCAAACCTGTTATAGGAGAAGCAGATGGTCTCCAAGGTACTGTAAGAAGAAGAAGTAGGAGCAGAAAAATCTCACCAATGCTTAGTGATAACATAAAACATGGTAGCAGCATTGGAGGCCATAGTTGAACAAATTGCAGCCACAGACCATTGCCAACTCACAAGTGATGAGCTGTGAACACACTGACTTTGACAAAGATCATAAGTGTAAAATATTGCAGTGAAGGGACAATGAGACACACATAATGTCAATAATCACTGAACAGATATTACCCCTTCCACAATCTAGCCAACACATCAACAGTCTGTAGGAAGAACAGTAATAGCAAGTCTGGAAAAACAGTTTGGAACACAATGAATGGCTTCAGGTTTACAGAGAAAAATACAGAAACACCATGCCTGCACACTTTTATATGCAATGGGGGCTATTGCTGATGATGTCCCAATACAGCAAAGCATCAAGGAAGCCCCAACATTGTAAAAGGAAGTTATGGCAGCTTTTGAAAGATCCTCAACTCTAAGAAGGATTTGATTGTAGAAACAGAAAATTCAACCAGAGGAGCCAGAGGCTGGAAGAATCCATTGATTGCTTCATTAATCTTGTCGAAGGATCATCCAGTGGATCACAGGAAGGGACTGTGGATCTCACATTTCTTTTTGAAGATGGGCTAGAAGGCCCTAAATAAAAGGATAATCATTTGCTAGATGTACTTCCAGATCTTTGTTGATTCTTTGCTGATAGAGTTCATGGGAATGAAGCTCTTGCAGAAGTAGGTGATCTATTAAAAGATCCTAGGTTTTGCTATTTTCTTTGACACTGTCAATGTAGATGTAGAGGGGTAACAGGATAGCACAGTGGTTAGCAGTGCTGCCTCATAGTGCCAGGGACCCAAGTTCACTTCCTCGGGTCACTGTCTGTGTGGAGTTTGCACTTTCTCCCCATGTTTGCATGGATTTCTACTGGGTGTTCCGGTTTCCTTTCACAGTCCAAAGATGTGCAGGTTAGTTGATTGGCCATGTTAAATGGACTCTAGTGTCAGGGGAATTAGAAGAATAAACATGTGGGGTTGCCGGAATAGAGCCTGGGTGGCATTATAGTCGGTACAGACTCAATGGACCAAATGGCCTCCTTCTGTACTGTAGGAATTCTATGAAATCCTTGTTTTCTTCTTTAAGGGATCAGCATATTCATTGAAGAAGTTATTTAAAAAAGTTTGATTTGTCTACTGAACCCACCAACGAGATGCATCAACAATTTCCGTGATTGCAGTGAGTTATTCAGGGAGAAAGATGTGCTTAATTCAAAATTGGATCACACCAGCAGATCTTACTAGTTTGAAGTAATGGACCACATTTGAATCTCATCAGCAAATCATGCTCACACTCAAATTGTCCTTCCATTCAGAAGGAGAGGGCCAGACTACAACATTTATAAAGCTGAAGTGTCCTACGTACAAATTTCATCGAGATCCAGGTCTGGATGTTTGTTCCATTGCTGAAGGTAGTGTAATCCCACCATTTTATGTTGACACCATCATCCTATTGCCTACAGCAAAAGTAACATCATGCTGCAACAAATGTAAAAATGTCCCTGCACCCTACAGCAAATGCATGTGATATCCTAAGTGGGGTAGGAAAGTTGTCCTTTCTTCATGCCCCGCAATATCGTCAGGATGTTCTTCATTCTCCTTCTTGAAGAATTTATTCAAATTACCCGTATCGAATATTTATTTCATTGCCCATACAACAATGAATGATGCAGCTGTGAAATTTTATTCAAAGTTGAAAGAGCTTCATATCCTCAGGCCTTTTCCCAGTGGAAGCAAAAAATTATAGGGACAGTGTCAATTTGTTCTCTTCCTAGTTAAGAAGATGCGATTGTCCAAGTCCTGATGATTTCTCTCTCAATTCAGCCTTTTTTCAAATTGGTTTTGCAACCTTTACAAGTTAAATTGTTGCATGAATCAGTGTCCAGTTATCACCAGTAATTTGAAGCTGCTACCCTACTCCACTACGTGATGTTTTCTAAGAAGCCAAAAAAAAAATAGTCTACAATATTCTAAAACCATAGAACCCTACAATGTAAAAGGATGCCATTTGACCTATCAAGTCTGCACTGTCAAAAATCCTACCCAGGCTCTATCCTCATAACCCCTTGCATTTATCCTAGCTAGTCCCTTTGACACCAAGGTGCAATTTAGCATCACCTATCCGTCTAACCCACACACGTTTGGATTGTGGAATGAAACTGGAGCACCTGGAGGAAACTCACGCAGGGGCATAGAGAGAATGTGCAAGCTTCATACAGACAATGACCCAAACAAATCCGGATCCCTGATGTTGTGAGGCAACTGTGTTAACCACTGTGCCATCGTGCCGCCTCTCTTAAACATTGATTAGGGCACTGTGAACACTGTTGGAGACTGGAGCCCTGCATCACAATGACCTGGGATGGGATGGGGGGAGCAGAGCAGTGAGGAAGGAGGGTGGAAGTTGGGTCAAAACTGTGAATAATAATACAAAGTTTGTAGATATTAAATGCAAATGGTTTAACAAAAGAATGTACAAGTTTGAGATTGTACTGTGGGGAGAATGGAGGTGGATGCACAGCAATTTGTTAATGGTCATGCTAATGAGACCTTGATAATATTAATGATGTAACTGTAACATTAGTAGTCAGATGACCAAGAAGTTCCAAGGGAGCCTGGTGCAGAATAGTTGCTGTCCTGAATACCATGTGCTTACCCTGAGGTAAATAGTTCTTAATGAATGATTTCAGGTTAAACTATACTGACTATCTCAAGTCTGTCTTAGGAGAAGGCAAGGCTCATTGAGGTACACTAAGACAAGAAGATACGCTAACAGTAAGACCTCACTATCACTCGGTAAATTAACAAAAGGCACTCTGCAATAAAAGACATTCATTAACTACAAACTAAGAATTGCCTTCAAAGTACTGCATTTTTTTCAGTGTTGGCAATTTCCCACATAGCTGAGGTGCCTCGATTCAGGCAACAAGATTCAAGTTCTTTACCAACTTTGAAAATTTTAGCTCTCCTGAAATTTGGATATCACATTAAGTTCTCGGCAATTTTAATCTTACTGATCAAATTGAATCTATTATACTATGATCGTTGAAACTCAAGTGTTTCTCCATATGGAGGTCTGATACCACATTTGAATCTTTACTAAAAATGAAGTAATGTATCTGAATGAACATCATCTTTTTTCACTAACATGCAGTATTAGGGAACAAACATTTATGATGCTAGCAGACATTTTGGATGATCTGTTCACAATGTTAGAATGTTTATCCGTTGTACCACTACATGGCTAGGAATTTTAAATTCTCCATTACACTGACACTTCCCAATTTTGACGCTTTTCAGAAGGCAATTGTAGTGATGCTTTGTTGCAGTAGAACTGGGTGATCCTGATGCTACAAATGTTCCCCAGTTAGATGTCAAAGTACTTTTGCCCATGGTGCATCAACTTAATGGATCCTTTGACCTGGAGGCCTGCAACAAATGGAAATAGTTTTTGGTGACATTAATTGAGCAAAAAACATTGATTAGGGCACTGTGAAAACTCTTACTGTTTCTTTGTGTACTCCAGTGGGAACTTATCATTTACTTGAGCAAACAGACAGGGCTTAAGCTTTTATTGTCACCCAAAATGGAATACCTGACAACATAACACTCTTTCGGCATTGCACTGAAGTGCCAACCTAGATTATGTGCTCAAATCTTTAGTGAAGCTTGAAACTATAATCTTCTGACTCAGAGCAACCGTGTTCACAATTGAGCTAAACTGACTCTTAAATGATGAAGACCCCTTTATGAGCTGCTTTTCCTGAGTAATTCTCAGCAGGTGCTCATAAGATGAGAGTTGCAACATGAACACAAGCTTTGAAAAGAATTCACATAGGTTGAAAAACTATAGACAGAATTTTCCCAAAAAAATGGCAAAGTGGCAGGTTCAGACTGAAAACTGGTGTCCTTCCCTGCAGAGTGACAGACAGGATTTCCATCTAGATTCTCCCACACTTTGCCATTTTAATGCAAGGAGGTGTGCTTTGCATCATCATTGCGAAGAGTGGGGCCTAAAGATGCCAGGAAGCTTGGCTCCATGGAGATTGGTGCCATTTTTAAAGGGTATCTGATCTTAAAACCGTGTTAAAGAAACCCCCTCCATCACTGCTAGCATTGGATCTTCGGGCCATCAACTCCTCGCTGTAAATCCATCCTCCCACAATGATGAAATGAACCCCTGTGAGACTCTGTCACCAAAACAGGATTTATGGGCCAGAAGATCACCCACTATATCTCATCTATATCAAAATGAACAACTTGACATTTTCTGGCAGGACATCAGCAACTGTGTAATGAAAATATAATTATATTACGGACACTTTGGCCTCTAACCTTGCCACTGGTCAAATGTCAGCACAATTCCAGTGATAATGCATTGACAGTGTACCTTAAACTACAAGGCCTGATGATCATCAAAGCCACAAGCTATATTCATACACAAGAACTGATCTTCAACAGGCAAAAGGAACATTCCAGGCACTGTGCCTTTTTTTTTGAATTGAACAATAGAATGAGCAATAGTTTCCTGGCACATGCAGCATAGCAATTGGTCATTCAGAGTTGACTTGCCAACCAATCAGCAGCCTTTCCTTGTGCAGTATGAATTGTTGCTCCCTTTGAAATTTGACATTCTTGTATCTGTCCTGATGAGTGCAAGATGAAAAGTTTTGATGGCATGTCTCTTACTTTCAACAATACGTACTGAGAGATATTGAGGCATAAAGTTACTCATCACTGGGGGATAACTCTGTGGCTTTATGTCTATACTTACATGAAATATTTTGGCTAGAAATTCAGAAAAAAATTGGACTTCATGATTGATCTTAATGAAATTTATTCAATCTCATTCTTTATTTGTTGGTGAAACAATACATTTTTGTTCTGTCAGTTGAGGGTGTTATCCATGTCACTTCCCTTGAATTTGCTGCATAATAGCATCTATGTGTTGAGCAGGAATTAAGAGTCAGGTGTGCTGGAAGGATTTTGACAGATTCAAGTGTGAGCAGTGTCTTACGTACCTTATTCACTTCATAAAATCAGTATTGTGTTATTTAGAAGTCTCATTTTGTTACATGGAGGCTTCAGCTTCCATCTCTGCTGTCACTTTGTTTGGAGTTGTTTTGAATAACTTGTTCCTTTTGAGATTTGGACATTCAGATGCCTGTTAAAGTTCTCCATCTCTAATCAGCAATCATCTTATAATTGCACTTCAGGTAACACTTAGGGGTAATACCGTTGGGTTTTCAGTTTTTGCAACAGTACTAACAATCAATGGTTAGGATTATAGTATATAATGTGGGATCAGCCAACATGGAAAAGGAAAGGACAGTTTTCTTGAGTGAAAATGAATTGTACCAGCAATTAAGTGGGTGGAAAAGCTTTTCCTGAGTGTTTGAAGAATTTATTGTGTGATCTTTATCCCTGAGGAATATAGCCATAATGTTTGCATCTTTTGATCAATTCAATTATAGTAAGTTCAGAACTGACTTAATCTGCTCTGTAAACTGTGTGATACCTTTTAAATTAGCAGAGAAAAATAGAACAGCAGAATGATATTTGAGCAAACTGCCCATATCCCCTAAGGTGACATTGGCTATCTTGGAAGTATCCTTCTCCATCTGCTTGATGTCTTTGACACTGTTGACCAAACCATTATTTTATAACATCTCTCCTCTGCCGTGTAGCTGGGTGGGATTTCATTCACCTGGCTCCACACTTTTCCACCCGAGGGAATACCCACCATGGATTCTCTTTCTGCTCCCACACTGTTACATCAAAACTCCTCACAGGATCTATACTCCAGAATGTCAATAGTCGGTGGCTTTTGGGTAAGATGTTAAACTGAGGTTCTATGTGACTGTTTGAGTGGAGGTAAATGATTCCATGGCACTATATTGAAGATGACGTTTATTCCCAGTGTCTTGGCCAATGTTCATCCCTCAATCAACATTACAAAAATAGATCATATACTAATTACCACATTTCTATTTGTAGGAGTTCACTGAGCACATATTAGGTGCTGCATTTTCTACATTACACCAGTGACTACACTTCAAAAATACTTCACTGGCTGTTAAGTGCTTTGAGACATCTGATGGTTGTGAAGAGCATGTATAAATGCAAATCTTTTTTCCTGTGTCCTATTTCTCGTGTTGCACCCAAAAATATATCAAATTCCACAGGCAGAATCTTACTGGCTTTAAAGATTTTCAGTGACTGGGCCCAAGAAAGTGTTCTGACCCCATTGGTGATGCCTGCTGACTATCTGTGCCATCCTACTGAAGATGACCAATGAAAAGACTGTCTTTGGGGATTGCCTACCAATTAAGAGTGGCAGATGGGACAGGTACCGAGCGAGGCCAATGGGAGTGACCAAGTATTGGCATGACAACAGCCCCACAAAGAGAACGGGTCACTGCTGCAACAGACAGGAGAATGCAAGGGTGCTGCAAGATGGAGGTGCTTTCTGAAGTATTGCTAATGATGTAAAATGATCCATGACCATAGCTACCAAAACTGATATTGTGGGAGCAGGCTATTTCCAAGGGCCTCCCAGACTTCACCAGAGAATTGGACCTGTCCACTTTTTGTAATGTCGTAACAACCTCCCAAATCTGGGCCCTCCAGTTGAAACCTATTGGTTACTTACTACTGCTGCTGTATAGGTAGCTGCTTCCATTTCCCATCTGCCTTTGGTAAACTCAGCCAGGGACAGGATACATCTAATCAGCCATTCTCAAAAACTCTCCCAACTGTCTGCCAACAAAGCTGCCCCATGCGGCTGGTAAGATTTCACCTCAATGTACTCTGATAAAAACTGGCATTACATCTTTAGCAATTATCTCAACTTCTTTGTGGTTTACCACACTGTTTGTTCAACATCCAGTCCAAAAGAATCAGCAATTTCTTCCAACTCAATATTAGGAAGATCCAAGAGAGTTGGTGGAGTTTTCTAACTGCCCTCACCCCAAAACCAAAAAATCCTTCCTAAAGTCAACAGACCTTCGCATGGTCTGTCCTCCACTCCCACCCTCATCCCACCTACTATGATTCCCATGTGGCTGGGACGAGAAAATTCTCTCTGTGTCTTTTGTCCCCATCACAAATTCAGTTCCATAGGCATCGACTCCACCTCTCTCCACCTCCCTGATCACTCTGTGACGTTTAACCAGCTTTTTAACAGCCTTTGCATCCTAGTTGTTCCTGAGCTGATCTTCCAACCTCATATCCACATAATCACTCAAACCATCCACCTCTACCTTCCTAATATTGCCTGTCTCCATTCAACTCCAGTTCACCTGCTCTTGAAATCACTTGTGGCTTTGTTATTTCTCATCATAGTGATTCCAATGCTCTCCTGATTCCTCCTATTTTCCACTTTCGAAAAACTTGAACTCATCCAAAACAATGTTGCGTATATCCTGGTTTGCATTGCCTCAACACTCATTCCAGCACCCCATGCATGTTGACTTACACTGGATCCTGATTTCATTATGATTTGATTTTAATATTCTTACTCTTGTTTTCAAATTCTTCCATGACCTTTCCTCTTCCTATCTTTGTAATCTCCTCCAGATCTACAATCATTTGAGATTGCTGTGCTTCTCCAATTCTGCCCTCTTATGTGTTATTAATTTTAACCATCCCGCTATTTGTAGCTATTTCTTTAGTTCCCTGGACACTAGAATTCCTCCATTTATGACTCTCTGACATTCTGCCTCTCTCTCCTGTTGTATGATGCTTCTTAAACCCTATGAACAAACTTTTGATCATCTGTCCTATCTCTATATGTGACTCGGGATCAAATTTTATTTGGCAACACTCCTGTGAAGTGCTTTGAGATGCTTCACCATATTAAGGGTGCTGCATAAAACGTAGGTGGTTGTTGATTTGATTTATTACTGTCACATGTATTAGTCTACAGTGAAAAGTATTGTTTCTTGCACATTATCCAGACAAAGCATATTGTTCATAGAGACGGAAACAGGAGAGTGTAGAATGTAGTTTTACAGTCAGAGCTAGGATGTAGGGAGAGAGAGAGAGCAGCTTAATGCGAGGCAGGTCCATTTGAATGTCTGATGGCAGCAGGGAAAAAGCTGTTCTTGAGTCGGTTGGTACATGCCTCAGACTTTTGTATCATTTTCCCAACGGAAGAAGGTGGAAAACAAAGTAACCGGGGTACATTTTCCTGAGGCATTGGGAAATGTGGACAGAGTCAATGAATGGGAAGCTAGTTTGCATCCTAGATTAGGGTACATTCACGACCTTTGCGATCAATGTGAGAACATTTACATATGGATTCGGAACTTCTGGAAAAGATCTAGCGCCATTGAATATTCAGTGGAGAATTAGACATACATGGACTTAAATCATTTGAATAAACATTACGAGGAACAAATTGCTTATAGGGGTCATGAAAACTTTTAAAGGATATCAATCATTTTAACAAGATGGAAAATATTCTGGAGAATATCTCGTTTTGGTTTAATGTTACTTTTCTTCTTTATTTGTTGCTTTCATGTATTATACCAGAACAATAACTTCTGATTGACAAGAATGGCAAATAGTTTTTTCCACCCTCTTGATACCTGGCTGAGGTGGGAACAGCTAATAGATGTGCATGGGTAGCTGCTAATGGTGTAGAGGCTACTGATAGATAGGTAGGAACTGCAGGTGGATGGGTGTTTGCTTCTGGTGGTTCTCTGGGAACTGCTGATTTCACCTTTAACTGAGCAGTTCACATGGAACCATCCTCTATAATGCCATCCCTTTAAGCTACCTGTTGTTACACTTTATTTGCAATATTAAACTCTTTATCAAACAACCATTAGTAAGTTTCCACAACAATGTTTGTGTGGAAAGCAGAATGGTTGCTCCAAGCTCTTCAGGTCAACTTCCATTAACTGGACTGATATTATAAGCTTTTAAATAACAGATAGCAAAAAGTAAATGCAAATACTTACTATTTATTGAAACGAATGAGAATGCAACCTCAGACAATCCCTATAACTGGAACATTAACTCAAACAAATTTAAGAATATTAGCAGAAAGGATTAAAGCAAGAAAAGCAAATGTGAATAATTGGTATGAGAGTGTGTACAGGAGCAAAGAATTATTGTCAGTGCATTTCTTGAGATACTGGATACAGAGAGAGAATATTATAATAAGAATTCCTCTTGGGATACCGGGTACAGGAAGAGGATTTTATCATCAGGATTCCATCCGGGATAGTGAGTATAGGAAGAGGATATTATAATCAGGATTCCTCTTAGGATACTGGGCACAGAGTAAGGATAATATTATCAAAGTTCCTCCTGGGATTGTGAATACAGAATGAGGATATTACTATTAAAATTCCTCCTGGGATACTGGGTACAGGAAGAGGGGATTATAAGCAGAATTTGTCCCAGGTTAGCAGGTACAGGAAGAGGAGATTATAATCATAATTCCTCCTCGGATATTGGGCAAAGATTGTGGGTAATATATCAGAATTCCTCCCAAGATAGTGGATACAGAACGAGGATATATTCATCAGAATTCCTCCCAAGATATTGGGCACAGGGAGAGATATTTTAATTAGAATTCCTCCTGGAATAGTGGAAACAAAGTAAGGATATTATACTCAGAATTACTCCCAGGTTAGTGGTACAGGAAAAGATATTGTAATTAAAATTCCTTCCGAGATATTGGAAATAGACATTATTGTCAGGATTCTTTCCAAGATAGTAGACACAGGGTAAGGATATTTTTGTCAGAATTCTTCCCGAGATAGTGGATGCAGAGTAAGGATATTATGGTCAGAATTCTCCCGGGATAGTGGATACAGGAGGGGGATATTATAATCAGAATTCCTTCTGAGACAGTATGACATGAGAAAGTCTATTATAATTAGAGTCCCTCTCAGGACAGTGTGCACATAGAAAGATTATTATCATCAGAACTTTTCCTAGAGCTTTGAATCAGGTTGAATCCACTAGTATCAAAATGACACCTGAGGCTGTGTGCTGATGGAGAGCCCACTGCTACTGCAGACTGTCCTGGAAAATGTCCACAAGGAGACCTATTGTTACCTAAACTCTTGCTTGGAATAGTGCATTATTGAAATGTGCAATGCTATTATCTCTGGAGTCTAACAATATTGCCAACCCTTCTATTGCATGTATATAAAGCAACATTGAAATTATTTTTATATAAGAGATAACACAACAAGAACAACATTTCAAAGTGACTCATTAATCTATTGGCATCTGTGCAGTGAAAGTGATCAGATTTTCCAAAAATGTTTCTTTCAGCACCTTTGCTCAGTGAAGTATTGAGCAGGAACTGCTGCAATTCACATATATTGGCTTGTTACAAGTACTTAAAGAGTGTCTCTGCTCTGTATTACTATAATTGGATATGTGCATTTCCAGAATTTGAATGTAAATTTGTCTTTATTTTTAGGACTCTTATATGTAACCTGGACTGGGTGTTCTGGGGCCTTTGCATTGTTTTAGAATATATTAAAATAATATAAAAAAAGAAAATTACATTCTCTATATAGAAAATCATCCAGTATATTTGATCGCATCCATCTCAGGCTTGTACGGGCAAATGGGGATCATATCAGTTGGATGATTATATTCCAGCCAAGAAAACCAACTTCACTATTATTACTATGAGTTCCAATGAAAGGTCGTTGAGCTGAAATTTAACTCTGTTACTCTCCCCACAGATGCTGTGACAGCTGATGCATTTTCTGCCTTTATTTCAGATTTTCAACTTCAAAGTATTTTGCTGTTCTATTATTCTGATCATTATGGCATTGCTGTTTCTGGGAACTTGCCATGCGTAAATGGGGTTGCCTAGTTTCCTGTGACAGTGATTATACCTCAAAAGTACTTTGAGACTTTCTGTGGTCCTGAAAACATGACATAAATGCAATTTAAAAAAAAAAAATCTGTGATACTAACAATCACTTTAAATCATGTGATTCAGTATCAAGGCAAGTTGGGCTTTATTTCTCATTTGTCCATTAAGTCCCATGTTCCTATATCTGTGGATATACAATCAGACTAATACATGGGAAATCACATAAGTTCATCTACAGATATTTTGGGGATATGATGGATAGATGGGGAATCCATCAGCTAGAGTGTTATACAATGGAACACATGCATTGGGCTTCTTCAATCTGGGTATTGCAATAGGATGAATGAATATGATATTATGATATTATCATAATATAGTATTATTATAATATAGTATTATTATGAAATATGGGAATATGATATTACAATAGGATGAATGAGGACAACACAGTGGCATTGTGGTTAACACTGCTGCCTCACAGCACCAGGGACCCGTGTTCAATTCCGGGCTTGGGTCACTGTCTGTGTGAAGTTTGCACATTCTCCCAGTGATTGCATGGATTTCCTCTGGGTGCTCCGGTTTCCTCCCACAGTCCAAAGATGTGCAGGTTAGGTGGATTGGCCGTGCTATATTGTCCCTTAGTGTCAGGGGATTGGTGCGGGGGTGGGATGGGGATAGAGAAACAGGCTACAGTGATAGGGCCTGAATTGAATTGCTGTTGGTAAGGCACAATGGACAGAATGGCCTTTTTCTGCACTTAGGGACTCTATGATTCTATGAATATATGGGGTTTGATTCTGTTATGCTGCAGTCTAGGCAGTTACATCTATGCAGTCTGCTTATACGCGAACACATGGGATGAGTAGAAGTTGCGCTCGGCCCACATACATGCTTTGTCCAGCTCATTTTGTTCACCATCATTGTCACTTACTGGGATTAGGGATTGGGCCATGGCATCATCCCTGGAAATCACTGCAATGCAGCAAAATGCGGGAAAGTTAAACTGGTCCAAAAAAAAAGCATTGAATTGGATGTGAGAATCGTTTGAAGTTTCAGTAATATTTAGTTGAATGGTTGTAGTTATCCACTGATGAAGAATCAATCTCAAACTGTGCATTTGGATTTCAAATCTAAATAAAAATTCCAGCTGTATTAATCACTGTTAACCTAACTAGACTTCGTATATAAAAAGCTGCAAGCAAACTCGTGCGGTGTTTGAATAATTCTCCTTCAAATCTGAGACCGACTAACATGCACAGTTCGGGTGAAAGAAAGACAGCACAATGAAAAGATTTTTTTTTTATTTTGTCTCCTGCTGAAGTCAAGGAACAACTTCCGAATCACCTCTGCTGACTTCTCCAGCTGTCATTTCCACTAATTGGAGTTGGGTCGGTGGCCTGGAATCACACTTATAAACAGCACAAAACAGAAAGATGCAAGACTGCGCCCTGCAGACTGGGAATAAATAAATATTTCAAACCTCTCGGGTTCAACCTGCTCTGAGGGCCAATTGTTAAAGTTTCACATTAATGCGTTAATCAGGCCCCTACCCCAATTCTTCATGATGAACAGTTGGCCCTCGTTGAACATCATTTCAGCGCCCCCCCCCCCCCCCCGCCCACCCCCCCCAAGGGAACTTCAGTGCTGGAAACAGATGCTCCTTCAGACTGAGCGAGGGCAGACAGTTGCGCTGATGTGCCTGGCTGACCTCGCCTCCAGCCACCTTTTTTTTCCCTCCCTGTTCTGGCAACCTCATCAAGATAAGACACCTCTGGCAGGCAGGACCGCTTCTCTTGGGATTTCTTGACGTGGATTTCGAAGCCCGGGGAACATGGTGCCGCGGGGACCTGCTCAAAAGTTTGTGTTAATCGGATGACATGTCTGTGGATCGAAAGTCTCCTTTACAATATGCCATATGTGGAAAAGAAAAATCACCATAATATGCACACCAATCAAGAGGAAGAATAAAATGCGTCATTGCACTAGGATAGACTATTGTAACCTCAATGTATTATTAATGTGAGGAGTGTTTATAAAGAGCTGAGCACACAGGCCTGGGGGAAGGGACTGGGGAAGGGGGGGGGGCGGTTCCTCATCTGCCTGAGTATTGCTAACCCCATCACCCCGCTCATTTCTATTCCCAAATCTGCACCTTCCATTCCTAACTCGGTAAATATTCCCAAATCGCTCCTTCCACTATGAAAATAACTTCAAAGTGTTCCCGTCCCATATGAGACATTCATTTGTACCAGTAAATAAATCAACGAATTGAAATGTTAGAAATGTAGTGTGTTGTGATGTGTGGCTGACACGAGGCATGAATTTAGCGGGTTTTTTTTCTGTCTCTGGTTAATGTTACACGGGTTGAATGGACTCCCGTGTAGCTAGTCCTGCTCTATGTGTGTGTGTGTGTGTGTGTGTATTTTTGCGGAGAACGGAAAACTCTGTTCCGCTCACGTTTGCAGCGAATCTGAAGCTAGGAAAGCTGCCCGTGTCGAAGCTAAAATGTTCCTCAACATTGGGAGAGGTCAGAGCGACAGAGAATTGCAATCACCGGAGACAGACTGACAGAAGTGTAACCCCAGCCGTTCAATAAAACCTTTGAGAGCGAGACCAATTTACCCAGCCTTAATTTGTCGGGAGATTTTGCAAACAGACGCTTCGTTACTTCTGAAGTTTTGTCTTTCATTAATATTTAATTAAAAAAATTAAAAAGTGAAATTCGAATGGAAATATCTCCTGGCAATCTCATTCTGTTCTCTTTTAGCTGTTTTGTATTTCTAGTGGAGCCGGGTGATTCCTTTGAAGTGTTTCTGATAAAATTGCACCGCATTGATATTTCATCTTATCCTGCGTATATTTTTGTTTTTTTGGGGGGGAGGGTAGAGGGAGGATTTAACTCGTTCATACATGCTTCATTAAGACGGGAGGAGGGGGGGCGGGGATGGAAGGGGAATTCCCAAACGGCGTGCAGTGAGAGTTACTCACTTTAGACTGGTACATCACAATACTTGGTGTTCCATACGGTCGGTGCCTGCAGTATTTTTGTAACACGCGTATACATCTCCTCACCCCACTCCAGCTCAGTGCTCAAGAGAACAGACATTAACCTACCCCCCACACCTCCCCCCCACCCCCACCACGACCACCACCTCTTTACACTTTCCAGCGGCCATTTAAAGAGAAGATTCATCAACACCCACTTCCCCCTCCCACCCCATCCCCAGTGTCAGAAAATTTCACAGTAAACCCCTTACCCCCTCTCCCCCCACCCCCCAGTTCTGAATGGACGGAGGCATCCAAGGGGACGTTAAACTAATAAAATGTCAAAAGTCACAAGTATAGAAGGGGAGGGTGGGAAATATTAAACTAATAAAGGAAGGAAAAATTACAAAAGTTGCAAATGTGGAAAGCAGAGGGCTGGATTGGGGACTGTTTGTTGTAGACAAAAAGGATTTATCCGAAAGATTATATCCCTTCAATGCAAACGCTCCCACTTCCCCACTTCCTGGATCGCCATCCAGTTAAAAAAAAATCAACATCAACTGTCATCTTTCCAATATACACTGCCTGCCCCAGCTTAGCTGGTCACAACGATAAGAGTGCACCGCTTCAGTTACTCCACCTCCCCTTCCCCTTCATCCTCCCCCCAAGCTTGCCCAGTCTGCCCAAGGCCCTCAGCCACACAATGGTCATTGCGGGGGCGAGAGGGGAGACCGGGAGCCAGTACAATGTGAGCAACTCCCAATGGGAATGTCGTCCCGGCAATATCTTCAGGAAAAATGAGATGTAGTGACATCCTGATAATATTCAGCCAGCAGCACGTGGGCAAGGGTTAGAGGCAGAGGTGTAGGAGGAGTGTGCAGCATTAACACGGGCATGGAGCAGTTGGGCCGAATGGCCTGTTTCTCTGTTATTTGTTGTATGCCAGGTAATTTGCTGATTCGAGAGTGCAAGTCAGACTTTCTTTGCAATTTCCGTCAGATCTGTTGGCCTGTTAATCACTCCATCTGCAGCTAAGATCAGGTGCAATTTCTGTTCTTATCAGTTTAATATCTGAGACCTTTACTATTTGGGGAGGGGGGGGGGGGTTTGCAAACATTACATTGACTTTTTGGAACAGGGGACTGTACCTTCTCTCCTCTGGCCTGGTGATATCGGTCACCGCGATGGTAAACCACAAACTGAGAGCAATGGCTCTGAGATTGCAGGTTGGAATCTAACCATGGTCGGTGCTTAAATTTGAATTCTAAAATAAACCTGGCTAACGGATTTGAAAAATGAAACAAAACGGTGTTAGAAGGCAGGGGGAGGGTTGAGATGAGACTCCAGGCTGGGGACGGATCTCTTGCTTTCAGTAACATGGAGAGATGCAAATGCAGTGATCATCCCTCCCCGGAAAAGGAGCCCTTCTATCTCATGGAATATGCTTTTTCATCCTTCAATCTTAATTCTCATGAATCGCCTCTAACCACATTTTAATTCGATCTGTTTTTTTTTCCAATCCGGTAAACGTGTTGGATTTAAAAAATATATAAAACAGTATCTGAATGGATTTAAGCACTAAAGCAAAAATAAAGCACACATTCCCAGTGACTGAAACTAGTCGTTTCAACAGGAATTATTAGATTTTCTAATAATTAGATATTATTAGAAAATAGCATTGTCCAATCCCACTAATTTCTGCTCGCTTTCACCTAGTTTTTTTGTCATTCTCGGTATGAATTTATTCTCCAGAACAGGGGAGAGACACGGGTTCATCTAAAACCCTCCCACAAGGGGTTAAGAAATAAATTTGCAAAAAATTCGGAAAAGATGATTGAATTCCTTTAAGACAGAGAGCAATGAACTAAACGCGCGAGTTTCCAGCCCACAGAATCTTAGACGAAAAGGTATCTTAAAAAAATCTTTTATTTTCTTTTATTCTTCTTCTTCTTTTGGAATATATTTGAACCTTTTATACAAGTAAAATTAAACGGGTCCAAGGTGGTTTGCCTGCATTGGGCAGCACATTCTGTTAGAAATGAGGCAGAGGTGAGTGAGGCGTTGGGGCGAGATGAGGGTCGGCACACAAAAAGGGGAGGGGGAGGAAGGAAGAGAAGTGGAAACGACATTGAACTCAGTGCATCACAATCCACCACGGGGGGACGGAGGGAGAGAAAAATCAAACTCAAATCATCTCAAAATCAAAAACCAAAATATAAAGGAGAATGCAAATACCAGAACATGGATTCCCAGTTATCGATCCATCCTCCAACAGCCCGTGGCTGAGTCCCTCTCGTTTGTGAGGTTGACTCGATGTTCGATCAGTAAAATTAAACCGAATAACATTTTTTTTTTGCGTTTTCTGTCCCTTTTCTTGCAAAAAAAAGCTTGAATCGCGATGGAATTTGAAAGGATGAATCCGTCATGTCAATGATTGAACACATAAGTATCTACATTATTTCCTTTCCTTTCTTTTAAACATTTTTTTATATAAAGGCATCCAAGTTATTTTAGATCGATCAAAGCTTTCTTCACTTTATAATCATGGGTTCTCTTCAACTGTCTTTAGAGGTCAAATGAAAGTTCTTCATTGAATCGGGCCAGTGCGTGAAGCGATTACTTTTTCTGTTTTAACAAATGTAGAGCAATAAGGGCAAAAGAGAGACTGTCACCAGTACTGAGTTGCACACTAGCATTCGATACGACCCGTTACTGTGGCGGCACGAAGATGAGTCAGTTTTAGGCTTTTTGTAGCATTTTCGTTTCTTTTTAGTTGTGGGAGACGTGGAGGAGTCTAGATTGTCCAACAACTCGGGGCTAAGCATGACTAACGATTGGTCTATTTTGGCAGAGAAAGTCCCCATGGGGGCATCGCTCAGCCCACTTTTGTACGTCCCGTTCTTCGACAGGTCGTTCTCCGCGTACCTGCTCTTGGAGATGTTCTCCTTGTCCTTCAGCGGGTTGCCGGTGGAGCCTCGGCTGTTGTACGAGGAGGGAGCCGCCTTGGCGTGGATGAGGGAGGACTGCTCGCTGCCCGGCTCGCAGCACCTGATGGAGCCGTCCCTGGGGCCGGCTGGGGTCTCCGCCGTGGGCAGCTTGCCGGATCTGGTCCGGGTGCTGAAGATGCTGGTCCGGATTTGGCTGGAAGGGTCCAGGCAGGTCTCCAAGTCGCGGCGGTCCAGCGTTTTGAGGTCTCTCAGGAAGAGGCGGGAGGGGGTGTGACACTCCAACACCGAACTAGATCCGCGGAAGTGCCGAAACCATTCCCAAAGAGACTTGGCCCGACAATCACAGACCCACTGGTTCCCGTTCAGCCGCAAATACTGGAGGGACACCAGTGGGTCCATGGTCTGCCCAGTCAGCACGGTGATGTTGTTGTTAAAGAGATACAACAAGCCTAACTTGCCCAGGTCATGGAAAGCCCTTCTGTGCACCAGCTTAATTCGATTCTGGTGGAGCAGGAGTTTATCCAGGCTGCCCAAGCCCCGGAACACATTCTCCGACAAACTCTTGATCCTGTTCCCGTGCAAGAATAAGGAAGTCAGGTTGCCCAAGTCCACAAACAGGTCGTCTTCCAGTTTCTCCAACACGTTCTCCTGTAGGTAGAGGTACTGCAGAGAGCCGAGCCCTCTGAATATCCCAAAGGGCAGCTCCGAAAGGCCGCATCTGTGGATGTGCAAGGTGTGCAGGCGCGCCAAGCCCTGGAAAGTGGTGGGGGTCAGGGACTTAAGGTTGATATTTTCCCCGATATCCAACTCCTCCAGGCGCCCCAGGCCAGAGAAAGCCCCGGACTGGATGATGCTGATGTTGTTGGAGTGAAGCCAGAGCACTGTCAAGTTCCGGCGTGAGCTGAAGCTGCTGGAGCTCACCAGAGGAATCTTGTTGTTCTGCAGGAAGATCCGCTGGCTTCGGAGCGGGATCCCGTCCGGAACAGCTTTGAAGCCCTGCTGCTGACAGCTGACTGTCATGGGCTCGCTGTAGCAGGTACAGTCCTCGGGACAGGAGTCAGCTTTGGGGAGATAGTGTAAGCAGAGGGCCAGGAAGAGGAGCCGGTTTCCTATGGAGCAAGGAGAATGACATAGTTAACATGACCTGTTTCATTGCCGTGTAACCCACTGCGTCCCCCGCTGCTGTTCAGCCATCTACTCTGGGAACAGAGTCACACGGGACTGCATTCTGCTGGTACTGCACCCCCTCCCCCCGAGTTTGCATTCAGCCCCTCTCCAGCATGTGCTGTACCCCTCCAACCATCCGCCAGCAATAGCAGCAATAATATGCGAGGAATAATACCCTGTTCCATTACCTGTCAACATCACTGTTCTGATGATCAGTGTGTGGTTAGAGGGCAGGATATATATGTATCCCCCAGACCGATTTCTTACAGACATATATAAATATCTCTCCCCACTTTCCCATCCCTCCAACTACGTCTCCGTCCCCACCGACACCTGTACTCACAGTGTAGAAATGAGTAGTGCCAGTTTTAAACTATTAAATTGCAGTGACAGAGCACCAATGTTCAGGAATCCAACAGCACCAAGTTAAAAACGGTTGTGGGTGGGGAGGGGCGGGGGTGTGAGGGAGCGGTGTCTGCCCTCCATTCCCCCCTCCATCCCTCCCTCCCTCCCTTCTACCGCCCACCCTTGTCATTGTCCAAAAATAGCAGTTAAACACGCACTCTCGTTGTCAAATTGAATTCATTCCAAGTTTGAAGTTAACGATTTGTGAGAGAGGGCTGGTAGGGTGGAGGGGGTGGGGAGGAGGTAGTCGGGATTGAGGAAGGGATGTGGTTGGGGAAGGGGATAGGGTAGTAGGGTAGAGAAAAGGGTGGTTGGGGTGGGTAGGGACGGTTGGAAGAGAGGTGGGCGTAGTAAGATGGAGGAGAGGGGTAATGGGGTAAGTAGGGGTGATTGGGTAGGGGAGGGGGTGATTGGGGACGGATGGGGGTAGTAGGGTGGGGAAGGGGGGTGACTGGGGTGGTTAGAGATAGTTGGGTAAGGGGGTGGGCTGGATGGGGGTGGAGAGAAGAGGGTAGTTGGGGAAGGATGGAGGTCTAAGGGTGGGTGGGGGGGAGGAAGGTGGTTCTGGGGGAAGGGACAGTTCCGCTCTCTCGGAGTGCCAGATATTAGGTCTGGATTTGGGCCAAGCTGGACAGTGGGTTTCTGAGAGGGGGCTGAGAGCGGCTGTGGAATAAGCGAGTGTGGTGACGAGCAAAGCCTGACACACTGAGAGGCACCGACTAATCCATCCCTGAAAGCACATTACTGCAACCTTCCACTCCGGGGCGATAGGCGCGCGTTTGGAATTCTGTTTCAGCTCAATCCAATTCTTACAAATTCGCTTGCTGTTTAATTTTCCCGCTTTCCGCTTACTGAGTTTCTACCACACCATCAGTTCCCAGACTCCAGCGATATTCATTTACCTGCTGTTTTCTGTTGTCTCCTTCTTTCTGGCTGTGATTAGTCACTTTATCCTATCTCCCTTCCTCTCTTGTTCTACCTGGGTAGCATCTGCATTTCTGCTTGCAGTCTCTATGTATCTCTACCTGGCTGACTCTCTGTCTTTACATGATTTATTCCACATTTCCAACATACAGAATATTTTGTTTAGGTATCTGTCTCGATTCGGTTCTATTTTCAGTCTTTTTCTATCTATTTATAAATCTGCAACTATTTCTCTATGTATCCATTTCTCCAGTTCCTTTCCAGTCTATTCTCCTTTGCCTGTCCACCTCTATCCATTTAACTCTGTACCTCAAACGTTCTGTGTCTGTTTTTATTTAATACTGTTTTAACCAATTTTTCTATAAGATTATCTCTATCCAATTGTCCATACATCCAAAATCTACATGTCTGAAATACATCTTTCTTCTCATCTCTCTGCCCATTTCTCACTCTGCCGTTTTTTTACTGTGTCTATGTGTACCTCTCTCGAATATTCTCTTTATCGCCTGCTGTATTTGACGGCGGACTCGCCGCTCTATCTGTGCGCCCATCTCGTGTGTACCTCACAATCCGAATACCCCACCCTGTTCTCTTCCAAATGCTTCTTCATCCTCTGCCTCACTCTGTTTTAACGCGGAATCTTTGAGGTTGAGCCTGGCACACCATATCCACCAGTTTGTCCGCGCTTATACATTAACTTTTGTTTTAAATGAAGATTATTATTGCTCACGGGGTCTCTCCAGTTTGAAAACCGGACCTTTGGGACAGAGGCAGCACTGAGAACTTTTCAAGGCTCCGAAAGTGCCAAGGGACAGCTGATACGATGCGTGTTCGCCGAATGAAATGTCACCGGGTCGAGTTGGAAACAGAGAAGCTGTTACATTCAGCCTGGCTCACTCTACAACCTTCTCCAAACACCATCATCCCGAGCTCCATTTTCCAGTAAATCCTCTGGATGTTAATTCCACCCCCCCGCCATCCATTTTCCCCTTCAGCCTCAGCTTGCGCTGATCAGGGGGGTGTTAAGCCTCCCCCCAATCACCCCGCTTTCCCCCCTGTGCAATTAAACTGTAAAATATCCTCCCCGAGAGTTACTTCCAACTTTCCCTTGGGGATTATTCTAGCCCGGGGCGGCGGAGGGAGTACGAGGAGAAAAGAGTATTTCATCTTCCTGGAGAGTTATCCAGACCCGCTGCTAACCGGTCTGAGGGACCACTTCTGGCAGTGAACCGGTTACAAGCTCCGGCGGGTGCCCTCTTTACCGACACTTCCACAAAAGTGCCAAGCAATTTGTCGCTGCATCTCCGCCCCTCTTTCAATCGGCAAGACTTTCTCCATTGAATAAATAATTCAGCCGGATTTCTCGACAGGAATTAACCCCCCCCCCTCCCATCCCCACCGATTTATTTAACACCATTCGTTTTAATCCGCCAGCGTAAAGTTAGCGGCTGTTGTGTCCCTTTGCAGTGAGAAAATAAAGTTGCTTCTAGTTTGTGAATCTCTCCTACCTTCAGCCATCGTCTTCTTGGTGGTTGCCTTTGCGGGGCTGTTGTCGCTTTCCCAATTATTTTTCCCCCTAAAAAAAAGAGGCAGGGAAAGAGGTGTTGTACAGCTGGGCTGGACCTTCCACAGCCCTCTCAGCCAGCAAGAGCCGGGGTGGGGAGATGCTGCTGATGCAAAGGTGGGGTGGGGGGGGGGATGTTAAAGCTGATACCACCACAGTGTGTCGGCAGCGTGGAGAGGGGGCTCTCCCCCTGCGGTCAGCATTACTCCCGAGGCGAGGGCAAGATCCCACACATCAGCGTCCCATGATGCGAGCATCACACAGGCACAGGAGTCAACAAAGTCCGATCCATGAGGAGTTTGGAGCGGTGGCTGGGCTGGGAGAGGCGAGCGAGCCTGCCAGTGTGTTTCTCTCCTTTCTGTACAGCGGGGCTTTTGGGCTGGATTTGGGAGAGACAGAGAGAGGAGGCACTGAGCCGCAGTCAGGTCCGGGCGCCGACGATTTGCAAGCTCACGATGCAGAAACAGAATGAATGTTTTATCGAGCTTGTGGGGCGCGTTCACGTGGTCTGACGTGCTGAGAATCTGTCATCAGCATCTTGTGTGTGTGTGTGTGTGTGAGAGAGAGAGAGAGAGGAGGGGACAGGAGGATGCGCCACTCTGTGAGAAAGATTTGGGCACACAGAGGCACTGGGCAAAAAATCCTCTCTGAAACGATGAAGGTTTTAGACACGGGGGGAGGGAGGGGTTGCTTAAAGATTGCAAAGATGAGTTGAAGAAGATTACAGTGCACAGGCAGTTTATAAAAGACAATTTACAACGAATGATTGGAGTTTAGAGTTCCCACTGTCAGTTATCTCAGGGTCTTCTCTCTTTCTCTCTCTCATACACACGCACACACACACATTATTTGCAGGTAGAAAGCTGCCCAGTGTGAAGAGAGCAGCAATTTCGAAAACCGAGTTCAGTCTGCAGGATGTGAATTTGCTGCAGTTTGCTGTAAAGTCTGGGGTTGAGCTGAGGATGAACCGCACCCCCGAGCAGTATTTTGAGAGGAGTCTCACTCACTCACTCACTCACTCACTCGGGATCTGTAATGTTTCTGTATTTCCATTTTTCTCTCTCCCCCCTTGGGCATTGGCGGTAAGCGCTGGGATTCCAGTTCATGGTGAACCTCCGGATGGATTCGGGACAGAACGGGAAACGGGACAAATGTTTTCACATCTCCAAACCTTCCCGAAAGGGGCTTGCCTAATGGAAACTGTCAGGAGGGAGAATAGTGTATTAAATATAGGAACACGGGAGCAGAGTGGTTGTGTTACCGGACTAGTCATTGACTAATGATCCATTATATAGAGATGAGTGGTACATCATTACAGCAGCCAGGAATATAAATTCAATTCATTAATTAAATATTTTTTAACGGTGACCGGATCCATCTTCATGGAATCCCAACATTGCAAAAGGAGGCCATTTGGTCCATCGACCCTGACCGACAATGACCTTACCCAGGCCCTATCCCCATAACCCCACATATTTACCCTGCTAATTTCCTTGACACTAAATGGCCAATCAATCTTATCTGCGCATTTTCGGATTCCTAGTTATCTTTACTGAGATCCCTGGTTTGTTCACTAGTGTCCTTTAGGGAAGGAAATCTTTCATTCCTGCCGGGCCTTACTGATATGTACCTCCAAGCCCAGAGTAATGTTATTGATTCTTAATTGCCATCTGAAAAGGCCCAGTAAGTAGCTCAGTGGTTTCAAATCCGTGACATCTGACATGGATCTAAGTGTAGGATTCAAATATGACAAAGGCATATGCAGGCCAACTGATCCTGCAGTATTCCCCTCATTAACATCTGGGGACTTGTATCAGAAATGTCTCACTGACCGCATCATACTTAGCAAATAATATAGAATTCCTACAGCTCAGAGAGAGGCCATTCAGCCCATCGATCCTGCAACGACAGCTATCCCACCTAAGCCCGCAACCCTACTCATTTATCCTGCCAACCTTCTTGACACTAGGGGGAAATTGAACATGACCAATCAATCTAACCCAAACATCTTTGGATTGTGGGAGGAAACCAGAGCACCTGGAAGAAACCTAGGGAGAACATACAAACTCCACACAGTCACTCAAGACTGGAATTGAAGCTGGATTCCTGGCGCTGTGAGGCAGCAGTGCTAACCACTGTGCAACCCCGATAATACTGCCAACTAAAGTCCCAGTCTTCCACCTAAGCATTCTTGGGTATGTCCTGTTCTACTGGCGCCAGTCGAAGTGGTAACACTTTTAACTAAAGGTAATGTCCTTTAGGGAAGGAAATCTGCATCCTTACCTGGTCTGGCTTACAAGTGATTCCAGACCTACAGCAATGTTGTTGACTCTCAACTGCCCTCTGAACAAGGGCAATTAGATTTGGGCAATAATGGCTGGCCAGCCAGTAAAGCCTATATCCTCTGAATGAATAAAAAAAGATAGGGCCAAGAGGGAGTGGCCTTAGGAGTCATCAACATTGACTTTGGACTCCATGAAGTCTTATGGCATCAGATGGAATACGAGCATGAATCCCCTGACTACCACTGTTGACCCAACTTCATCTGATCAATCAATGGTCCTCAATGTTGAAGAACACTTAGAAGGAGCACTAAGTGAGTAGCAAGGATGCAGAATAGACTCCATTAATGAACATCCAGAAGTCACCTCTATTGATTAAATTGATTAAGTCCTAAAAGAATGAGCTGACAAAATGAGACTATTGCAAGATGCCATTCTCATTAGAACATGGAAATTGTCTTTGGGCAGAGGTGATAAACACTGTAGATTTCAGATTGGTGAACAAGACAAATCCACCTGTGAATATCTAAGTATTCATTAAGCCTCCAGACCTTGTTACAAACTTGATCCAATCATGAACAAAAAAGCTGAACTCCAGAGTGAGGTAGATTGATGTTAATTGTTCTTGACATCAAGACAGCAATAAACCCTAGAATAATGAAGTCATTGGGAATCAGAGGAAACTCTTAGAATCATATGTAAAACAAAGGAATTTGGTTGTGGTTACTGAAGGCCAATCATCACACTCCCATGAAATCATGAGCATTTCTGATAATGGGCTAGGCCCAAACTTCTTCAGTTACTTTATTAATGACTTTTACTCCATCATAAGGTAAAATAGTTTGCTGATGATTACACAGGACTCAGTTCCATTCACAATTTTTCAGATAACTTTTCAGCAGTCCATGTGCATATGTATCATCATCTGGATAATATTCAGGCTTGGGATTATAAATGGCAGGTGACACTCATGCCACGCGAGTGCCAGGAAATAATGTCACCCACAAGCAAGAATGTCCCCTAAACATTCAATGGCATTATTATAATCAAATCCACTGCCGGTAACAACCTGGCATGCTCACAATTGACCAGAAACATCAATGAATGAGCTAAATAAATACTGTGGCAGAAGAGCAGATCAGAGGCTGTGGGGCTTTCTTGACTTTCCAAAGCTTTTCACCACTTACAGGTTGGTGTCAGTAATCCTAGTACTAGACAGGTCAGGCAAGAACAGGACAGAATAAGGGAAGTCTAGGTTAAGCTGCATTTATTTCAATGCAAGTGGCTTGACAGTCAAGGCAGATGAACTCAGGGCATGGATGGGCACACTGGACTGTGATATTATAACTATTACTGAAACATGGCTAAGGAAGAGACAGGACTCAATGTTCCAGGGTACAGATGCTATAGGAAAGATAGAGCAGGAGGTAAGGGAGGAGGAGGAATTGCATTTTTGATTAGGGAGATCATCATGGTAGTGATGAGAGAGGGGGTATTTCAGAGAATTCGCCATTGAGTCCATACGGTAGAATTGAGAAATGAGAACAGGGGAAATCACTTCAATAGGATTGTACTATAAGTTCCCAAATAGTCAGCAGGAAATTGAGAAGCATATATGTAAGGAGATTACAGATAACTCCAAGAAAAATAGGATGGTATTAGTAGTGAACTTTAACTTTCCCAAAATTGACTGGAACAGCAACTGCATTAGGGGCTTGAATGGAGAGAAATTTGTTGAATGTATTCAGGAGGAATTTTTCATTCAGTATATCAATGGCCCAACTAGAGAGGGTGCAAAACTTGATTCCACCTCCTCTCCCCCCACTTTGGGAAATAAGGAAGGACAGGCGACCTGAGGGTTCACTTTGGCATCAGTGACCATAATTCCATTAGTTTAAAGACAGCTATGGAGAATGATAGGTCTGGTCCAAAAATTAAAATTCTAAATTGGGGCAAGGCCAATTTTGATGATGTCAGACAGGGACTTTCAAAAGTTTATTGAGGAAGTCTGTTGACAGACAAAGGGATGTCTGGTAAGTGGGAGGCTTTCAAAAGGCTTTTCTTTTAGATTGAAAGGCAAGAAATAGGGAACCCTGTATGATTCAGGGTATTAAAGTTCTTGTTAAAAAAAAGAAGGCATATGACTGGGGTTAAGTGGATCCCTTAAAAAGTACAGAGGGTATTGGAGTAGAAATCAGGAGGGCAAAAAGGAACATGAGATTGCTTTGGCAGATAAGGCAAAGGAGAATCCAAAGACTTTCTATAAACATATAGAGGACAAAAGAGTAATTAGGGAGAGTGTAGGGTCTCTTAAGGATCAAAAAGTTCAACCATGTGCCTTTCTATAAAGATGGGTGAGGTCCTAAATGAATATTTCTCATCAGTATTTACAGTTGATAAAGACATGGATCTTAGGGAATTTGGAGAAATAAATAATGATATCTTGAAAAGTGTACATATTACAGAGAAGGACGTGCTGGAAGTCTTAAAGCACGTTAAGGTAGATAAGTCTCCAAGACTTGATGAAGTGTATCCCAGGATGTTGTGGGAGACTAGGGAGGAAATAAGAGGTCCCCTAGCCAAGATATTTCAATCATCGGTAAGCACAGATGAAGTTCCTGAAGATTAAAGGGTGATAAATGTTGTACCTTTGTTTAAGATGGGCTGCAGGGAAAAGCATGGGAATTAGAGGCCAGTGAGCCTGAAGTTTGTAATGGATAAGTTGTTACAAAATATTCTGAGAGACAGGGTCTACAGACATTTAGGGAGGCAAATACTGGCTTTGTGAGTGGAAGATCATGTTTCACAAATTTAATTGAATGTTTGAAGGAATAGGCAAGAAGGTAGATGAGGCCAGTGTAGTTGATGTTGTCTACATGGACTTTAGCAAGGTCTTTGACAAAGTACCGCATGGTAGATTGTCACATAAGGTTAAATCTCAGTGGATCTAGAGTGAAGTAGCCAATTGAATACCAAACTGGCTTCATGACAGAAGCCAGAGGATAGTTGTAGAGGATTGTTTATCAAACTGGAGGCCTGTGACCAGCAGTCTGCCTCAGGGATTGGTACTGAGTCCACTATTATTTGTCACTTATATTAATGATTTGGATGGGGATTTCGGAGGCATGGTTAGTAAGTTTGCAGATGACATCAAGGTCGGTGGCATAGTGGACAGTGAAGAAGATTATCTAGGATTGCAGCTGGATCTTGATCCTGGGCGAATGAATAGCAGGTGGAGTTCAATTTAGATAAATGTGAGGTGATGCATTTTGGTAGATTGAACTAAGGCAGGACTTACCCAGTTAATGGTAGAGCATTGGGTAGAGTTACAGAACAAAGAAATCTAAGAGTATAGGTTAATAGCTTCTTAAAAGTGGAATCACATTTGGGCAAGGTGGTGAAAAAAGAATTCAGCATGCTTGATTTCATTGGCCAGAGCATTGAATTGAGTTGGGACATATTGTTGAAGTTGTACAAAACATTGGTAAGCCACACTTGGAATACTGTGTACAGTTCTGGTCACCCTATTATAGAAAATATATTATTAAACTAGAAAGAGTGTAGAAATGATTTACTAGGATGCTACTGGGACTTGTTAGTTTGAATCATAAGGAGAGGCTGGATTTTTTCCCCTGGAGTGTAGAAGGATTAGGAGTGATCTTATGGAGGTCCATAAAATAATGAGGGGCATAAATAAGGTAAATAGTTCACACCTTTTCCCAACAGCAGGGGAGTCTAAAACTAGAGGGCATAGGTTTAAGGTGAGAAATACAAAAGGGTCCAGAGGGACAATGTTTTCACACAAGAAGATTGTGAGTGTCTGGAATGAATTGCCAAAGGCAGTAATAGAGGCAGGTATAATTTTGTCTTTTAAAAAGTATTTAGACAGTTGCATACATAACATTGATATAGAGGGATATGGGCCAAATGGGGGAATTGGAATTAGATTAACGGTTAAAAAATTGGGCAGCGTGGGCAAGTTGGGCTGAAGGGCCTATTTCCGTACTGTAAACCTGTATGGCTATATGGCTGATTCCATAATTTCTTCCAAATCCAAAACCTCTGCCATCGACAAGGACAGCAAGCACAAATACCATCTCCAAATCACGCATCATCAGCACTGATTCAAAATCCTGGTACTCCTCACCTAACAGCACCATAGAAATCTCTTCACCACATGGACTACAGCAGTTCAAATGGGTGGCTCAACATCACCTCCTCAAGAGCAATTAGGAATGGATAATAAATGCTAACCTTGCCATGATATGCACAAGCCATGAATAAATAAATAAAAATAATTCAGTGATTTATTTGCAAATTAATAATAATCCTGTTTGTCTTTGGCTACTGGTGCCTAAAGTATAGAGTGATTCCTTGCTCTCAAAGGATTGCCCCCATAGAGCATTACAAGCAATTTGCAATAAAGGGAGCTTAATGGAGTATATCATCTGCCAACAGGTTCACATGCTCAGCTGAAAGAGGATAAACTGAAACTGGAAAACAAATCAAAAAACACGTTCACTTTCAAAATCACATTTAAACGGTCCATATCAAAATGCTACTCCAAGTTGATCCTATTAGTTTCAGGATGTCCATACTTCCAGTTTGCTACCCTAACCTCTCCAGGATATCTAACTCCTTCAAATGAACTATCCTTTCCAGAAAACCTGCACCCCTCAAGTCACCTACCTCCACCAAGCTCTTTGCAGAATAAAACTGACTTTGCCTACTTCAAGCAACCTATCCCCTTCAGAACTCTTAATCTTTGGCTTATGACCTACTTTCCTTATTGCATTCAGATTCTTCTCAGTCCCTGTGCCATATATAACGAACAACATGGGTAAATGTATCAGCCGGCATTATTTTCAGTATAAAGATCATTATAAATTGTTTTTCTAATAAAGATGATTGTGAGGTTTGTGTGTTCAAATTATAGGAATGAAGCTTGCTATTTTAAACCGTGGACTGTGTTGGGAATTAAAAACTCCCTATCTTCACCATTTTCTCATCAGAACAACCCTCAGCCAAAAGCCAGACAGGAGAAAATGCCTGTGACCAAGAATAAGGCCTCTAAGTGAGATCTGTGAGAGACTCCAAATGTCAGCTTGCAAAGAATCCAGACCAGCAGGGCAGATGTAAACCAACTCACGCTATTTGAGACAGACATCAATAGAGAGTAGCTCACAACTCAAGGACAAAAATCTATCAACTGTTCGATCCCAAAGATAAAGCTACCCACAGAGCCTGGGAGGGAAAAGATCTAAGGATACAAACAGGGAAAAGAAAACAGACTTTTTAGCCAGTCATGTTGCTGTAAATAGCCAGAGCTGCTGCAATGAAAGTGGGATCATTTCAACCAATGATTGTGCCATAGTAGCATGAGATTGTGCCGTAGTAGCATGAGATGGTAACAATATACAGCGCGTGTGGAAAATGATCAGGAATTATTTCATAGGGAACAAGCGCATAGAAGCCTTAGCTGCATGTTTGTCAGGTTTTGTGTCTCTTCCATGTGGAATGTTTGTGTCACATTTGCACCAGATTAGCTCAAATGTCATTTTCCTTACACAGAAAAAAAAACAAAAATGCAAGTAAACAAACACCAAACAAGGAAACAGCTAACAGCACAATAATCGGCAAGAAGGAAGGGGATCAATGACATTGCACAGAATATGTTCAATGTCCTCTTCACTGTCATTTTGTTTTGTCAGTAACTTGAGGATAGTCTACTAAAAATAAAGGATTTATATTTCCAGAGAGGTTCGCTAATCTCCTGGCATAGCCTCAGCAGAAAATAAGCTGAAATCAGCTGTTTGTATCATTTCTCCAGGTTTTCTACTAACATTCCAGCATAAAATCAGGAGAATTTCCACAGAAAATCCTGCATCAGGATTCCAATGTAACGCACACATACATAATAGAAATCATAATTCAGAACAGTCAAAAGTAACCATGGAGTTAACATTTCGGGCTTTAAGATCTTTCTGATAGTATATTGAACCCCTCTGCTGCATTCTCCTAATCTGGCTGCAGAAACCTGAGCTCACTGAGCTTCCAGATTCATCTGTGTGTCAATTGAATGGAAGCGTTCAGCAAGCCGCATATAATTACACTCTGGTTACACCAGTGTCACTCTGTGTAAATATTTGGTTAAAGTATAAATCGAGTCTGATGGATAACAATAAATATTCAGGCTAAGGATTACATTATATTTTCAGAAGCTTTATCATTGACAATAAGTATAACTTCACAGAACATTGCTAAGATTTACCATTTGGAGAACAATGTCTTCAGCATCTATTGTTGGATACCAAAACTTCAGAAATAATTACTAGAGCCATCCAGTCCCCATATTATTCAATATGTTCCAGTAGATCTTCAGTGCTATTGCAATATAGATTGTAGATATTTATCCCTCAGTCTGAATGGCTTGTGTATCCAAAGATGCAAAGGGACAAAAATCGCATTCTGACCCTTCCCTCAACTAAGTTAACCTTTTAACTTTCTTCATGTTTTTCTCATCTCTTCGCTTGACCTTTTCTGACCTAGCTTCATGTTGTATTCTGAATCTTCATTCCCTCATAAACGACTCGACTCTCCATAGCCAAGGTTGTTATTGGCATGCTGAGTCTTACGGAAAACACTTGAACTGTTTACGCTTTTCACCACAATCCTGTTGCAATAGAGGGATAGCTGTCATTGCAAAATCCCACCTCAGTGTCTTCCCTTACGGTTCTGACACCTTTTTTCACCTTAGAAAATCTCACCTTCTTTCATTCTTCCAACCTCACCTTTAAAGTCATTTTTTAATGATAGGGATTCTTCCTATTGTGCCACAAGACCTTCTGTGCATGTCATTAAGAAATTTAAATTGTGCTCCCCAAGTTAGTCATTGGGACTCTCCACTCAATTTTTCAATGCCACATTGATTGCAGTTATGATTTTACTTAGCATTAGCAAAAATTAATATATGATAGTATTTAAACAGTAGTTTATGAAATCAACTCCTTTGGTGAGAAGACATGGCCCAGTCTCTATACTGAATGCTTACATATGCTTGTTGACCCTCCTTGGTTTCACCTTTGGATCTATTACATTGAGAGGAGGTCAAATCTCTGAGGTTATCACTTAAAATTTATAATTGCTACAAAATTCATTCAATCATAGAGGCTGCCTGGACAAAGACTTTGGCCTCCCTTGTTTTCCTTAACTCTTACTGTAATTTATTTTCTGTTCCTGCAGTTGCTGACGCACCCTATGGACCTTGAAGATAACAGGATTTCTAACTATAAAGAGAACTGTTGTGTTTCAACATATTCTTTTCCCTAATTACGTCTAAAATTATAGACTAGCAAACAATATTAATCTGCCATTTTGCAAAGATTAATCCTAAAGCATAATCAAAGGGAATTGTATTTTATTACATTTCAACAACAAGAGTTCTTTAGTACAAGTACTCAAAGCTAGAGAAGAAATAAAAAGTAACAATAAAAGTAAAGTGCTTTTATAACATCCCTATAGTGTAGAAGGAGGTCATTTGGCCCATCAAGCCGGTACCAATAACAATTCTTCTCAGGTGCTATCGCTGTAATCCCACATATTTATTCTGTTAATTCCCTTGACACTAAAGGTCAATTTAACAATCCATCTAACCTGCACATCCTTGGAGTGTGGGAGGAAACTGGTGCCCTCAGAGGAAATGCACACGGCCATAGGGAGATTGTGCAAACTCCACATGAATAGTAACCTGAGGCCAGAATTACACCTTGCTCTCTCGCTGTGCAGCAGCAGTGCTAACCACTGCACCTCTTCCATGTGTTTCTCTTGTCTCTTCGCTTGCCCTTTTCTGACCTAGCTTCATGTTGTATTCCGAATCTTCATTCCCTCATAAATAACTTGACTGTCCATAGCCAAGTTTGTTGCATGCTGACTCTCACTGAAAATACTTGCACAGAGTAAGGAGATTCAGGTGAGAAGCTGAAAACAGTAGGGATTTAGAACAGTTCTCCCACCAATTCAGCAATTTTGGGAGAATCACAGCCACAGTTTCATCAACTCTTCAGTTGCATTCAACTTTCCTTTTCTCTTCCCCCAAAACATTGGGGTCTTCATGCTGATTTTTGAAGGAAAGGATTGACTTGGAGATTTCTTTTTCAGTCCACTCAGTGGCACAGCACATACTCTTTGAATATTTTCAGAATCCTACATGATAAAAGCAGATTTTTGCTTAATCATTAGAAGCCAAAGGAACTCATTTTAAACAGGAGAAATGATGACCACGGAACAACAGTAAAAACCTTAACTCATATACAATATAAATGGAATTTGATGTGAATTTAACTTACATGTTGATGAAAGAAATGATTTGCATTAGAGAAAGGTGCCTCTCAAATTAAGAAAGGGGAAAATATGATGGGCACAGAGTGGATATGGAAATACAGGAATTGAAGGGAAATTATTTTTTGTTTTTTTTGTTTGACATTAAACTTTGTTTTCATTTAGTTTTATTTGAATATTTGCTATTATACTATAGTTTCCTGACTTCTTTAAATCAGAATATTACTTTTTGTAAATGCAGTTAAATCATTGTTTATTGCAGTGCTATATTGGTTAAGTACAGTTGGATCATATAATTAATCTGGACTGTGTAAATTAAATTCCATTTACATTATATTGTTCAAGATTTTTACTGATGTCTAATGAGCATAATTCCTCCTATTTCCTGTAAGGGCTATTGGCTTCTGGTGACTAAGCCAGATTCTAGTTTTATTATGAAGGATTCTATAATTTTTGGGGGATTCTTGGGGATTGAAAGCAGCGATTCTGCTAATTTTCCAGCAGAACAATGACTCTGGGGTGTTCAACATAATTTCTTTTCAGTGCATATGTCACTGCAGTTCAATATTGATATATTGGAAAAATAAGATTTCATTCATATCAGATTTCTCTCAGCACAGCATCTCACAATGAATTGCTTTCAAGTGTATTAATTGTTGCATCGCAGGCTGACATGGCAGCCAATTTGTATTCTGGAAGTTCTCACAAATAGTAAACAAGGTGAATTCTAGTACTCACAGAAGAAGGCCATTCTGCTCATCAAGCCTGTGTTGGCTCTTTGCTATCTGTTGTATGTTGATTACAGCTGGCAGAGGTATGTCTGAGAAAAACTTGTTTGATGGTTGAACATAATTACATATAGATATACAAGACTATAAGTGTTAATCAGGCTAAGCCATGAGCTTTCTCCTTCTGGACTCTTGGTTGTGTGTCCATTTCATTATTATGTGGACAATGCTGTTTCTCCAGCCCCACACATTAACGTCTTCAACCCTTATATTACAGCATCCAATTTATCTAACTCTTCTGCTCTTAGCATATAACTTTATGTTTTTTCTTCAAGTATATATCCAATACTCTATTTAATATTACTGCTCAATCAGCTTGCACTACCCTTTCAGGCATCGTATTGCGGATCACAGTATCACAGGGAGTGTTGGGGACCACAGACGTCTATTTGATTGGCAAATGATTATGCTTGGCAAAGCATTGCAGTGGTTTGTCATTGTCCTCTGCAGAATGGCTCACCAGGAAACAGTCCTGCTCTTACCACCTGCTGTATTGGAAGGGTTTACAGGCTAAGATTCAACCTGTTTGGCCATGTTATGTTCAAGTCTTAAAGTGAAACTTGAACCCAGAGCTTCTAATCCCAAGGTAGAATGGTGATCATTGCACCACAAAGCCTCCCAGTCACAATAGTATCACTTAATAGAAGTTTTTTTTCCCACAGGATGTGTATATCACTGGATAAATCAGCGGTTAATGTTCTTGAGAAGGTAGTGGTAAGTTGCAGCTCATGTAATATCGATACACTCACAGTGCTGTTAGGAAATAAGGTCTAGTGATAATGAAAAACAGTGATATCGTTCCATGCCAGAAAAGTGTGTGGTTTAGAAGAGAACTTGTAGGTAATGGTACTTTTATCTATCTGGTGTCCTTCTTGCTAGCGGAGGTTATGGGTTTAGCTGTCAAAGAAGCTTTGGTAAGGTGCTGCAGTGCAACTTGTAAACGCAACTTGTAACTGCGTGTTGGTAGTGGAGAAAGTGAATGTTGAAGATAGTGGATAGGGTTCCAATCAAATGGATTTTTCCTGGATAGTATCAAGTTTCTTGAACATTGTTGGAGCTGCATTCATCCAGGCAAGTGGACAGTATTTCATCATACTCTTGACTTGAACCTTGTAGATATTGGCACTGGTGAGTCAGAATGTTAGATCCACATCATAGAATTCCCAACCCCTGACCTTCTTTATCAACCACAGTATTTATATGGATAGTCCAGTTCAGTTTCTGGTCAATCCTAGATCCCAGGTTGTAGATAGTGGGGGGATACAGTGCTTGTAATGCCATTCAATGTGAAGCAGAGATGATTGGATTCTCTCTTGTTGGAGATGGTCATTGCCTGGCACTTGTGTGGTGCAAATATTACTTGCAACTTATCATTACAAACCTGAATTTTGGTCAGGTCTTGCTGAATAGTGATACAGACTGCTTTAGTGTCCGAGGAGTTGTGAATGAAGAATTAGAATTGAACATTGTAGAATTATCAACAAATATTCCCACTTCTGATCTTATGATAGAGGGAAGAACAATGATGAAGCAGCTGAATATAGTTGGACCTTGGGCGCTACTCCAAGGAATTCCTTCAATAATGTCTTGGGACTGAGATGATTGACCTCAAATAGCTATGATATCTTCCTTTGTGTTAGGTATGACTCCAATAGGTGGTAATTTTCCGCCGATTCTCATTGACTCCTATTTTGCTTGGGCTCCTTGGTGCCAAACACAGTTTAGTTCTATCTTGGGGTCAAGGGCAAACAGTTTCAATCCACTTCCTGCATTCAACTCTTTTGATATTGAGATATTGGTGTTGGACTGGGGTAAACGCAGTAAGAAGTCTCACACCATTGTGGATAGGAATAATTATTGAGCCTCTTATTGCTTTTGTCAATCCACTTAAAATGTGTCCTCTGGTATACTGAACCTTCTGCCACTGAAATCAGGTTCTGATCACAAACAAGGCATATAAAGACACAAACTCATAAGAAAGAGTTTATGTCTTTATATGTACTGTTTGTGATCAGAATTCCACACACCTGACAAAGGAACAGCCAGTTCCAAAAGCTAGTGGCATTTACTACAAATAAACCTCTTGGTCTTTAACCTGGTGTTGTGAGACTTCTTACTGTGTTCAACTCTTTTGTCTATTTTTGGAGCAAGGCTGTAATAAGGTCAGGAGTTGAGTGGCCTTGGTGGAACCCAAACTGAGCCTCAGTGAGCAGGTTACTTCTGAGCAAGTAATGCTGTGCAGCATGGTCAATGATACCTTCCATCATTTAGCCGATGATTGAGAGTAGACTGATTGGCTGCATTGGATATATCCTGCTTTCTTGTACGAGGCATATCTAAACAATTTTCCATTTTTTCATAGCATTATAGAATTCCTATATTCCTGAAGAGGACATTGGGTCCATCAAGTCTGCATCAGCTCTCTGATAGAATATCTTACTAAGACCCAAACCCCTGATCTATCCCTGTAACCCCGCACATTTCCCATAGCTAATCTCCCTAACACTATGCATCTTGGGGGCAATTTAGCATTGCTAGTCTACCTAACCTGCATATCTCTAGACTGTGGGAAAAAAAAACAGAGCACCTGAAGGAAATCTATGCCGATACAGGGAGAATGGTTATGTGGAGTTTGTACAATTACCCAAGGTTGGAATTGAACTCGGGTCCCTGGAGCTGCAAGGCAGCACTGTGCCACCAGGTGCCAGTGTTGTAGCTGCATTGGAACAGTTTGCCTAGGGGTGTGGCTAGTTCTGGAGCACAAGTCTTCAGTACTATTGCTGGAATGTTGTCAGGGCCAAGACTCTTTGCAGTATCCAATGACTTCAACCATTTCTTGATATCATGTGGTATGAATTGAATTGGCTGAAGACTGTCATCTGGAGGAGGCTCAAGTGTATCAATCACTCAGCATTGGGGCTGGAGATGGTTGCAAATATTTCATAGAACATAGAACATTACAGCGCAGAACAGGCCCTTCGGCCTTCGATGTTGCGCCGACCAATTAGGAAAAAGCAATGACCCTCTAACCTAAACCATTCCCTTTTCGTCCATAAACTTATCTACTAACCTCTTAAACGCCACCAAACTTGGCGCATCTACAACTGCAGCAGGCAGGGCATTCCATACCCTTACCACCCTCTGGGTAAAGAACCTACCTCTGACATCTGTCCTATAACTACCACCCCTTAATTTAAAGCTATGTCCCCTCGTGCTAACTTTCTCCATCCTAGGAAAAAGGCTATCACTGTCCACCCTATCTAAACCTCTAATCATCTTATATGTTTCGATAAGGTCCCCTCTTAGCCGCCTTCTTTCTAACGAAAACAACCTCAAATCCCTCAGCTTCTCTTCACAAGACCTGCCCTCCATACCAGGCAACATCCTGGTAAACCTCCTCTGTACCCTCTCCAATGCCTCCACATCTTTCTTATAATGTGGGGACCAGAACTGCACACAATACTCCAAGTGCGGCCGCACTAGAGTTTTGTACAGTTGCAACATGACGTTGCGGCTCCGAAATTCAATCCCCCTACCAATAAAAGCTAAGACTCCGTATGCCTTCTTAACAACCTTATCGACTTGATTGCCAACTTTCAGTGATCTATGCACATATACACCAAGATCCCTCTGTTCATCAACACTATTAAGAGTCCTACCATTAGCCCTATACTCTACACATTTGTTATTCTTGCCAAAGTGAATTACCTCACACTTTTCCGCATTAAACTCCATTTGCCACCTCTCGGCCCAGCTCTGCAACTTGTCCAACCTTGTCTTCAACCTTGTCTTTTGCACTTAAAATCTCGACTCTCCCACCATTGTGAATAGGAATAATTATTGAGCCTCTTATTGCTTCTGAATCTTTTGCAAATCACCTTAAAACATGTCCTCTGGTACACTGACCCTTCTGCCACCGGAATCAAGTTTCTCCTTACTTCCTCCATAAAACCAGTCATGATTTTGAACATCTTTCTCCAATCTCTTCTTCAGCCTCTCTGCTGTAAGGAGAACAATCTGAATTTTTACTCTCCTCTACCTAACTTCATCTTGGTGCCGTTCAACAAATGTAAGATTCTTTTGCATTTTATCCAAGGCCTTAATGTCCTTCCTGAATTGTGGTGGTCAGACTTAAATATATTATTCTAACTGAGGCCTAGTCTGTCTTTTAAAAACATTTCCCCTAACTCAGGCTCTGCCCTCTCACCACCATTTCATCTATAAGAAATATTATTAATTGACAAATTTGTCCCCTAATTATAATGTACAAAATACTGTGAGGAGGGGAAGAATAATGGACCTCTTTCATGCATCTCTCATCTCTCCCAAAGCCGTAGCTTTTGTACTTGTTTCTTCTATTAGTAAAGCCAAGGATCCCATATACTTTATTAACAACCTCCTCAGCTTGTCTTTCTACCTTCAAAGATGTTTACGTACACATCCCTAACTTTCATTGTTCCTCCCTTCTATTGAATAGCATTTAAATTACCATGCTTCATATTAACTTAAGTACCAACATGGATCATTTCACAGTTTGTACATTCAACTTCATTGGCTATGCATCTGTCCATTTAACAAGTCCATCAATACCGTCCTAAAGTCAATAGGCTTCCCCTTATTGTTTACTATGCTTCCAAGATTATTATCATCTGCTGCTATGTATGTCCTGTCTCAGTCATAAATCTATACCAAATGACTAGCGGTCCTTATGCCAACTGCAGTGAGTTCTAATACCATCCAATCAGTGCGTACCACTCTCTAGTCTGAGAAGCAATTGTTCACAAATTTCTGCTTTCTGTTCCTGAACACATTTTTTTTACTGTCCATCTAATCCTGTGTACTTTAATTTAGCTAGCAAGTCTATTATTGAGTACTTTTGTAAACCATCTTTTGAAAGTTCGTAAACATAGCAACAACCATACAACCCTATTCAATCATCGCCACTACTTCATCAACAAACTTGATCCAATTAGACAGGACTTGCCTTTAACAAATCCTGGCTGACTTTTATTTGTTCGTCCAGACTATCACAAATGCCAATTAATTTTCTCGCAGTGTTTCCATTACCAAGGTTTGGCTGACAGATCTGTAGTTGCTGGGTTAATCCTTCTTTCCTTTGTAAGCAGGGGTGCAACATTTGCAATGAAATCCATGAACACTATCCCATATTTGAGGAGGATTGATCAGAGCTTCTGCACTTTTCAGTTTATTTTCCTCTGTGACCCTCAGTAACCAGGTGACTTTTCTATTTTGAGAATTGCAAAATTCTTAAGCATCTCATTTTTATATATTTAATCTTGTCCAATATCACTACTGCCTCCTCTTTAATGCTACATTAGCAGCATCCTTTTCCGGAGTGTGTATCTCGGCCGTATCCTCTGCCTTTGGCCCTTTCACCCTATACATATTAATATAATAGTATTTGCTTTTTTTTCTTGTAAGCTGTTAATTCTTCCTTTCACAACCCCTCTTTGCCCTTCCTAGTCTCTTTCCTTTACATTTTCTCTTTGCATACTCAATATTAAACTTGATTCTCTAAGACTTGAAGAATTGGAAATTTAAAAATATTTCCTATTTTGGTTGTTTAATAAATGGAATATTTAACAGATAAAAGTTAATGTTCTTCAGACTTCTTGGGAGGAACATTTTGGTCCCAGCAGCAGTGGGAAGCATGGCAGCTGGAGGAATGTCAAGGTGAACTATCAGAATTCTGTTCTTGGGACTCTGAATTCAGGTCAAACTTCCACATGAACAATGTCAGGAAGACCTTTTGCATATATTTGACATTGATACATTGATGACATTGATATACTCATTAAAACATGACCTTGCTGGAGCTAGCACTGAATTAAGTTCTCCGCAGTGAGAAACTAGAACATTCAGTTTTATGTCTGCCTCTAAGTGGCACAGACCTGTGAGCTTCACTTCATCAATGACTTCAAAATAAATAGATGTTGATTTTACCTACCTTTACGACTGTTGTTGCGAGATACTTGATGCCTGAATCACAAGCTGTGCCAAGGCTCAGCATAGAAGGCAAGACCAGCGGGAATGGGAGAGACAGATGTGGGAATGAGTGGTGAGGGGTGGGGGGGTGGTTTGGGGTTGGTGGTGGGAAGCCATGATGTGGAACACAAGCAGGGAGAGATGAGGCAGGACGGAGGGGTGGGATTCAGACAAGCCATGTGTGGATGCCATTACAGGAGCATGGTGTGGCAGACGTGCCACATCTCATAGCTACAGGATTTCAAGAGGAATAAGGTGAAGGCAAGTTTTCATGATCAGAGTTATCTTCAGACTTCGATGCAAGGGATACAAAAAACTTTCAACATCAGTATCAACATATCAGGAAAGGTCATCGATCTCACAGTGATCACTGAGGTAACATAAGTCACCTTCGACTCTAAAGATGGGATCAACTTTGGAAGGCACAGTAGCTTAAGGAACATTTGGTCATTGTGGAATGTGATAAGCACTTCACTAGTGCAGCTCCTTTAGCAAATCCTACAGCCCTTTCAACCATGACATCGACAGGTCAATGGGCATAGCGGCTTTCAAATGGCTGAAACGCCATTGTACACATGGATGCACTCTTATCAGTAGGATGGCAGCTTAGCAAGGTGGTGCTGAGAGGAAAAACGTTCATCAATGGCTAACATTTGACCATTTCAAGAGGGAGCAACATCCAGACAGCAACATGTCTCAAAACACCAGCTCTCATGCATGAATAATGCAGAAACCTCATCCTGTTACTGATCTACAGGATGCCATCAGACATCAGGATGCAGTGGCTTGTTACTTGACCACATGCACTCAAAGCTGCAAGTTATGTTCAAATTGTCAGCACAAAGAATGGCTCAGCAGGACCCTCGTTTGGTTTTCGACACCCATTCATGACCCTGCATTTGTTGTAAGCCTGTTAAGTTTACATCCTGTTTTGTCTTGGTATTTTGGAGTTATGTGGCCAAGTCAATATTGATACAGCAGCTCATGATATCTCCTTCCCTTCATAGATGCTGCTACGCAGGAAGTATCATTTCTATACCATCATGGTCTTCGATTCTGTCCAGCTCAGTAAGGCCAATCCTTTCCATCTATTCTAAGACAATGAGTGTGCAGTAATGCAATGTATTCTACATTGATTTGTATGCTGTGCCTTTACTGAAGGACTCAGTGAAACACTGCTATGCGACCATTCAGGAGCAAGATGCCATTCTGACAGTAAGTAAGGTGAGCCTCTAACATCACATGCTCTGGCAAATATTTCAAATGTCACCAAGTGGAACCTTTTCAATCTCTCAGTGCCATGCATAGGGAGAGAAGGAACTAATAATGGACTAAAATTCAGCATCAAATGCAGAGACAAAAAACAGGGAGGCATGAAATGTTAAGATGTTTGATGATTAAAAAGACTTTTTCCAAAAACTTGTGTAATATGTCTTGGGAAGCAGAAGTCCCTTCATCCCTTTATTTACAAACTCTAACAGCACTACACAGAGTCTATTTCAGAGAGGGTCAGAGGATTTTTTCAAGGCAAAATCTCCCTGATTGGCCCATCAATTAGCTTCTTAATCAAGGAGTTCATACTCCAATAGCCAACCTCAATGGCCTGGTTGAAGTCATTACAACTTAGTCATAATGTGCTTTGTCCACATCATGCTCGCATACATAGCACCTCTGTTCACAAAAGGTTTTCAGTTTTCTGCTTCCACCTCTAGATGGGTCTCCAAAATGGGAAATTGCACCCTTAGACTTTAGTACAGAAGATTTTGCAATTGTGTACAACTGCTAGATTCTTTTAACTTGACTGCATTCATTACAGACAAAGTATCTGCATCTCCAGACATGACAGAACACAGGGAATTTTTTTCTAAAGTTTGTTCCATAGAATCCCAACAATATTGAAGGAGGCTATTCAGCCCATCGAGTCTACACTGATTACAATCCCACCCAGGCCCATATGCATGCAACCCCACACATTTACTTTGATAATTCCCCCCAGTATGGCCAACCCACCTAACCGCACATCTTTGGACTGTAGGAGGAAACCTGAGCACTCAGAGGAAACCCTCACAGACACACGGAGAAAGTGCAAACTTTGCACAGACAACAACCCAATGCCAGAATTGAATCCGGGTCCCTGACACTGTAAGGCAGCAACGCTAACCACTGTGCCACCATGCTGCCCCATTTCACAACCTATCAATTAATGAGCAACATTGGGAATGCATTCTGTGATGTTACACTGTCTTGAACTCAAATAGATAACTACATTGGATAGGCATGTGTCATACTATGTTCTATTCTCATGCATGTTATTTTGTGGGCTGCTTTGGGAAATACAGGCAGATTCTGTTGGATAGTGATAGTTGGGAGGGGTAATGGATTAGGGGCAATCCGATAGATAGTAGTGATCAGCAGTTGCAGGTGGGTACTGGTAAAGGGCAGACCTGTATACAGTTTTCAAATTATGGTACAAATTCAAGAGATATTGGTATTGACACATTTATCAGAGAACGTACTTCGGGCTATGGCTGGAGGAGGTTCATGATAAGCCTAGCAACTGATATCTGAGAATCCAGATCTGATATACTGTTACAAAATTACTTTTCTATACTGACATTAATTTCATACAATAAAGCAAAACTGGGTGCAAACTTTTAGAAACAAGAGATAAGCATACCTACATACTGAGGTTCGATAGATTGAGGTTTAATATACAGTAGTAAAAGTCAATATAAGAGACAATTATTTATGGATAGTTCTATATGTGCATCATATTTAAATCATTTTGGCATGTATCTATAATTACATATTGTTTTCAGCAGCATACTTGTTTATTTTTATTACCAATCTAGTAATGGGTAGAAATGGCTTTTTTTGATCAATATAAAATTTAAAATTAGCAAAAAGGATTTTCTTTATTTGCAGTTTGAACATTGAACAAATAATATGTTACCATATTTTTTTAGGAAGCAGCAGTTTATTCTTCAATCAGAGGATATTGTGTATATACATCATTGAATGAACTTTAGTCCAAGCGGCAGTTGAATAAATAATGATGAGCTGACCAAACGTATTGTGTTTGTATACTATGAGAATAAAATTCCAACACATATTAAGAGAAAGGAAAGTTTTGAAATCTTTTTTCAGGATGGGGTAATATGATGATGGACATTTTGAGTCTTTATCTAATTGCAAAATTATTCTTACGAGTGGCAGACTTTTAAAATCAAATTTCTGTGCTATGTAGGACTTGAGTGTTGATGCTACATTGTTATAGAATGGGTAGGACTTGAGTGTTAATGCTACATTATTATAGGATTGAACGCTGAGTGTAGGTGAGTATTTCTATCATGGTCAGCCATATTTGTTTGATACAGTACTGTGGTTCTACTAATGGAACATTCTTTCAACCAATGACATGCTGCCTAAATTCCAAGTAGCGTGAAGAATCAGAAAATAAGAGTTTTAAATCACTGCACCTCCTGACATATTATGGGCCTAAATTACATTAGAGACCAGCTGAATGTTCTGGAAAGAGGCAGGAATCAAAGATCAGGCCATGATTGACTCGAGTCATTCCTGTAAAGGCAGAACCTTCATCTGTCTTTCACAGCACAAATGGCTAGTAAATAGTCAGGGCAGTATTTGAGAACCTTGAGGTAAGTAATACACCAAGCAGATTATAACAAAAAACATATTTATATAGGATCTTTAAACACAATATTCCAATTCACTTCTCAGAAATATTTTAAAAGTAGGAACTGAGCCAATGACACTAAGAGAGGTCTGAGCATGTGTATATGGGCGAAAGAGGGGTATGTGTGTGTATGGGTGAGAGAGAGTGGTGAGTGTACATGGGTGAGAGAGATGCATGAGTGTGTATGGGTGAGAGAGAGGGATGAGTGTGTATGGGTGAGAGAGAGTGGTGAGTGCACATGGGTGAGAGGGAGGCATGAGTGTGTATGGGTGAGAGAGAGGCATGAGTGTGTATGGGTGAGAGAGAGGCATGAGTGTGTATGGGTGAGAGAGAGGGATGAGTGTGTATGGGTGAGAGTGAGGGATGAGAGTGTATGGGTGAGAGAGAGGCATGAGTGTGTATGGGTGAGAGTGAGGGATGAGTGTGTATGGGTGAGAGTGAGGGATGAGTGTGTATGGGTGAGAGAGAGGGATGAGTGTGTATGGGTGAGAGAGAGCGGTGAGTGTGTATGGGTGAGAGAGAGGGATGAGTGTGTATGGGTGAGAGAGAGGGATGAGTGTGTATGGGTGAGAGTGAGGGATGAGTGTGTATGGGTGAGAGAGAGGGATGAGTGTGTATGGGTGAGAGACAGCAGTGAGTGTGTATGGGTGAGAGAGAGCAGTGAGTGTGTATGGGTGAGAGAGAGGCATGAGTGTGTATGGGTGAGAGAGAGGGATGAGTGTGTATGGGTGAGAGAGAGGGATGAGTGTGTATGGGTGAGAGTGAGGGATGAGAGTGTATGGGTGAGAGAGAGGGATGAGTGTGTATGGGTGAGAGTGAGGGATGAGTGTGTATGGGTGAGAGTGAGGGATGAGTGTGTATGGGTGAGAGAGAGGGATGAGTGTGTATGGGTGAGAGAGAGGGATGAGTGTGTATGGGTGAGAGTGAGGGATGAGTGTGTATGGGTGAGAGAGAGGGATGAGTGTGTATGGGCGAGAGAGAGCAGTGAGTGTGTATGGGTGAGAGAGAGGGATGAGTGTGTATGGGTGAGAGAGAGCGGTGAGTGTGTATGGGTGAGAGAGAGGGATGAGTGTGTATGGGTGAGAGAGAGGGGTGAGTGTGTATGGGTGAGAGAGAGGGATGAGTGTGTATGGGTGAGAGACAGCAGTGAGTGTGTATGGGTGAGAGAGAGCAGTGAGTGTGTATGGGTGAGAGAGAGCGGTGAGTGTGTATGGGTGAGAGAGAGGGATGAGTGTGTATGGGTGAGAGAGAGCAGTGAGTGTGTATGGGTGAGAGAGAGGGATGAGTGTGTATGGGTGAGAGAGAGGGATGAGTGTGTATGGGTGAGAGAGAGCAGTGAGTGTGTATGGGTGAGAGAGAGCGGTGAGTGTGTATGGGTGAGAGAGAGCGGTGAGTGTGTATGGGTGAGAGAGAGCGGTGAGTGTGTTTGGGTGAGAGAGAGTGGTGTGTGCATGTGCTGAATGAAGCACCCCTTATGTTAAACAAAATTATGAGCAAAAGAAGCAGCATCATCCTCCAAGGAAGACCACAAAATGAAGGTATGACTTTGGTATTTGTTGAATAAGGGAACTTTTAAATGATAACATATGTACATGTATGTACATATAAGAAATAGAAAATACTTCTATCAATTTGTTTTTCCATGTTTGTACCTAATGCACAAATACAATCAATTCTTTGTGGTTTAACTCTTTAACCTCATGAGAGTGTTTATAATGAGCTCCATCAAAACCCTGGGAAGATCAAAAAGATTCCATGACTGGAGAAGGTCGAGAAGTCCTCACTTAAAGGATTGGAATCCTTTCCTGCCTGAACCATTTTTTCAGTTGCTTGTCAATATAAATCTTAGATTTAAACATACCACTTAAGTAGAGCTTTTTTTATTAAGAAACCTGCAAATTCTTCCAACATGCCAATGGCTAGTGGTAAGAGCAGGAAAGACCTTTGGTCAGTTATGCTTGCTGTGGAGTGGCTCCCTTAAGCTATATAAGCCCTTGGCAACAGACTATGTCCTGTTCTGGGAATTACTAGGTATGAAAGCAGATGAAAGTCTGCCTTAGTGCACCACTAGGTGCGGGATGAGAATTGGAATAAAAGTTCAACCATGTGTATGAAATGATTTCCTTATTGTCTGTTAAATTTAACCTCCCAAACTATTAAACTTTAAAAGGAATTATTTATACTACTTTTTGCTCAAAGCACTGAACTGTATTCCTGCAAGTGCAAAGAAAATACAGGAGCTGGAATGACAATATTTATGATCTATCTGGAATTGAATGAAGAACTTGTTAAAATAGATAGCCAGAAGTTGGTGCATGTGTTCCAGTTTGTGTAATATAGAATGAGTATTATTTGTGATTTTAAGTTTCCTGAGATGATGCATATATTCTGAACAGACTGCTTATGGGATATTTAAGCTGGCAGTACAGATGACTTAACTTGAATCCATACCTGACTGAATAGCAGAGCTAACTGAAAGAGAGAGACAGCATACAACACAACTTGTACATAGAAACAGACAATTTTGCAATGGAAAGTTATGATGTCTCTCTGACGCATGTGGCAAATCCTGGACATGCTCTTTAACCAAAAGGAAAATCGCTGGAAAATCTCAGCAGGTCTGGCAGCATCTGTAAGGGGAGTCCAGATGACTCTTTGTCAAAGCTAAAAAGATCATAACTGGAACAGGGCAAAGGGTCATCTGGACTCGATATAGCAATTCTTTTCTCTCCTTACAGATGTTGCCAGACCTACTGAGATTTTCCAGTGTTTCCTTTTTTTGGTTTTGGATTCTAGCATCCGCAGTAATTTGCTTTAATTTTATGGACATTCTCTTTGGTCAGTCCAAAATTTGTCAGTCTTCCACTGCAAAGAGTTGTCCCTAGGTCTTGCAGAGTGGCATATTCCAGAGCCCAGGACTACATGCCGAGGGGCGCACTAAAGCTCGGGGTAGCCGCCGCAGAGATGTAACGGGAAAGATCGCTGTCAAAGACCTTTCAGCCATTGCATACCAAGGGAAGGGGAATTGCATAGAATCCCCTCGGGTTATATGACTCACATTGAATGTGTACGTAGAATATCATAGAACATAGAACATAGAACATTACAGCACAGAACAGGCCCTTCGGCCTTCGATGTTGCGCCGACCAATATAAAAAGCAATGCCCCTCCAAACTAAATCATTCCCTTCTCTTCCATATACTTATCAACTAACCTCTTAAACGCCACCAAACTTGGCGCATCTACAACCGCTGCAGGCCGGGCATTCCACTCCCGAACCACCCTTTGGATAAAGAACCTGCCTCTGATATCCGTCCTATAACTATCACCCCTTAATTTAAAGCTGTGTCCCCTTGTGCTAGCTTTTTCCATCCTAGGAAAAAGGCTATCACTATCCACCCTATCTAAACCTCTAATCATCTTATATGTTTCGATTAGGTCCCCTCTTAGCCGCCTCCTTTCTAACGAATACAACCTCAAATCCCTCAGCCTCTCCTCATAAGACCTGCCCTCCATACCAGGCAACATCCTGGTAAACATCATGTACATCACAATTGTATTGAAGCACTTCAGAGTGCAACTTGATCTATGTAGACTCACTTACCAACATTCCAATCTGTAATTATCTTGCAATTGTGTCTTTGCCTATATATATATAATATATATGCCATGTTTGTGAAACTACCTCTCCACTTACCTGATAAAGCTCATGCTTCCAAATAAACCTGTTGGACTTTAATCTGGTGTTGTGAAACTCCTTACTGTGTTGACAACCTAAATATCTGCATCATTTGTAATGAGCATTTTGAAATGTCTGTTAAGTCCCTTTGACTCTACTGACTTGGACTGCAAGATGATAGATATAAAAGACTTGAATATTATTGCACTTTCTCAGATGGTCATTTTGCAATGTTTACAATGTTCCTTCAGCAATTTTATGAGTGAAGTAGATCCTTGCATAAAAAGGGCAAGCCTGAACATGTCCTCATTTAACGTTCACACTCTCTACCTAGCAGGTGGCTCCAGATATAACCACAACTGAGAACTCGGGCTGATTTTTATTTTTCCTCTCTTTCATTTCCTGATAGGGCAGTTGCGGAACTTTACTATCATCTCAACTAAATGAGTTCATCGGGAGCAAGACAGTTTGCCGGGCTGACATGGTTGAAACGGGAGGTTTTAATTTACCAGTTTGAACCTTCATCACTGCTCTGACACTAGCCAGTGTGGGTTCACAAGATGTGGCCCTGTATCGTTCTGCCAGCGTGTACAGGCTGCTCTGCGAGATAGGTGGAAATTCATCAAATCGTTGTGGGCAATGCCTAGAATAATGATTGAAAACAGTAAGTGATAGATGTCTCCATGGTGCTATTGGGTAATGAGTTCACTGAGAGGATAAAAAAAGTCAAAGCAAACATCTTCACCTGGATTTTGTGAGATTGTAAATTATTCTGTGCACTTGGAAAATTTGAAGATTTTAAGCTGGGATCAAGCTCTCTTAAGATGTATTATTATCGTTTGAATACAGTCCGTTGTTCAATGCCATATTATGGTCAGAAGAGCTACTGATAAATGTAACTCAGCCTAAAGTTAAAGTTTTATTTATTAGTCACAAGTAGGCTCACACTCATACCGTAATGAAGTTTCTATGAAAATCCCCCAGTTGCCACACTCCGGCACCTGTTCGACTGCACTGAAGGAGAGTTTAGCAGGGCCAATTCACCTAAACTACACATATTTGGACTGTGGGAGGAAACTGGAGCACTCAATGGAAACCCACGCACACTCGGGGAACATGTGCAAAAGACAATGACCCAAGATGGGAATCAAACCCATGTTCTTGGTGCTATGAGGCAGTATTAACAACTGTACCATCATATCACCCCAATCGTCCCTGCTCCAGAATATTAGCCCAGATAATAATCTAAATCCAGGCTCCAGATTCCTTATTCTATCTTTTTCACCCATATTTCATTTTATTACAAAATAACAGCAAGGACAGTGAAACAAATTTTGGTTACAGTGCTGTACTGCTGTGTATTATTCATCCATGCTCCTTTTCCCTTCACTGTCAAGGATTTAGTAGCTGCATCAAGAAAGGAATGACCAGGGTGGGGTTAACTGGGCCTGGGATATCAGTCAAATTTTCAGCTGGCTTTCGGTAAATGAAGGTTTTTATCATCCCTGTGATGGCGATTACCCCGCCATTGCCCCCACCTCACCGTCATGACTGGAGTCCTGACAAACGAGAGCAGAAAGTATTGCAAGAAAGCCAAAACCCTATTTTGTGTCACTGTAAAACTGCCTTGCGACCGTCCGCTCCACCCATCAAAAGCAAGCTGCGTTTCCTGCCATGGCACATCAGGAATGTCATTTTAATATATTTGCATCTTATTATCAACACTGCAGACAACACAACATGAAAATCCATGATTGTGTCCAGTAGGAAATATGCCATTAGTTGCATCCACTCATGCACTTCTTGCAATGTGGGGAAAACCCCCTCCCATGACATGGATAACTAGAAGCATTTAAGGGCAAGAATTCTGCTCCTAAATCTTGAATGCATATCCAAATAATAGATGTGTTCTCTCCAAAGCTTCTTTCTTTGGCTTCTTTTTATTACAACTCAGTTTCAAAACCTTGTGAGATTCTGGTTACAGCAGATGCTCTTGGCCAAAGAAAATATGTAGCATTGGATAAAAGAAAATCTTTACTCAACGGAATGAAGTTACTCAGAGTATAATTGCACAAAATTGTTGTTTAATCAGCATGTAAGGTTTACAAATCATCGATCTCCATCCAGTTAGTTATTCACCTGAGTAAAGGTTAATACTGGTGTCGTAATTACATACATGCTATTTGTTACTTCAACTGTATGTGATTGAAATGGATTCAATTTATGTCAACTCATACATGCAAATATATTTTAAGTGAGTAAGTCTCAGAATGGATGTTACTTCTACATTTGGTATACATGTGATGGGTCAGAACCAGGTAGTATAACTGATGATTGAAAGTTCATTTCATTTTAGATTAAATGAACAGCAACTGTTTCCAATGGCTGAAGGGTCAATGACAAGAAGGCAGAGATGTGAGATGATTGGAATAAGACCTAGAGGCGTCATGAGGAAAAATCATTTTATGTAATGAGTGAATAGGATTTGGACCGCAATGCCACATATGGTGACGAAAATGGTTTCACCATAAATTTCAAAATGGTGAAATACTTCAAAAGGAAGAAAAATGCTGGGGTGTGAGGAAAGAGCAGGAGAGGGGACAGACCAGATTACTCTTCAAAAGTTTATTTATTAATATCACAAGTAGACCTACATTCACACTGCAATGAAGTTACTGTGAAAATCCCCTAGTTGGCACATTCCGGGTACACTGTTCAGGTACACTGAGGTAGAATTTAGCATGGCCAATGCACCTGACCAGTATGTCTTTTGGGAGGAAACCAGAGCACCGGAAGAAACCCATGCAGACACAGGGAGAACATGCAGACTTCGCATAGTGACCCAAGCCAGGAATCAAACCTAGATCCGTGAGGCAACAGAGCCAACCACCCTGTCGCTGTATCATGTCAAATGTAGATTCAGTGAGCTGTATGGCCTCCTTTTGCGCTGCACATTTTATAGCCGGAGTTAAAATATTATATCTATATATCATATGCAACTGGTATATTGAAGTATTAAGGCTACCTTGTCAAAATCAAAAAAGTTTCATGAATAATAATTGTTTACTGGGTGTGACATCCAGAAACATTTTGAGGGAATCCAGTGAAGGTTCGCCAGACTGACTCCTGGAATGGCAGGACTGATTATGAAGAGAGACTGGATAAACTGGGCTGGAATTTAGAAAAATGAGAGCAGATTTCATAGAAACATATAAAATCCTGGTGGGATTTGGACAGGCTAGATGCAGGAAGAATATTCCCAATGTTGGTCAGAACCAGGGGTCACTCTCTAAGAATAAGAAGGAAGCCATTCAGAACTGAGATGAGAGAGAACCTCTTCACTCAGAGAATTGTGAACCTGTGGAATTCTATACCACAGAAAGCTGTTGGGGCCAGTTCATTAAACATGTTCAAGAGGCAGCTGGATGAGGCCCTTGTGACTACATGAATTAAGGGGTATGGAGAGAAAGTGGGAATGGGATATGGAAAGTGCATGATCACCCATGATTGTATTGAATGATAGTGCAAGCGCGAAGGCCTGAATGCGCCATTCCTGCATGTATTTCTGTGCTTCTATGTTTCTAGGAGACGATCAGAAGAATTTTACTGCTCCACCCACCACGGGAATCAGAGCGGGCAAGGAATGTTGACTTCGAGCAAAGCCATAGAGTCCCATTCCATATCTCTGCAGGGTGTTCATGGAATACCCATATTACCTAGCCTCTGTCACTGACCATCAGGGATGGGAATGCAGATAGTTTCCCTCTGCAGAGGCAAGTGGGAATTCTCACTAAATCATGTGACTCTGGCCTGATTACTTCCCAACATTTGTGCAGTTTGAGATGCTGGATTGTTCGTTCTCCACTATTTTATCTGGCACCATATTTAAAATGCTCCCAACTTCTACTCACCCATCGTTGAAGAAGAAGATTAATTGCCTAGGGTATCCTGAAGTTAGAAAATCCATACCATTGCTGTATTTATGTTTCATGGTTCACGGTCTGATTGCTGGAGGCCTCCATCTTCCCTTCTGATCTCCACAAATTGCCCAAGATCTTATTGCAGATAATTCTGACATTTTCATGCCATGGTGATCCAGACATGTTCTGGGCTGGTGGTGGGGATGATTGTTCAAAGGGTGTCAGTATCCAGTTGGGCCCTTACCTGCATCCCATTAATGGGATGCAAAGCCGTTTCACTCTGGCCTCTGGCAGGAATGCTGACCCATCATGACAGGCAGAACACACATTCTCACCATCAATTCATGCCAGCCGGAAAACAATTATTCACCGCTTGCCACATTGTTCTACCTCATCCCTTCCACATGCCACCATTAAACCCACTCTGAAAGATTCCATCCAATGACTTGGGGAGCGATGTAGAGTAAAGGGTTAACATCAGGCGCACCTGATCAGTGTATGTATGATACAAAGTTGCATGATTAAGAAACTGAGATCTGGTGGGAAGCAGAAGTACAAGCTCATATAGAGTCCTCAAATCCATATAGATCTGTAAATAAAAAAGATTGGCTTTTTCAAAGCTTTCTTAGGGAAACAAGCAAATCCTAAAGAATCCTGTCTACACCTCAGATCCAAGATGAAACAAAGACAGTGAGTTCATGCTCTACAGAGATACTTCCAACATTCAAAAAGACCGTCTTAGCAATCTTAGAAATCAATTGAATGACAGATCCCCAGATTGCCAAGGCACCCTCAAGCCTCTTGGTCCACTTTAATCTGCAGTGGGATGGCAGCCAGCTGAGTTTGCATAACTTCAGGGTGAGTTTCCAAAGTTTCAATCCTTCTCCAGCATTAGCAATGGCTGTTCCAACAACAGCCAACTCTGTCTTCCCCCATCAAGGTTAACACATGCAGGAATGCCTGCCCCTTCCCATTTGCTGCTGCTGCCTCTGGTTGCCTGCACCTAATTCTGCAAGAAAGCTGGAAATAGAACATAGAACATAGAACAATACAGCGCAGAACAGGCCCTTCGGCCTTCGATGTTGTGCCGACCAAAATAAAAAGCAATGCCCCTCCTAACTAAACCATTCCCCTCTCATCCATATACTTATCAACTAACCTCTTAAACGCCACCAAACTTGGCGCATCTACCACAGCTGCAGGCAGGGCATTCCACTCCCTAATCACTCTTTGAGTAAAGAACCTACCTCTGATATCCGTCCTATAAATCATACCCCTTAATTTAAAGCTGTGTCCCCTCGTGCTAGCTTTCTCCATCCTAGGAAAAGGCTATCACTGTCCACCCTATCTAAACCTCTAATCATCTTATATGTTTCGATTAGGTCCCCTCTTAGCCGCCTCCTTTATAACGAAAACAACCTCAAATCCCTCAGCCTCTCTTCATAAGACCTGCCCTCCCTACCAGGCAACATCCTGGTAAACCTCCTCTGTACCCTCTCCAATGCCTCCACATCTTTCTTATAATGTGGGGACCAGAACTGCACACAATACTCAAGTGCGGCCGCACTAGAGTTTTGTACAGTTGCAACATGATGCTGCGGCTCCTAAATTCAATCCCCCTACCAATAAAAGCTAAGACTCCATATGCCTTCTTAACAACTTTATCCACTTGACGGCCTACTTTCAGGGATCTATTGACACATACACCAAGATCCTTCTGTTCCTCAACACTATTAAGAGCCCTACCATTAGCCCTATAATCTACACATTTATTGTTCCTGCCAAAGTGCATTACCTCACACTTTTCCACATTAAACTCCATTTGCCACCTCTCGGCCCAGCTCTGCAACTTGTCAAGTCACTCTGTAAACTAAAACACCCCTCTTCACTATCTACCACACCACCAACTTTAGTATCATCTGCAAATTTACTGATCCATCCCTCAATACCCTCATCCAGATCATTTATAAAAATTACAAACAGCAGGGCCCCCAAAACAGACCCCTGAGGCACACCACTCGTCACCGAACTCCACGATGAATATCTCCCATCAACCACCACCTCTGTCTTCTATCTGCCAGCCAATTCCTAATCCAATTAGCTAAATCACCCTCTATTCCACACATCTGCATTTTCTGTAGAAGTCTTCCATGGGCAACCTTATCAAAAGCCTTACTAAAGTCCATATATACTACATCAACCGCCTTACCCCCATCCACCTCTCTGGTCACTTTCTCAAAAAACTCAATGAGGTTAGTAAGGCATGACATACCCTTCACAAAACCATGCTGACTATCCCCAATCAATTCATTTCTCTCTAAATAACTATAAATCCTATCCCTAATAATTCTCTCCAATACATTGCCCACCACAGAAGTAAGAATCACTGGCCTATAATTCCCAGGAAGGTCTCTCTTCCCCTTCTTAAACAATGGGACCACATTCGCCATCCTCCAGTCCTCCGGAACCACACCCGTAACCAACGAGGACCTGAAGATCAGAGCCAGAGGCTCTGCAATCTCCTCTCTGCCTCCCAGAGAATCCTAGGGTAAATCCCGTCCGGCCCAGGGGACTTATCCAACTTCAAACCCTCGAGAATTTCTAACACATCCTCCCTATCTACTACAATATTCCCCAATTTGCAACCCTGTACCTCAGTGCTCTCCACAGCTACATTTCCAGCACCCTGCGTGAATACCGAAGAGAAATATTTATTCAGTGCCTCACCAATCTCTTCAGGCTCCACGCACAACTTCCCACTGCTGTCTATGACTGGCCCTAATCTTGCCCTAACCAATCTTCTATTCTTAACATATCGAAAGAATGTAAAAGTGAGCCTCATGTTTTAGGTGTGGTGGCTGTCACAATTGAATAGCAGGCAAAGTGTGTAAGCTGTGAGATGTGGGTATTAGGTTTGCAGCAGTGCTAGGTTATGAGAGTGAGATGGGGCATATATGTGTTAGAAATGAGCTGTGATTAATAAAAATTGTTGATCGCGTGATGGCTGGTTGGTGAAGTGGTGAAGTTTTTTAATTCACTTGTAGGACATGGGCAATACTGGCTGCCCATTCCTAGTTACCCTTGAGAAGGTGGTGATGAGCTGCTTTCTTGAATCACTGCAGTCTATGCGCTAAAGAGTTGACCCACAATGCCTTTAGGGAGGGAATTCCAGATTTGGACTCAGTGACAGCAAAAGACGATACATTTCCAAGTCAGGATGCTGAGTGGCTTGGAGGGGAACTTGCTGATACTGGTGTTCCCATATATCTGTTGCCCTTGAACTTCTAGATGGAAATTGTTATAGATTTGGAAGGTGCTGTCTAAGGATCTTTAATGAATGTTCAGAGTGCATCTTGTAGATAGTACACATTACTGGTACTGAGCATCGGTGATGGAGGGAGTGGATGTTTGTGTTTGAGTCTATTGTTATATTTGGTAGGATATGGCATTTCACTGACCTTGACCACATGTGTGACGGCATTAAATTTCTTATGGCATTGTGTCAAGGTTCTCAGGACTTGTCTCTTGTCATTAACCTCTGCTATCTGCTTCAACTCCTTTCAGTGCATGTGGCTGAAGGGCCTCCTGCGAGTACAGAGTGTCTCCCGTCTTTTCCATCTCCTCATCAATGTCTCCAGTACAGCATCTGAAACTGCTTTCCACCATGTTAGTCAATGTCTCGCTGGTCAGACTCACATCCTGCCAGGGTTTATATTCGCTGGAGTTTAGAAGGCTGAGAAGAGATCTGATTGAGGTATATATAATTTTAAAAGGCTTTGATAAACTAAATGTAAGCCAAATGCTTCCCCTCATGGGGCAATCTGGAACAAGAAGTCACAGGTATAAGTTGAGAGGCAGTAGTTTTAAAACTGAGGTGAGGAAGAATTACTTCTCGCAAGGATAGTGAATTTACGGAACTCGCTGCCTCATAGTGTGGTGGAGTCTGAATCATTGAATGGTTTCAAGAGGGAGATGAGGAACAGGTGGGGAGGTGGATTTGAGACCAGAGAGAGATGAGCCATGATCTGATTGAATGGTGGAACAGGCTCAGAAGGGCTGAATTTGCCTACTTCTGCTCCAAATTTCTAAAACTGCCAGAAGCTACTCCAGCCACAAGACAGCTCTTCAAGGGGTGCAAATCAGCTCATGCCACTCACAATATTAGTCTCCTGCAGAGGTATCTGATCATTCAACAGCATGGTTTGAGCTGGTCGATGCTGAAATCATATAGCAGCAAGCAGCACCAAATTTGCACATTGCCTGTATTGCGGTCAATGGGGAAGGGTTCATAGTGCACTGAGATTTCCGTGCCCCCTTTGGGAATTATCGTATTTAGCCTCTCCATAAGGCATGAGTCAGTCATTATGAACTGCCTCTAATTCTCTTATACAATCAATGAGAGGAGTAGACATCTTCCCTGCCTCACATCATAGCCTTTTCATGTGATATCTTGTCATATGAATTTGTTTGCAAGACTCTGGTGCAGTAAATTGAATATGAAACTCTGCTGCTGTACTCTGAAAGGTGCTCCATTATTTAGGAGCCTCTGTCTTAGTAATACACAGTGCTGTATTTAATTAGCAAGAAGATTCTCAGAGAAGAGACTTAGTTGCTTTTATTTATGTTGTTGCCTGTAAACAAAACCGAATCCAAACTATGTCATCTTAGGCCTGTGAAATAATAATCCAAGCAAGTTTGTCACGACGAGCTGAAATATTTTGTGATTACTATCTCCATTAATAGTGTGTCAGGCTAGACAAAAGTTGAACAAGGCATTGTTTCAGACCCCAGTTATTAATATCTCCCAAGAGAGTAATGTAGCTATGTGAATCCACATTTGAATGTTCAAAGTAATTAATAAAACGAGCCAGAAGTTGCTTCAAAGGAGAGAAAGATTTCCTTTGATCTAGTTTGATTGACACTCTTTGCTTGAAGGCCTTTTTAAGCTAGGATATATCCTGCAAAATGTTAGCGATTTCATCAACTCAGTGTCAGTTGAATCTCAGGCTGTCCTGGATTTTGGAGAGTGAGCACAATTGCTTCCATGAGCAAATATCATTCCCCCTTCTTATACACCCTAAGGTGGAAACGAAGGTGTTTTATTCTGAGACACGGTGTGATAAGGTGACCACCCCATTCCAGTGAGGCAGGCTTGGTTAAAACCAACCCCTGTCATTACTATTCATTGTGCTCAAGAAACATGGTCTAGAACAGATATTTTGAAATTTTCATGTGTTAGACCAAATTGACATTAATTCTATGAATTGATTTCCTAGGTATTCCATGTGGGAAGTCAAGACTTGATAGTGCCAGCTTTTGAGTGACACCCCCACAGCAGATTGCACTCTACTCCCTCAGGGTTAGCATCTGTACTCCCATTACTGCTGTCCCACGCCCCACCATGCAGTGTCCTTGCTGTAATCTGTCAGCCAGCCAAGACTGCTGCTGCCCACACCAAGGTGACGAAGTGCAAAAGTGGGCCCACCAAGCTCAAGACCGATTAAGGTGACCTGCAGCAGCAAGAGAAAATCAAAAGGGCCTCATCTGAAAAGTCAGCTCCGATCCCTTTGAATAACTAGCGGTGATTTCCCCCATGCAGTTCAACACATGTTGGATGTGCATGTTCTAGAGAGGGCACCAGTAGGAGATGTGAGGTTGGAAAATGTCAGACAGGATATCAAATCAGTGTTAAAATACCAAGCAATGTCATTCTGCATGTGTCTGGTCCCAGCGTGGCACACCCAACCAATCACCCTTCCTCGGCAATTGGTACAGACTGCACTGCAAGTATAAAAGCCACCATTTTCTGCATATCCACATCCCTATAGTGTTGCCATCAGTAATACTATGGAGACCAACTTTGAAGCCTGAAGCATGACTATCAGATGAAGAAGGGAGAGAGGGTAGATGTAATTGGAACATGGTTTACAGGCATATTTCGGTCCCATTCATTGGTCATATATTCTTTCCTTTTTAATGTTATTTAGAGAACTGGAGTTGATTGGAACATGAGTGTTTCTCTGCATTAGAGACTGAAGAACTGGGAGGTACAAAACCAACAATACACGGCCAGTATAAGGGTGAATTCTAACTAAAGATAGGTAGTTTTTATTATAGAAGGGAGCATAAGAAATTAAAATGGAAAAATATATTAAAAAATGCCATTAAAATATAACCAAATGAGTTTGCAATTTGAAGATAGAAATGAGTGTACTTATGTTTTTAATGTTATAGCTAGGCAGCTTAATTTTTTTTGTTTCTATGTAACCTTATTTCTAGGATTTAACAATCCTAGCTTGCATCTTTGAATTATCTGATAGGTAAAAATATAAAGTCCCACCCTATGGGAGGAGGAATGAATGCATGGCAAGTGGCTCCTGCAACTTTCAGTGCAAAGTATTTCAAAAAAGGGATAATGTTTAGTCCCTAGGGAGGACAAAAATCCATGGTCTTTCTAATGTAATCCTGCCATGATGCCCTTGAGAATGAAGACCACAAATAAGGCTGGGATTTGAAAGTTCTGGCCAAACACATTTTGCTCAGCAAGCAAAACTGCCCAGTCACAACAAAATCATTGATACGAACGGGAGTGGTTCTGCAACAGTGACTCGCAATATTGGGAATTCCCAGAGTCGGGGGTCTCCTGGGAATCTAGTGCGTGATTGGTAGTGTTATATCTGGTGAGATCAGATGTACCAACCCACGAAATGGCAGTCATGGGGTTCACCTACATCAGGATTGTAATCTGGGCCTCTGAATTAAAAAAAATTAAATGAGGCCACTTTACAAAGGTAACAAGTTATCTTTTCTTTATAAAGGATTGGGACCGCAGCAAATAGCATCCTATATTTCCATTGCAATTTGCAAGGTCTCCATTAGAAGGGCACCTTAGATGTGCCTCTATTAATAAAGTTGCATACCTTGGCCAAGTAACTCACAGTTCTATGTCTGATTCTGCCAATGTTGGCAGTCCTGGAAGGATCATCATCTACTCACTTACATATGTTCACTCCCTCTCCTTCCCTCAGTAACCTCATAACTTTTGGATCATATTGTTTGCTGTTGGAAGATTCAATTTGCTGTGAATATGAACAGAATTGTCAACACAAGTGTTGTGTTGTTCAATATTTTATTTGTTCTGCTTTTGTGAATAAATTTTATTTGTAGAAATAAAGTCTGGATGGAAGGTTATTTCGGTTCAAAGGGTTGTGAATATTATGTTTTACACAGTTGACAGGCATCCCACATGTTTTCATAATGACGAGGGCTAATTGAACAATGGGGACTCAGTAAGATAGAGGCTAAAAGATGTAATTCTGTAAATGCTCCATTGAAGAAAAGCTTTATTCACAGGAGAAGGAACCTCAGTTGTAAAACAGGGCAAGGGTTACTAACTTTGCAAAGTCTCTGTTCATTCAGCATCATGAATGTTACTTGCTGCATATCTATAAGGAAACCCTGATAATTCAGCAGGACAAGAATCATTGGCTCTGTAGAGGTACAATCTTACTGCTTGTTCAGTGGGATAAGAGTTAACTTTAGGAGTAAATTTCACCACTCATCTGATGAAGGAGCAGCACTCTGAAAGCCTGTGATGCCAAATAAGCCTGTTGGACTTTAACCTGAGGTTGTGAGACTTCTTACTATGCCCACCCCAGTACAATGCTGTTAGCCCCACATCATGTTCAGCAGCGTAAGAGTTAACTTTAGGTATAAAATATATATCTCAATCGGATGAAACGGATTTTTCTTCTGTCTTGGTTCTGTGTTTTTTTTGTGTGGGATTTTATTTCTTATCTGTACTACTTTAAATAGCCCAGTGAATGTTTCTGCATTAAAGTTCTGTTATTTTCTGTTTTAATAAAACCTGGTTAAAATAAGATAATACACAGAATAAATTGAATTCTCTGGGCAGCTCCAGCTGCAAATCATTGGGGATGGTACTACATCCTAGATTGCATGTTATATTAGCATTTTAATCTCTATATGATTCCCAGGGTTATTACTTTGTGAACCTCTGTCAGAATACTATCAGCTAAAATAAGAGTTTCAAACTGCAAGGTCAATTCATTTATACGCAATTCGAATCTGGGGACGTGATGAATTCGAATGTTGGTTTTGTTGGAGGAAGTGCTCATTTTATGTCTTTCTTCGAGGAGAAGGCACAAACATGGAAGAAATCTGTCGATCGTCTTTGGTAGTCCGAATATTGATACAGAATGAGGCAGTACTCCCAGTGCACAGTTTCCTCCGAGAGTTAGCCCTACGGTTTGCATAACATTTAGCATTCAACCTTTCATCCCTTTCAGGTCAGCTTTCGCCTGCTCACTCCACACACCCGCATTGAGGTCTGGGAGGTTGCATCTGCCTGGATTACAGGTAGCATGTAGGATTATTGAGATATTGAGCATGACCTTGTCTGTCAGTGTGCCTCTATTTATGGGAATGAAAGCTTTTGTGTCTTCAGTGGTTCAATATTTTTGAGATCCAATGATGTTCACCGATGTGATAATTCTGTGCAAATTTATTTTGATTTAATTATACTTCTAGCGAAGCACGAAATATGAAGTTAATTAAAACCTTCAGAAACTGGGAAGATAAAACACGTTCACAAAGAGAGTCACAGAACTAATAGGATGGAGACGGAGAAGCTGGAATCAGATGTAATGGTATTACAATTAAATAAAGGTAACTACAAAGACATGAGGGAGGAGCTGGCCAGAATTGAATGAAAAGGGAGCCTAGCAGGGAATAGCAACGGCAGGAGTTTTTGAGAGTTATTTGGGAGGCACAAGAAAAATTCATCCCAAGAGGGAGGAAAGATGCTAAGGGGAAGATGAGGCTTCCATTGCTGATGGGGGAAGGCAAGGACGACATAAAAGCAAAAGAGAAAGCAAAGTGGCAAAGGTTGGGAAGTCTTTAAAAGCAAGCAAAGGACGACTGAAGAGCAATAAGCGGGAAGAAGATAAAATATGTGTGTAAACTAGCTAGTAATATGAAAGAAGATAGGAGGTGTTTTTTTTCAATATACAAAATGTAAGAGGGAGGCAAAAATAGCCATTGGACCACTGGAAAATGAGGCTTCAAAAATAATAATAGGAAACAAAGCAATGGCAGAGGAACTGATTAGTCACTTTGCATCAGACTTCACACCAGTGGAACACACCAATGGGATGCCAGAGCTCCAGGAGAATCAGGGCACAGGTTAGTGTAATGGCCATCACTAGGGAGAAGGTTGTCGGGAAACTGAAAGATCTGAAGGGGGTATAAATTACCTGTACTGGATGGACTACACCCCAAGATTCTAAAAGAGATAGCTAAGGAAAACAAAGGGTAGTGGGGGTGTGGAATGCACTGCCGAGTAAGGTGGTGGGAGCAGGCACGCTAGGGTTGTTTAAGGGTCTCTTGGACAGCCACATGAGCGGTCTGCAGATAGAGGGATATAGCAGGACTGTTTGAATATTGGGAGGACCAAATAGTAGTAGACTATCTTTTAGTTTCGTCTCGGGAATGTCTTAGTTTTTTTAGCATGTTTAATGAAGTCTTATTTGTTTCCGCAGGCAATTCGGTCCACCTTGTTGACCAACAAGGGGCATGCAAGCGGCATGTCGTGCGAGAGCTGCTCTTAGAGGTTGCTTCAGGAGTTGCGTAGTGCTTCACGTCGTCAGTGTATGCTTAAACTGGACCATCTGATGGGCAACATGACAGCTCAGAGACTATCGCTGTTGCTGTGCTGACACATGGATTTGGGCCTGTGTCTGTGGGAGTTTGCGCGTTCTCCCCGTGGTTGCGTGGGTTTCCTCTGGGTGCTACGGTTTCCTCCCACATCCCAAAAATGTGCTCTTAGGCTGATTGGGTAACAAATTGTCCCTATATTGGTCCCTATATGGGAATCTTCAACAATAGGCATAGCCTAAAGTCAAGGATATGTCATTAAGACGTTAGGACGGCGGCGTGGGCTTGTTGGGCCAAAGGGCCTGTTTCCCGTGCTGTGTTGCTCTTTGTTCTTTGTTCTTTTGTTTGAAATTGTGGAGATATTGGTTGTGATCTTTCAGGAATCACTGGAGGCAGGGAGCATCCCAGAGGGTTAGAAAGTAGCTAATGTAACACCACTGTTTAAAAAGGAAGGGAGGCAGCAGACAGGAATTATAGACCAATTAGTGTAACTTCAGTCATTGGCAAGATTTTAGAGTCCATTATTAAAGATGAGATTGCAGAGTTCTTGGAAGTGCATGATAAAATAGGACTGAGTCAGCACAGCTTTATCAAGGGAAGGTCATGTGTGGCAAATTAGAGTTCTTGAGGAGGTAACAAGGAAGTTAGATAAAGGAGATTTATTTAGATTTCCAGAAGGCCTTTGACAAAGTGTCACTTAGGAGACTATTAAGTAAGCTAAGTGCCCATGATGGGTAAGATCTTGGCATGGATAGAGGATTGGCTGACTGGCAGAAGGCACAGAGTGGGGATAAAGGGTTTTCTTTCAGGATGGCAGCCGGAGAATAATGGTGTGCCTCAGGGGTCAGTGCTGGGACCAGAATTTTTCACAATATACATTAATGATTTGGAGGAAGGAACTGAGGGCACTTTTGTTAAGTTTGCAGATGATACAAAGATATGTAAAGGGACAGGTAGTATTGAGGAAGCAGGGTGTCTGCAGAAGGACTTGGATAGGTTAGGAGAGTGTGCAAAGAAGTGGCAGATGAAATGCAATGTGGAAAAGTGTGAGGTTATGCACTTTGGAAGAAGGAATGGAGGCATAGATTTTTTTTAAATGGTAAAATACTTTGAAAATCAGAAACACAATGGACTTGGGTCTCACTGTTCAAGATTCTCTTACGATGAAGTTCAGGGAGGAAGGTCCTGGAAAATGTAAACATGCAGGAAGCCAAATTCCACCCACCATCTTGTATGTTTCATTCCAATGCACGAGGTCATATGCTCACAACCCATTCAGAAGAGATAGTTTGTCAATTTTAATATGTTAATTATTCAATGAAATTAATATTAACTTTGCATTTTGTCACTTAAGCTTAGATCCTGGGCTTCGAGGAACTCACAAAGTGAGATATTATAAATTCAATTGACTCATGACAATATACTTTTATTTATTAGTGTCACAAGTAGACTTACATTAATACTGCAACGACTATAGAAAACTGTGCTGTCAGTGTCTACGTGGGTTTCCTCCGGGTGCTCCAGTTTCCTTCCACAGTCCGAAAGACGTGCTGGTTAAGTGCAATGGCCATGCTAAATTCTCCCTCAAACAGGCACCAGAGTGTGGCGGCTAGAGGATTTTCACAGTAACTTCATTGCAGTGTTAATGTAAACTTATTTCTGACACTATTAAATAAACTGAAAAAACTAAATCAAGCCAGAATCAAATCTGAGTGCCTGGTGCTGTGAGGCAATGGTGCTAATCATTGTGCCATTGTGCCACCCATAATATGACAATGATTAACGATTATCCACAAGCTGCATATATGAAAGGCTTTGTTTACAGTACTTACGTCGACAGGTCACTTTGCACATTTTTGGAACTCAAGTTGTTTCTTTCGCACTTTGTGTTTCATTGTGAGGTTAGCATTTAGACATGGTTTGTGGGACAGTCTATTCACTCAAAGTTTAGAGCTTAGCCTGCTTCTGCAGCATTGCGCATGCTTCTGACATCAACCCTGCACCCCTACACTTTGAAGCTTTGACTTTTCAGATCAGTTCAGGTTCTGAATGAACCATTGCGCTCTGCAGCTTCTCAGGAAAGAGGGCATCAGCAGGGAGTTGCAACTTGCAGGGGCCATGCCCAACACACAGGGTGTGCAAGCAGAGAATAAGTTTCCTTGACATGTCGGCATACCAATGTCTCATGAAACTCAAGGTGTTGCCTCAGGTGACGGCAGGCATGCTGTTGACTGGACCTATTGGGCCACACTTTATCAGTGCCTGTCAAAATCACCACTGCCCTCAAACCTTTTGCCCTTGGATCTTTTCAGAATTCATAGCATCACTTCAGTACAGAAGAGGCCATTCAGCCCATTGAGCCTGCATCAACTTCCTGATAGAGTATCTTACCTAGGCCCTCTCCCCTGCTCTATCCCATAATCCATTTACCATGGCTAATCCATCTAACCTACATCTATGAACTCCAGGACAGAATTTAGCATGGCCAATCCATCTATCCTGCACATCACTGAATGTGGGAGGGAACCAGAGCATCTGGAGGAAACCCACACAGATACTGGGACAATGTGCAAACTCCACACAGACAGTGACCGGAGGCTGGAATTGAACCCGGGACCCTGGTACTGTAAGGCAGCAGTGCTAACCACAATGTCATCATGCCACTGCTGATTTTATGGGTGACATTTCCAGGATCTCACTGTTCGCAGCACACCATGGCCTAAGACTGATGGCAGCTGGGGCCAAGAAGACAATCCTGGCAATGCTGTTGTATCAGAGTGAGAACTGGGTTGAGAACTGGCTTGGGAGGAGGAGACAGCGGGTATTAGTGGAAGGCTCTTTTTCCAACTGGAGGTCAGTCACTAGTGGTGTGCCACAGGGCTCAGTACTAGGACCTCTTCTATTTGTGATTTATATAAACGACTTGGAAGAGGGGGTAGGTGGTGTGATCAGCAAATTTGCTGATGACACTAAGGTACTTGGATTGGCGGGGACTGAAGAGCAGTGCCAGGTAATTGATTGGCTGGTAGATTGGGCAGATAGATGGCAAATGGAATTTAATCCGGATAAATGCGAGGTGATGCATTTTGGCCGGAATACTGTAGAGGGGAGTTATAGGACAAAAGGTAAAACTATCCGAAGTATAGAGACGCAGAGAGACCTGGGGGTGCAGGTTCACAAGTCTCTGAAGGTGTCAGTACAGGTGGAAAAGGTGATAAAGAAAGCGTATGGTATGTTAGCCTTCATAGGAAGGGGTATAGAATACAAGAGTAGGAGTTTGATGTTGCAAGTGTATAGAACGTTGGTTAGGCCTCACTTGGAGTACTGCGTCCAGTTCTGGTCGCCGTACTACCGGAAGGATGTGGAGTCCCTGGAGAGAGTGCAGAGGAGATTTACCAGGATGCTGCCTGGTATGGAAGGGCTGTCTTACGAGGAAAGGTTGAACGCACTGGGGTTGTTTTCCCTTGAAAGATGTCGGCTGAGAGGGGATCTATTAGAGGTATATAAGATTATGAGGGGTATAGATAGAGTAAATGGTGGTAAGCTTTTTCCATCACTAGATTTGGATAGAACGAGGGGTCATGGCCTTAGGGTGAGGGGGGCTATGTATAAGACTAATATTAGAGGGCATTTTTTCACACAAAGGGTAGTGGGGGTGTGGAATGCACTACCGAGTAAGGTGGTGGGAGCAGGCACGCTAGGGTTGTTTAAGGGTCTCTTGGACAGCCACATGAGCGGTCTGCAGATAGAGGGATATGGAGGACTGTTTAAATACTTTAATTGTTTCCACAGGCTATTCGGTCCACCTTGTTGACCAACAAGGTGCATGCATTCGGCAGGTCGTGCGAGGGCTGCTCCTGGAGGTTACTTCAGGAGTGGCCTAGTGCTTCAAGTCGTTAGTGTATGCTTAAACTGGACCATCAGATGGGCAACATGACAGCTCAGAGACTATCGCTGTTGCTGTGCAGACGCATGGATTTGGGCCTGTGTCTGCGGGAGTTTGCGCGTTCTCCCCGTGGTTGCGTGGGTTTTCTCCGGGTGCTCCGGTTTCCTCCCACATCCCAAAAATGTGCTCTTAGGCTGATTGGGTAACAAATTGTCCCTATATTGGTCTCTATATGTCATTAAGACGTTAGGATGGCGGCGCGGGCTTGTTGGGCTGAAGGGCCTGTTTCCCGTGCTGTGTTGTTCTTTGTTCTTTGTTCTTTGAGTGAGTAAGCGCTCAGATTTGAGGCTTTAGTTGGCTTTTCTCAATTACAGAGCATTATTGACTGAACACATATGGTCATTAACGGGCCTATAAATCACAAAGGAATATGGGTCAACTGCCAAGGCTACCCCTACAGTAATGATTTTTTTGAGCAGCTGGCATAACGTTCTCATTCTGTGGTAACCCATCCACCCTTACCTCTCTGTGGTGAGAAACAGAGTAACCAAAGACTAAGGATAGCTAATTAGAACATAGTTGATGGTTCAGAACATGAGGATGAAGATCCAGGTATGATACATACAATGCAGATGACCACTGGTTACATTCCCTCTGTAAAACCGTCCTTACTTTGTTTGACCATACTATGATTTTCTAAGTGCTTTGTTAAGCGTTCACCCTGGTGCCCTGGGGAATATTTAAAGACAATGGATGGGATCTTCTGGCCACACTCGCCGAAGATTGGAAAGTCCCACCCAAGGGCAATGGAGATTGGCATGGTTTGTGACCTACCCACTATGATTCCTGTGGTGGGTGGGATAGGAAAATTCTGCCAAAAGTTTGCAATTGTATGAAGATCTACCAAGGTACAAGGCAGCACAGTGGCTCAATCTTTCGCACTGCTGGGACTCAGTTCGATTCTCGGCTTGGGTCACTGTCTGTGTGGAGTCTGCACATTCTCCCCATGTCTGGGTGGGTTTCCTCCGAAAGGTCCAATTCCTTCCACAGTCTGAAAGACACGCTGACTAGGTGCATTGGCTAAATTCTCCCTCATTCTACCTGAACAGGTGCCAGCTAGGGGATTTTCACAATAACTTCATTATAGCATTAATGTAAGCCTACTTATGACACTAATAAATTAACTTTAAATAAAAACTTTAAGATAAGGCTACCTATCAATATTCAGTAGATGGCAAAGATGGGTATGCCACAAAATGTTTCCTTTGCGCCCTGTTAACACATTGACTGCTGCCAAGCTGGCAGACACATTACAGTTTTCAATTCATAAGGACTGACCACAGGGCACATTTTGAGGTTGCACTGTACAATTGGCACTCTCATCCAACAATTCCTCCAATCAAACTGAACTGTGTGTAAATTCTCCCTCAGTCACATGAGCATTGAGATGCAGAGTATATAACTTCCTCTGATTGTGCCCTTTCCAGCATCTCAAGCTGCTTCAGCCTGTGCAGGAGAAGATGACACCGAAGCACAGAAAACGTGTGAATCAAGGAGAGCCCTTTGAAAAGACAACACTAGGGATGAAAGCATACAAGAAATGGAGAAGGGTAAAACCATAAGCTGTCCTCAAGCTGAACTGCTGCTCTTGTTAATTCATTTCACTCACTTACCTTAATTGGCATCCACTCAACCATAATACCAGGAGACATTTTTGTGTTCTTTGACAGGGTTTTCTAGCAGATAACATTTCAGTGCATTTTCTCTTCAACTTCTATCGGTGTTTCTCACGAACGAAGTGAGACGCTAGGGTCAAAAAGAACAAATTGGAACATGGTCCTTATGAAGATGTTTTGGGATGTGCTATTTACTCCACATTTCTCGTTCTTCCTACCAGAATGTATCACTTTGCACTTCTCTGCATTATTCAGCTGCCATGTGTCCCATCCATTCCACCAGTTTGCCGGGAGCACGAGCAGGATTACATCCTCCACATGCGATTGCGATGGTGAGCTTGAGCAAGGGTCAACGGGTGATTCACAAAGTAGGTTGAGAAATGCATAGCCGGGAGAATCGGTGTGTAAACCTTGACCTGCTCTGTCCAATAGAGAAATATTGCTCTTACTGTGCCTGGGCTGATTCTACATTTCCAGAAATATAATTTATTCATAACATTTGTAAAAGTACATTACATAAAAATGACATGACATAATAGATCAAAACAGATCAGTTTTTAACCAACACTGTGTGGGCAGGATTTTCCAGGCCTTCCCATCAGCAGGATCTTCCGGTCCTGCCAAAGGTGACTCTGCAGCAGGTTCTGCAGGAGGTAGGACTGAAAAGACACACTAAACACAGTAGACACTAATCGAACTGGAAGATCCTGTTAGCTCTCAATGGCAAGCCACCTCCATCATCGGAAGACATACTGTGGGTGTGGGGCAGAATAAACCCACCCTGTACATTACTCATTCCATTTACCCATTACAGTTAATATTTCTCAATCATACAGCCTGAGGAATTTGACCCAGTTTCTAGCTGATTAGTGTATTGTGGTGGCCTCATATAGTGGCCTTTCCCCACTGAGCCTTTGTGACAGCTGTCTCAGGTTTTAATGCGTTCCTCAGCATGTGGTGCTGGGCCAGTCTGCAACACTTGGTCGTCGATAACTCTTCGCAGTAGAAGACCAACAGCTTTCAGGCTAACAAAAGAGTGACTTTCACGAGTAGTAGTTAATGTTTACCTTAACATGAGCCCTCGGGAGCAGCCCGCAGAGCATAGGACCCTCTATTATCGAGCTGTTCAGCTGATTGCACATGTACACAAAGCTCTTGCTGCGGCACATGCTTTTCATGTTGTGGCTTCATAGCGAGGATCTCTTTAACAATGCAATTATTGTCATCATGGCAGCTGAAGATCCTGTTTATCCTATAAGAGCAATGAGTCGTTAATTGATATTTTCAGCAGTAATTACAGTCAGTTCTAGTTAGCTCACAGTACAGCAGATGTCAATATTCCACACTCATTATTGTGAATAGTGTCCTAATGCATTCACTGGAACAGCAGACTAGCTCCCATCAATGGAGTCACTGACCTCCTTTATAATGATAACATGTGCAAGATGCCGCCCTCCACATAAAGAGCAGTGAAAAGAAGCTCTCCTTAAAAGCAGCAGTTTTCCTCTGAGACTATACAGATTCATGAATCAGGAATTTATCCTTTGACCAAGTGTACATTGAGTGCATGTCCATTTACCTGCACATCTAAGCAAGAATCTGTCCTTTATTAAGGAGGCATGTACATGTATGAGCGTGCGTGTGTGTTCCCCATTGCTAAGATCCCATCAATGCTTCCAGCTAAAGGCAAGTGTAGCGGTAATGTTGCTGAACTAATAGCTCTAGTAATACATAAGCCCTGATTAAGCTTCAGGGAGAAATGAGTTCAAATCCCACAATGACAGCTTGTGGAAGTTAAGTTAAATTAATAAATCTGGAATTAAAGAGTTCTTCAAGTAATGGGTGACTGTGAAAGCACTGATTTGTTATAAAAACTCATGAGTTCAATCACATCCTTTAGGGAAGGAAATCTATTGTCCTTATCCAGTTTGACCCACATGTAACTCCAGACCCACAGCAATGCCCTTCCCCTCTGGAGTGGCCTGGCAGCATATTTGTTTTATTAATGGGAGAAATCATCAATGATAATTGCTGATAATTTGACCTCAAATGAAACATAACACCAAAATATCCCGAGGAAGAATCCAACTTGCGGGAAATAAAAGAGTATTCACCAGCAATTTTGTTAAAGGAATTTGCAACGTCACCATTAGGGCCATGTATAGGTGACCTGCAGTTTGTTCCCTTATAACCCAGAAGCTCTGATTTTTGCCCCTGTCCGCGACTGCTAGCAACCTGAGCAAGCCGCACAGGTTTAGTGGCAGGAGCACATAGATGCCACTGATATTAGTAGCAATCATACAAATATGACAATTTTGAACCCGCGATGTGGATAATTAGGGAAGGCACAGTGAAACAGTGGTTAACACTGCTGTCTCACAGTGCTAGAGCCTGGTTTGTGTTATTGCCTGTGCGGAGTCTGTATGTTCTCTCCATATCTGCGAGGGTTTCCTCCAAGTGCTCCAGTTTCCTTCAACTGTTCGAAAGATGTGCTGGTTAGGTGCATTGACCCAAATGGCACCAGACTGTGGCGACTAGGGGAATTTCACAATAATTTCATTGCAATGTTAATGTAAGCCGACTTGTGACACTAACAAATAAGCTTTAAACTTCCCCCATTACCATTTCTGCTTCCACCACAATGCCATCAGGGATATTTTGACAAAACATAATGTTAAGTGTTGGAAATCAGACATTCTATTTTTGTTTAGTTCTAAGTTGTAAATTTCACATTAACGGTTCTTTTATCCCTTTGACCTGGGACTAATGCTCGGCAACGTTACTTCCTTCCAAAACGTGCCTGGAGATGTAACACCAGAATCTAGCAATGATACTTGCAAAATTATTCACTGGTGATGAAAGCTTGTGTGCTCTTTTTCTCATTCAATGTATCACCTCAATCTAGGTCCCTTAATTACTGGCAGTTAATCAGCTTTATCATTCAGATAAGACTTTAAATCCATGCCTTGTTTTCCCTCTCAGGCGGATATGAAATTTCCCATGGTACTGCAAGAAGAAGAGCAAAGGAGTCCTCCCTTGTGTCCTGGACAAGATTTATTCCTCTACGTTATTGAAACATATTATGTCGATGTTATAACATTGCTATTTGTAGACTTCATCTCCCTGTCCACATATACCCCTCGCCTCAAAGTGCCAATATCATAAAAATGTTGTCAAAAGAAATGGTTATTTAACTTCATTTTTTGCTCACGGGATCTTGCTATTCAATGTTGCCTTCCTAACTTAAATATAGTAAGGAGTCTCACAACACCAGGTTAAAGTCCAGCAGGTTTATTTGGAATCACAGGCTTGCAAGAGTGCTGCTCCTTCATCAGGACTCAACTGTTGGACTTTAACCTGGTGTTGTGAGACTTCATACTGTGCCCACCCCAGCCCAATGCCAGCATCTCCACCTCATAGGCATACATAGAAATTGCTGTTATGGAAACATAACATTTCGTTCAAACAATCCATATCAGAGTATACACTTCACATAAGAAAAAGCCCAGAATCCTGCAGTCATAGAGACTTTAAAAATGTCAATGGATCCAGATCCAGAAGTTCTGCTCCCATTTCTAACATATCACATTTTTGCTGCTTGTTGAGAGGGGATGGGCTGTGGTTCACATGAGAAAAACCCAAATGCACCATTGTCATTTGAATACAGTGCTAAGTTCAAACAGACTCCATTTTCCCTACAGTAAGGATTTTAACATGTAGTGTGGAAATTATAAACTTTACGAATAGTTATAAAAGCTCTTGAAGGGCAGTTAAGATCTACTGAATTGTCAAGCTGTGAAGTTATTTAAATCCCCAGCCTTTTAAAAAGTAAAAAGGACAGCCTGCCTATGCCAGTGAGCAGGAAGAATATTCAAGCTGTAAATCCCCAGTCCTTTGAACATTTTAAAGTAGGCTGTCTGTATTAGTGAGGGTTGAAAAAACATTGGCCTCGCAATTACAATGGCTGTTTCTTGCAATTACTCCAAGGGTTTTAATTATGCTATCACTAATATATGACTGCTTTCTGCAACCTATTATTATCCCAGTAAGGAATTATAGTTTCACAATTTGATCACCATCTCAAAATATTTATTCAAGGAGTAGCTGTCATTGATGTGAGGTTATGAATATAAGTTTGTTCATTTCAAGGGATGCAAGGGGTTAAATACTTGATGGGATTTAAATTATTTGATTGCACTGTCATGAATGTGAATGTTTGTATACTAAAGCAAAGCTTGTAATAGGTACTCTGATTTTTATTTTATTTAATCTCAACATGGCTCTTAAGGTATGCCCGTGATAGATATTGGATGAGTTGGAATGGATGGTATAAGAGCAAAAGGTGGTGGCTGGGAGCAGATCTGGTGTAAGGGCTGGTGGCTAGAGAGCTTTGAAAATAATGAAACAACTGGGACAATATCTCAGAAAACTAAAGCAGACCATTTAGACAGCCCACTCTATTTGAGGCCATTTCTGATCTGCATCTGTGTGGGCAGGCCAGACGCCCTCTTCCACACACAACCCCAGAGTGAAGATTTCACTGTTTGGGAGAGTTCCTTTCAAAGCGATTATGGTGAGCTGAGCAATTTTGCAACTCATGCTATCTGCCTGGGGTGGAAAAATGCAGGCTAGATTATCTTAATCATATTTACCTGCTATTCTCCCATATCCCTCCCACTGGTCCTTTTTCCTTCATCTACCTATCCAATATTGTTCTAATTATTCATATAGTTTCTGTCTCAACTATTAACACTGGGCTACATTTACAGCCTCACAATTTTCTGTATACAGGCATTTCTCCTGCAATTTCATCCAAGTCCCTTATATTTAATAATGCATCAATGGTACACATCCCCCTTCCCACATACTGAAAATAATCTACTTCTACCAATTCTATTCCATCCCTTTGTAGTTTTAATTTCTTCTATCATATTGTTCCATAATGTTCCAAAACCTTCCTTGCAATCTATGCTCCATATTCCAGAAAATCTGCATTTATATTGTCTCCAAGATAGATTAAGAGAATGATTAACAAAAGGAGTAATGCCATAATTTTGGTAAAAGGAGGAATACATAGAACATAGAACATAGAACATTACAGCACAGAACAGGCCCTTCGGCCTTCGATGTTGCGCCGACCAATATAAAAAGCAATGCCCCTCCAAACTAAACCATTCCCTTCTCTTCCATATACTTATCAACTAACCTCTTAAACGCCACCAAACTTGGCGCATCTACAACTGCTGCAGGCAGGGCATTCCACTCCCAAACCACCCTTTGGGTAAAGAACCTACCTCTGATATCCGTCCTATAACTATCACCCCTTAATTTAAAGCTGTGTCCCCTCGTGCTAGCAAACATGGTGTTGGAGGGTTGATGTGCACAAGAAAGGAATAGAGACAGAATTGCCAAAAGCAAAATATCGGAAATCTGAAACAGAATACTGTTACAAGTTTCTGGATACACTCAGCAGGTCAAGCAGCATCTGTGGAGAGGGAAGCAGAATAATTATTTCAGGACTGTGACTCTTCAGATGATTTATTAATCTTGGAAATACACCTAGTGCCTACAACAGCTGAAAGTCAGAAAATGACGACGCCTTATTTAGCTGCTCACAAATCATAAGAATTATTTTTATGTTTGGTTAGTTTGTCAGTCCTTCTCTGCCCTCTTCATCTAATCCCAACCCTCAAATACTATCTTAGAGGTCCTGACTCCCACTGTTTCCATTTCTCAGCACTATGAACATACACTGTAACCTGTTCTTGATTTGAGTTCCGTAATAATATCTGCAATCAAGAAGATAACTTGTTGGGAGTGAAGTGGACTGAGACATTCTGAGGACAGACAAGCATTGACAAAACACACAGAAATTGCTTAGACTTAGACAACTGTTTACTTGAAAGCATGTCTGCTACTCGTCCCGACACTGCAGAAGATTGAAAATGTTCATAAAACGCTACCCTGCTAGCTGCTCGATGTGGTAGTGATCTCCTGCAGTGGCTCGAAGAGATGTAGCAGCTCAAAATATTCATGCTGTGCAAACATTTTTTTCTACACCTCTTTTTGAGCTTTTTCCTTGAGTTTAGACTGTCTTGCCACATTCCTTGTGCCAGAATAAAATCAGATTTGTCTGCATTGAACTTTATCTGTCACTTTAACTATGGGGTGAGCCACCTCTGATCCAGATGCCCTATGTCACTGTGTTTGCATCTCTTGTCCACTCCTCCACAAATGCTAGCTCCAAAATTGAATTCACCAGCATTCTCCATATTCCAAAATGAATACCCCATTTTCATTAGTTGTCGGGTAAATCACGCGGGGGTGCTTTTAGACACAAGTGTCAAAATGGAACCCTTCCCGGCAAAATAAACACTGTTGGCCTTTATTATTCTTTCTTGGAATGTGGGCTTCTCCGACAAGGCCAGTATCTGTTGCCCATCGCTGATTATCCTTGTTGGCGAGCCACCTTTTTGAACCATTGCAGTCTATGGGGTCTAGGGGCAATGTGAATTTCTGTGGCAGTTTTATGCAATTGAGTTGCTGCACCATTTCAAAGGACATTTAAGCGCTAACCACATAGCTGTTAAATGCAGTCACATGTAGGCCAGACCGGATAAAGGTGACAGCTTTTCTCCCCTGAATGATATTCATGAGACATTGGAGGTTTCTGAATAGTAGTTTAATGATAATGCAAAAAGCATTTTATTGCAGATTTATTAATTAATTTAAATTTCACCTGTTACCATGGTCAGATTTGAACTCATGCCTCTCGGGTATTGGAGATTGGAAGTTTGGAAACAATGTCAACTATAATGAGGATAGTCTTGAATTTCAAAAGGACTTGGACATCTTGGTGGATTGGGCAGACAAGTGGGCAGATAAAGTTCATTGCAGAGAATTTCAAGGTGTTTTATTTTGGTACAAAGAATGTGGCAAGATAGGCTAAACTAAAGTGAAAAACTCAAAAGAAGGTGTAGAGAAAAAAAGGACCTCAGCATATAAGCACATAGGTTGTTGAAGGTTTCACAGCATACTGAGAGAGTAGTTAAAGCATATGGTATCCCAGATTTTGTTAATAGGGGCACTGAGTACAAGAGTAAAAAGGCCATGTTGAACAAATATGAGATACAAGTTAGGTCACATCTGGAGTACTGCTTACAGTTCTGGTTGCCATGCTTGAGGAAGGATGGAAAAGAATTGGAAAAACTCCTGATGGGATTCACAAGAATGATTCCATGAATAAGGAACTATCATTTGAGGATGGGTTGGAGAGGTAGTGTCTGCTTTCATGGAGAAAAGAACGCTGGAGGAGACTTGAAAGAAGTATTCAAGATCCTGTGGACAGAGAAAATAGTGAAAAACTATTCAATCTCAAAAGTACATCAAGAACAAAAGGATACCACTACAAAATGATGGGGAATAGGAGTAGAAGTGATGTGAAGAAAAATGTTTTCACCAGGAGGGTAGTTGGGGTCTGGAATGAACTTCCTGAGAAGGTGGTGGAGGTAGGTTCGATTGAAGTATTCAAAACAGAATTGGATTACTATCTGAAAAAAAGAATGTGCAAAGTTGCAGAACAGGTCAAGAGAGTGGGACTAGGGAGAATGTTCTTATAGAGAGCCAGTGCAGACTGGGTGGGCCAAATGACCTCTTTTTACCCCACAAATATTCTGAGATTCGAAGTAATAGTTCAGACCTCTGGATTATTAATCCAATAACATTGCTGCTATTCCACACTCCACAAATACATTGAGCAATGGGTAAAGAAAGATGAAGACAGTAAGAAAGAACCTTAATTGGGCTGCTTCATGAAGCAATTCCTGAGGAGTCCATTGTGATCAGTTTTTATACGAAAGGCTTATGCTGTTATCCATATAGAATTGTAGTTGTATTATTTTAAGCCATGTGTATCATTGAGGGAGGCACAGAAGCTTTTTGAAGAGATTATCTCCTTCAAATCAGACATTTTCTATATTTTTTTTATTTGCTCCCACATGTAATGAGGAACCTACAAACATAGTGGAATTATCTAACAGTTCTTAATCTGGTATAGGAACTGCCATTCATAACTAGGTTTACCTGAGCTCCACAAGAGTTCTTCACCCTGATGTCTCTGGCTTGAGACTGACGTGAGAGGGTGAGAAGCGAAATTAATTTTCTGCTGTAAGGAACTGTGACAAAAGGTGTTATTTCCTCTGTGTTGAGGTTTTACTGATGTTTTATAACTGCCAGAGAAAGAGAGAGCACACAAATAGTCAAACCCCAAGGTCACACAGAATAATTGCCAAAAAAATGTCATCAACTTGGAGCAGAGTTTCTGAAACATATCTTGCGAGTGCCTCCCATATCCCACCCCACCTCACACCAACCACACACCTTCAGATATTGACAGCCATTATACATCCCATTGTGGTTAGTATTGCTGCCTCACAATGCCAGGGACCCAGGTTTGATTCATGGTTTGAGTCACTGTCTGTGTGAAGTTTGCACATTCTCCCCATGTCTGCATGGGTTTTGTCTGGATGCTCCGGTTTCCTCCCACAGTCTGAAAGACATGTAGGTTGGGTGCATTGACTTGAAAAGGAGCCAGAGTGTGCCATCTAGGAGAAATTTACAGTAACTTAATTCAGTGCTAATGTAAGCCTTAATTGTGACTAATAAATAAACTTTACTCTTTAAAAGGGACATTGGGGTGAAATTACTCTTCATGGAAACACAAATTAGGTGATAATGAACTGATAGCCTGTTTCCCTCCACGTACAATTTTGATTTATACTGAAGATAATGTAAAAAGAGGGATTTATTTTCTCAGCTAATACAACGTATTGCCAAAATTAAGATCGGAAACAATATAAATGTCACATTCAAGCATTGCACCATTGAATGAACCTGTACATAAATGTTGAATGGTTTACCCACTCCCATTGAGTAGGAAGAGCCTATTTATTAATGCACAACGCCAAATCTCAGTTTGATGTTGATATCAAAGTCAGTTTCGCCACTCAAGTTGCTTCTGTTTTTGATGCAAATGAATGAAAAAAAAACCCTCTTCACATGAAAGTGGGCAAGTATTTAGTAGACCATTCCTTTACAAATATTGAATACTAATCTTTGCAGTCATATCAGTTATCTAGCACATTGGAACCAATGGGTGTTGGAACACTTTCATTGGAAATGGCAGTCAATGCAGATATGAATTCATGTAAAGGATCATCTGCACTGGCAGCAAATTATAATATAATGAATAGTTAATCGGTGGGTAGCTCAGCTGTCATAGATATAGACTTGCCTCACCTCACTTCAAAAATTTATATTTCTAAAGAAACTGAACAAATTCAAGTTTTAATCCATAATGCAATCTTGCAAAGAGTGGCTTCAGCTGATTTTTATTCATTCATGGGAGATGGGTGTCACTGGCTGATCAGCATTTATTGCCCATTCCGCGTTGCCCAAGGGCAATTGAGAATCAATCACATCACTGTGGCTCTGGAGTCACATGTAGGCCAGACCAAGTAAGGATGGCAGATTTCCTTCCCTAATGGACATTAGTGGATGCATGGAGGCACATTTGTTGGCAATACTACCTCACAGTGCCAGGGACCCGGGTTAGATTCCCAGCTTGGGTCACTGCCTGTATGGAATCCATACGCTCTCCCTCCGCCTGCATAGATTTCCTTCATGTGCTCCGGTTTCCTCCCACAATCCAAAGATGTGAGGGTTAGGTGGCTTGGCCATGCTAATCTTGTGCCTTAGTGTAAGGGGGATTAGTAGTGTAAATGCATGGGGTTACGGGGATTGGACCAGGTGCGATTGTTGTCAGCACAGGCTCGCTGAGTCGAATGACATCTTTTTTGCATTGTAGGGGTTCTATGATTTTAGTGAACCAGATGTTTTTTCCAACAATTGACAATGGTCATCAGTGGATTCTTAGTTCTAGATACTTCTGATTGAATTCAAATCGAATCTAGGTCCCCAAGGGCATTCCTTGACTTTCTGAGTTAATAGTCTAGTGATAATATCACTGGGTCATTGCCTCCCCACAGCAATTTCTGGGTGTTTGAATTCCCTCAGAAGTCAAAGTTGAATGAAGCAAAGATGCTTGTATTATAGTAACAACAACTGGTAGTAGAAATTAAAATATCTTACCTACATGCATGTTAATCTTTTCCAATTATCAAGTTTGTCAAATTTGTTATTTTTTGAAAATTGAAAGTACAGTAAATAAATAAATTAAAAGACTATGTCCCTTTTCTTCCTTTTGTGACTGGTCCCATTTCACTCCTCTAGCTTATTGTACTTTTTAAAGTTTATAACACCTAACAAAAACTACAATAGCTGGAATGTTGTTTTCTTTCACACATACACAGGGCCCTTACTTTATTCTGTCCGTATACATATATACCCTAGTGGAGTGAAGCTTTTGATGTTTGCTCATATATTTTTCAATATTATTTGAAAGCTAATCAATGGAAGAAAGTAAGAAACAATATTACTATAACTGCATGGAAAATTGTGTATGTTCAGACTTCACATGGGCAACATGATCGCAAAGTCGTTAATACTGCTGCCTCACAGCACCAGGGAACTGGTTTGATTCTCAGCTTGGGTGACTGTCTGTTTGGAGTTTGTACACTCTCCTTGTGTCTGTGTGGGTTTGCTTCATGTTCTCCAATTTCCTCCCACAGTCCAAAAATGTGCGGGTTACTTTGATTGGCCATGCTAAATTGCTCCTTCGTGTTAGGGGAATGTTAGGGCGATTAGTCGAGTGAATGTATAGGGTAACAGAGATGAGGCTGGAATGGGATTGTTGTCGGTGCAGACTCAATGGGCCAAATGGCCTCATTCTGCATCGTACGTATTCTATAAAAAATTCAAATTCAGCACACAGCCACCAAAATCTTGCTGTTATTCACGCCAGTGGGAACTTACAGTCCCACCACAGGTTTCCCAGCAACAAATTGCATGTTCAGTGAGAAACCCCATTGAAAACGGTGCCAATAAGTATGCACTTCCTCCTGCCACCGCAAAACACTGTGTGGACTGAAAGAAAAATCCCACCCAGAGTCTCAGTAACAGGTCAACCCTGAGCTTAAGCTTTTGGGATTAGGTTTTCACTGTTCAAATAAGACTTTGAAGATAAACTAATGAGTAATTATAATACTGTGACATATATGAGTACGTATTTGTTCTATTTAAACCCTTATATCAGACAATATAGTATTTTCTCACTGAGATAGAAAACTGAGTTTGGAAACATTTCCAAAAAAGCATTTTGAATAACTTATGGGAATCCTGAGGTCAGATTGCACAATCTCAGATCCGTGCATTCTCTCAAAACTAGTAACAATTGTGACTCACAGTGCGACATCTTTACCATTGAAAATAACACCATCTATGGGACTAATAGGAATTGCAGGCATCAATAATTTTTCAATGCACTGTTCCGTACACACTGCGATTTCACACAATCCACGCCATGTATGCTCATCTTTTTTATACTTTCCACATCATTCATTCACACAAAACCAAAATTCTCTATTATTCAATCACATAATGTACATCTATTGTGTCATTCATTCATACACTGCATATATTTAATTCACTCATATATTTATGCTTGCCATACTTCCCACTCGTTCATAGAAACTAGAAGCAGGAGTAGGTCATTTGGCCCTTTGAACCTGCTCCGCAAGTAATTATAATCATCACTGATCATCAAATCCTGATCTCTCCTTCTCCCATAATCCTTAATCCCTTTAAACCCTGATAGCTATATCAAATTTCTTTTTGAAATCAGATAACATTTTGGCCACAACTATTTTCTGTAGTAGTGAATTCTGCATTTTCACCATTCTTTGGATGAGGTAATTTCTCCCCACCACAGTTCTAAAAGGTTTATCCCTTATTCTCAAACTATGACCCCTAATTCTGGACTCTTCTGACATCAGGATTCCGGTCATATAGTGATTCCACAGCAAAGACAAATGCAATAGGTCACAGACTCATGTTTCTCAAAATTAGCAATATATTTCAGTAGTCTACTCAACATTTTTCATCACAAACTAGTTTTTTCTCCTTTTGTTTGTGTTAAACTCCTTTGTGAATTATTGAATCTGGGCAAGACACATACATTCGGCTAGCTGCGTGCGCACTCCCAACTCCAGATTCACAGAAAATCTGCATAGAGTTCATCAGGATTAAATGTTCTGAACTAACAAACATGACTGCAGCAATTCAAGAAATCAACTCACCCGCTGCTCCTCAAGGGCAACTAGGGATGGGCAATAAATGCTGGCCAACTAGCAGCATCCATGTCCCATGAATAAAAAAACAATTTGCAATGCTATCTGTTACCTGAACAACACAGTCAGTATGAGATTAACAACTGCAATATGAGGTCTAGAACATGTATATTGCATCCAGTTCAAGGTAGACATGTAACTTTACAATCCCACCCAGAAGGAGCTGGTTGCTTTCATTTAGTATTCCACCCTTTAATCTGTCAATGCACAGATGTAGACATTGTAAAATCATTGATATAGAAAAATATTTTCTCATCGTAACTATTTTTGTTGCAAAGAATCTTCAATATCTCAGGCTATGGGTAATGAATATGAATCATGATGGGTCCATGTTCATATCTTTGATAAATGGAAGGGCTACGACTAGAAGCTGAGGAGATGTGGTCTTTTTTCTCTGCCTTTGATGTTCAATAATGAGGTTGAAAAGGAAGCACATCAGTAGGAGTTCATTCATTCATTGATGCACCTACACAAGCTGCGACTCCATTATTTAATTATAATGAACAATTCTTGATGTTGGCAGGAGGTTATGACTCAAAGAAAGGTCAGCATTGAGCTCAATAATCAGGAGGATAATGGTGATTAAAAACAACACGCAATTAATGTTGCATCGATTTAATAATCTGGCAGATCTAACTTGATGAGAATAAGTTGGAAAAATTATATTTTAACTCTACACACTTGCAGCTGGTTAAATTTGTAGAGTTAAAGTATAATTTTAACTCTAAAATTCTCACGCATCAAAACTGATAATGGGAAACTCTCTCATAAGATGGTATTTGTTATTTTCAAATAAATGTTAACAGTCCAGGAATTCCAATTCAATTCCAGCCATCTGAACGTACTTGAATCTCACGGTACCTTTGGTGGAATCCTTGACTTTCAGATCAGAGGCCTCTTGCTTGAATCTCATTCCGCTCAAGTGTTTGCTGTCACATTTTAATGGAGACGTGTGTTATAAATCTTTATTGCCAGCTGGAAAAGAGGAACATTTTGATTCATCTCCCTTAGCTGTCCACAATTCCTTTTTTGCCTCCTCGGCCTCATCATTAATTTTGGGTCATTGATCTGTAATATGGGTTGAAAAGCCCGAAATAAAGATGTAGCTAATTAATTTTCAGCTGCACACCATGACTACAATTGTGCCGGTTATCTGCTGTGAGAATATACACAATTGGATTAGGTTGATTAGCCATTATTGAATTTGCTGGCTTCAACTTTGTGGGGACATTAAGATATTTTTTTTCTCTCTCTGTGGGTCATTATTATGTAGAATTTTTGATGTTCTTATGTTAAGCGAATAGAAAATGGTAATGCTTAATTCACTCATGCTAAGAAGCAGTTAAACAGAAATCAGTATGAAATATCTTAATGTTGCATTTTAAGATAGGACGTAGGCTTAAAAAATATAGCAAAATCCTGTAATTATAAGATACCAGGCATGGGATTGGTTCTTATTGCAAAGTTTTTAATGGTAGAAATACCTGGAATTTTCGAAACACTGACAGGATGAATACCATTAAGGGAATTTTAAAACTTCTTCTGATTTCACAGGTTATCTTCACAGGTGATAAACTTTGCAACAATGTGAACAAAGTGCAGTGCAGTACAGGATCAGGCTTTTCGGTCCATCAAGCCTGTGCTGACACACGCCACCTTTTTGAATTAAAGACCCTTTTGCTTCTATGTGGTCCAAATCCCTCTATTCCCTGCCAATTCATGTATCTGTCAAGATGTCTCTTAAATGTTGCTATTTGTAGCTGCCCTACCACTTCCTCTGGCAGTGCATTCCACCTTTAGCACCCTTGAAGATACCCTTGGCAATGCTTAGTAAACATATGGAAAGTTAGATTTCTTTGGGGGCCTTATAACAGTCAAAAAGGCAGGCCAGAATTCTCCCAACAAAATTCTAACTTTTGATTTTGCGCCAGAACTGGAGTAATTCTGTTTTGTTTTAGCAGAATTTTCAAACAAACCTCCCATACCCTGGTCGGAATTTTACCAGCATTCCCATCCCAATTCTGGATGTGGACAAGGCTCGGAGAATGGGATTCTCCATTGGACTTGGGTAAAATCATATGAATCTCAGGCAGACATGCCAATAAAATTTCCCCTGCTGTGTATCACAGTGCTCCAGTGTGAATCATAATAAAAATCAATGGGCAGGACCTATTCAAAGAACAAAGAACAGTACGGCATAAGAACAGACCCTTTGGCCCTTCAAGTCTGCACCAATCACGTTGTCCTAACTAGGCCAGCGACTTATATCCCTCTATTCCACATTTGATATATCTTAAATGTGGCTAACAAAAATGCTTCAACCACCTCATTTGGCAAATGCATTCCAGGCCTTCACCACCTTCTGTGTTAAAAACTTCCCCCACACATCTCCAACGAGCCTTTCCCCTCTTATCTTGAACTTGTGCCCCCTTGCAATTGTTATTTCTGTCCTGGGAAAAAGCTTCCAACCATTCACGTGTCCATACCTCTCATAATTTTATAAATTTCTATCAGGTTGCCCCTCAGCTTCCGTCTTTCCAGGGAGAATAATTCCAGTTTATCCAATCTCTCTCCTCATAGCTAATACCCTCCATATAATTCTGTTAAACCTTTTCTGTACTCTCTCCAAAGTCTCTACATCCTTCTGGTAGTGTGGTGACCAGAATTGGACACAGTATTCCAAATGTGGCCTAACCAACATTTTATATAACTCTAACATAATTTGCCAACTTTTATACACGATGCCCTGTCTGATGAAGGCAATCATGCTGTATGTTTTCTTCACCACCTTTTCCACCTATGCTACCACTTTTAAGGGTCTGTGGACCTACATTCCCAGATCTCTCTGTGTGTCCATGTTCCTGATTGTCCTGCCATTTATTTTATAGCGCCGACCTGAATTGGATCTACCAAAATGCATCACCTCGCATTTGTCCGGATTAAATTCCATCTGCCATTTCTTCACCCATTTTTCCAGCCTGTCTGTATCCTGCTGTCTTCTCTGACAACCTTCATCACTATCCACAATTCTGCCAATCTAACTATCATCCGCAAACTTGCTAATCAGATCAGCTATGTTTTCTTCCAAGTCATTTATATATATATTATTAACAGCAGAGGTGCCAGCACTGATCTCTGCAGAACACTATTAGATATACAGACCTCTATTCAGAAAAACACATCCACCACTATCTTCTGTCCTCTATGGACAAGCCAGTTCTGAATCCATCTAGCCAGTTCACCCCTGATCCCGTGAGATTTAATCTTTTGTACCAGCCTGCCATTGAGGGACCTTGTTGACTGCTTTACTCAAGTCCATGGAGACAACATCCACAGCCTTTCCCTTGTCAATCATTTTGTCACCTCCTCAAAAAATTCAATTAAATCAGTGAGACATGACATCCTTCGTACAAAACCCTGCTGTCTGTCGTTAACAAGACCATTCAGTTCCAAATGCATATAGAATCTATTCCTAAGAATCTTTACCAACAATTTCACTATCACTGACGTCAAGCTCACTGGCCTATAATTAATCGTGTTATCCTAGTGCCCTTCTTAAATAATAGGACAATATTTGGCTATCCTCCAATCCTTTGGGACCTCACCAGTGGCCAACAAAATATAAAGATTTCTGTTGAAGGCCCAGCAATTTTCTCTCTTGTTTCCATCAGTAATTTGGAATAGATGCCATCTGGTTCTGGGGATTTGTCTACCATAATGCTTTTTAAATCAACTAATACTTCCTTCCTCATAATGATGATTTGTTCCAAACAGTTTACATATCCCTCCGAGACACCATCAATTGATGTGTCCCTCTCCTTTGTGGATACTGATGCAAAATATCATTAAGGACCTCACCCACTTCCTTTGGTTTATCTCCTTTATCCTTAAGTGGACCAACCCTTTCTCTAGCTATCCTCTTGTTCCCAATATATGTATAAAATACTTTCAGATTCTTTTTAATCCTGTCAGCCAAGACATTTCGAGACCCCTTTTTGCCCTCTGGAGAGGCCAGCAGCATAGCCCTGATGGGCCACTACATATGCGCCAATCTGTCTTAGTTGAGATTAACACATGCACAGTAGCCCTGCACTGCCAGCCTGCCAAATACTGGCTAGCTCGATTGTTGACCAACCAGCAACCCCCCTATTGATGGTCATGTGACCTCCCCCCGACCGACCTTGACCTCCCCGCCACCCTTCTCCCCAGGAATCCCAATCTCCTGATCCCCGCACCCCCCCCCCCCCAAGCAAGACCAGCAGCCCCAGCCAAACACATAATCTCCTCCCCACAGGACCCCTCAAATAGGCTGTTACCCCTCTAGCCCCACCCTTTTGGCACTGCCCATTGCCTGGTAGGCAATGCTGAAGTTCCTCTTGGGCATTGTCAGTCTGCCCTTTGGACAGTGCCAGGGTGCCAGGCTGACAATGCCTAGAGAGAGCCATCACTTACCCCTGACCTCCTAGAGAGGCCTGCATGGCCTCCTTTCACTGCAGCAGTTTTGGGCCACAGCTCCCTGTTTAGGGGAGCTGTTGTAAATCAGGCTGAAGTGAACTGCTCCTGATTTCGTCGGGGAGAGAGAAGCTATTGGGCCTGGCGACTTCAATCCCAGGCTGACTAATGTGATTTGGATTAGAATTTTAGTATTTAAATTAGCTCCACGGCAATGTTCAGTACAAAGCTGATGATGCCGGAAATTCGGCAGCTGGACATGTACTCTCATTGGCACTCAGCGGAGAGCCCATTAAATGGCCTCCACTTATGTCTTCCGGCTTACTGCACAACTAGGGCAGTGGAGTGGGCTGGGAGAATTGCCCCCCCCAAACCACCCTCCCCCACTGTCTTTAACCAATCCGTAGTACCTCGATTCAAGAGGAGCGATATCACCTTTGACCACTGATAGAACTGACTTTACAAGGAATAATCAATGCCTGATCACCACAGACTTGGAACACATGTAGAAAGGGGTATAATAAAGGCATACCTTTCTTTATCAGCAGTGTACATGTTGGTCAACATGTCAGAAGTTACATATTTCCCTGAGCATCTGATCATTTCTTCAGGTATAAACAGAGACTAGGAGTGACCAGCTGAGCTGTGTATTGTTAGTATGATTCAGGGAACATGTAATCCTTTAGGCTCCTGGTAGATTTAAAATAGAGACCTGGAGGGAAACATTAGTTTTCTATGGTTGAGTAAAGGACAGAATGCCTGGGTTAAAGAGAGCAGCTTTTTTGTTGGTTCAAGTAAAGGGAATAAGGCTGGGGACTATGGGGAAGATGCAGCTTTATGCATAATATCCAGATAACTGGATGTGTTTGGTAGGACTTGAGTGATAGCGTCACTATGGCTGGATCAGAAGCTCCCAGTTTGAGTCCAAAGCCAAGACTTGTTGGCCATGGAAAGAAAGTTCAAATCAGTTCAATGAGCTGATATTCAGATTGGGAATACTTCCACCACTTGGTCCCCACTCTTCTCCAAAGGATAAAAACTATGTGGGTGTGAAAATACACTGAAAGAAAACTGGATGTGTGAACTTTTGACCACATAGTTTAAAGTTAGACAGGGCATTTGTCCTGTGGATTGGCAGGATTCAAAGAACAAAGAACAATACAGTGTAAGAACAGGGCCTTCAGATCACTGAGTATGTGCAGACACAGATACCTTTCTAATCTCATATTTTTTGCCATTATATGGTCCTCATCTCTCTATTCTCTGCCTATTCATCTATATATCTGTTCAGATGCCTCTTGAACATTGTTATAGAGCCTACTTCCACCACTCTTCTATTAGCATGTTTCAAGCATTCACCACACTCTGTGTGAAAAGCTTACCCCTCACATTTCTTTTAAACTTTCTCCCTTTCACTTTCAACTATGCCCTCGAGTTGAAAGCCTGGGAAAAAGATTCCAGTTCTGTGAGTATTTATGAAAGGACACAACTGAATTGAAAGAGATCAGTTTGTGTATTTTGTTTTCCATTGATAGGTCCTGCATGATGTTATTCATCTCAACATCAATTTTCAGTAAGCGATTTATATCCTTGTGATTTTGAAAGATACTTCAATAAAGTTAGTTTAAGAATTTTATAATCTACACCTTGCCATTATTTATTCTGTCCATGTCTAAATCCTTGTAACAATGTTACAGATGAGAATTCCATTGAGTTCTGCTAAGATTGGGATGGATTCCATTCTTTATAAATGTATTATTTCCTCTTGCCTCTTAGCTTATATTTAGATTAGCTTTTCTATAAGAGTGGCAGATGTGTCCAGATCACCAACAACCTGTCCTGGTCCTTCTGTGCCAACACTATAGTTAAGAAAGTCCAACGCCTCTACTTTCTCAGAAGATGAAAGAAATTTGGCATGTCAACTATGACTCTCATCAACTTTTACAATGCACCACACACAACATTTTTTCTGGTTGTATCACAGCTTGGTATGGATCCTGCACTGCCCAAGACTGCAAAGAACTACAAAACATTGTGAGTGTAGCCCAAACACCATGCAAACCAGTTTCCCATCCATTGATTCAGTCTACATTTCCTGCTGCCTCAGAAAGGCAGCCAGCATAATTAAGGATCCCACGCATCCCAGACATATTCTCTTTCACCTTCTTCCATCGGGAAAAAGATACAAAAGTCTGAGGTCCAATTGACTCAAGAACGGCTTCTTCCCTGCTGCTTTCAGACTTTTGAATGGACCTACTTCACACTAAGTTGATCTTTCTCTGCACCCTCATTATGATGTAACACTACATTCTGCACTTTCTCATTTCCTTCTCTATGAACAGTATGCTTTGTCTGATAGCATGCAAGAAACAATACTTTTCATTCTCCACTAATATATGTGACAAGAATAAATCAAATCAAATCAAATTCAATCACCTATCTTTGGGCATGTTCTTCATTGCTCTTCTGGATTGCTGAGCATTCTTTGCAGCCTAGAATTCTATCTGGTTTTTCTAGAGCTTCTGGTGTTTTTCTTTCTGGGATCACAGCATTTCTTCTTGAACTCAGAATAGTTTACATAACCCTGTCTGCTGCACTCGTCCTGATTCTGCTAGCTGTAACCTTATCCACTTCACACCTATATTCACCATTATTCTGTGCCTTAGTCTGCATTCATTCCTGGCCTTCCAGGCTGGTTAATTTCTCTCTCATCTTTAAATGTTTTTTGAAGACATTTACTTCAGTAAACCCAATTGAAATGCATAATAACTCATGTCATTATTAAATAGACATTGCTTTAATTAGGATTGAATTGCTCTGTGTTCACATGTCTACAATGTAATGTTTTTCACAAAACTGCAATATCCCTCTGGCTTTCAACTAATCTTGAAACAGTTTATGTTACATTACTCTTGACCAATGAGGAATGGCTTTTAATTGAGCAATATTATTAAAGTGTTGAAAATTAAATGGAACATTCTCTTGCAAAGAACTTAAAATGCTCACAGCGCTCATTTCTAATTGTTTTATGTACGTGTGATTGGATGGGTTGTGGGAATGGAATGGTTTATATTTTACTTGTTCCAGTAATTTAAAAAAAGTTCAATTCGAATTATTCCCAGTTCTTTATCCCTTGAACATATAATCTAGTTTTCAAACAGGAAAGTGGACCAGCAATACCATTTGGGTTGAGAACTTGGTTAAGGTGTCCCTTATCCAAATTATTGCTGAGTAGACCAGTTTAGTTGTTTATCATCCTTTATCATGATTAGTCCTGCTCTCTGTGATTCATCACGACAGATGATTCTCTTCCCTTTCCCTCAAAAGTGACCATTTAGAATGGCTTAGGTGTCTTTCACTTAACGTGATAACAATTGAGACGCTACCGGCCACAGTGTAGCTCTAAAATTCTCCTCAAAAGCAGGCATGGGTTGGGAAAGAACAAGATGAAGAATACTGAAGAATCATTCCCCACAACCCTCCAAATATCCTGGACAGGATCAGACCCATCCTGGAATTCTACTGCTGTCAGGATTGACCTGTCATCCAGTGCCAAATTAACTCAGGAACTTGCAAATTAGATAATACAAGGCTCCCTGAAAGCAACCTCTGGCACATGTCTATAATAGGAAACAGCATTGCTTTCTTGGGAACTGGTCCAAGTTTCTTTAAGAACCTGCCTCCAGAATCGATCATTCCAAACCAAAAGCAATCTCGAGTTCCAATAACCCCTAACTGACAGTACTGTACTTAGCAGATTGATTAGCATGCTTGTGCAAAATCTCAAAACACAATATTTTAGCAACTTGTTTATAAAAATGAGCTAGCAATATTGTTTTAAAATAAGCCACACAGGAGTATTACACAAGCATGTTAACCATGTACTAAAAGCCGACTCAAAACCAGTTTCTTCCCTGCTGCCATTAGATTCTTGAATGGACCTATCTTGAATTAATTTAACATTTCTTTACATGCTCGCTATGACTGTTACATTACATTCTGTACCCTCTTGTTCTGTACCCTCTTCTCTATCAATGGTATGCCTTGCATGTATAGCGTGCAAGAAACAATGCTTTTCACTATACTAATAATGCATCAATAATAAATAAAATAAAATCAAATAATAACTTGGAGGAATTGCAATCTCTAAACGTTTCTGCTCAGTGTGGCACAAAGTAAGCCAAAGGTTCAGAATAGAGAATTGCACCATCATTGCTTGCAGTCAGAGAACTCTGTTCATCTTCAAATGGCAAAGTCAGAAGACGTTTTGCAAGCATTACCTTACTGTAGGTGGAGAGCTTAATTTGGGTGGTCAGTTAGCCACTGGAGTACATCAATGTGAGTGATGTAGTGTTTCAACCAGGGATTTTGGAGAATCACTTTAAACTTATATAGCTGCTGGGTATAGTCATGTCATTGATTGAACGAAAATAAAATGAGGCAAGCTATTTATCTCACTTGTTCCAATTGATCGTGTGCAATGCATCCTGCTTAATTTATTCAGTATCCTGACAAATGACTACAGTTAAAATTGCCAATTTTGAGATACTTGCACCAGGATCCCGAAGGCAACAGAATGAAAATAACCAAGATGTCCATCTCAGATTATTCTATTTTATTATGTTGAACTCCGCATTCCCACAGTGAGAATAAAACTGGATGTTTGATGTTTCTCTGAATATTTGATCATCTGTTAACAACAAGCATTTAACATAGTAACTCAGGGCACATCACAAGAGCTTTATTATTTTTGATCTGATTGATTATTGTCACATGTATTGGCATACAGTGAAAAGTATTGTTTCTTGCTGGCTATACAAAGCATACCATTCATAAAAAGCAAAGGGGAGAATGCAGAATGTAGTGTTACAATCATAACTAGGGAATAGAAAAGATTAACTTAATGCAAGATAGGTCCATTCAAAAGTCTGACTTCAATAGGGGGGTGAATTGGTTGACCCAAAGAAGGTGGAAGAGAGAATGTCCGGAGTGCATGGCATCCTTAATTACACTTGCTGCTTTGCCCAGGCAGCAGGAAATGTAGATGGAGTCAATGGATAGAAGGCTGGTTCGTTTGATGGATTGGGCTACATTCATGACCTTTTGTAGTTGAAATGTAACATCGGTAATGCTTATCCTCATGTTGCTTTGGAACAAGATGGCACCAGAGCATGGCAACTTTCTGTAAGCTATGCCTAGCACACTCTCTAATTCTATCTTTTACTCTCATTCTATACTTTAAAAACTATATTCTAACTCCTTTAAACTCTGTAACAATGCTTTAATTCAATTTCTTATATTGCTGATCTTTCTCTACACCCTAGCTATGGCTGTTACATTACATTCTACACCCTCTTCTTTCCTTCTCTATGTAATTATGCTTTGTTTAGCGTGCAAGAAACAATACTTTTCATGTATACCAAGACATGTGATTAATAATAAATAGAATCAAATTACTTTCATAATGTGTCTAAAATGGCTCAATGGGCCCTACTGTCAACTTTGAATCTGAAGATTGAGTGTTTGAACCTTGTTTTAGTATGGGAGCTCCTAATCTAAGCTCAGAATGCAGTCTAATACTATTGGACGTGCCATGCTTCAGCTGATTCATTGAATCAAGGCCAGTCTGTAGTTTCAGGTGATTATTAAAGATCCAAAAGCAGCTGCTCAAAGAGAGAGGTCTTTTCCTAATATCCCTGATTAACATTCTTCCTTCAAACACGAGCAAAACCACAGCAACTAGTCATTCTTCACATTGTTGTTTCTGGATACTTACCTTTTGCACAATGGCTGCAATGCTTGTTTTGACAAGAGTTATTAGAATTTGAAACAATTTGGTACATTGGAAGCACTTCAGAGATTTTCTAAAAAAAGAAAGTCAGGACAATACATTTATATTGAGGCTTTCATGACTTATGGACAGCCCAAAGTGATTTACAGTCAATTAAATACTTTTGAAATGTAGCCACTGTGACTATGTAGAACAAAGAATACATGGGTTTCTCTCCTGCATGTACCAATAATGACCTATGAAATGACACTGGTAGAAGCAATGTTGTATAGTGAAACTGATACAAGCTAGGAGCAATTAGTTTTCCTTTCAATGTATTCTGGAGTGTATGAACAGGAACTAAGGAGGACTACAACACGTTCAATATAGAGGGGCAAATTTTTTTGTTCTATTTGCCATGGGAATTGTAGCGGGTGGGGAGCAGACCATGCAAAGGTCCATTAACCTCGGGCAGGATTTTCTGGTTTTGGGGCAATGGAAAATCCTGCTTAGAATGTCTGCTATTGTTGAATGATGCAGTTTATTTATTGATATTTCTAAGTAGTTTGTTGCTGCAGATTGTTGTTTTTTAACATAAATTCTTCCGTTTTGCAGCTCTGTTCCTGCTGGCATTTACTTCAAACATTTCTTCTCCAAAACCCCAGCTCTACAGTGACCCCTGGTGTGGTCCTCTGATGAAATTGCAGGCTAATTCCAGGCCCAGTGGACTTGCTGCTGAGAGTTGATGAATAACAGCAGCTGTCTCTGTCCTTTCATCCTAAGCATCTTGTTGTTAAACTGCATTGCAGGCTCTGCTTGTCACAAATGTTTCCCAGAAGCTCACAATCGAATTAATCATAGATTTCCTCCAGAGTAGCCAAAGCCCTGGCGCCAACGGACTGTCAGAAAGCAACTCTGCTCCCCAGACTGCACCCAGTGATATGACAACCATATGTTCAGCAATTCCAGGTCTTAGCAGCCTTATATTTACCTGGCAGGGGTGAAACCTTGATCGAGCAGGTGGTTCACCCAGGATTGCACTTCAGGTGTGCCGGTGTCTGCGATAGTGGTTTACCCAGGCTCAGGTAGAGTAAAAAATCAGGGTAGCCAATGAGGTTAAACTGGGAATTTTTCAAAGATATCTCAATGTTTTTGACTAAGATGCAGCATTAGATCAAGCCCGGGAGGGGGTGCGCTGCCTCATTCTTTCAGTTTGGATCTTGTTTGATCAAGCCTAAAATGGGATGCAAAGTCTTGCCTTGTCAGCTTGGGCCTTGTTTGTTCCTCACATGGGGACCATGACTTGGATTCAATTTGAATTTGTTTTTTGGATGGAATTTTTTTTAAAAAAGTAAGAGTCAGGTCTTTAGCAAGTCTTCAGGTCTTGGTAAGAGCATGAATTATATTCAGTATCATGAGGACCGCAAGGTACGATCATTATCCACTAAAACCCATCACGTAGATGTACTCACCATATATCAAATTCCTCCAAACTGTAACACATGTATTAACAATGAGTTCCTGTAGATACAATGAAAAATGCTTTCTGTACCAGTAAGCCTTGGCAATACTCTTGAGCTCAATATTGTTAAGTCCTAACAGACATAATAGCCATTTACAGTTCTCAATGTTTCTAAGTTGTCTTAAGTGCCTAGAGTAATGTGTTCAGAATCATCACAACCAAGCAATTGTGATCATTTTCACAAAGGTAGAGAACCTCTCCATCATTACAGGAATAGCAGCAGAAGCCTGAATCTGTTTGTCCTGTTCCTGAAAACTACGTCTACCATTTCCAAAGTCAATGCGGGATGAGGGAGAGGGAGTTTGCACATAGACCTGGGAGTGGAAGTCTAAAGCTGCCAGAGTACTTTGAAGATACAGAGTTCACTTTTTAGATAGGTAAGATACCCTTTGTGGATATAGCCCTGGGACACCTTTCAGGAAAATCAGCTGCCCTTTGGGAGAAGTAAGATGTCTTTTGAATTGTTAAATTAGATATGAATACATGTAATAATGCATAAACTTATTATAACTAGCAAGAAAACTGTCAAAGGGGACTGTCAAAAGAGCTGTCAAGCAGTCAAGGTATTTAAAACTCCCACCCTTTAAATACTTGGAGGAAAAAATCTGTCTGCCATGTTAGAAATATCAGTGTGTGCTATTTCATTTTGTTAACATCTGTCTGAGTGCCATCATTATGGGAATGAGTGCATGACTGATTTCACATTTTTTTATTATCACAGTAAGGGCTCATCAGTTTGATTGACAGCTCCAAGTGGTTATAAATTCTTTGAAATGAGCCTATGAATTCTAATGAATGTTAAATGTAGGGGGCTTTTATCAATGTGAGTACTTATTTGAAATAGTGAATACATTAGAAAACATTGAAAAACTTTATTTTATCTGAGTTATCCTATGGTGCATACTGGGTGAGTTGACATGGGAGCTGCAAGGGAAGAGGGTTTTGGGTGGGGTTATGTATTGCATGAATTGGCATTGAATTGACATAGGTACTAAAAAGGGCAGTAAGGATAGGGAAGAGAGGCACAGATTGGCATGGAAGATAAAAAGGGCCACAGATGGTGGGCACAGGGATCAGTGTTGGCAGATATGGGGCATGGTAAGAGTGTGGCTGAATTGTGAAGAGTGATGACTGGAGGACTGTTTTTAGCTTAACTGGTTTTTCTCATTTCTTTGACAAAGTGCCTTCCACCCAAGCCGCATCCGCACCCGACACCCTGCGGCATTGTTCCAGGGTTACCCACCACAGCTTCCTTAAAAACCTGATCCCCTGGAAGTCCCCCGAAAAATCAGAAGTTCTGGGGCAACTTTTCCCAGGTCAGATTTGCAGAATAAAAATTCAGGCCTAAGTGTTTATTAATGTAAGGCCCTAATGTGATAGGCTTGGTGCTATTGCATTGATTTTAATGTCCTTTCCTGTGATTGTTAATCTCAATCTGAAGGCCATGATGACTTATACTCATTTCCATGTCCTTCTGAGGAAGAGGGAGTAAATCCAAATGTGGAATGTGTGTATTAATTCTCCATAAGACACCAGTGCTATGGACCCAGCTCCATTCTCAGTAACATAAACACACTCTTCACTTGAGCGGTCACTCGGGAAGTTTATTTTCAGAATGAACTGCCACATGGCCAGGTAGAGCATGTGCGCAGAAACACAAAATACTGTAGATGCAGAAAAGTATCAATAAAAACAAGAAATGCTGACAGCAGGATCTTCTGAGATCTGCCAAGAGAAACTACCCAATGTGGAATCCCTGGCGGTTGATGGTGTGAAGAACAGGAAAGCCTGTCGAACCTTTGACAGCAGTGGGGCAGGAAGATCCTACTGCAAGCCAATGGTGGGTGTACGGAATACTGGCCTTCATCAATTGAGGAATTGAGTTTAGGAGTCAGGAGATAATGCTGCAGCTGTCTAAGACCCTGGTCAGACCCCATTTGGAGTACTGTGCTCAATTCTGGTTGCCTCATTACAGGAAGGATGTGGAAGCCATTGAAAAGGTGCAGAAGAGTTTACAAGGATGTTGCCTGGATTGGGTGACATGCCGTATGAGGTTAGGTTGAGAGAGCTTGGTTTTTTCTCCTTAGAGGGACGAAGGATGAGAGGTGATCTGATAGAGGTGTATAAGATGTTGAGAGGTATTGATCGAGTGAATTCTGAGAGGCTTTTTCCCAGGACTGAAATGGCTGTCACAAGAGGAAACAGATTTAGGGTGCTGGGGAATAGGCACAGATGTCAAGGGTAAGTTTTTCACTCAGAGGGTAGTGGATGTGTGGAATCGGCTGCTCACGATGGTGGTGGAGGCAGGTTTGATAGGGTCTTTTAAGAGACTTTTGGATAAGTACATAGGACTTAGTAAGATAGAGGGTTATAGGTAAGCTTAGTGGGTAGGGATATGTTCGGCGCAAATTGTGGACCGAAGGGGCTGTTTGTGCTATAGTTTTTCTATGTTCTACTCCATCACCACAAAGCATGAGAGGTATGGGAAATCCCACCCATTATTTTCAGAACCCAGCCTTGGAGGTGTTAGAAGTGGGATGGCAGGTGCTTGGCTGGGAGGGAAGGAACTATTTTGATTGGTATCTCAGCTTGGCTATCCCTGAACATAAAGAACTGGGAGAGTGGTCAAATCCTTAGCTTCCAATGTAGAGAAGAAGCACACCATGAGGGACAGTGTAGTTTGGCTGGGACAGATGAAAGGCCTGTTCAAGAGAATGAGTGTTTCTTTTTAATTCATTCATGGGACATGGGCATCACTGACTGGCTAGGATTTATTGTCCATCTTTAGTTACACTTGAACTGAGTGGTTTGCTAGGCTATTTCAGAGGACAGTTGAGACTCAATCACATTGCTGTAACTCTGGAATTGCACCTAGGCCAGACCAGGTAAGGACAGCAGATTTCCTTTCCAAATGGACATTAATGAACAAGATGATGTTTTTCTGACAATTGACAAGTATTTCATGGTCATCAGTAGATTCTGAAGTACTAAATTTTTTTTATCTAGTACTTTTTTTATGCAAACTTCAGCACTTGTTGTGGTGGGGTTCAAACCCAGGTCCCTAGAATATCGGCTGAGTTTCTTGATTAATAGTCTAGCGATAATACCACTTGGCCATTTTCAGAGAATGTTTTGGTCAAAACAGTTCATTTAGCATCAATAATGACATTGTGTTGCAGTTTGCTCATTTCCTTTGGTTCACTGACAGCTTGTGAAATCAAATCTTGCTGCTGAGTTATCACTGGCCTTACCTTAAATATTTATCAGATTGCCTTCTTGAAGCCTGGAGAAATGAACGTAGCAACCCATGCAGGATTACAGAATGCACTTCACACAGCAAGGAGTTTTTAGAACCATGTAATAAGACTCAAGGTCATAAAGGTAAGCTCCTGATCATAATCATACACACCTCCATTACTTCTCCAATTCTACATCTTTCCTATCTCATCTGCCTCTTTTCTTCTTACTCCTTTCCCTTCCCCCTCTCACATGAAACAGAAGAAAATAAAGTTGCAACAACATAATGTGTTCAACCCACTACGTACAATTCCCAGAGCCACAACTCAAACACATTTCCTCAGGATGGATTCAGACTGTTACCATAACAACTGAATATAAATCAGGACTCAGAAACTCAGAGATCGCTCACAATCTCCAGATTATCCAGAAAAAAAAAACAATTTTTTTTTAGTCTTATGATGATTTAACAACACATACTGGAAACTGGAAAACCCTTTAAACGAATCAGAAGTTCCACGTCAAAGTGTAGCTACCCAATGAATGGTACATGAAACCAGTAAGAAGGAACAATAATTATAATCATTCACATTATTAGCTTGCTAAATTAGCTTGACTTTTAGTGTTGTGCGAAGTGTCTTACAAGGCCAATGTAACAAGCAAGTCAGGACAAGAAAAAAGATCCAGACGCAGGAATTGTACAAGGTTGCTGGCTGGTCTTTTTAAGTTTTCTTCTTTTATCAATTGGCCAAGTTTTCTGTTGCTTTGCTTTACAAGCGTCTTATTATGCTGTGCCACTGGCTTTGGATTTTGGGGCTGGAACTTCCCAGGAGCCACTGAAAATATTGTATGCCTTCAGACAGTGCTGCAGGCTGCCCTTGTACTTTCTATGCTGTCTCGTTCAGTTCTCTTTGCTTTCCTTTAGCTGACGTTATATTGCATTTTCTGACGGTAGCTCATCAAGAACCCCTGCAACATATTCCACTCATTGGAGCTATACATCCTTGGTCATATTTTGCATTTTGGAGTTGGTGAAAGCAAAAATGGGAAGAGAAGTAAAACAAGCAGCCAATTCCTTTATCATTACAAGGCACTAAACACAAAAATTAATGAACAACCACAAACATACAATGTACTTTTTTTCCATTTGATGTGTTAATGAGCATCTCAATCAATAACAATAATTGGACGAAATGGACCTTAAGCTCGTGGTTGTATTTATCCTTCGTCTATGGGGTAGTAATTTTGACTTTGTTCTTTTCTTGTTATCTTTGCAAGAGCCAAATTGGTCCAAACTCATTTTTTTTTCTGAAAACTCCAACTGATTCAGTTCAATTCTGTTCAGCTCATTGAGTTATTTGAGCTCATTAATTATCTGTGGCAACAATTGCTAGGCTCCCTGGATTTTAATGACCATCAGCAAACATCCCATGCTTCCATATTTCACCCTGTCAATAAATTGTCCTTTATTTCTGTTCTGTTTATTTGGTGACCATTGCCACTGAAGAAATTGTACTTTTTCTCTCCAATTCATTAGATATATTGAAACAATTCACAATTTTAACACCAGGAGTTGTACCATCTTTTAAAGTTTAACGTTTATTTAGTATTAGTCACAAGTAAGGTTTCAATTAACATTGCAATGAAAATTACTGTGAAATTTCCCTCATTGCCGCAGTCCAGCACCTGTTTGGGTCAATGAGCCTAACCAATTCAGAATGTGGGAGGAAACCAGAACACTTGGAGGAAACCCACACACACACGGGGAGAACATGCAAAACTCCATACAGACATTGACCGAGCCAGGATTTGAACCCAGGTCCCTGGCACTGTGAAGCAGCAGCACTAACCGTGCTGCCATGCCACCCCAATCTCCCATTACATTTCTTAATTCCCTCAGTATAGGTTCTGTATGAACGCAACCCCCCATAACATCCTTCTGATTTAGCTCCATGACTTATTAAAATTGTTGTCTCACCCATTTTTTCCTTCCTAACCCTCTGGCATATGTTAAAACTAGGAATATTAATATCACAAGCAAATCTCTAAGTTCCATTGCCATTATAGCATCTTTTTCACTCATTTGTGGGACATATCACTAGGTGGCCAGCATTTATCGCCCATTCCCAGTTGCCCTTGGAGGGCAGATCTATCATGTCATATCTATCATATCCTTCTCTGGCTATTAATACTTTTATCCCTTCACAGTGCTGCAACATTGCCACAGATTACCCTCCTCGGACTAATTTCCAATGACTGTTTCATGCTTGTCAACAACATATCCATGTACCAATGAGGAAAAAATGAGCTCAAACTACTGAGATTGTTTTCTTATTCATTCATGGAACATCGGTGTCGCTGGCTGGCCAGCATTTATTACCCATCCCTAGTTGCTCAATGAGGGCAGTCGAGAATCAGCCAAATTGCTGTGGCTCTGGAGTCACATGTAGGCCAGACCAGATAAGAGTGGCAGATTTCCTTCCCTAAAGGACATTAGTGAATCAGATGGGTGTTTCCGACAATCGACAATTATTTCATAGTCATCAATAGATTATTAAATCCAGGTATTTTTCATTGAATTTAAGTTCCACTAGTTGTTGTGGTGAGAATCGAACCCAAGTCCCCAGAATATTAGCTGAATTTCTAGATTAATAATCTGGTGGTAATACCACTGGGCCATCGCCTCCCTTGATGTGTTGGAAGAGGCCCAGACATCATAGAAGTCATAGAAATCCTACAGTGCAGAAAGAGTCCATCTGGCCCATCGAATCAGCACTGACTACAATCCCACCCAGGCCTTGCCTCCGTATCCCTACACATTTATCCGCTAATCCACACATGTCAGGACACTAAGGGGCAATATTAGCATGGCCAATCAACCTAATGCGCACATCTTTGGGTTGTGGGAGGAAACCGGAGTACCCGGAGGAAAGACATTCAGACACAAGGAGAATGTGCAAACTCCACACAGACAGTGATCCAAGCGGGGACTTGAACCCAGGTCCCTGGAGCTGTGAAGCAGCACTGTGCTACCTTGCCACCTGTCAATGTTTTTAATTTTTTCTTGAATTTTCCTTATGGGCTAGGAAGAGTTCTCCTCTGTGACCCACAAGGAAACCTTGTGCATCCCTTACCCCAGGCTGTCCCCTTCTGCCCTGATCACAATTGTCTGTTTGCTTCTCACCACTTATCTGACCGTCAGGAGCTGATCCTCAGCTACCGCCTCACACCTCCCAAATTTTCACACTTGTCCGCTGGCAGGTAGTGATTTCTTCCTGCAGAATTAGAGCCTGGATATGGAAATAAGATCCAGGAATTTATATCTCTCTAGGTCACAGCATGCAGACATTTTCTTTGCCCATGCAGTTCTCTCTGTGCATGATTCCCTCTGTAAAAAAATCTCACAATGCCAGGTTAAAGTCCAACAAGTTTATTTGCTAGTACAAGCTTTCAAAGCAAAGCCTCTTCATCAGGTAAATGGGAGTTGTGTTCACAAACAGAACTCAATGTTAGCCGAGTCACAAAAGTATGCACTACCACTATGTAATACCACTAGGCCATCGCCTCCCTTAATGTGTTGGAAGAGGCCCAGACATCATAGAAGTTCCGCACACGTGAGGACAGTTTCATCGGGAGTTTGGATTCATGTCACACTATCTGTAACCCCCATGACTTGCCTGGGCTTGCAAAATCTCACTAACTGGTAGTCAGTGTTCTCACGTCAGATGATGGCATCCATGTCGATGATTCGGCACGTCTTGCAGAGATTGATGTGGCAGCATTGTGTGATGTTGTGGTCACTGCTCTTCTGAAGGATGGGTAGTTTGCTGCGGATAATAACGCCATCCATATATGGTATATGGTACATACTCTTGCGACTCCGCCAACGTTGTATACCTGATATGCTGCAGGAAAGGATGTCCTGGAGCATGGTACCTTGGGGAGACCATGCAGACGCTACAACAACAGATGAATGAACAGCACTCAACAATCACTAGGCAGGAATGTTCTCTTCCTGTTGGGGAACACTTCAGTGGTCACTGGCATTCAACGTCTGATCTTCGGGGAAGCATTCTCTGAAGGAGCCTTCATGACACATGATATTGCAGAATCACTGAGCAGAAACTGATAGCCAAGTTCTGCACACATGAGGACAGTTTCATTGGGAGTTTGGATTCATGTCACACTATCTGTAACCCTCATGACTTGCCTGGGCTTGCAAAATCTCACTAACTGTCCTGGCTGGAGACCATACACACTTCTTTAAACTGTGCTTAACCCTCCCTCCACTCACATTGTCTGTACCTTTAACGCTTGATTACCTAAGACTCACATTTCAACCATTATCTTGTAAATTGAGTTTGTGTCTATATGTGCCCTGTTTGTGAACACAACTCCCAGTCACCTGATGAAGGGGCAGCACTTTGAAAGCTTGTGCTATCAAATAAACCTGTTGGACTTTAACATGGTGTTATCAGACTTCTTACCGTGCTTACCCTGGTCCAACGCCGGCATCTCCACATCATGATCCCCTCCCCAAAGAGATCACCCGTTTGTCATCTGCTAATCACCGCCTGCATGCACCCTATCTCCTATTTTTCATTTTCTAATACACGTGGGACTGCACCCTGTCTCTTGGATAACCACATTCTAGATGATACAATGATGTTGTAAAGTCTGGCCAATTGTTACATGAGCACAGAGTTCCTCATGCCACAGATGCAAATTTAACAAATAATGTCAATATGTTACTTTTGTATGTGCTGTGAATCACACATCATACATTGTTATATTTCTGTGACTCAAACTTAGATGAAAGATATCACGAGTCAGTACTCCCACTAACACAAAACCTGAGCAAGAATTAAATCGAGTTAGTCACTTTACACAAGGAGTGATTCCATAGAATCCCCACAGTGGAGAACGAGACCATTTTGCTCATCGAGTCTGCATCGACCACCATCCCACCCAGGCTTATCCCCGTAACACCAAATATTTACCCTAACATTAAGGGGTAATTCACCACGCCCAATCAACCTAACCTGCACATCTTTGGAGTGTGTGAGAAAACTGGGAGGGAATTCACCCAAACACATGGAAAACATGCAAACTCCACACAGACAATGACCCAAAGCCAAACTTGAACCTAGGTCCCTAGCGCTGTGAGGCAGCAATGCTAACCACTATGCTACCATGTTGCCCTTGGTGTGAGAATTGGAAATAAAAACTGTTCTCAAAATATCGCTCATTATTGAACTTCCTTTAAGATTTAAGTATGAGATGTAAAATAATTATTTGTTTCCTCATCCCATTACTTCTCCTCCATTTATCACTTCACACTCCCTCAGCCAATGCTTTCTCAATGCCTCTTTGCCTTTTGCTAGGTCCAATAGCCGAGTGTCTGACTGAGGGTGAATTGCAGATATAACAGCACTGAGAAGTCATGGAGTGAAAGTGAGGGAAGAATTATTTGGTATGTATGGGGTGAGTAGGGTGTGCAAGTTAAGAAACTAATTATACAAACAATGCATTCATACATACAATCATACAGTGCAGAAGAGGCCCTTTCGCCCATCAAGTCTGCACCGACACATTGGGCAGAATTCTCTAGCCGTTCATGCCAGTGGAATTTTCTGGTCGCACTACAATTTAAGCTGAGCACTAAATTCTCAGTTCTTTCTTGCACCAGCGGCAGGGCGTGAACAGCCAGAAAATTCTGGCCACTAAGTATTAAAACCTAGGCCTGAAATGCCCATGGGTTGCTGTTAATAACACTGAGCCTGTGCATGTGATGTGTGCCGTCTCAAGGTATAGTGGGATTCACTGGACATTTGAGATTCTTTATTCAGCATCATATTACACATATCAATTACAGTCAAATTAATCACTTCACTTTAGTAAATCAGTGTAAACAGCAAAGCCCAAACACCTTGGATATTAATTTGTCTGAAGCCAGAATACAATTCAGGCCAGGAATTACATATGCTGAAATTCAATTTTGAAGCTTCAGGTGTTTAAGTGTCCAGGACACCAACAATCTGTTCTGGCCTCCCCATACTGACACTATAGTTTTCAAAGCACACCGAAGCTTCTATGAAGACTAAGGAAATTTGGCATGCCTGCTACAATTCTCATCAACTTTATAGATGCACCAAAGAAAGCATTCTTTCTGGTTGTATCACAGCTTGGTATGACTCCTGCTCTGTCCAAGACAGCAAGGAACTACAAAATGTTGCGAATGTAGCCCAATCCTTCACACAAACCAGCCTCCCATCCAACGATTCAGTCTACTCTTCTCACTGCCTCGGCAAAGCAATCAGCATAATTAAGGACTCCACGCACTCTGGACATTCTCTCTTCCACCTTCTTGCATTGGGAAAAAGATACATAAGTCTGAGGTCATATACCTACACAACAGCTTCTGCCCTGCTGCTGTCAGACTTTTGAGTGGACTTTCCTCATATTAAGTTGCTCTTTCTCTACCCCCCTACCTATAACACTACTTTCTGTGCTTTCTTGGTTCTCTATGAATGGTCTGCTTTGTCTGTATAGCATGCAAGAAACAATATTTTTCACTGTATGTTAATACGTGTGACAATAATAAATCAAATTAAATCAAAATTCCAACATGATGCGATTCATACCTTTGACTAAAACCACACATTCTGTACTGGCAAATTGTCCAACTTATTGTTGAACCAATTACATAAAAGTGTTAGGGAGGGAAAGAGAGAGAGGCAGATAGATGGATACACAAGACCAATGGAGAGATCTAGCAAAAAACAAAGGGACATTGATAAAGCAGTGAATCAGGAAGTGTGAGACAATAAATGGAGGAGAAGTAATGGAATGAGGAAACAAATAAACTAGTGAAAGACTGAAGGAGAGGTCAGGCAGATGTCTGACTGAGGGTGAACTGCAGAAATAACAGCAAGACTGAGAAGCACAGGTGAGTGAACGTGAGGGAAGAATTATTGGAGAGAGCAAATGACAGATGGAAGAGACAGGAGAGCCTGTACCATTCCTAATAGATGGAAATTAAATTCATGCTATAGTCCAAATCCATTTTATAGAAACATAGACTGGAATTTTACTGCCCTGTTGCCATGGAATTGGAGTGGACAAGGAGTGGACAAATGGAAATGTCCATTGACATTGGGCAGAAGTTTGTAGTTTTGGAATGAGTGAGACCATAAAATCATATTCATAAAATATCACAACATAGGAAGAGGCCATATGGCCTATCATATCTGCGACAGCCGTCAGGACCCTATGTATTCTAATCCTATTTTCCAGCAGGATAGCTATGATAGATATATGCTATGGTGTTTCACATGTTCATCTAAATGCTTTTTAAGTGTTCTAAACTTTTACCACACTTTTATACATAGAGTTCCAGATTCCTACAACGCTTTCCCACAAATTCCCTCTAAATCTCCTACTTTAAATCTAAACCTTCTGATTATTGACCTCTCTACCAAGAAGAAAAGTTTCTTTCAATCTATCCTTTCCATGTGCTTTATAATTTTGTACACTCAGTCAGGTTCCTCTCAGCCTTCTCTGCTGTCAGGAGAATAACCCCAATCTAACCAGCCTCTCTTCATAGCTGAATTTCTCCAGCCCAGGCAATACCATGGTGAATCTCCTTTGCACCCTTTCTAGTGCAATCATATCCTTCTAATATGGCGTGGCAACCAGAACTGCACACTGTATTCCAGCTATGGCCTAAGGAGCATTTTATATAACTCCATCAGAATCTCCCTACTCTTACATTCTACGCCTCAGCTATTAAAGGCAAGTATCCCATTTGTCTTTTCAATTGCTTTATCTGCCTGTCCAAGGTCCTTCTGTACTTTCTAGTGACCTACTATTCATTGTACAATCCCTTGCCTTGTTAGTCCTCCCAAAATGTATCACCTCAAACTTTTCAAGGTTTAATTTCATTTCACATTGTTCTATCGATCTGACTAGCCTGTTTATATCACCCTGGAATCTAAAGTTTTCCTACTCGTTGCTTACCATACCACCAAAATTTGTGTCATGCGTGAATTTACTGATCATACCCCTCACATTCTCATCTAGATTATTAACATACACTACAAACAGCAAGGGACCCAACAGCGATCACTGCAGTACATTACTGGACATAGGCTTCCAGTCACATAAAACAACATTCGACCAACATCTTCTGCCTCCTGCTGCTGATCCAATTTTGGAGTTAATTTGCCAAATTGCCCTGGATCCCATGGGCTGTTACCTTCTTGATCAATCTCTCATGTGAGATCTTGTCAAAAACCTTTTTGACAAAATGTCTTTTGATAAAAGCATTTACCCTTTCCATAAGTTAAACACAAGAACATAAGAAATAGGAACAGGAGTAGGCCATCTAGCCCTTCGAGCCTGCCCTGTCATTCAATAAGATTACGGCTGATCTGAAGTGGATCAGTACCACTTATCCACCTGCTCCCCTGTCTAAACACTGTTAGACAGACTGAATTTTCCAGCATTTTACACCCTTTCCATAAGTCTATCTTATTGATTTTATAAATGTGCTCATAGAGTCATAGAATCCCTACAGTACAGAAGGAGGCCATTCAGCCTATCGAGTCTGCACTGATCACAATTCCACCAGGTCATATTCCCATAACCCCACATATTTACCATGTTAACCCCCTGACACTAGGGTCAATTTAGCACAGCCAGTCAACCTATCCTGCACAACTTTGGACTGCAGGGGGAAACTGGAGCACTTGGAGGAAACCCATGCAGACACAGGGAAAATATACGAACTCCACACAGACAGCTACCTGAGGCCAGAATTGAACCGAGTCCCTGGTACTGTGGAGCACGGTGCTAACCATTGTACCACCGTACCGCCACCACGATAAGGGAATAACTTGTACTTATAACAGGATGAAGACTCAAATGGAAAATCTTCACAAGGTGAGTGAACTACTTTTTAAAGTTTAAAGCAAATCCTCACCGGCAAAAGCTCCTCCACTCTTCTTCCTGACAAGGTCAGCTTAAACATACAGCTGTAGTGACTGTTACGCTGAACATTCACGGAGGAAGAGAAAATGGTCACAAAGGATTATTTCAAAATGCATTGTCCTCATACTTGAAAAGAGAAGAGGCTCCTGTTGATAAGCTTCAGATGATTTAATAGAGAGACCGTGCTTTATTAACATAATCAAGCATTTCACTTAATGAGAGCACATAGTTAGACATCTGCCAGATAATGCTTCTTATGGCACAATAATAAAAGTACCGCCCATGGACAGCTGGATAAGAGTTAGTGGTAACAGGGCACAGTGGCACAGTGATCAGCATTGCTGCCTCACAGTGAGTTCAATTCTAAGTTCTGAGTTCAATTCTGGCCTTGTGCGACTGCCTGTGACTGTCTGTACATTGTCCCCATGTCTGAGTGAGTTTCCTGCAGGTGCTCTAGTTTCTTCCCAAGCTCCAAAGATCTGCAGGTTAGGTTGATTGATCATGCTAAGTTGCTCCTTAGCATCAGGGAAGTTAGCAGGGCAAATACAAAGACTTACTGGAATTGGGATTGTTGTCAGTGCAAGCTAGATGGGTCGAATGGCCTTCTTCTGCACTGTACGGATTCAATTGTATGAATATGGAAGGAACCGCCCTCTGAAATATAAAAAAGGAAGGGCTCGGGGAATTGCAGCCTTGCTGTGAATGAATTTCAAATTATCTCACCTGTAACAATTGCTGGTGGTGCAGTGATTAGCACTGCAGCCTCACAGTGCTGGACTCCAGGTTCAATCCCTGATCTTGGGTGACTGTCTCTGTGGAGGTTCCACATTTTCCCCATGTCTGCATAGGTTTCCTCCTAAATATGTGTGGGCTGGTCATGCTAAATTGCCCCATATGTGAGGGGGATTAGTAGGGCACATACATGGTGTTATGGCGATAAGGCTTGGGATAGTTGCTGCAGGCTTGATGGGTTGAATGACCTTCTTCTGCACCATAAGGATTCTATGATGATTCTATTCTGTATGAATTAATGAAAAAAACAATATCACATTTATTGACGGATAAAGGCTATTCAGAAGCTTGCAGTCCTGAGAAAGTTTGGAACAGAAACCAGAGTTTTCAACAGAGTTATTCCCCACCCTTCCCCCTGATTGGTCTCCTAGATTACCTTCAGTGAGGTATACAGAACCTTATTCTGCAATTTGATTCACAACAGCCAAGTCTACACATAGTGCAAACCAGTGTCTAGGTACTTTGTGATGCTGCATTGCATTTTGCTAAACAGATGGAATCTATGGTTTCCAGCATAATATTTCATATCATAAATTATGAATGAGGAAGCTGAGATCGTAGGAGGCACTCTCCAACAGAAGAGATGTGGGAGCTCCAACTGAGAAAGAGGACTGTGAGCATGTAGAGGACAGATCAAAGTGCAACCCTACCTATTTAGTCTCCAAGTCAAATGGTGGGATGGAATTTTTTTTACAGTGAGATTTATTTTCCAGGAGGTGTAATTGACTGTCTTTTTCCAGAACTCTCAGTCGCACGTGGGGGAGGGGAGGAAGTGCAGTCAAGTATTCCAACCCAGACATAGATTTTCCCATGCAAAAAGAGAAAATGCTAGAAAATTTCAGCAGGTCTGACAGCATCTGTGGAAAGAGAATAGAATCGTGGCTCTATTCTCTCTCCACAGATGCTGTCAAACCTGCTGAGATTTTCCAGCCTTTTCTCTTTTTGCATTGGGTCCCAGCATCTGCCGTAATTTACCTTTATCATTTCCCACTCTGGTTGGACATAGTCCTGGAGCTTTTATCGCATCCCCCTTCATCTTCAAATATCCTGCCTGTATGTTTCTATCATTAGCTCTCCAATATGTCTTGTCCTCATGGTCCTGCCACGCCAACTGGGAAATGAATAAGCTTATGTTACCCAATGGAGTGATTATTTAAACAATCTCTTATCCTCCGATCCCATTACTTTTCATTAACAAACAAGTAAAAGTGTTCAGTGATAAAGCTTTCTAAAATGCTCCACTGATTTTTCCCCTTGACTACTTGCAGCAGTGTCTTAGAAATTAATCTTTGATTTCTGTATACTGTAGGTCAACCTTGGAGAGTTGGCAATGCTCCCTAGACAATCCATGTGTCCTGGATTTAAACACAAGCTCAGCCTTATCTCTAAACTCCATAACCGATGGCTTATTTGTAGGGAATAACACAAGATCTTAGAAATAGCTGCAATGTTAGAATACAAATAGTACACTTCTTGGACAGCATCCTTGTTATTTTAACTACGTTAAAATGGCAAAGAGATGTTCTACAACATTGTCATTGTATTCTAATGCTACAAACTGTCATTTCTAGGCTAGCGTGACAAATTGTAGGATCTGACGTGGAAAGGTTCAACCACTCCAAACTTGGATAATTTATAATATTGTGCAGTGTGGGGAGAAAGCCTCAGAAAGGGAAGGACACTGATTTCAATGGGAGCTTAATTACTCTCTATAATCTGAGCTCTGTATAAAACTCAGATTCCTATTCTTGGGCTGACCGAGATATAAAAACCTTCATGTCACGTTCCTGCTGCCAATTAGCACAGCTCGTTTCCTGGGGGAGTTTCCATTGGTGGCGATTGCGTGTTAGAGAGTTTGTGACACATCCCCCCCTGGAATAAGCCACTGCTATTTCCAATAATGATCAAACTTCACTGGGACACACTGCCCTGACTCAGCACCTGTAAAACATTCTGAACAAGCCTTTCATACAAACCTCAGTAAAAACTCAGATATTCAACAGAAATAATTCTCCCCGGTTTGTGTAGTCACAGAGTGAGAAATGACATAGAAAGGAAAATATCTGTCTGAAGTGAAAGCTGACACAGACAGGGGATGATTTTACGTTGTCAAGGTCAAAGCTGGGGTAAACAGAATACTGCCACAGCATTCAGCTTCTCCAGGGCAATTAGAGACGGATAATTAATGTTGGCCTTGTCTGTGATACTCACAAGCCATAAAAAAAAAATCTAATTTGAAGCAAAATATTGCAAATGTGGGAACCTGAAACAAAAACAGGAGAAGTTGGAAAATCTCAGGAGCTCTCTCAGTATCTATCAGGAGAGAAATACAGGAGGCGTGTTTCTTTGGCCCTTCCTGTGCAGACACAAATCACATTGTGGCTGGAAATTCTAGGGAGGGGAAGAGGAGAGAAAGGGAGATTGAAGATCGAGGAGAAAGGTCAAAAATTAAAGTTGCTGAACTCAACATTGAATCCCGAGGGCAGCAACATGTCCAACTAGAAGATGAGATGCTGCAGCTCCAGGTTCCGCCAGGAACACTGGAACATTGCAGCAGGCCAAGGTCAGAGATGTGGGCATGAATCATAAAATTATAGAATCCTATTGTGGAAGGAGGCCATTCAACCCATTGAGTCTGCACCAACCACAAACTCAACCAGATCCTATCCCCACAACCCCATGCATTTACCTTAGTCCTCCTGACATTAAGGGGAATTTAGCATGGTCAATCCACCAAACCACCTCATCTTTGGAGAGTAGGAGGAAACCAGAGCACCTGGAGGAAACCCACACAGACAATGTAAAGGCTTCAAACGGTGACCCAGGAATCGAACCCGGGTCCCTGGTGCTATGAGGCAGCAGTGCTAATCATTGTGCCTCCATGCCGTCCCAAAAGATCAATGTGCTGAGTTTAATGCCATAGAGCAGCAAGTCGTTTATGTGAACTTGGTGAAAGTGTTCCACAAGATGATTGCCCAGTCTGCGTTTAGTCTCCCCGATGTAGAGGAGGCTGTATCAGGAGCAGTGAATCCAATAAATCAAATTGAAGAAAATACAAGTGAAATGCTGCTTAACATGAAAGGAGTATGTAGAGTCTTGAAAGATGAAGAGGAAATAAAGGGATAAGTATTGCACCTTTTATGATTGCAAGGGAAGGTGCAATAGGATGGGATGTGGAGTTGGGAATGATGGAGGAGTGGACGAGGATGTCACAGAAGGAGCAGTTCCTACAGAATGCTGATACAATAGTGAGGAAAGATGGTGGTGGCATCTTGCAGGAGTTGACAAAAATGGCAGAGGATGATCCTTGAATGCTGAGACTGGTGGGGTGAAATGTGAGATTAAGATGGCTTACATGGCTCTATGAGGAAGGGGAAGAGGCAAAAGGAAAGGTGCAGGAAAAGGGTCAAGCCCTTTTATTAATTACCTTATTCACTCAATTCTTTAATCTTATTAGTTCAATTATGCCATTAAAGAGTGCCTTGAGCTTTCCAACAGCACAGAACACAACAGGATTATCTCTTGAGTACAAAATAGATCCCGGAATGAATGAAGTATGGCAGGCTGACAGGGCTGATTGGAAACCTAAATTGTGCAACTGAGTACTGAGCTGATTAAAGAGAATTAACGTAGACTTGTGAAGAGCAAGTTTTGCCTGATTGCGCTAGCTGAATATTTTGAGGCTCTCGCTAACAAGAGGAATAAACTAAGGCTGATGGACGTTGTCCTTATGGACTTTATGGGGAAGCAATTGAAAAGGTTCTGTATAGGAAATTAGTAAAAAAAAGAAAGTGCATGAACTTCGTAGGTTGTTGTAGAATTGACACTGGAATTAAAATTGATCGCGATAGAAGAAAGCAGCAATGAAAGCAAGCAATATATCAAGTAATATGCTTCACGAATATTTATGGGGCTGCATCGTTTATTGGTCACAGCTGATCTTTGCCCACTGACTCTTTATCAGTCCCCTCTCCCATGGCTGGGGTGGCTTCTGGCTTTTCGCCGTTATACCATCACTGTGGTATTTTCTTAGCTAGGTTTGCCAGCCAGATAGCTTGCCTGTCCTGCCATCTTCTCCACCTTTCTCCATCCTTGTCCTTTTGCCCTTCCATTTTCTTTCTTATTTTCCACCTTATCCCTCTCCTTCAATTCTCTCTCTCTCTTTTCCATCTCTGACTCGCCTGAGTTTGCACCTCTCCCTGTCTGAATCCAATTGTCTCCTCTTCCTCACTAATCCAGCTTGACCTAAAAGCAATACTTTCTCTGTACAGCACTAGGTAAGATCAATAGACAAGCCATTTTAACCCTAGGTGAAATGGAAGTTTTTGATGTGAAAATGATTATCTGTGCATAAAAGGTTATGCAGTGCTGACCTTCACTTCAAAGATCTTCCTGGAATTTGCTAATTTTTCTCCAGGCTCTCCTGACACATCACACAAGCTAATTAAAGTTAATTATCAGCATGAGGCAATGGCTCCAGCTGCCGTGTATTCCCCTCAGGAGATAGCCTCTCATGGGAGACTGTAAATCAATGGGTTCCACACCAGTTGTTTATTAAGCGGGCATTACACTTCAACTATTGCTGGACCGGTTATATATTTGCTTGTCAACATTGGATAATCATTCACATATCACTCTATTGATTACTTTTTATCCCATCGCTCCACTAGATAATCATGCAATGCATTGAATTGATATTGGCCAGCATTATGCAGCATGTTGGCACAGTGGTTAGCACTGCTCCCTCATAAAGTCAGGGATCTAGGTTTGATTCAAGACTTGGGTAACTGTCTGTGTGAAGTTTGCACATTCTCCACGTGTTTGCATAAGTTCCTCAGGCTGCTTCAGTTTCTTCCCACAATCCAAAGATGTGAAGGTTACTAAATGGTCCCTTAGTATCCCAAGCTGTGGATCAGTGGGGTAAATGCTTGGAATTTTGGGGATAGGATGGGGGGTGGTCCCGGGTAAGATGCTGTATTGGAGAATACATTTATATCTTTCCTCAAATAAGGGGACCAAAACTGTGTGTAATACCCCTGATGCGGTTTTACCGATGCAACAACACTTCCTGTCTTCTATTCTTTATTCCATTGGAAATGAACTCCGAAATCCCAATGTTTGCCTTCCTTATTACCCCCTGCTACATACTAATCTTCTGCAATTTGTGCATATGGACACCCAGATCCTTCTGCATCAAAGTATTTTGAAGTTTCTCTTTGCACTAGATGACAAGTGCAGACTTGATGGGCCATCCATCAAGAATGACCTCCTTCTGCACTGTAGGGATTATATGGAACTATGAATCATAAACTAGCTACTACACAAATTAATAACTAACCAACAATTGTGCTTGGTTATCACTAAGTTATCATAGTATTAGGCAACTATGAGATCATCATTGTACTGGAGAGTTTGTTTTTATCTTTGACATAATCATTCAATTATTCTAAGAACATAAGAATATAAAAACTAGAAGCAGGACCTTGAGCCTGCTTCGCCATTCAATATCATCATGGTTGATCCCACCTGGACATCTTCTCCACCTTCCTGCTTGTTTCCCATAACCCTTCATCCCACTACTAGGTAAAAACCTATTCATTTCCTCCTTAAATTTGTTAATGTTTTTTGAGCTAGTGAATTCCAACGTTTCATGACCCTTTGAGTGAAATAATTCCTCCCCATTTCTGTTATTAATCTTCCATCCCTCATCTAAAATCATAGCCTCTTGTAGAATATTCAAGGGAATACATCCATTCTATGTCTACCCTGTCAATCCCCTTTAGCATCCTATATATACCTCAATTAGATTTCCTCTCATTCTTCTAAACTCCAGCGAGTATAGGACTAAACTGCTCAACCTCTCTTCATAAGACACTCAAGTTTTTCATCCCGAGGATCAATCCAGCTAACTTTCTCGGAACCTCATCCAATGCATTTATATCTTTCCTCAAATAAGAGGACCAAAACCGTGTTGTACCCCTGATGTGGTTTTACCGATGCAACAGCACTTCCTGTCTTCTATTCTTTATTCCATTGGAAATGAACTCCGAAATCCCAATGTTTGCCTTCCTTATTACCCCCTGCTGCATACTAATCTTCTGCAATTTGTGCACGTGGGCACCCAGATCCTTCTGCATCAAAGTATTTTGAAGTTTCTCTTTGCTTAGATGACAAGTTAACTTTTTATTCCTCTGACCAAAATGGATAAGCTCACACTCCATCGAAGTTAAATTTCATCTGTCAAATTTTAGCCCGCTCATCTAGTCTAACCATATCCATTTATAGATTTCTTATTTCCTCATTGCAACTTGCTTTTCCACCTATTTTAGTGTCATTTGCAATTTTAGCTATTGTACATTCTATCCCTGTATCTAAGTTATTAACATAAATTGTAAATTGTTGTGGCCCAAAGCATGTGGCACTCCCTGTTAGTTACATTTTGCCAACCAAAATGACACATTTATCTCCACTTTCTGTTTTCTGTTGATTGGTCAACCCTCTATCCAAGCAACTATATCACCCCCAAACCCATTGGTTCTTATCTTGTGTATTAACCTTTTAGACAGCATTTTATCAAATGCCTTCTGGAAGTCCAGATATACTACATCTACAGGACCCTCATTCTCCACTTACTTGTTATATGTTTGATTCCAGCAAGTTAGTCAAACACGATTTTCCCTTCGTAAAACTATGCTGACTCTGATGGATTGCGTTTTGACTTTCCAAATGTTCCATGACTATGTTTTTAATAATGTGTTTCAATAATTTCCCAACTGACATTAAACTAAATAATATATAGTTTCCTACTGTAAGAGGGAGATGAATAAATTTGGAATATGGGCTATTACAACAATTTATCGGGCAGGCAACAATCATGGTTTTATTAAGGGAGCCTACAGATCAAAAGATTACAATCAAACAATCAAAAGGAACTAGTAACTTACTGGAGAGACTTTTTGGGGTATTTTGAAAATATATATTACAGATTTAGAGAGGTAAAATATTATCCAGCTAACATGATAATGTGACAAAAGGCAGACACTGCTAACAGAATATATGCGTGGCTAAGCAGTACTTATAAACTAAAAAAACCTCAGGGTACATATCAGTAGCTCATATGTCTGGAGACCTCTGTAATACTTAGATGGCCTGAATTAGCAGACAAAGCTCACAGTGCAAGGTCAAAGCCTGGTAGCAACAAGCACTAACAATGAGGTTATGAGGAGCCAAGGGGAGATGTCTATTATTGCACAACAGTGAGTACCCTTGTACATTCAACTGGTCCTCTTGTAATCATGTCTCAGTAATCATCTCCAAATCAAGCCCTATTGTTTCTATTTGCACTGTTAATTCATTAATTCTATTCCAAATCTATGTACATTCAGATATAAAGCCTTTAACTGTGTCCCATTATTAATTTTCTCTACTTTTGTATGATGCCCTCGTGTAATATAATGTTCTCATGCTCTGTCCCTTCCTTTCATGATCTGGTAACAATTAGTCTCATCATTATCCTGTATTCTTACCTTCTCCTTCTACTTTGATGTTTGATGTTTTAAATTTCTATGGAACACCAACCCTTCCCCCCACCCCTCATTATTTAGTTTAAATCCCTAGCTGCAGTCCTAGATATTTGATTGTGCATGGACACTGGTCCCATCTCATCCCAATGGAATAGTTTCCTCTTTCCCCAGTACTGGTGTCAATGTTTCATGAACTCAAATGCATTTCTCCTGCCCCAATCTTTGAATCATACACTTACCTCTTTAATCTTTGTGACCTATGCCAATTACCTTTTGGATCAAATAGTAATCCAGAGATTATTACTCCTGTGATTCTGGTTTCTAATTTTGCACCTTGCTGCTCATATTCCCTCTGCAGAACCTCTTTCCTCATTTCTCCATCCTTGTCCTCTTCCACTTTCTTTCTTATTTTCCATCTCATCCTCATCTTTCAATTCTCTCTCCTTCTCTTCTCCATCTCTGTCTCCCCTATGTATATCATTGGTACCTACATGAACCACAACTGGATCTTTTCCTTCCCACTCCAGGTTCCTCTGCAGCTTAGGTGGAAATCCTCAAACTTGGTACTGGAGAGAACACATTGCCTCTGGGATTCTCAATCCTGGCCACAGAGAACAGTGTCTATTCCCCTAAATAGACTTTCTGTGACCACATTTGTCTCTTTTCCCCCCCACTTGAATGATTCCCTGTATCACAGGTCTATGGGCAGCTCGCTCATCCTCACTGCTATCTTTGCTCTCAAACACAAGGGGAATTGGAGCATCAAACCTGTTGGAGAATGGCAGGTGTTCAGGCTCCTGCAGTGCTACCTCTTGGATCATTCTATCTGCTTGACTCGTAGTCACACCCTCCTATCCCTGACCACTGACTGAATTTAAGGCAGTTAATCTAAAGGGTATGACTGTCTCCTGAAACACAGCGCCAGGAAAGCATCCCCCTCCTTAATGTGTCACAATGTCTGAAGCTCAGACTCCAACTCAAGTATAATTGACAATCATGAGTCTATTATTTCCAGATAATAACCAGTCACTGTACTGTGTTATCACTGTCCAATCACTGCCTAAGTAGTCATTAGACAAATACTTAATTGCATATTGATTAATGTATTGTATACTATTAACCTATCAATGCATTCAGCAATCATTGTATTGGAACCAGGAACGGATGTTGGAACCTCTTCTGAGAAACATCCAATTGCTCCATCTATAAATCCTCCACGTGTTTGTGTAATCACTAATGTTCTGAATCACTAACCTGTTACTGTAATAGATAAGCTAGTCAATGTCATTCTGAGTATTCATTGCACTGGGAAAACAGAGCAGACTGTGGATGCGCTGGATGTGTGTAATCTGCAACCTGTCATCACTAAATGCTAATGATTAAAGTTTTTTTTAATGTTTATTTATTAGTATTAGAAATAGGCTTACATTAACACTGCAATGAAGTTACTGTGAAAATCACCTAATTGCTACACTCTGGTGTATGTTCGGGTACACTGAGGTCAATGCACCTAACCAATACATCTTTTGAACTGTGGGAGGAACCCAAGCACCCAGATGAAACCCATGCAGACACAGGGACAACATGCAAACTCTGCACAGACAGTGACCCAAGCTGAGAATCAAACCTAGGGCTCCTGGCACTGTGAGGTAGCAGTGTTCATGCACAATCACCAACCATTCATTACAATATGTCATAAGCAAACAGTTACTGGATTAGTTTTGATTTACACTGGCTAATACTATTTGGGTAACCACAAAATCATCACATTATAGACTGGCATTTATTATTACCAAACTATCACTGACCTGTGAGCACAAAAATAATCATCAGCCAATCATTACACAGGTGGGCGGCACAGTAGCACAGTGGTCAGCACTGCTGCCTCGCAGCACCAGGGACTCCGATTCGATTCTGACTTTGGATGACTCTATGGAATTTGCACATTCTCCCTGTGGCTCTGTGGGTTCCTCCGAGTGCTCCAGTTCCTCCCACAGTCCAAAGATATGCAGGTGAGGTGGATTGGCCGGGCCAAATGGCCACTTGGTGTCCCAAGTTGTGTTGGTAAAGTGGATTAGGGGTTACAGGAAACAGGTGGGCGTTAGGGTGATGAGAATGTGGGTCTGGATAAGATTTTGAGTTAGTGTCAACTCAAAGGGCCAAATGGCCTCCTTTTGCACTGTAATGACTCTCTGATACTATGACAGTAATTAACCCCTTCCAATCAGGAATAGGATGAACAAAAGATTTGTGAGTGTCCCATTTCAAGTTTTGATTTCTTACTGTCAAGTCTTCTTGTTATTGATTTCAAATCTTGTGTTGCCCATATCTAGAGTCACATTGACTGCCTGCGGTTGGCCTATCTTAAACTTACACAACAATGTGCTTCTTTATGAAGAGATTCCATGCTGATAATCAACTTCACAAACATTTAACTCTGTCAAGATCTCTCAGCATTGACAGTTGGATCTATTCAAAAGCTCCCTGAAGCACAGTCAGCTCCCATTAACATTCTTCTTGTATTTTTTATTTACTTCTTGTGCCAAATTCATTCGTGGGGATTTGGTTTCTTGATTTTCAGCCTTGCTTCTACGCAACAATCTCCACTCCATGGATGATAAGCAAAATAAATATGAAAATAAAATGCTGATTCTTTTTTATATTAGAAGTAAAATTGTTGTCAAAAACAACATTTTTGATGAATTTGTGGGACATGGGCATCGCTTGCTGGCCAGCATTTATTGCCCATCCCTTGTTGCTTGTTGGCAATTGAGAGTCAACCACATTGCCATGGCTTTGGAGTCACATGTAGGCCAGACCAAGCAAGCATGGTAGATCTCTTTCCCTAAAGGACATCAGCGACATTTGGATTTTTCCGACAATTGATTCATAATCATTAGTAGATTCTTCATTCAAACTTATTTTAATTGAATTTAAATTCTACCAGCTGCTGTGGCAGGATTCAAACCCAGGTCCTCAGAACATTAACTGAATTTCTGGTTTCATAGTCCAGCAATAATAACACTAGGCCGCCACCTTCCCATTGAGTTGACCAGTGCAGATGATTTCAAGAGATAATTCAATGGTCCCTTTGAATTATGCCAGGAAGTTCAGTGGAGCCAGGAAGAGATGTTGGAACCACTCCTGAGGAACATCAAATTGCTCCCTCTGCAAATATTTAAGAAGTAACTGGGTGCCCAATTCTCAGCAGTCCACCTTGATCATGGTGTATTCCCAAGATCTCTCAGGGTTCTGTTAGGCAGATGAATCTGATTTGGCATACACATGCTTTCTGTGCCCTGCATGCTATCAAGACAAAGCATACTGTTCATAGAGAAGGAAACAAGAGAGTGCAGAATGTAATGTTTCAGTCATAGTTAGGGTGTAAAGAAAGATCAATTTAATGCAAGATAAGTCCATTCAGAAGTTTGACAGCAGCAGGGAAGAAGCTGTTCTTGAGTCGGTTGGTACGTGACCTTAGACTTTTGTACCTTCTTCTCGAAAGAAGTAGGTGGAAGAGAGAATGTCCAGAGTGTGTGGAGTCCTTAATTAAGCTGGCCACTTTGCTGAGGCAGCAGGAAGTGTGGACAGAGTCGGTGAATGGGAGACTGTTTTTGCCTTGTTTGTAGAGATGTACAGTGGACACAAAGCCATCCCATGAAAAATTAACCCAAGGTCAGGCCCTGCAGCAACTTGTGTTTCATTCTTTTTGTTTCAGTGGCTTTTCACTAATATTATTTTGAGATCTCTCTTGAGAGGTAGAAAATTTCTGCTTCATATAGTTTTGGAGCAGGAAGGGAATGAATATGATGGAGAGAAATTCAATGTTTTATTTTTCCATAACAATAAAATAGCCAACCCCATGTGCTTTCCTGATGAATTCACTGCTGTATGCCAATCTTTACATCTGAATTTTTCACCTTCATCTCCCATTTTTTTTCCATTCCTTTTGAAGTGTATTTGTCGACCTGAAGTATCTGCATCTGGACCCCATCAGTTGTCTCCACAGTATGTCAGCTTATCAGCTGAGTGTTTCCAGTGCTTTGTATCTTTATTGCAGATTTACAGCATTTACAGTTATTTTTATTTTCATTTATTTGTTGCATTGGAAATCTGCCAAAATCCTTGGAAATACATTGCAGCAAGTTTATGCCTTCAGTGGAGAAAATTGGAAACATAAAAGAAAAATAAAATAAAAACTACAGCGGCATAATTGAGCATCGACAGATCTCAGTGCACTTCATATCTCTAACAACAACATAAGACAGAGAATGGGGCCATGGTTATTAATAAAACTAGACCTCTCTAACACTGCTCTCGCTGCAGGAATATTGCTCTTCCTCAGCAACAAATATCGGCTGGATAAAACTTCAGGGTTAAAAGTTCTAACTCGTTTTGTAGGATGGTAAGTAGCTGGCTAAAGAGTCAAACCCATGTTGCAGGCTACCACCAGACATAAAGGATTTTCGGGAAGATACAATAAATCTGATAATAATGGTTGTGCACAGAAGAAGGAGACTATGGAGAAGGTAGGGTTTGCAGTGAGCAGGCCAACAGCAGCTCATACTATCTATGTCAAGCAGGAAAGTTCAATACAAAGTGGCCAGCTTTAACAGTTCCTTTGAGGACCCATGGTTTGATTGCTAAATGCCTGGAGAAGGTGGCTGGAACACGCATGGCAAGTGCCCCTATCATTCATAAGAGATTTTCCAAAGAGGGCCCCAAACTAGTATTCAGGTTCTCAATTTACATATTTGATCGTCAAATAGCAATTAATTTTTGCACATGCCATTTGTCATGTCTGACTTCTAAAGCATTTTACCTCTGTAACATGGGGGAAAGGTAATCCATAGGAACATATGTACATATGAACAACCGAACAATGAGCAGGGAGAATTAGGTCATTCAGCCCTTCAAGCATTCACTGCTATTTACTAACATCATGACTGATCTGAAAACTAAGTACCCCTAATAACCTCTCACCTATTTGTCCCTCACTTACCAAGAAGCTAATCACCTCTGTGTTAATAATGTTCAAAGAGACTGCTTCCATCACCTTTTCTGGAAGGAGTTCTCAAGGCCAGTCCAATTTCTATCAATGTGCCTTGGTTTTACCACAATAAGGATGTGAAAAAGGGTGGCGCATTTGAAGTTTAGAACAAGAGAAGAAAATTCACAGGGCCAAAATATGACCCCAAGTCGTTTTGATAAATTAGAAAAAAAAAATTGGCAGCTTCATGATTTATTTAATCACTGTCAAGCCACAAGGGTGGCACAGTGGTTAGCACTGCTGCCTGATAGTGCCAAGCGCTCAGATTCGATTCCTGGCTTAGATCACTGTCTGTGAGGAGTTTGCATGTTGTCTGTGTAGGTTTTTTCTGGGTGCTCCTGTTTTCTCCCACAATCCCAAAAATGTGCTGGTTAGGTGCACTGGTGTGTTAAATCCTCCCTCAGTGTATCCAGAGTGTGGCAACTAGAGGATTTTCACAGTAATGTCATTGCATTGTTAATGTAAGTCTACTTGTGACACTAATAAACAAAGTTTTTATACCAGCAAAAATTAATTTCATTGTGCAACAGAATTGGGTGCCATTCGTTACGGAAAAAAAAAACATTTGCTTTTGTCAAATGCAGCTCACTATGCTTTAAGTGGGCAAGTAATAACTTAAATGAATGCTTGTGGTATTTGAATGGATGTGTTACACAATGAAATTTCAGAGATAGGAAATGCAGGAAGGAAGTGGTTTCTAAATGAGCTCCAGAGGACCCGACCTGTGGAAACATGCAATGAACCCAATGACAACCGATCAATGAACCTGATTAATTAACTCATAAGAACTGCATGTGAGTGGGAATAGAGAAGTTGCAACATCCACAGGGCTCAACATAGTGAAAGTAGACTTCCATTTCTTCCAAAAATCAATCTCCATCAAGCCGGAAGCATCAGGTGGGGTTATACAGAACAAAGAGCAATGTGACTTTTCTAATTCAGCACTTAAATTGAAAAAAGACTCATTTAGGGCCACATGTCTGTTTAATTATAAAATGATGCAACATTAAAGAGCTAAGATTTTTTTTCTCTACTGAACAAAGTGAGAATAATTGCACTGATTAAGTGTGCTGGGATTACATATTCACAATTCATAGGATCTGCATCTTTTATACTTGGACCCAAACAACACAATTCTAAGTCATGACACCTTGGTCGGAATTCATTGGCTGCTCATGTCCCCGTGCCAGTGAGATTGGAGAATGCAGCACTCAGCCAAATCTCCACTCAGTGCAGTGGGACCGGAGAATCCCAGCTGAGGGCGAAGTCGGAGAATCCAGCTTTCATGTGGGATTTTCTGGCTGCGCTCACCTCAAAATCCAGAAAATCCCGCCCGAGGTCAATGAATCTCTGCATGATTCGCATCCCTGCCCACTACGATTCTCATGGCATTCTGCCCACCTCCTTTTGTCTTGGAATCCATAAATGAATAAGACAACTCATTACGAGGCAAATGACCCACTTGAAGGGAGGCGGGAGGGGAAGTGGGGCGAGGGGAGGTGGGGAAAGGTGGACCAAAATAGAAGGCCAGGGGTAGGTCGGGGTCAGGGGATCTGGTTTTATTTCAGATTTCCAGTACCCACTGTAGTTTATTTGTATTATAAACTGAAAATTAGTACGTAATTTGACATTGATTACAAAATCAGTAACCTAAGGGCATGCTCAAAATCAAACATGTGCAACTTTTCAATTTGACTGTTTCACATCCTGAGGTAAAGCTTGGCACAAAATGGGTATTAGTAAGTTTGCAAACTTGGCATCTCACTCAATTTTTGTTTCCATTGATGTGTGTCTTGGCCAATATTTATCTCTGAACTAACATCATTAAATCAGATTATTTGGTCCTTATTAGCTGCTGCGTAATGACAGGAACCACACATCAAAAATACTTAGCTGGCTGTGAAGCATTTCAAGACATGCTGAGGTCATGAAAGGAGCTATATAAATGCAAATCTTGCTTCTGTTTTAATAATGTAAAAATTGAGGATATATCAATTTCTAAGACCTCCCATTACAATACTCATAGGGGATGATCTTACCAAAAAAGTCCTAAGTGCTAAACAAGCTTGAAAATAGGAAAGAATCACATCTAATTAATTGGTGAGCTCAAAGACAAGCCCTTGGAAAAAAAATTGGTTCCAAATTTGATTCTACCCAGTAGGAGGAGTAAACCGGGCTTATTCATGTCATGAAGCCAACTGTTGGGCTGTAGGGGCACCAGTGCATTCTGTCACTAGCTCACAATCTACCACGTGCCCCCCCCCCAACTTGGACATACACCCCCCACCCACCCCCCCCATTGTGCCCTGGACATCGCACTCCTAGACATGGCCACCCTTTCCCCCCAGTCACCCCCTTGGCAATTGCCCCCACCCATTAATAAATCAAATCAAATCAAATTAAACAATCTCCTAACTGTAGGGATGACAAACAACCAAAGCTTGTAAATAGTACAGATTTTCCAACTGTCTTGGTTTTGAAATTGTGTAGTTGTGGAGTTCAGGAAATTTACCACCTCTTAAAGCAATCAGGCAAGTTTATCATGATTTATGATTACAGTTTCATGTTGCTTCTGCTGTATTTTCATTTGTGCAATACTTGGTTTTGTTAGATACGCTCATTTTTTTGTAATTCTGGGGTTTGACCAGTACTCATTACATTTGCCTACTGTTGGCTTTGATGAGATGTGAAATGAAGCAGGCTTCTGAATGTGTTGCATATTTAAGATGGGGGGGAAAGAGCTGAAAATTCAAAGATCCCTCGTGGAAAGGCCATACATATCATTTTGCTAGCCCTTGCAGCCAGATGAGTTGAGGAGACTTGTCTTTGCTGCCTCCATTCTTCAAGATATGTTGCCACAAGACTGATGCTGCATCCTATACAATACCAGCTCCCATCCATCTATCCACTGACTCTGACTGACCGGTCTCAACAAAACAACCAGCATAATTAAGGACCCCATATATCCTGGACATTTTCTCTTTCACCTTTTCTCATAGGGAAAAAGATACAAAAGTCTGAGGTCATATACTAACTAACTCAATAACAGCTTCTTTCCTGCTTCCATCAGATATTTGAATGGACCTACTTTGCATTAAGTTGATTTTTCTTTACACCCTAGCTGTGACTGTAACACTATTCTGCGCTCTCTCCTTTCTTTCTCTATGAACGGTATGCTTTGTCTGTATAGCATGCAAGAAACAATACTTTTCACTATATGCCAAAACATGTGACAATAATAAATCAAATCAAATCAAATCAAAATGATTGACATTGAACATTTGAACCAGGTATGGCTCTTAAGCAGAAATAGAATCTTTCATACTGCTTCACCTTCCAAACCACCTCAGAAGACACCAGGCACAATAGCAAATATGCAATGCAAGGAAGTGACTATGTAGGCAAAGTGTGGTGCCTTTATCATTTTTCTTATTGAAAGAAGGAATCTCTTGGCTAGGATATGTAGTTTTCACTGGGTTGCAGAGACCTTTCAAGTTACAAAGTGTTCCCAACATTACCCCTGGGGATATCTGGATTCTTCATGCTAATCCCATGAAGAGAAAGGGTTTTCACTGAATTATTGTTCAATTGGAAATAGCAGCATGCAAGTTAGTCACTAGTTTCCAGGAAGAACCCATGAAAACTTTATAGCATACCAGTTTGCACAGCTTGCGTTATTTGAAGAAGAAACATGAAGGAGATTATAGGCTTTCTCTATAAAATCTGACTCAGCTCATCCTCTCAGGTTCCATACATTAAAAATTTTCATTATCATGAAATCAGAGCTGATATAAACTAATGTAGAGTTTTTCTCTTTCAGTTATTTTGTATTTTGACTGATAAATGTTAAATGCCCAACTGTTTTTTTTCAAACTAGATTTGCATATCATTTATTTGTTATAGATGGCTTCTTGAATTAGGATTTATTTATAAACCAAGCCAACAAAAGCTGATTAGCCGTAGAACTACCTCATTCTCACTTGTGTTCAGATTTTGAAGCTTATGGAAGGATGGGTATTTGCCATCTTACAAAAGACTGCAGCCAGACAGCACATTGGGATTAATTATAAAGACAAATGCTGACTTCTCTTTTAAGAGATTAAGTGAGTTTCTACTCCCTCCTTCCTAGGCCTGAAGCCCACATCAAGTGGGCAAAAATATCTCACAAGCAAACACAAGCTCATTGTGAGTAATGCTATCGGTAAGGTATGCTCTCATTAAATAGAGAAGTGATAGTGGGCATAACTGCATTTCTGTCCCGCATAAGAGTGCAATTACCAGCATGCAGTTGGGACTAGACATTCAAATCCATTCATGCATGAAGAAAATTGTCCTCCCTTGAGTCTAGTCTCTTATTAGCTGTGTGAATTTTCCTACTTCTATAACACAGTGAGTCATGCCTTCCTGAAGGTACCTCCTGAATGTCATCTCAATGAGTATCAAGAGGTGATTTCAAAATGACTGGCCGAGGAGTAAATAGTGAGTGTAACTATGCTCCTCCACGATCACTTTCACCAAAGAGTGATATTGTTGGACTAGGGAGATGTCCTTGTGACTGGGCAAAAGTTACATAGCTGTGGTGAACTTGGCGTTCCTGACCTGTAATCCCACAACGGATGATGTTCATCACAACCCTGGCAGATACTGGTGACATCGGAGCACAATTGGCTGAGAATTGCCAAACATAATATGGGCCATAAAACCCATGCTTTGAAAAAATTAAAATGCAAATGCTGGTCTACACCATCTGTTCTGTGGATATCTGGTGAAGAACATGCGATTATTGAAAGGATGTTCGTCACCCTTATCATGTTGCAGGAGCCAGGACCTTAACCACCATCCCCCCAGCCCCCCATGATCAGTCAATGAGGGACGTCAATGATCACAAAACCAGTGCCAGGAGCGAAGAAGTAAATGCTCGCAGGTCTCCCATCTTGCTCATGGGGGTCTCTGCACCAGTTGAAGAGGACAATGAGAAGGCTTGCGGGAGCCCAGAGATTTTACTTTTGAGACCAACTTCTACCGAGCCCCAAAGGGCTGGGCAAGGTCAGATGCCGAGAGATACTACTCCTGGGTTGTGTGAATAGAGTATCGTGTGTAGCAGTAATTACTGGACTTGTTGCGTTACCTCCTGTTGTATTTTACTGTTGTATTTTAGCTATTAAAACATCATGGGTCATCTGATGCTTTTACGGGTAAACGTCTCCGGACACTTGAACAAAAATTAATCTTATCTGGTTCAGTTTTCAGTAGCGTGACATTCTGCTTGTCTGTAGATTGTGGTGGAGGCCATATCAAATTAAAGATCAACACCCTTTGTTTCTGCCTTATGCCATCTATCTGCGGGTCATCCGGTAGATGTCATTCTGATTCCATTCTGTAATGCATGGCATGCCGAGCAACGTAACGACTTGAGCACAGCATTCGAGGGATCGCTTCAAAATTTAAACAAAATATATATCCCAGCCATGATTGAATGGTGGACCAGGCTTAATAGGCCGAGTGGCCTAATTCTGCTCCCATGTCTTAAAGCCTTATATCCCTGACTGAGAATATTTTAAAAGCTAATTCACAGAAATTGTAAGCTTTGATTTGAATTTCCCAAGTCAACGTTTGTCTTTTCCTGATTTAACTATCCCCCCACCCCCACTACGCATCTGTTTACCGGCTCTTCCACGGGTGCCGCTGGATTGACGGGTTAGAATCTGTCCTATCCTGCAAGTGCATTCAGAGCAACGGGCATGTTAATCTTTGTCAATTCTCTGGGACACAGGGAGCCAATGGATGATTGACAAGAACAGAGCTTCATGTGAGAGTGGATGTTGGCTCACTTCCAAACAAGCTCCAGTGTGTGGGAGGAGGAGGAGGAGGCAGGGACATCAACAAGTCATGCATAAGAAAAGTCAAACCTCAAGCTGAGAAAGGCATAGGATTGTTTTGGCATCACTGAAGGAGAATTAAGAGCTTATCACTTGTATAAGATTCAATAAGAAGTCTCATAAAGCAGGTTAAAGTCCAACAGGTTATTTGATAGCACAAGCTTTCCTGATGAAGGAGCAATGTTCTGAAGCTTGTGATGCCACATAAACCTGTTGGACTGTAACCTGATGTTGTGAGACTTCTTATTTCACCCCAATCCAACACTAGCATCGCCACGTCTTGATTTAAAGATTGATTTCACTTGATCAAAGTAATTCAGTGCCTTTGAGATACACCTCCTGATTAGCTTTGTTAATTATAGAATTTCACAGTGCAAGAAGAGGCCATTTGGCCCGTTGAGTCTGCCCTGACTGCATCCCACCCAGGTCCTATTCCCATAATCACATTTTACCATGCCAGTCCCCCTGACATTAAGGGGCAATTTAGCATGGTCAATCAACCTAACCCACACTGTGGGAGGAAACCAGAGCATCTGGAGGAAAACTACGCAGACATGGGGAGGAATGTGTAAACTCCACGTAAACAGTGACCCAAGCCAGGAATTGAACCCAGGTCCCTGGCGCTTTGAGGTAGCAGTGCTAACCACTATGCTACTGTGCTGCCCTAAATAATACCAATCGCAGATTGACTGGATATTCTTCATGAATGTTAAATTCCCACAACTTCAAAGCTTTTCTTTTCTACCTCTGAAATGGACATCAATTCACTAAGCATGCCCTTCATGTTTGCAGTTCCACCTACTGCCTTCACATGTGCATTTTTCAACAGGAGTCATTCAGTAATAATCAGAAACTCCTGAAGTTGTCTCTTTGTAATTTAATTCTCCATGACATTCCTTGAACCGTTCAGTTCATTTTCTGTTGACCCTTTCGAATGATATCAATTTCCTCTACCAGAGTTGTTTGGCATTATAATCTACGTTCATAATATTACCAGATTTTCCTCCTCCAGATTGCTTATAACCATCAAGAGACCGAGAACTGAGCCATTCATTACTTCACAAATTACTTCCCCCAGTGGAATCTCTGCATTTATCACCACTTTGTTTTTAATGGTGTTGAATATGTTGAAACCAAGGCTAGCTAATTTGCCAGCAATGTTTACCTTAGTCTTTTCTAAATACCTTGCGTGTTTTGCTTTAGCAAAATCTTTTGAAGAAACAATATATTGCTCTAAAGGTTTCTGCTTGTCTTTAAATTTAGGAATCTCTTTTAAAGAACTGCAGTAGATTTGTGAAGTACAACCTGTTGTATCTAAATCCAGTTGACTATGTTTCTGGCAATTGTGTTTTAGCTAGATTATTGATCGCCCCTTATATAATATTTGTGATTACCTTCCAGATTGAGACTTCTGTCACTTCATTCTGCTTCTAAATATTAGGAGCATCTATAAAGGGAGTGTTATGTGTCTTCTTGAATGTAGAATTTCTATTCATTTTACACGTTGGAAAAGTGAAATTTAAATATATCCCCCTCTCTTCCTACAAAGACTATCTAATTGCATCTTCCTGCTTTTTTTCTGCAACCTTTAATTCTGTTTCCTTTGTGAAATGTTCGGTAATTCTCACATAATTGTCTTGATTAACTCAATTTCAATAATCACTTGTGATAATGTATTTCATAATCTCCAAGAAATCATTATGTTCCTCCTCCTAACCTTAAAATTATGCCTCCATGTTGTCCAATCAACAGAAATAATTTTTACCATTTGCTCTGTCAAACCATTGTATAAATTTGGACTCCTCTGTTAGACCTCTTCTAATCTTTTTGACTCCAATGAATATGACCATATTGTGGTAATGCAGCCAGACTCCAGTTTCATGTCACCAGAGATCCTGTGTATGAAAGAGAAAGACCTAACCCGTGGCTTATATCTACACAGTCTACACCTCAGGACCTACAATACTGGCCCGGTTGAGCAGTGGGTTTATAAGGTCATACTATGCGCTTCTCATGGGGTGAGTCTCCGCTCACTTAATAAGGAAGGTTTTATTCTATGAATTCCATGGGAGATCTATCGGTGATCCCCATGCCTTTGCAGCCAACATTAGGATGGCACAGTGACATGGTGGTTCACACTACTGAGTCACAGTGCCAGAGACCCGGGTTCAATTCCGCTCTCAGGTCATTGCCTGTGTGGAATTTGTATGTTGTCCCTGTGTCTGCATGGGTTTTCTCTGGATGCTCCGGTTTCCTCCCATAGTCCGAAATATACAGGATTAGATTGAGTGGTCATGCTAACTTGCCTTTTACTGTTGAGGAACTAGGAACCTGAATACATGGGATTCCGGGGATGGGGCCTAAGTAGGATTGTTGTTAGTGCAGGCTCGATGGGCTGAATGACCACTTTCTGCATATAAGGATTCTATGATTTAGTAGAGCCTAACTTTCGAGTTTCAGGTTGCTTTGCTCACTTCAGCAACATTGCAACTGCAACCACAATATTTTCTCTCGACTGGTATTTCCAGCAAAGTGACAAATGTATCTTTCTGAATGCGTTTATAATTGCATTGAATGGGTCAGAGGCAGAGGGAGACAAAGCAAAATAAAGATCAGAGACAGAGAAGCACACCGAAAGATAAAAGAGAGCATGGCAGATTGAAGGATAGGAAACAGGAAGAAAGAAACATTGAATGATAAAAGAACTGCCAGAGAGACACAGAAAAGGATCAAATCTGAGAGAGAATGATGCAGTGTAGAATCAGAGGAGATACACTGAAAGAGAGAGAGTCGGGGTGGCGGGGGTGAGGGTGGGGAGGTGGGGGATTACTTTGACATACATAGGATTGGTGTTTTCTGACAATACTGGAGTTTAGCACTTGGAAATGTCACAATTCCCAGCACAGAAAGAAGCTATTGAGCCCATGATACCAGCACATTCTGAGGCTAATCCAAGATTTGTACTATCTCATCCTATCTCCATAACCTTATGTTTGTCTTTGCTTCAGATAATTATTTACGCTTTCTTTGAAATGGCCTCTGCCTCAACTATTCCCTTTAAAGATACAGGAACAATTTACTACCTATCCTTGCTGTTATGGTTTTTTTTATAATATATACCTGCTTTTTTTTAATGATGAGTTTCTTTCAAGGTATGTAGTTGAAATTAGTGAACATTGAAAATGAATAAGAAATGAGGCAGTCAACACAATGTCATGTTTCAATGTATTCTGAACTTCAAACAATTTTTTATATTTTAAAACTACCTATTAGAAGTAACTATCTGAGGATCACCTGACTTCTTTCAATGGCTGGAAACATTTCTCTGTCTACAGCAGGAACAAAAGGAATCATTCAGACTGATGTTGACCAATGCCTTTTCCTGAAACTAATTCAAAAAGATCATTTCAAATTGAATGGGTCATTCAAAGATGCCAGCCGTCTCAGTCTCTCAAGGTGTGAAAGTCATCCTGTAGGATATGTTGAGATGTCAAATGTCACCAGGTTATAGTCCAACAGGTTTATTTGAAGTCACAAGATTTCGGAGCACTGTTCCTTCAACATGTGAAGTGGGCCGAAGTGCACAGGTACAGAATATATAAGTGGAGAGGCAATAGCCTGACACTAGCAGGTAATCAAGAGTGTCAAAGGATAAGTACGGGCAGCGTAGTGCAATATATATGGTTGTATGTCAAGTCTTTACAAGCAATCACAAGTGCCAATAGATAACTGCAAGCAGTTAAGTATAATCAGTATGTGTAAAGTATCAACACACTGTACAACAAATGAAGGGATGACTTAAGAACTGATAATTTAAGGCAAAGAGATAATTACAAACAATCAAAGAGCGTGATAGTGTTAAACACTATGCAAATTAATTCGTATAGCGAGATCATCTGTAATCCTGGTATGCATGGTGTCAAAACAAGATAGTCAGAAAAATTTATTCCCACAGAACACAATAGTGGGATAACATGTAATGTAACATGTATAGGATATGTAATTGACTGAACAACACATGTTATTTGGTAAAGGATTTTGGAATTGATAAAGTTCACATGATGAAACAGCCATTCTTTCCACTTACTTTAAAAACAGCCAAAGACTGTTTTGCTAAGAGGAAGTTTCACCAGAAAGCTATAGAATGAACAGCACAGTGATTAACACTGTTGCCTCACAGCGCCAGGGATCTCTCCAGGCTCAGTTCCGGCCTTGGATGACTATCTGTGCAGAGTCTGCATATTCTCTCCATGTCTGCGTGGGATTCCATTGGATGCACCGTTTTCCTCCCACAATCCAAAGATATGCAAGTTAGGTTGATTGGTCATGCTAAATTGCTCCTTGGTTTCAGGGGGATTAACAGGTAAATATGTGGGGTTTCCACAATAGGGCCTGGGTGGGATTGTTGTCAGTGCAGGCTTAATGGGCCGAATGCCTTCCCTCTGCACAGTAGGAATTCTGAGTCATCTAAACAGCCAAGATAATAAACAGCAATACCTTGAATGTGGGAGAAGGACTCCCTACTATCTGTTCCAACTTTGAATTCATTTGGGACCCAAACTCCTGGGACATTTGACGATAATAAACATCACAGCTTACTGAGAACTGTCTGCTTTACAAGACTTTTATTTCAACTAAAGCATTGGTTCATCTAAGAAACTACAAGTCTGCCTCAAAAGAGATTGATACAATTATAAGTTCAAATTGTTTTTAATCTTTGTGTATGTGCGAGTATGATGCGAGGGGTGAATGAGTGAGAATTTGTATTTTAAATCTCTGAGTCAAGTGCTTGATAATCAAAAACTTTATTTATAAAATTCTTACAAAAAATTTGTTGCTGGGATTATTTAAATCGAGACAATCACTCTGAAGTCCTAGGTTGTCTGGTGCATGGTGGGGCAGCTCCCATTAGGCTACGGCCAGTGAGCTTACTGGCAGTGTCTACCAGACATGTTGGCAGTGGCTACCAGAATGGTCACCAGATAGCCTTGCAGTAGCTACCATAGTGGTCACTGGATACCCCGGCAGTGGCTGCTGATGACCCTGAAAGTAGACATCCTGACAGTGTGTTGGAAATTGGAGCACCCTTGCAAAATTGCACCTGAGTGCTCTGAAACTGGACTAACTGTAAGACTATTAGATATAGGAGCAGAATTAGACCATCTGACCCAATGAGTCTACTTCGCTAGTCAATCATGGCTGATAAGTTTCTCAACTCCATTCACCTCTCATTTCTCTGTAACCTTTGACTCTCTTACTAATCAAGAACTATCTGTCTCTATAAGACCATAGGATATAGGCATGCCCTGCCATCCGTACTCCCACCAACATTCCCCCAGTATAAAACTTCAACTCTGAAAAAAAGTGACTGGGTGTGGGTGGATTGCAGTGCAGGACATGCCTGAGACTGGTATGGATCATTCCACTATTCTCATCGGTATGACACTTTTTGGGGAGAATTCTGCCCATTGATTATGAGCAATGAAAGGAAGATGTGAACTCTGTCCATGACAAGTTGGATGCTGCAATCCAGGATAGAAGTGAGGCAAATGTGACCTTAAAAGAATTGAAAGTAGAAGCGGAAAAACACCAAAGCCACAATTGTTGAAACAAGAAATAAAATGAATGGCAGCAGTAAGGTTTGTGAGTACTAACAACATGAAATAAGATGGCTACTTTCAACACGAAAACATTTGAATTAGATGAGAACTTGGCTAAGATTAGCATCCTACAATATAGATCAGCTAAAAACCACAACTAAGCAGGTAGAATTTAATAGATGTAATAAGGCTCTAAAGATGCCAGATGAGCATCTTGGCCTCCTTCCAGATTCAAGCAATTTGAAAATACAGAACCTGAAACAGGCAAGGTTAACTTGGCAAGAGTGAAGGCAAGAGTTAAAGTTTCAGTTAAGAGAGCCCCAGAAAGGAATAGAGAAATAAAGCTAGCAAAATGAGGAAGGAAAGGAATTCCGAGAGAGAGAGAGAGAGAGAGAAAGAATGCTTTTCAACTCAAAAAGCTTGAGAGAGAGAGAGATACAGGCATTCAAAGGTTGGGAACCGAAACAGAATGCGGCACCTGATTTTTCTTCATGGTAATCCAAATACTGTTAGTCACTCTTAGACAAGTTTGGTTCCCCTAAGGGGAGGTGATGTTCCAGTGGTATTGTCACTAGGTTATTCACCCAGAAACTCAGCTAATGGTTTGGGGACCCGGTTCGAACCTTGCCACGGCAGATGATGGAATTTGAATTCAATAAAAAATATTTGGAATTAAGAATCTACTAATGACCATGGAACCACTGTTGGTTATCAGAAAAAGACGTCTTGTTCACAAATGCCCTCTACGGAAGGAAATCTGCCTTTTTTACCTAGTCTGGCCAACATGTGTGTCCAGAGCCACAGCAATGTGAGTGACTTTCACTTATTCTTTGTCAACGAGGGATGGGCAATAAATGCTGGTTAGCCAGCAACACCCATGTCCTACAAATAAGTAAAGAATAAATAAATTATGGTCTATGAACTCATACTGGAGACAATACCACCAATAATTCCAGAACTCCCATAAAAAGCCTTCAGGGACCCTCTTGCAATTTAAGAGAATTAAACAGCCAGTACTTGGCCAATGGTTTCAAATAGTGTGTAAATAGATGATGATATTGATGTACTTGTTTTTATCCTACAGGTGCTTTGGTCCACCTTGTTGTCTAACGAGAGGCATACACGCGATGGGTCGTGAGAGGACTGCTCTTGGATCTTTTTCGAGAGTGTCCTACTGCTTCACGTCGTTAGCGTACGCTTGACCTGGACCATCTGATGGGCAACACGACAGCTCAGTGACTATAGCTGTGCTGTGCAGATACATGGATTTGGGCCTGTGTCTGTGGGAGTTTGCGCATTCTCCCCGTGCTTGCGTGGGTTTTCTCCGGGAGCTCCGGTTTCCTCCCACATCCCAAAGATGTGCTCTTAGGCTAATTGGCAAAACAAATTCTCCCTAAATTGTCTCAAATTTGGTTTTTAATCCATAGATCTATAAACATGGACAGGGATCGCGTCTAGAAGTGGGAACATCGAGGTGGCGGCGCGGGCTCGTTGGGCCGAAGGGCCTGTTTCCCATGCTGTTTTGTTCTTTGTTAAATGCTAAAAAGGGACCACTCCTGGAATGGGTTGGGAGAAACAGTTCTGCTAGGTGAGCTGTGTCCCAGACAACCTCAAAACCAACATCCCACACAGAGGGACAAAGGGTTTCTAAAATCAGAGATATAACTATTATTAATGATGACCATGATTTAACCCATGAACCTGATAACTGATGACTATGATTTAACCCAGGAAACTTGAATCTTATAATTCTTAACAGCAAGGAGAGATGAATAGAAATAAACTCCTGTGGAAAGGATAGTAGGGAAGACAGGGCTAGTTAATTCCCAACTTTAAAAAAGAGAGTTTGGAAGTAAACCAACAGGAGCACACCCTGTTTACTTCCAGTGCCGCATGCCGAGGCAAGTAAAACAGAGTAAGGGGAGAGCTGTGGTCAGATCCGTGTCCTTGGCCTTGAAGATACCAAGACTGGACTCAAACGGGATGGTGGATAAAACAATTCCCGACGCTTCTTGAAAAAAAGGAAAATGACTCTTTTTATATCAGAAGCTCCAAGAAAATAAGTACCTATTTTTAGAAATACAGAGTGTTTTCAAACACAGCTTGCAGTAAATGCTGCTGAGTTTGCTGCACAAAAGTAGGACTAACACCATAGGGTTAGTGAGAGGGCCTACTGGCACATGTTCAAAGGTTCGCAAAGTAAAGGTTTTTCTTCAGTGTCAGTGCTTGATGTAGTGACAGTCAAAATTGTGTCCAGCTTATCCATAATGTATATAAAGAACAAAGAACAAAGAACAAAACAGCACGGGAAACAGGCCCTACGGCCCAACGATCCCGCGCCGCCACCTCGATGTTCCCACCTCTACCCACGATCCCTGTCCATGTTTATAGATCTACAGATTAAAAACCAAATTTGAGACAATTTAGGGAGAATTTGTTTCGCCAATTAGCCTAAGAGCACATCTTTGGGATGTGGGAGGACACCGGAGCACCCGGAGAAAACTCACGCAAGCACGGGGAGAATGAGCAAACTCCCACAGACACAGGCCCAAATCCATGTATCTGCATAGCACAGCGATAGTCACTGAGCTGTCGTGTTGCCCATCAAATGGTCCAGGTCAAGCGTACACTAACGATGTGAAGCACTAGGATACTCTCGAAAAAAAAATCCAAGAGCAGCCCTCTCACGACCCATCGCGTGTCTGCCCCTCGTTAGACGACAAGGTGGACCAAAGCAACTGTAGAATAAAAACAAGTCCATCAATATCATCTATTTACACACTTCCCAGGGACTCCCAAGGCTCATGATCCCTATTTTAAATCAGTTTTCTGTACCTATATCCCTCCATTCCCATTCTGTTCATGTGCCCATCTAAGTATTTCTTAAATAACTCCAGAGTACCTGCCTCCACCACTTTACTTGGCAGCTCATTCCATACCCCCACCATCCTCTGTGTGAAAAAACTCCCTCTAGCATCCAAATTATACCTTAACCCTCTCACCCTAAGCCTGTGTCCGCTTGTGCTATTAGAATCCATCCTAGGAAAAAGCTTAACCCTATTTACTAAATCTATACCCCGCGTAATCTTGTACATCTCTATTAGATCTCCTCTAAGTCTACCTCTTTCTAAGGAAAACAGTCCCAATTTGCCTAACCTCTCCTCGTAACTCTGACCTTCCATACCAGGCAGTATCCTGGCAAACCTCCTCTGCACTCTCTCCAGAGTCTCCACGTCCTTCCGGTAGTAGGGCGATGTGTCTATTGTTGGGAAATGACTTGGTAGGATATCTCGTACTGTGGCTAAAGGGTCAAAAGCAGGTCGCAGAGACTGAGGAAACAGAAGGAAATCAGAACAACACTGATCGGTTGGCAAAAGGTCCATAATATTCTATAAGGGGGTGTTGGAGTCAGTACAGATTAGAGAAATGGAAGTAAAGCCAGGTGACTTTCCAAAGGTCAGCAGTGGGCCTATTCAGATAAAAACAGCCAAAATGGACCCATAAAAGTTAAAGAATGCAAACGCAATACAGTAGTGTTTGAAGAGGACAAATGAAAAAAAAATGAAGGGCCAAGCAGAGGTCTAGTTAACAGACGACATTTATCAGAATTAAATAGAGACAGATGAAGTACCTGAACAAGCAGACAGATATGAGGAGGAAGCTTTATCCCACTGAAGAACTGCAGAGCAGTTCAGAAGAAGAAACCACATGTAGGCAACAAGTTCTTAAAGGGCATTGATCAGATTGGGCACAGATCCATTCCCAAAGAAGCAGAAGTGGGCAAGTCAATATTCCTTCAGGCATTGCATTTAGGAAAGCCACAAGGGTAGTACAAATGCAGGTAAAGGAAAATTAACCACATAAACATCACAAGATCAGGTTCAAAATATAAACTCATCTAAACCCAACAGTTGACTTTCCAAGGCAACTAGCAATGAGGTACTGGAAGATTCCAGACACATCTGGGGACTAAAGCCATTACATACCATCACCCTAGAAATAATAAATATCAACGACCAAAGGTGCGGATAGACAACATTTCTTCCGCGATCATCCGATGCCCCACATGGCTGTATTCTCAGCCCCCTACTATATCCTCATATACTTATGACTATGTGGCCAAATTTCCCTCCAACTTGATTTTCAAGTTGGCTGAAGACACCATTGTAGTGAGTCAGATCTCAAACAATGATGAGACAGAGTACGGGAATGAGATAGAGAATCTGGCAAAATGATGCAGCAACAGTAATCTCTCTCTCAATGTCAACAAAGCAAAGGAGATTGTTATTGACTTCAGAATTGTAGAGGAGAACATGCCAGGGTTCACATAAATGGGGACGAAATAGAAATGTTCGAGACTTTTGAGTTTTTAGGTAAAGAATTGCTCCGTGCATTACTGGAAGAACTTACTGTCAGTGGAGATCTCATAGAGGCATATAAAGAAGACAGTATCTCCCTACCAGAGATAAGAATGTGGTTAGATAAGATCTAATGGGATCTGCCAGAACCCACATTTCACATCCAGGATGTTGAACACCTTGTCATTTGGCATGTCTGCTATTACCTGTATATAGGGTGATAAAGACTGTGTTCAAGTGAATAGATCATTGCATATCCTGACCGTGCCATCTTTCTTTACTGAGACCACTATTACTGAAATCTATAGGAGCTATGGCACCTAGTACTGTCAGCTGATGCAACTCATTGACTACTTTTTGCTTCATGGCTTATAGATACTCTTCTCAGAGCACAAACTGTTGGAGGACTGAGTCACCCAGTCTCGTGGTATATTACTGGTAGCTTACCAATTACATCACACTTGAAGAGGTTTTTGTACGCTATCATTTCTGGGGCCTAGTGGTATTCATCTCTGGACCAATTTGAATAAGCTCATGTGTCATGAGGCACCAAAGACCTAATAGTGGCCCCATGTTCTGGTAAACTGTATGAAACTTGAAACTGCGCACTGTGTGCAATGGAAATTGGCTACACCTTCAGAGTAGTTCGCTTGTCTGCTACAAGCTATGAAATCCACCTTAGTAGTGGAGTCCAGTGATGTTGTATGGGTCTATTTGCACAGTATTTGGTTGGCCAATATATGACACTTTGCTCCAGTGTCAATTCTAACTTTTGGTCTTGCATTCTACAATTGATGTTCAGGCTGGCAAAGGTGAGTCATCTGACCTGCATCCCTCACCTGAGATTCATCTGACCCGCAGCCCTCACCCAAACCAAGACAATGAACTTGCCTCATCCAACCCCCCCCCAACCTCCCCACACCCACCCCCTCCGAGAATGGTCTGGCCTCACTCCCCCTCCCTTCCAGAAGAACATCTGATTGCCATCCTCCCCACCACCAAACAACGATCAGCCCTCCCCTCACCACCAGACAACGATCAGCTCACCCCCACCACCAGACAACAATCAGCCCTCTCCCCCCAGCCAGCGATACATCAGCCTCCTCCTCCTCCCCCCAACCAGACAACAATCTGACCTCACTCCCCTCCTCCCCCCTCCAACCAGAGATTGAACTGACCCACCTCCACCCCCACCCACCCCCATTGGTCTGAGTCAGAGAGCCATTGGAAACACTGAACACACTCTTCAGCAGACCCATAAAAGGACAGTTCTGAATTCATAAATGTGGTGATAAAGGGGGAAATGCTGATAAAGTTGGGTGGGCAGTTCATTAATTCAATTTAAGTACATGCAAATGCATTTAAATCGTCATTGCTCCCAATTTGAGCATGGAATGGATCCCGCCATTCACAGGCCTCGGTAAAGTGGTATCTGCTCAGATTCAGGTGCAGATCGTGATAAAGACCCCACACCTTACTTTACCATGATTTCGCACCCGAAAATAGGCACAAATTATTGGTAAAATTAGGCCCATAGAGTCAGAGGTGACTAGCAGGGTAAATTTGTGGGGTCAAAGGGATAGGCCTCGTGGGATTGTGGCTGGTGCAGACACAATGAGCCGAATGGCTTCTTTCTATACTGTAGGGATTCTATGATTCTAATTTAGACCATCATTTTCTCTGATTACAGGATCTTGGAGAGGGAAGTCACCAAAAACAGAAAACCCAGAAAAGTCTGCTTTTCTTCCAGAGACAGGGCTGGGGATTCAAGATCATCTGGTTGTTGTTTGTGGGTTGTAATCAGAAGATCTCTTTCATTTCAGCAGTGTCTGCATTCCCTTCTCAATTGTCATGCTCAAAGCCCTGCCAGGAAGTGGGCCTGTGTCAAGGGCATGTCTTGGGTAGGACAATGACCTGAACTGGTGGGTTGCAGATATGAATAGTCTGCCTGGCAGCGAGACAAAAGGAAGACAAAAACTGCCCCTCTGTCTGGATTCCCTGTCTGCCGGTTTGTTCTAAGAGTGACTTTGTATGAAGAAAATCCAATTGATATCTGTGTTAACATTCATATAGTCAGACAATGAAGGATAGAACACTGGTATCTATTCTTTATCCACTTGCAAACTTTTATTTATACAGACATACATACAATTCCAACCATCTATCAGCTACTCCAATATACATGAGCACAGGTGAGTTCCCCATTAATACTTAGCATTCAATCCAATTAAAATTCAATTGATTTACAATTAACAATCTATTTTTATCATATTGATGATCCTGTCTTACTTCAAAGTAAAAAAAAATTCACTTTAAGTCATTTCATATACAGACATTTCAGACAAACAATTCCCCTCCCCCCCTTCCTCCGGCCCCCATGGTCACAATCTCTTGATGCAACTGACATAGCAAAACAAAGGAGGTAGTCATCAGCTTCAGCAAGTGTAGAGGAGAACATTTCCTTTCATACATCAATGGGGAACAAAGTAGAAATGGTCGAGAGCTTCAAGTTTTTAGGTGTCCAGATCACAAACAACCTGATCTAGACCCCAATGCTGACATTATAGTCAAGAAAGCCCCCCAACACCTCTACTTTCTCAGAAGGCTAAGAAAATCCGGCATGTCTGTTATGACTCTCATCAACTTTTACCGATGCATCATAGAAAGCAGTCCTCCTGGTTGTATCACAGCTTGGCATGGCTCCTGCTCTGTCCAAGACTGCAAGAAACTAAAAAAGCGAGTGAACACAGCCTGTTCATCTCTCAAACAAGCCTCCCATCCACTGACTATGTCTACACTCCCCGCTGCGTTGGAAAAACAGCCAGCGTAGCTAAGGACTCCAGGCACCTCAAATATATTCTCTTCCACATTCTTCTGTTGGGAAAAAGATAGAAAAGTTTGAGGATACGTATAAACTGACTTAAGAACAGCCTTTTCCCTGCTGCCATCAGACTTTTAAATGGACCTACCTCACAATTAAGTTGATCTCTCTCTATACCCTAACTATGACTGTAACTCTACATTCTCTCATTTCCTTCTCTATGAATGGTGTGCTTTGTCTGTATAGTGCGCAGGAAATAATACTTTTCATTGTATATCAGTACATGCGACAATCAAATCAAATCAAATCAAATTTCTGCTTACGCCTCAGGCTGTGAGGATTGAGCCTTTCAATCTTTCTTAATTGGAATTTCTCTACTTCTTAAATGCCCATTTATGATGTAGTGACAAGGACAATACACAGTGTTCCAGATATTGTATGTGCACTGCAACAGACAGTCAAACATAACCTCAGAAAAACCTCGATTCCACTGTTTCATATCTCAGCATTTTGCAAGCTTTGTTTGCATATTGACAGTGATGAGTCCACTGTTATTTCAAGATAATTTTCTGGGTCACTGTGTACTAATTTGATTCATTTTGAACTTATGTTTTGCATTATTTCATCCTGTGCAAAGCATCTTATTTATCAATATTAAACCACATCTATAATCTGTCTGCTTATTTCACAAATGCTTCAAATTCTTCTGTAAATCTGAAGTAATTCCATTGGTTTCTGCTGCTTTCCTTCTTTTAACCGGCACCACAGATCTGACCATTTTGCAGATTGTTTCTGTACAAAGCAGAAGAATGGATGCCTTGAAAATCTATTGCTCCAATCTCAACTATGATCATATTTGCTACTCTGTGTTCATATTTAGCTTCAAATTTGGTGCTCGCTTGACTTATGTAGGGAAGTAATGACTGCATGGTATTATTATTGGACTAGTCTTCCAAAGAGTGAAGATAATGTTCTGGTGACCTGGATTTGAATCCAACTATGGCAGTTGGTGAAATTCAAAATCAATAAAAATTTAAATAAAAATTCTAAGTGTTGAATTCAGAGGAAAACTGGAGTAATTCACATTGTTTTTCTCAGTGGAGTTCACATTAGAATCTCCCACATTGTGTGCAATGCAGAGGCCACCAGCATGAATATCATTAGATTTCAGGGATGGGATCTATTCCTGTTTGGAAGGCTAAAACCACCAGCCCTCTGCACATGCACAGTGACCCTGAACTGACAGTCCCATGTTTGCTGGTTTGGTGACCAGCTTGATCATTGACTAACCCAGGATCCCAGAAGGGCTGTCCATTCCCCATCACCCCACCTCATGGCCTGATCATGATCTCCCCCCCACCCCCCACCAATCCCCAGACATTCCTGGGCTAGCCCTGACCACCTCTGTCTCAGCTCGCTCCAACCTCCAACCCTCCCTCCCAAACAGTCCTCCCACTGCAAGTAGTACTGATTCCCCTCAACAGTGCTGGTTCCACACCCCCCTTACAGGAAGACATGCCCCCAGCAGGCACCACCCTCTGGCTGACCATCTCCCCACTGGATCCCTGGCCTCCTTTCTGTACCCACTCACAGTGGAGTAAGACCCTCTTCAACTCCCACCTTAGGCCCTGTCCCCATAGGCTACATCTCCTTGGCACTGCCCAATGCCTAATAGACAATGCTAAGGTGACCTCTGAACATGGGCATTTTGCCCCTTGGGTCGTGCCTCAGGACACAGGCTGGCACTGTCAGGGTGCCAATGCCCACTGCCCAACTCCCAGGGGCCCCCAATTGTCCCATCCTTCATTCCATCAGGGTCGGGTTTCCAGCTCCCTAAAAATGTGGAGCTAATGTAATTCCTGCTGGAGTGAAACACTGTGGTAAGGTGTGAGAGGCTAACAAACCCAGAGAATTCAGTCCTGGACTCGCTAATTACATTAAAATTAGATTAAAATAACTTATCTGTCTTCCCATCAGTTTCCAACTCAGATCCAGCGGTGCCAGGAATCCGGGGCTAGGAGATATGTGCGCGATGGGCACGCATGCACAAATTCTGTGCAAGCCTGGACGCGAGATTCTCCCATCCTGCTATGCTAGAAAATAAGCGTGATGGGGTAGGAGAATTGTCCCTTAAAGTCTAATGATGGCCATGAAATCAATGTCAATTATTGGAAAAACCCATTTGATTGGCTGATGATTTGACTTGATTTGATTTGATTTATTATTGTCATATATATTAACATATAGTGAAAAATATTGTTTCTTGCGCGTTATACAGACAAAACATATTACTCATAGAGAAGAAAACAAGAGAGTGCAGAATGTAGTGTTATAATCAGACAAAGGATGTAGAGAAAGATCAAATTAACACAGGGTAAGTCCATTCAAAAGTCTGACAGTAACAGGGAAGAAGCTGTTCTTGAGTTGGTTGGTATGTGACCTCAAACTTTTATATCTTTTTTCTGAAGGAAGAAGGTGGCAGAGAGAATATCCGGGGTGCATGGAGTCCTTAATTATGCTTATTGTTTTGCCAAGGCAGCAGGAAATGTAGACTGAGTCAATGGATGGGGGGCTGGTTTGCATGATGGATTGGGCTTCATTCACGACCTTTTGTAGTTCTTTGCGGTCTTGAGCAAAGCAGGTGTCACACCAAGCTGTGATACTCCCAGAAAGAATGCTTTCTATGGTGCATAGGAAGGGAAATCTGCCATCTTTGTTTGACTTACATATGACTCCAGACTCTTAAATATCTCTCAAATGCCTAACAAGCTACTTAGTTATATCCAACCATTACAAGTCTATAAGGAATGAATAGAATGGACCACTCAGTATCAGTTTTGGCACTGGAAGCTTCAACTGCAAACTGTACAGTTTTCTTTGCGAGCATCTGGAGGCTAGCAGCTAAATTGGGAGAGCTGTCTGACAGAAGAGCTGTGTAACAGCTTGACACAGCCTTACTCACAGAATCATACCTTACAGGTAATATCGCAGAAATGACCATCCCTGAGTATGAGTCATGCATGTGGGGGAGTTACCCTGAGAGTCCTCAACATCAACTCTGGAGCTCATAAAGTCTCATGACATCAAGTTAAACATGAAATCTTTGAATACCATACACCATCTCCTTAGCTGATGAGTCAGACCCCCATCAATGTTCAACATCACTTGGAGGAAGCACAAAGAATATACATCACTAAGAGTTGTTCAGTCACACCACTACTGAGCAAGCTGGCTGAGTGTAAAGGACATAACTGCTATTTTGAGTCTGTGGCAAGTAGTGAGGAAGTCAACAAGAGGGAAAAACATAGTTGAACTCATTCTCACCAACGTGCCTGTTGCAGAAGCATCTGTCCATAACAATATTGGCAGGATCGATATCCACCTAGTCTGTGTGGAGACAAAGTTCCATCTACACATTGAGGATAACCTCCATTGTGATAATAGATCTGTCACTGTGCTAATGGGATACCTTATCAGCTGAAGATAAGGTATCCTTGAGGTATTCTGGACCAACAGCAGCAGCAGAATTATACTCAATCGCAATGTTATGGCCCAGCATATCCCTCACTGTATCATTAACAATTAGCGAGGGGATTACCACTGGTTCAATAAAATATTGCAGGCAGCTATGCCAGAAGCAGCTGCAAGCATATCCAAAAATAAGGTGTCAACCTGGTGAAGCTACAACTTCGGACTGCTTGCATGTCAATAGATAAGGCTGAAAGATTGCACAACCAATAGATCAGATCTAAACTCTGAAGACCTGTCACATCTAGCCATGAATGGTGGTGGACAATTAAATAACGTCAGTGGAGAGGAGACTCCACAAATATTCCTATCCTCAATGTTGAGGGAGCCCAGAATTTCAGTGCAAAAGACAAGATTGAAGCATTTATAATTATCTTCAGTCAAAAGTGCAAAGTGGAAGATTTATCTTGGTCTCTTCTGTAAGTCCTCAGCATCACAGATGTCAATCTTCAGTCAATTAGATTCATTTCATGTGATATCAAGAAATAGTTGAAGGCACTGAGTGTTACAAAGGCTATGAGCTTGACAATGTTCCAACAATAGTACTGAAGGCTTGTGCTCCAGAACTTGTTGCACTCCAAGCTAAGCTGATTGAGTGCAGCTATAAGTAGCTATTTGGCAATGTGGAAAATTCTGCAGGCAACAGAAAGCAGGACAAAGCTAACCTGGCCAATTACTGCCCTATCAGTCTATCTTAATCATCAGTATAGGGGGTCATCAAATAGTGCTATCAAGCTGCATTTACACAGCAAAAATCTGCTCACTGATGCTCAGTTTGGGTTCTGCTAGAGCCACTCAATTCCTCATTACATCCTTGGGTCAAGCATGGACAAAGGAGCTCCAGAGGCAATGTGAGAATGGCTGCTTTTGACATCCAAACAGCATTTGACCAAATGGGGCATTAAGGAGCCCTAGATAAAAACCAGGCTTCTTAATAGGTCAATGGGAATCAGAGGATAAACTTTCTGCTGGTTGGAGTCATACCTGGGATCATTTGGTTACCAGGCCATCACAACAGGAGTTTCTCAGGAGAGTGTTCTGTGCCCGATCACATTCAGCTATTTCATCAATGACCTTTCCATCATTAGGCAGGGATTGGAAATGTTTTCTGATGATCACACAATGCTCAGCTCCATTTGTGACTTCTCAGAAATAGAAGCAATCCTTGTTCAAATGCAGCAAGGCCTGGACAATATTTGGGTTGACAAAAGGTAAGTAATTTTCATACCACACGTGCAATAACCATCTCAAATAAGACAGAATCTAACAATTGCCCCTTCATATTCCTCCTCATTTCTGTTAAATGGGCAACCCCTTACTCTGAGATTCTGCCCTCCGATCCTAGACTCTCCCACAAGAGGAAACAACTCTCAGCATCTGCCTTGTCAAACTCTCCAAGGACCCTATATGTCTTGATAAGGTCATCTCATTCTTCTAAACTCTCATGAAACAGGCCCTGCCTATTCAATCCCTCCTCATAAGAAAATTTCTCTATATCCAGGATATCAACCTTCTCTGGGCTGCCTCCATTGCCCATATATCTTTCCTCAGATAAGGAGACCAAAACTGTTCACAGTATTCCAGATGTCATTTAACTAATCGTCTAACTATAATTTTAGCAAGACTTCCTTATTTTTATACTTCATTCTCTTTGAAATAAAGGCCAATGTTCTACTTGCTTTACCCATTCCTAGCTTTTTGTGATTTATGTATGAGAACACCCAAATCTCTCAGTGCTGCAACTTTCTGCAGTCTTTCTCCATTGAAGTAATATTCAGCTCCTCATTCTTCCGATGAAAGTGCAAAATTTCACATTTTCTTACCATATATTCCATCTGCCAAGTTTCTCCTCATTCACTTAGCTAGTCTATATCCCTTTGTTGTGTCCTTGTGTCATCCTCACCATTTTCCTTCCTACCTACCTTTTGTCATTTACAAACTTGGCAAGAGTACATTCACTTGGTTTGTCAAAGTCATTTAAATGTTCAGCTGTCCTCATAAAGATTTTCACCTCACCTAATGCCTTTCGGTTTCTTCATAATGTGCATAATTGACCTTTATATATTACAGATTCCTTATTGAGTTGGACCAAGTCCGGAATATGTCTACTAAGTGTCAACTCTGCGCATATGTAATGATTTCTATATGCAAGAAAAGACTATCACATCCTAGGCTGTTTTTAACAATAGATTTTAATCCATTTGTCTCAGTAAATCTCTCTATTCTTTCTTCAGAAATATTAAATTATATCTTGCTCTTAAAGAAGAAAGGTTTGCATTTATATTGCATCTTTCATGGCCTTGAAACGTCTCGAAGTGCTTTATAGTCAAGGAAAGGCTATTTGAAGTGTAATCACTGTTCTAATGATGGTCTTCACAGACAAGCTGAGTGAAAATTTCTGAGGTGTCTTCCCTTCTTCATCCTAACTTTCTAATTGTTTAAATTGTACCCCATGACTTCTGAACATTCATCATAGTTTTGCAGTGTAGTCATTGCTGTGATATAAAATACAGTGACCAATTTGGGCACAGGAATATCCCACTAGCAACACTGAGATAAATGACCAACATTTGGGTAAATGGGATCACAATTGCATCCACTCTCTTTTTAATGGCTCCAAAATAATTTATGTGAGCCACATCCTGTGCCTGAAAAGTGTCCAACACGATTTTGAAGTTTGGGCTTTTTTTCAGGTTCCAAGGACTTAGCCCCGTATAACTGCAAATGAGAGGGCCAGCACCAGTTTCAGTCACCTGGCTTGGGATGTACATAACAAATTCTCCAGTGACCACTGCAAAGACTGCTGACAGAAGATGACACTTTCTTACAAATGCATTCCCTCCTGGTGCTATTCTTGGCTGGGGCTGGAAAGGACCTTCATCTGTCCTTGGACGTGCCTATAAGTGAGAAAGGAGAGTGCAAATGACAGCATTACTTTCTTCCAGCAGGATGTGAACCTGATCACATCACCTGATAAAGGGGGTGAAAATTGGAAGATCATCCCCATCTTTACAACAATCATGAAGGACAAATGGAAAGTGGGGTGAACCTGGAGTTTAAGCTTTAAGATTGGAAATCACACATTACCCAAAAATAGGCAGTGGAGAACTCATATGTGATTTTAAGGAAGTTTATTAAGAAGCACCATTTTGCTTATAATGCATTGACTAAATAGATAGGAAAAACATATGACCCTTGATAGGTGAAAGCAGTTTACTGATCCTGGAGGATAAATGGACAGATGGCATAGAGTGTGCTGATCTCTGAAGCTTGTGGGAGCAGCCTTCTGCTCAGTAGCTGAAGTATTAGGAAGCTCATCTCCCGAGTCTTCTTCCATCTTCCTTGAGTTTCCTTCATCCTAAGAGGATGATGAGGACCACCCCCTGTCCCTTTGAGCATCTATTGATATGCCCTATCACAGTAGGGAACGTACTTCAACTACCCTGTGTTAACACAATGTTATTACATTGGTTCCTCGAGGCTCTTCCCAACCTAGTTGATTATTTGCATCAATAAAGCTGAGAAAAGAAATTATTTTATTAGAAACTTCCATCGCACTGAGGAGGTTTTAAGCCAATCCACACCCAACAACCTGCTCTGAAAACTCTCCTCACACTTTGACAGATATCAAATTTTGAAACTTTGGCAAATTTTACCATGACAACTCATACAATCTACAACATTCTGAAACAATTAACAAAATTTGAAATAAAACAACCACAACATTCTGAAAAAAGTCGATTCACCCTACCTCCCAATACTAATGAATCCTTTAAAAAAATTCTAGGATCTAGATTTCTTTCTGCACTTTCATCAAAACTTAACTATTTCTTCCTTGAGCAATACCCAATCAGTGTACCCAGTTTTGTTGAAATTCAGCCGGTGACTTTTGAGACATATTTGAAGAAATTTTCAGTTCCAATAACTAACAACGAAGGACTGAGAACAACAATAGTTCATTCAGTACTCTGAACAGCTCCTACTCTTTCCACCCTCCGGGGAGAACTCCTGCACTTCTGACATGTGACTCTTTAAGTGGTCACATCATTGCATCATCACATGACCACTCGGGTATACACATCCCTTGTTCAAGTTGGGACAAAAAGTAGTACTGAGGTTCAACAATGTCCGTGAACAGTAACTGTGTGCAAACCATTTTATAACATGCAGGTTGGACAGGCTAACAACATATAATTATTTACATAGGGTGAAACACAGATTGAGTTGTTGCAGCTGATGCAAGGTCCATCACACACACCCCCGCCACCCTACCCCCTACCACTTCTCACTGTGTAAACTCGCAAACTAGGTGGTAACCACTCAGACTACAGATTAAGGAGTTAGGGTACATTAGCTCTATCCAACTTCAATGGTGGAGGTTATAAGGCAAGATCAGCTAACCAATTTGTCATTCCTCCCACATGTTGAAAGCAGCCCAGCTGTAACAGTAACACCAGCGGGATGCAGGAATTATTCCTGGCTGCAAAATAATGAGGGAGCAATAGGTGCTCCGGGGAAATTTGTACTTCCCAAGATGGCCATCAGTTTGATATGCTTGCTGACTGACCTTGCCTCCCCTACACTAGTGACACTGCTGGCTATATATACCTCGACAAATAATTGATGAGCCTTTGACCAGAGACATGAGCTGGTGAAAGAGAGAGAGAAAGGGAGAGAGAGAGAGAGAGAAGCAACAGAAGTGACAGCTGGTGCAATGGGAGCGAGTGGGAGAAGGATGTGTTGGTGCTGCCAAGTTTTCAAACAGCAGACATGTTGTCACCAGTAGTGTCATCCAACAGGTAATTAATTATTCTCATCTAGTCATCAAGTAAAAACATTGAACAGTATGTCTTTAATCTGGAGGAAAGAGAACAGCTGTAGGGCTGTTTGTGACGTCCAGAAAGTGCATGCACTAACGCAGCAATCAGAGCCAAAAGCTCATGTGCAACAATGCTGAACAAACAGTAATTTCAACAGCAAAGGGCACATTTTCTGTAAGAGAGGGAATGACGAGGCATTGGTCACGTAAATAAGTTAACAGGTTTGGAAAATAGGAGGATACAGCCAGGAACAGCCTCCTGCTGAATGAGTTAACGAGCCTTTCAAACAATCCTGGAGTAAGGGTTGGAACTGTGGACATCACTGCTGCAGGCAGTGTGAAGGGTGATACACATTTCAGGATCTTGATGTCTTTCAAATAGCTGAGTCAGAATGTTATCCCCAGAGAAACAGCAGTGACATTATGGACATTACAGAATAGTGACAGTATTAGAATGCTCATGCTCAGGGTAGTGGCAGTGTCAACATAATCATCCCCAAGATAATGACAGTGTCAGTGTGATCATTCCCAGGACAGTGATAGTGTCAGTGTGATCCTTTCCAGAGTAGTGATAGTGTCAGTGTGATCTTTCCCAGGATAGTGAATGCCAGTGTGATCATTCCCAGTCTGAATAATGGTAGTATTATTTAGAAGTATTAATTAATGCATTTCAGTGTTCCACAGATCACTTGCGAGATGGTAGTTCTCCTCAGTAGACAATACTCGCTGTACAAACAAAACAGTAGGCGAATTTTCCCAAGAAATGGAATTTTCTGCGCTGCTGGCACCAATAAGCTAGTATTTGATGTTCAGTCCTCTTCTTGCTGATTGTATAAACTTTTCTCGACCCTTCCAGTTGATACCAACAACTCCCAGATACTATTATTTCCTCCTTAACTATTAATTCTGCCCTCACATTCCAAGCTTGTACAATTCCTCCTCTCTGAAAGGGAAAATTTTTGACTGAGCTCACCAGCTGGTTACAGGAACATTGGTGAGCAGTAGGATACAGGTTAATCCAACCTAATGAGAGCTGTTGGGGTCTCGTTCCTCCAGGCCACAGATGTAACAGAGCAGAAAAACCTAACAATCAACGAATGAACTACTCTAATCTTTACACTAGTCTACAATTGCTGTTATTTAGCCTGGAACAAAACAGATTCTAAAGGAAGTGGCTTCATTTATTTTGATCATCAGACACAGTAGGAGAAAAAAAAGACCCCACATGTGCCAAGGAACTTCATGATAGCTTCTTTTACAGCTATTGTGCAGGAGCCACCAACTAACCCTGGCAGAGACTTCCCAACACTGCCTCCGCTATATTCCATATGGTGCCTTGTTGTCAGAAGGAAATCATTGCAAGCAGTTCCTTTCAGATGATTTTGAGGGCAGTGTAACATATCTGACTCTCAAATTAAGGCCAAAGTTTAATCATAAAAATATGGATGCATCATTCCACAGCTAAACGAGTCCATTTTTTTCCACATTCTATTTGTTCAGAAATACAAGACATGTCTTTAAATTTTCAGTCTGGAATAGGAGCAGGGGTGGGGTTCAGGAGTTAATGGGGGTAGGGATTGTGGGGGAGGGGTGGCAGTCAGAGTTAAGAACTAGCCTGGGTGAACCCAGGTGATAGATAGAGAAAAATAATTCAGCCCAGATTTCTGCTGAGTGAAATCTGCTGGACAGTCTCTGTATCTGAATATTAGATAAGGAGATTACTGATCTTGATTGACTCCTCTAGCCCCATCAATGTACAATACATAGAGTGGATAGCAGAAGCTTTCTCCCCACGGTGAAAGACTCAATTACTAGGGGGCACAGATTTAAGGTACAAGGGGCAAATTTTAAAAGAGATGCACAAGGCAAGTTTTTTACATGGTGGGTGCTTTGAACTCGTTTCCAGGGGAGGTAATGGAAGCAGATATGACAGTGACTTTTAAGGGATGTATTGACAAGTACGTGAATGAGATGGGAATAGAAGATATGATCCCCAGAAGCGTAGGGGGTTTCAGTTAAGTCAAGCAGCATCATCAGTGCAGGCTTGGAGGGTTGAAAGGTCTGTTCCTGTGCTATAATTTCCTTCATTCTTTGTTTGTACTTGATACGTAATGAAGTGGGTGAAGGACCATCCAGGCATGTGTAAAAAAAATCAGAAATAAAGGAAGCAACGTGCTCCCAGAAATTGGACAGAGTGCAAAGCATTCTTTAGTATATGTAAACTCACAGGTGGGATTCTCTCTGTAGCCAGGGTTGTTTGGACAAAAATCATCTATATATAATGAATGAATGGCATTTTCTTTTGACTGGTGAATAGAAATCAAGATATGCTGTTTTCCAATATAAGGTTTCAAATCTTTGGACTGCAGGAGGAAACTGGAGCACTCAGAGGAAACCCACGCAGCCATGGATAGAATATGCAAACTCCACACAGAAACAGACTCCAGACTCCAAACCCAAGGCCAGACTCAAACATAGCGCTGTGAGACCACAGTGCTAACCACTGTGCTATTGTTCAATTTCTGTGCAAGAGCAATTGAATGCTAGTCATTAACATTGGTAAAACAGAATTATAGTGATAATTACTAAACTTTCTGTGACATATTTAATGCCAAGCAAATCAAGAACAGTTTCATCCCTGCTGCCATCAGACATTTGAATGGATCTACCTCGCATTAATTTGATCTTTCTGTGCAGCCTAGCTATGACTATAACACTGCATTCTGCACCCTCTCCTTTCTTTCTCTATGAATGGCATGCTTTCGTTTGCATAGTGTGCAAGAAACAATACTTTTCACTGTGTACTAATACATATGAGAATAATAAATCAAATCAAAACCAAATCAAATAATGCAATATTGTGCATATACAGCAGCCTCATAAAAATGGTTAAATGCATGATGCTCATTTCACAAAACTAATAGAACTGCACATATGTACCAGTAACTTGCAGCAGTTCACAGTTGACAGGGTATCTCCTCCTCACCACAGGTTATTGCTCAATTTGCACATTATTAATAACTTGCGTCATTCAGATGCCATTATTCTTTCAGCAAATTGACCCTGTATCTATTGTACCAAGAGATCTGAGGTTATGTGTACTATTCTGTATAATCTGTAATCTATTTTGTTAATAATTTTATAAAGTGATATGCCATTTTGCACAAATTTGCACATTGCATCTCCTTGAACTCCCTTTACCCTCAGTCACTTGATTTGACACTACTGCCGGAATTCCACCCCCCCACCTGCCACGGAATCGGAGGGGGCAAGGGGTGGACAATGGAAATGTCCATTAACCTCAGGCGGAATTTTCCAGTCTAGGTTTAAGTGAGGCCATAAAATTCCATCTGTTACTTTTCCAAATATCCTTTGCCATTGTGTCTATCCAAGGATTGACCACTGCCTGGTGATGATGACTGGAGAATATGCTTGTGTGGCCAAATACAGGATTTAAATTATTTCATTCAAAAATATAATAGTGTTCAGCAATATTCCTCCTATCCCCCATTTAGGGCAAGTAAACTGGTGGCTACCTCTCTCTTGACTCTACTTTCACAGCCCCCGGGTTAACTTTCAATCGCCAGTCTGGTACTATTCCTGCATTTAATAGAACACCATATGCCATGGCCAGCTTTCTTTCAGTTGCTCAAACAGTCCAGCAGGTGCAATGTTTATCCAAAGGCTCTTGATTTCATTAATAAATTCATGTTGAGCAAGCATGTTTTCTCCCAGTTAAATCTTAAATCTAATTGTTTTTGCACAAGCTTTGGGACAATGCCAGGTTCAGACATGTCTGTTATGGCCCATGCTGTCACATAATAGAATTGGCGCACATTTTATGCACACTAAGTGAAGCAGTTCAGGTACAAAAATAAATTGGATTACATCAAAATTAATCATAATGCAGTCATAGACATTGCTTTCTCACTGAATTCACATTTAAATCTGTTGAAGTGTTAGAGCGAGTAATTGTGAGGTATTTAAACACGCATTTAATCAGATTACAACATTTACAGAATACAGGTGTTGTGATAGGGCTTGGAAAACTTGGGCTAGAAAAGGGAAAATGAGTTCGTAACACTTCTCTGCTAGAAAGTGTGTGGAATCATAGGATGGTTACAGCACAGAAGGGGGCATTTGCTCTGCATTCCGCATTCTGGTCCCTTTGTAAGAACAACTCAGCTTGTCTTACTGTCCCAGCTTTTCCCTGTAGCTGACATGTTTTTTTTCTTGTAATGTGCCAGTATAATATGGATTTTCAGTTAATATTTTTATACAGGGTACAAATAGGCCATTCAAATGACTGCTGCAAATCATGTGAACTTTGACATTTTGAGTTTCAGACAGTCCTAAGTTTGAAGCAAATAACTTAACTAAATATCAACATTCACAACCATAGAATCTTAGAATCTCCATAGTGCAGAAAGAGCCTACTCAGCCCATTGAGTAGCACTGTCAACAATCTCACCCAAGCCCTATCCCTGTAATTCCTGCTAGTCTCCCTGCAATAAGGGGCAATTTAGCATGGCCACTCTGTCAAACCCACACATCTTTGGACTGTGGGAGGAAACTAGAGCACCCAGTGGAATCCTATGCAGACACGGGGAGAATGTGTAAACTCATGCAGACAATTACCGGAGGCTGGAATTGAATCTGGATCCCTAGCACTGTGTGATAGCAGTGCTAACCATTGTGCTACCATGGTGCTCAACCTAGGGAATAAATGCATCCCTTTATTTAAGAATGGATCAACACAAATGGATTATAGAATTCTACCCAAGTTGACTCTGTTTCACCCTGGAGAAAAGAGAACATTAAAACTCATTATATGAAATGCAGATAAGAATTCATGATGTCAACCTTATGATATATTATGATGATTTCCCTTATCTAACCTAGAATCTCTGAAACAACCACACAGAATGATTGGAATCGACTTACTCGCCATCCTTTGTTCGGAAAAAGTACTCCGAACTTGTGTAACTCATATGATGATGGAAACACTTGGTTGTTTTTAAGACCAGAAAGAAGCCATTGAAAGCCATTGAAATAGCTGCAACTCATCCAAGCAGCCAAGGTAATTGTTAAGGGAAATCTGTTACTTTTACCTGGCTGGCATTCAGACCTCTTGACTGATATATATTGCATGAGCAATAAATGCATCCCTTTAGTTATCTTATAAGTAATTTGCATATAACAATCACAAGTATACATTTGTTTTGAAATCATTGATATCCAGTACATCTGGTTTCTTCATTAATGTTAGGTGAATATAGTTAACCAGTTGCTGCCTTTTTATGCTTGCCTAATTATAATAATTAATTACAAAGTATGCCTACATGGCTACACCATCCAAACACCCACACCTACAGACCTTGGCTGTTATGGCTATTCTCATAGATCATAGATCATAGAACCCTACAGTGCAGAAAGAGGCCCTTTGGCCCACAGAGTTTGCACCAAACAGAATCCCACCCAGGCCCTACTCCATATCCCTCCATATTATCCAAACTATTCTCTCTAACCTCTGCTTCCCTGGACACTACAGGGCAATTTCTTAACATGGCCAATCCAACCGCACATCATTTGGATCAATGTAACCTAACCCATACATCTCCTTCTTCTTTATCAAAGTTCTCATTCTCTTGTCCCTTCTTCATCTTGTTTGTGCAGCTCATCTTTAACAATGCATACTGCACAGAACAAATTTTGCAATAGCTTCCCAAGGGCATTTGGCTTTACCCAAGGCACAGGGGATCCCTTCTGCATTCAATGATTTTAATCCCTTTCAGTAATGGAGAACAGTACCTTTGAAAAAGGGAGATCTGATAAAGAGACAGTCTCCCCAACCTGTTCTGGTTAAAGTTCGCCTGAGAACCGCCCTCCTAGCAAATCAATGATGTAAAGACTCACAGCCTGCTGAGAATCGTTTGCTTTACAGGACCTTCGTTTCAACTTTAAAACATCAAATATTTTACAAAACTAGAGGCCTGCCACAAAAGAGACTGAGATAATGGTAACAATATATTACCTTCATTTGTATCTCTGTGTGTGTGACAGCATATGTGAAAGATAAGTGAGAAAAAAGTTGCATTAAATTCAGGATAAGTATGCCATGATAAATAACCTTCTATATTTTTAAACTCATCAAAATTTGCTGTTTGAATTATTTGATTTGATTTTGATTTGCATGATTTAATTTATGATTGTCAAGTTTTTTCAAATAAAATGTTGGAAGATTTTAATTGGATTTAAAGTTTGGAGTTTTGCTGTGGGTAAGACTTCTAAATCACTTTTACATATGAGTGAGAAATTTCTTGTATCTCATAGAATCCAGTGAAAATTTAACATAGCTAGAGAATCAAGGAGCTGAAGAGGAAGACTACGCTGAAACATCACTCCCTCAGGTTTTGTCAAAAAAAACTATCAGTAAGGGATTGCCAGCTCAGAGTAGAGACAAAGGAAATCACCACAGAGGTTAACCCAAACAGAGAGCACAGTACCAAATGAGCAAGATGACCAATGATTTAATTAACTGCTAGAGGGATATATACAAGAAGAAGCAAACAAAAACCATCCAACAATCCTTGGATAAATGGTTCAATGTTGTTGACAATTCTGGCTTTTCATCCCATTAACTCCACCAGGACCTCTCTGTTGCACATCACTTGCAATTCAGAACCAAATCACTCCAACTTCAGTCCTGAGCTGCTAAGAGGAAGAAGACCAGGAACTCAAAGCCTAAGATCATGGTATTATGCAATCATCTCAAATCACCATCAGCGGCTTTGACAAAAGATCAGCCAAATCCTCCAATTCCACAGAGAGAGCAGCGTGATGGCACAGTGGTTAGCACTGCTGCTTCACAGTGCCAAGGACCCGGGTTCAATTCCTGGCTTGGGTCACTGTGTGTGCGGTGTCTGCAAGTTCTCCCCCATGTGGGTTTCCTCTAGGTACTCTGGTTTCTCCCCCATAGTCCAAAACATATGCTGGTTAAGTGCATTGGCCATGCTAAGTTTTCAGCATACCCGAACAGATACCGGAGTGTGGTGACTAGGAAATTTTCACAGTAACTTCATTGCAGTGTTAATATAACTTGTGACATTAATTAATAAACTTTAAAGAAAAGCTGCACAGCAACCAATGTCTTCCTCTCAGCCAAAGTGCCCAGCATCGAAGCTCTGAATCACTCAAAATCCCCTTCACTGAAATACTTTGAGGTGTATGCAAAGCATACCTGAAGATGTCAAACATCTGCCCAACCCTTCGAGCCAGAATGGAAGCAAGTCAACCATGAATGTAGGGAATTATTGAAGAATGGAGAGCGAATGAAATGTGGATGCTAACTAATTATAATTTTTGCAGGAATTTCTTTATATTCAGTGATTCATTTTATTTGGCAAGTGAGTTCAGTTCGGAATGCAGTGTTGTATATGCATGGTACTATGTATCTGAAACTGATCCATGGGAAACCATGATTCAACATAAAGTAGTGATTTTCAGGAATGCCAGCCATCCTTATACATAAGGACGAACTGTACTTAATTCAAATTAAAGTTGTACATGTCTGTTCTTTCATAGACAGGATGCAAGATGGACACTCAAACATAGTGTGGAGGGTGGGGGGGGGGGTCTGATTTTTGACCACCTTGTTCTGTGGGCACTGTTCAGCTGCTGGACAGCAGTTCCATGAAGGAAGCTTCCACAATGTTATGTCTCAGTACATCTTGAGTTTTTCTTATATGGAACGGATTTGAAAATAAGAGCTACCGCTTTTTTCCTAAAGACACAATACTATTTACTGGGTACTCAGGCTGGTTAAAATGTTAATGGAAGTTTCTTTTTATTCCCAAGGATTACACAACAAGCATTACTTTCATGAAACATTTTGTATACTTCCGAATTGCAGATTTTAGCTTGGAATGGGAATCATTTGGACAGGAGACAAAGACAAACTCCCTTGACCTCCCAGTGACTCAAGCAAATTTTGCTGTGGGGCGGGGGAGTTGGGAGGAGGGGTTCAGACAGTGTGAGTTCCCTGTCTGAATTGGATAACAAGGATATTGAACTGGCTAGAACGGAGGAGCTGAAATATTTTTTAATTATTTGTGGGACATGGGCGTTGCTGCATGCCCATCCCTAGTCATGCAACGGCAGTTGAAAGTCAATCACATTGCTATGGCTCTGGAATAGCATTTGATTTGATTTATTATTGTCACATGTATTAGTGAAAAGTAATTTTTCTCGCACGCTGTACAGACAAGGCATATCATTCATAGAAAAGAAAAAGAGAGAGTGAATCGTGGCTAGGATGTGGAGAAAGATTAACTTAGTATGAGGTACGTCCATTGAAAAGTCTGACAGCAGCAGGGAAGAAGCTATTCTTGAGTGTGTTGGTAGGTGACCTCAGACTTTTTTTGTATATTTTTCCTGACAGAGGAAGGTGGAAGAGAATGCCTGGGGTTCTTGGGGTCTTTAATCTTATTGGCTGCTTTTCTGAAGCAGAGGGAAGTGTAGACAGAGTCAATGGATGGGAGGCTGGTTTGCGTGATGACCCTTTGTATATTCTTGCAGTCTTGGGCAGAGCAGGAGCCATACCAAGCTGCGGTACAATCAGAAAGAATGTTTTAGTAGGTCAGATCAGGTAGGAATGGCAGATTTCCTTCCCTAAAGGACTTTAATGAACGAGATGGATCTTTCCAACAACTGACAATGGCTTCATGATCATCATTAGATTTTTTTTATTGAATTCAAATTCCACCATCTGCCGTGGTGGGATTCTAACATTTGCACATTCGTTGAATTTCTGGATTAATAGTCTAGTGAAAATACCACTATATCATCAGCTCCCCTCATTTTGGATAGGAAGTTACTGGGTTTGCCCAAAAGAACAGATATTGGTTCTCAGTTAAGTCGATGGGAAGGGATTTCAGCATGGATTGGGAGAGGGGGATTCCAGGGTTGGGAGGGCTTTAACATCAATAGTGGGAAGTAATGTGAAAATAATTAGTTATGCCACTGATTTGGACTGCTTGATCTCAGATCCCATCTTGCTGTCTTCAGACGACCCAAAAACTGCAATGAATTGTTCACTAGGGTCACTCATTAAAACTGCAGACAGGGCCCGAATGTCTCATCAGATGCTGGTCTACAACTTTATTGACGGATCTTTCCAGTTTCAGGTAAATGTCTCTGCTGCCTGCTCAGAAGAACAAATTAAAATTCCAGACAGCATGATGAGAGTAAGACACAGCAGGTAAGTTATACTGCTGTTTGTAACTCCAAAGTTCTTTTAAATTAAAATTTTAAATAAACCACCTTGAACATTTCACTTCCTCCACCATCACAGTGGCAGCAGTGCACACTGTCTGCAAGATGCAATGCACCAACTCACCAAGGCTCCTTCAACAGCATCAAACAAACCTGTGACCTCTACAACCTAGAAGGACAAGAGAACATCACCACCTGCAAGTTCCCCTCCGAGACACACATGATCCTGACTTTGTGTCACAATCTCAGCTGATGTTAATACTGGACAAGTCAGATCCCAGATTAGAACCTGGCTTGATAGATTCGGTTTTTTTGTTTGATTTAGATATGTGATTGAACAGAGCCACAGGATTGCTGATTAACTTGAAACAAAAAAATAAAATATTTATTGAACAAGAAAAGATTAATTATTATACAAATACTCCTTCATCTCAGCTCTACATTCACGGATATACAGATTTATAAGAATAACACAAGTTAACAATATTTTTCTTATACCTGGCTGTTCATAGTAAGAACACAGTCCATGCAAACCAACTGGTGAAATGTAATCAGATACTCTCACATTCTGAAACCAAGTGACAGATGCCACCAAATGCAATCCCTGTGGATTTTACATCAATTCCCCTCCTGCCAAAGGCCAGTCGTATTTGAACTGATTTCACTTGAACTCTGGCTTTCAGATAGGGTTTCCCATCCCTGCCCGAGAACAGCACAACTTGGAATCTTCTCCCAGACAACACCTCCTCTAAGATGCCTTCACCAAGGATCCACATCCAGGGTTGCAACTTCTGTTTTCAGTAATCCCTGCCCTAGATCACCGTGTGCATTCCAGTATTTACATAACTTCTCAAGTACTCAGCCACACCAACAAAACACCACTACTTCACAGGCTGTATCAAGATGTCACTAACGTTTTGTTCTCCTCAGATATCTGCCTTCTCACAAACAGACATACCCAGGTCTGCACCTTGTAGCCCTATATTTAACCTGGAGCCCGTTTTCTCTGCTCTTGACTTTACTGAACAGTATTTTTTTTAAGATTTCTGTTCTTTGTTTCTTTGATATCACGAACTTCCAGTAACATTTTTCTGTCCCATTTTCTTGTTTCTGGGACTTCCTGTTCTCTTTAATTTGGGACAGGCTTTCTGTCTCTCTACATTGTCCTGTACGTACTGGAAATGCTTGTGGAAAGCTCCTTGCCTCTGACTTACCTGGTTTCAAACTGACTCAAGTGCTCTTGCAGTCTCAATGTGGCCCACAGCAATAGCGTCATTTTTTTATATTGTGTGTTTACTTTCGAGGTCACAAATCTGCATTACAATGCTGGCAAAGTTTAAGTGAGTCTAAAGCTCAAGTTCTTAACTCTTCCTTAACTCACAAGTAGATAAACACAAAATTAAGCTGAAAGTTGAGCTTATATTTTATTCATAACGCACATAATGCAAATATAAATTATTAAAACTACCCTCTATTCTAACACTTGGAACTATATCATCATACCTTCACTGTTGATAAGTCAAAATCCTAGAATCCTCTTTCTAACAGAACTATGAGTATACCTACACCCATGGATGGTTCAAGAAGGCAGTTCATTATCACTTTCCTCAGGGCCATTAGTGATGAGCAGTAAATGCTGGTCTAAAACTCTTCATTGTGCTGAAAACACTAGTAACTCACTTTGCAAAGAGGAATATATAGACAAGGGGAAGCCTTCTGCAGGGGGAAACTAACGTTTGCCTTTTTCTGTATATCATTTTTGCATGATCCTATGAAGAAATATACGGGTAAACAGTGCAAGTGTCTTTTCACAAGAAGGGAATGCGGATGTTGCATCCCTTGTGATATTAACATACAAGTAGAGGTGAATGTGAATCAATTACCATACACATAAAATGTTTGTACTGTGTATCAGAACACTAAACATAGAAAGGTATTTATGTCAGACCTATGTTCGTAATTATGATGCTTAATCCAGAACTAGAATGATCAATATCATTATCTACATATTGCTCATGACAATCTCCATGTCCACATATATTCACTAAAAGAAGTTTTAGCTTAGCAGAGATGCTGGAAAGATGCTGTTGTGGTCGGCAAGTCTCGTACAGGTGCTGTCTCAGACCCACTCACTGGGTTCATGCAAACTGCAAAACAATGGGACAGAGCACTTCAAAGCAAATTCCTCCCTTCTCCTTTACATCCTGACAGAGGATCTTCACGGCAAAACAGCTCGAGTGCCTTGTGCGGTCGAGCATGAATTTGTGAATCTGACAGAAGTGTCACAGAAAATAAAATATCTGACAATGAAGTGGCTCCAGTACTTGAACCTACAACTGCACTGACACTGTTGGGCACCATAAGGCTCTTGTTACATTAATTCCCAAGTGGGTGTGAGACTTGGAAGTGAGGAGATACTCCAGCACAGAGTCAACATCTATTATATACTAACATCTGCCATAGTTTCTACTAACAAGGCAACAAAAAGCTTGAAAGAAATATACGCAATTGTACATTGAAAGAGAGGATATATTATTGTAAAGGGTTCTTACACTGGATTACTAGGAGTCAGTTGTCACAAATGAAGTCACAGCCATTGTTCCAGATTTTTGCCCCCATTGATGGTGCATGGAGATAACAGAATTCTCGGCTCTGTGAACTCAACCTTGAAAAATAGCTGCCCGTGTGTCATATTTTCATTCACCCTGGGCAAGGCAGGGTGAGGGTTCACAGCAGAATGGACTGAATTGGAAGTCAGACCTGCCATTCCTGAAAAGAGCGCAGAGGCTTCCACTTGTGGAGATGGGCAGAATGGCCTCTGTGCTCGACACTGTATTAAAATAAATGTTAAACAATGAATAAACAAAAATATTCTTTCAGCCTTCACCCACTGCACCCTCCCCACACACTCCCTTTACTCCATTAATTCCAACCTATGCTGCCTCTTGCCTCTCTCCCACTCCACACATGGCCCATCTCACCTCCTATGTCTCCACATCCCCATTGTCCTTTACAGCCCCTTTTCAGCTGAATGCTAATTCATATCAATACATGCTCCCACACACCTTTTCCCTTACCCCACCATGAAAACTCATCTAATACTTTTTTCAGAGTTCCTTGACAGTGCCTTTGACAACAGTCATTGTTCCTTGACAGCTTGACAGTTTTTTGACAGCTGTAAAGTCCTTTGGTAGCTTGACAGTTCTTTGGCAGCTTGACACTTGCAATGAATTTACACATAAGGACTGCTTGATCAAGTTCACTTTTAACAATCCAAAAGGATGTCTTACCTCTCCCAGAGTGTGCTGTACTTCTTCAGAGGGTTCTTTATCTCTCCCAAGAAGTGCCTTACTGCTCTCAAAGGGACCACATTTACGGGCATACCTTACTTCTTCAAAGGATTACCCTTGCTATCCAAATGAATCCACCAATTTCAGACCAGATCTTAACTATTCCACTCTGCATATTTCAGCTTTCACAATCTTGGCTTACCAAAATACCACTTCAGAAGAAGCAACTGGTGATTTACCTGAATAGCTTCTTCCTTAAACAGCACATTCAAGAACCCTGGTTCAACTTGATTTTGCCCCCATGAAAATGAAGAATGCTATGTTAGGACAGGTGTTAATTTTTTCAGCCATTTCCAGGATTTTCACCATGATAGAGAACAAATCTGCCATAATAACCTAAGCAACAGAGTCATTACAGAATAGGAAGAGACCATTCATTCCATTGAATCCATGCCAATGCTTTACAGATGGAAGTCAATCTTACGTAACATTTCCGAGTTTATTAAGGTGCATGGAGATTGATAGAGACTAATTAAGTTGACGGAATCAAATACCAGTGGATGAAAGCATAAAAAAAACAAGAAAGTAAAAATAGGAAAGGGAGCCAAAGTGATCTTTTCAACCAAACTCAAAATAGACTTATTGAATAAGTTAATAAGGTACGAATGTGAAGTAGGCAACAGAAATGGATTCAAGAGGCTGTTAACTGTGTTCGACAGAGAGACAGGATTGGAGGATTTGGCAAGAAGGTGGGTAGGTAGGCTTATCAGAAAGGGATAGATCTGAAGGGCAAATGGTCTTTGCCTGTTCCGAAAATCTGAAAACATCTTATAAACTGTTCATGTATAAACTATTTCATTCAAATTAATTACAACCCACCAACCACTCCATCTAGGGAGGGAGAAAGAGAGCAGAGTGCTTTCGTTAAGCCTCCTGAGAGTGTTCGCCTTCTGCTGATTTGAAGAGGCCCTGCCTTGGTTTTTAAATTGCACTTGCAGTTCTATTTTATTTAGCTGTAAATAATTAGCCGAGTCCCTGCATGATTCAATCCCATTTCGTTTATTATGCATTGCAGATGCTGTACTATCCTGGGACTCCATTTCTTCCATAAAAATTCACCAGCAAACACTGTAACACGAGTCAAATTACAGAGTCGTTGTAAGGACTAATACACAAATTGCTCTCAAACCATTTCTGTGGTCACTCCTGTCCTTAGACTTGTTATAATGATAGCTTGTAGATTTAAATCCATAAAACTGCTTACAACATTCATGCATAAATGAAGATATAATGTGGGAAGAAATTAAATAATGATTGGAAAAGCAGAAAACATCCTGACACTTAATCCTCCATGAATTGGGGAAATTGATTCACACAGTCCAGATTCAATGCTACTTATGTTGCCATTGAACACGACCTAAAGATTTCATAAATCAATTCATTTAAGAAATGACTTAATATCCATTAAATGTCACATAACTGGAGAGGAAGCATTTTACAGGCAGGCTACGCTAACTGCTCCACATAAAACAAGGCATACACTGGGGACTGCAATTGGCTGGGTCATAAACCAATTGAGCAGTGTAGTCACTGGCACAAATAAAACATTCACTTCAGAGTTAAGTAGAATATGAACAAGGAGAGAAGAGAGTTGCTGTTCAGGACAAAAAAGATGAACAAGACATGCTGGGTGTGAACTTCATTGGCAGGGCAATGGGTGCCTTTTTGCACTTATGCTGGCGGACACTATGTCGCCAGCTGCTTTTTTAAAAAAGTTTTTAGAAGTTTATTTATCAGTCACAAGTAGGCTTACATACAATGAAGTTATTATGAAAATCCCCTAGTCACCACACCGCGGAGTCTGTATGCAGACTTCACACAGTCACTGACCCAAGCCAGGAATTGAACTCAGGTCACTAGCACTGTGAGCAGCACTGCTAACCACTATGCCACCATGCCACCCTTGTTTCTGGCATAGTCTGCATGGAACCTTATTATTAAAAGCGTGATCATGCAGATAATCCTATTGTGGAGTCCAGTGTTCTGACATGGCGCTGTCACGATGCCAGCAGATGTGACTCTCCCATTCTCTTAATTCGGATCACATAGGATCCAGGGATAATTTTGTACATCACTCACCAAGGATCAGACATCCTGCTACAAGATAGACCCTAAACCGGAGCTATATCATGGATCCTCACAGATGAGGGGAGGTGAGATGATTTACTTTAACTAAGACTGGGTTTCTACAGCGCAGCTCATCTGCTGCCTTGCCATCTGGGGAAATGGCACATGAGCCACTCTTTCCCACTGACCTGGCTTCAGCCCACTCATACTTGCTAACTCCAACTCTAAACTATGCACTAAAGTACACACAGTTCCAGTGTCTGAGTTGGTGGCTGGCATCAAGAAACAACACATCTTCACTACTGGCATAGATTGCTCTTTCACTTGCTATTGGTGGTATTGAGACTGTCCAGGTGGCAGATGGTACAGGTGGTATCTGAAAGCAAACAAAAGGGTAATGGAAGGTAGGGAAGAGGAAAGAAAGAATGCACGAGATCTCCCGACCATCTGCAGCTTTCATGCCACATTTCAGTGTAAAGATGAGAAGGGAGTTGAGAATGGGCATGAGGCAGTCACTTAAGTCATTCTGGAGGCCTCAGTGACACCAGATGCCTTGATTGCTATTCTAAACACTGTCACCAAAATGAGAGTGCCAGCCCTTGTCCTGGTTTCCTGGGCAACCTTATCCTGCAAGAGATAGAGCAGGATGTCATTGTTTGTTGACATTGGGTGGCAAGCCTCCCATCGCTGAATAGCTGGAAGCATATGGAAGCAGTGAGAGCTTAATATGGAGCTAGCATCAATGGAATATACATATGGGAGAGGTGGAGCATCGAATGCCAGGCATAGGGATGTGAGTTCCACTGACGGCTGATGTGGATGTTGTGCACTAAACAATGTAAAATATTGATAGTCTGATGGGCAGGAGATGTCATTTGAGAATATATTCACTGGACCTTGACCACACTGCATTCATTAAACTTCTTGCTATCCAGCCTTTGTGATTAGGCATTCGCCTCAGTTGGCACATGCTGCTCAGAGTTTGCTACGAAGGCCTCCTGATCCCTGTGGGAATGCAGCCTTACTCCTGGATTCCACCAGAGTCATCATTGTCATAGAATTCTACAGTGCAGAAAGAGGCCTTTTGGCCCATTAAGCCTGCACCGACAACAATCCCACCCAGGCCCTATCTCCGCAACCCATGTATTTATTCTCCTTGTTCCCCTGACACAAAAGGGCAATTTAACATGGGTAATCAATCTATCCCACACATCTTTGGAGTGTGGGAGGAAACCTGAACACCCAGAGGAAACCCACACACACACACAGGGAGAATGTGCAAACTCCACACAGACAAGCTGGGAATCAAGGCTGCAGTGCTAACCACAGTGCCACTCTCCCACGTAGAGTCAATAAATTGTGTAGATGCCTGATGTCTGAATTTCAATGTTTCAAAATTGTTTTCTATCAGCCTTTAATTCATGAATATAGCTAGCAAGACATGCTAACATCAAGCTTAGTTTAGACCCCCTACATTGTACACACAGGCAGCCAGCAGTATTCAATCCTATTTACTGGTAATGAGAGGCCACCAAGCATATTTCTCCAATGGAATGAAGGTGGGCAGTTCATCCTATTCCCACAAACAAAGTCAATTTTGAGAGTGCTCTCTATGGATAAAGGCAAGATGAAGCATAGTTACTTGGATGCTCAGTTATCATTTGTTAAGAAGGTTGAGATGCAGAGATTATGCACACAGGGACCAACTTTGAGAGAGATGAGAGAGGAACAGGCTCGCAACTTTCTGCAGGCAGCCAGTGTGCCAGTCTCATGCCATGGTCCTGCCACTGGGCAATTTTCATGGAGGCAAGATTGGGTGCGGGGTGGTGGGTGGATAGGTGACAATGACCCAACTGCATGTAGCAAATAGACAATAAATTGATTGAAGATCCTGTTAAGGCTGCTTGGCACACTGCAACTGGAATTTTCCAGTCAGCATGCTGGCCTCCCGCTGAGGCTGAAACAAGCGAACTGGGAAGTGTATTCCCAATGGCAAATCAGGGTTTGGAGGTATAGGTGTGCAGCCCTCCATCCATCCAGGACAGCACATTCCCAGACCCACCTTCACCTCAGAACTGTATCTGAGGCAGCTGACCACCCAGCTAAGGGTCTTCCCTTTCAGGTATGCCTTCTTTGATTTTAAAAAGTTGTGAAAACCCTCTGGAGGGAGATTCCGTCTAGAGATGCACTCTCTTTTTCACCCAACTACATTGGCAGCTCCCATCCCTGACAGTGGAACTGCTGACCACTCAGCATTGGATGCTCTTCTTGTATACCTCTAGACTCATGAGCCCTCCCCCCATTTCTTATTTGGACGGTGCTCCTAAAGGCAGCCTCTTAAATAACTGCTGCCTCAAGAGTCACCCTCTGGATCCCATCACTAACATATGGGGTCCCAATCCACATTTCTCCCTATCAGAAGGGTTGGCACCAACAAACACAAATCCAACTCAAGAGGTTAATACCACTCACTGAGGCAAAATGTGCAGATTATTAATATTGCTTTCATCTATCAATTTTCACCACAGATTCTCAGATTTCTTTTCAAGTTGTGCATCAAGTTTTCCAGTGGTTGCTTTGAAGTCATCTTCCTTACTTTTGCACTCTTCAATTCTGATGTGTTGCTGTCTTACTTTGAAGAAAGTGTGAAAGTAAATGGGTGCATGGTTTACTGGTACTGGAACTGTACACCGTTACAAGACTTGCAGATCCAGAAGTTCGAGTAGGCATCATTTGTGCAAGTGATGCCAACGACTGGCTCTGGGTCAGATACATGTGTTGTGGATTGGCTACTGGGATCATAGGTGGCATAATGACACAGTGGTTAACACTGCTTCCTCACAGCACCAGTGACCTGGGTTCAATTCCGGTCTTGGGTCACTATCTGTGTGGAATTTACACATTCCCCCCATGTCTGTGTGGGTTTCCTCCAGGTCCTCTGGTTCTCTTCTAAATTCCAAAAATGTGTGGGTAAGGTTGATTGGCTATGCTAAATTGCCCCTTTGTGTCAGAAGAATTAGCGGGGTAAATATGTGTGGTTACAGGGATAGGGCCTGGGTGGGATTGTGGTCAGTGTAGACTCGATGCACCAAATTGCCTCCTTCTGCACTGCAGGGATTCTATGGGGGTACTGAGGCTAAGGGCAGGGGAAACTGGGGATCAGAAATGGTTCTTTTAATATGGGGTCAGACAGGACTTTCTTGTTCTGGCCTAGTAGGTTAACCTATGTTTAGTGACATGAAATTGGCACCTGATCAGTATAATGAGTCTTGCAGACAGAGTTCTCAAACAGGCTCTTGGCTACTTATTTGCATAAATGGTAAGCCTAAATCCTTTTCCATGTGTGTGCAAATGTTACATAACTTTTGCCTTAAACAATATAGAGGGCAGTACTTTTTTAGCCAGAAATAGGCACATATTTCTTGTCTGCCATATTAGGAGCTAAATGATGCCTGTAAACACTGGCACAGTGGTTAGCACTGCTCCCTCACATCGCCAAAGACCCAGGTTCAATTACAGTCTTCAGTGATCATCCATGTGGAGTTTGCATACTCTCCCTGCGTCTGTGTAGGTTTCCACTAATTTCCTACCAGTGTCCAAAGATGTGCAGGTTACGTGAATTGCCTATGCTGAATTGTCTCTTTGGCCCTGATCTTATCGGCATGGCTGCCAAAAGCTCTTAAGATCGCGCCCGAGACCAATGAGAAATACAGTTCTGTGATTTTGGGGCAGGTATGCTGGTAAAATCAGGGCCTCAGTGTCCAAAGATGTGTGGACTAGCAGACTAAATATGTATCATTACACATGGCAGAGAGATGAGCCTGGGTAAGGTACTTTGTTGGAGGGTAGGTGCAGACATTATGGGCCAAGTAGCCTCTTACTGTACTGTAGGAATTCTAGGAAAAATAAGTTTAATTCTATACTGAATGTAATAGAAAAATCAAGTTTGATAAAGTGATATCAAATGGACATCTAAACTTGCCAATATGTATCTGTGCCTTTTAGACACAATTTTTTTTATTTTGCAAATTGTTTCTTCCATCATGCAGAAATCTAGGATCTGGATGTTAGAGATTTCCAAGTCTAGATGGGACGATCCCAGTGCTTTTGGTTTAAAGGATTTTTTTTAAAAAGAGATCTGAAATATTTTGCACTCAGTTGATTCAATTAAGTTTAAGCAATTCCAGGTTGTGAAAGTTGTGTAAAGTACAGAAAGCAAGTGTCAGAACAGAGTTGAAAACATCAGATCTCTGAGGAGTTATTAGGTTCCGTAAGGCAAACCTCAAAGGAATTTGTAATCCTTTGGGGGCTGTGTCTGGGAACTTCAGGATGGTTCTTGTAACGACCATATCAAATAAAGGAGGCAAGACAGATGGAATAAGTGAACAGTTATTCTGACGTAAGTAATGAGGAAATGCTTAGCGCACAAAGCCCAGAAAGGGCACCATGGATTTAGAAGCTATGTGTCATGCTTGAGTAGAGTGTTGCAATTCTCTGAAGTGACAACTAAAGCAATGAATTAGGCCTCTCCATCCAATGGATATAATTAGATATTCGGAAGGCATTTTTAAATTTGTCTGCCTGAGGCTTCCAAAGGTTAAGCTTTATGGAATTAATGGCAAATTAGATGTTAGACTGAAGACTGGCTTAGCAATAAGAATCAGGAGATGGTGATAAATTTGCACCCACCCCAGGGCAGTGAGTAGACAGAGGTTCCTCAAGGTCCCTTATCTAGGTCACCTGTAGTTCAGATTATTCAGATGATGGCTGTGGGGATGGGACTTCTCATACGTACATTTTTTTAAAATTATTTCAAGTTATGAATTCGGGCGACTACAGAAAATTGCAAAAGATGCAAGCAAATTAAATCTTAGAAGATAGGGGCCGTAGTGTGCTGGAATACTGTGTGAGAAGCTTCATTCTGGGACTACAAGAGGGAAGATTGACAGTACTGACATCAATAGTGGAGTTTAGAGGAAGATGAATTGAATCTGGATAGATATATGATAAGCCGATTGGAGCAGAAAATGTACACAGTTAAAGATCAAATATTACAATTGTGTGCATGTGGATTGAAAAGTATATGGATTGATTATTGATCTATTATTGATAATTGATGAAGATGTAACGAGTGCAGTTGACAGAGGAGAACCAGTGGGTGTGGTATTCTTAGATTTCCAGAATCTTAGATTTCGATAAGGTGCCTCACAAAAGGTTGCTGCATGAGATTAAGGTACACGGAGTTGGCAGTAAAGTGTTAGCGTGGATGGAGGGTTGACTATGTAACAGGAAGCAGAGAGTTGGAATAAATGGGTGCTTTTCAGCTTGGCAGTTGGTGACTAGTGGCGTGCCACAGCGATCGGTGCTGGGGCCTCAACTGTTTACCATATACATAGACAAGGGAGGGAGGGGATTGAGTGTAGGGTAGCAAATTTTGCTGATGAGACAAAGATGAGTGGGAAAGCGAATTGCGTGGAGAGTGTGGAAAGTCTGTAGAGAGATTTGGATAGCTAAGTGAGTTGGTGAGGATCTAGCAGTTGGAATATAATGTTGGCAAGTGTGAGGTTATCCACTTTGGAAGGAATAATAGTAAAATGGACCATTATTTAAATGGTGAAAAATTACAACATGCTACTGTGCAGAGAGACCTGGGGGTCCTTGTACATGAATTGCAAAAACTCAGTTTCAGGTGCAACAGGTGATCAAGAAGGCAAATGGAATGTTGGCTTTTATCGCGAGAGGGATGGAGTATAAAAGCAGGGAGGTCTTGCTGCAATTGTGAGGCCGCAGCTGGAGTTCTGTGTGCAATTATGGTCCCCTTATTTGCGAAAGAATATATTGGCCTTGGAAGGAGTACAGAGAAGGTTCACCAGGTTGATTCAGGAGATGAAGGGGTTAGATTATAAGGAGAGATTGAATAGATTGAGCTTATACTTTTTGGAGTTTAGAAGACTGAGGAAAGATCTTATAGAGACATATAAGATAATGAAGGGGCTAGAGAGGGTCGAGGCAGAGAGATTATTTCCACTTAAAAAGGAAACAAGAACTACAGGACACAACCTCAAAATAAGGGCAGTCAATTTAGAACAGAGTTGAGGAGGAACTTCTTTTCTCAGAGGGTGATGAATCTTTGGAATTCTCTGTCCATTGAAGCAGTGGGGGCTACCTTGTTAAATATGTTTAAGTCACAGGTAGATAGATTTCTGACCAATAAGGGAATTAAGGGTTATGGGGAGCAGGCAGGTAAGTGGAACTGAAGAACTATCAGCTCAGCCATGATCCTTTTGAAAATCAGGGCAGGTTCGAGGGGCTATATGGCCTACTCCTATTTCTTAAGTTCTTGTAATTCCTTAAATTATCTAGTGATTATCTAAAGATTGAAATACTGGGCAGGACTTTTTGGCCCTTCCTGCCAGTGAGATCACCAAAGTTGACTGCCCCCACCACCCCTCCTCCCGGCCTCCCCGCACAGTGAGTTGCCTGGCAGCAGAGCTGGAGACCCATACAAAACATTGTAGACCTAAGCAGGGCTAGAACTTCAGACCAATAGCCAAATGAAGAATGCTTCTGTTTCCAGAAAATATACTGTGGGGGGAACCAGAAAATCTCAGCTGCTGTCTTTAACATCTAGTTATCGACTGAAGTTACATATTTGAATCCATTCGCTGAGTGATGTGTTTCTACTGCACAAAATCCATTGTTCACCTTTATTGGCTTTATGTTACTTCTTCAAAGGAGTCCAATAAATTGTTTGAACATAACTTCCCTTTCACAAAATCATGTTGACTCACCCTGAATTTTTTTAAGTGCCCTGCTACAACATCTTTAACAATAACTTCAAACATTTGCACCATGACAGATGTTAAGCTAATTGACCCATAGTTGCCTGTTTTCTACCTCCCTTTTTTTAATCAAAGGAGTTACATTTGCTAATTCCCAATCTAACGGAATCTTCTCTGAGTTACTTAACTATGGTTAGAATAGTGTGTTCAGCTTCTCTTTGAAGCGTGCCAATTCTGTGGAGAATATGTAGAAAAGATTCACTGAAGTGATATGAGACATTAAAAAAAATTGAGAACATTTTCATTAGAACTGGAAAGGTGAGTCTAACTGATACTCAAAGTTGTGAAGAGTTTTGATTAGTCACAAGGAACGTCCATTTCCATTGGTCAAAGAAGTTGACAACTAGAGGATATAAATTTAAGGTTGTTAAGAGAACAAAAAGGATAGCACGGTGGCACAGTGGCTAGCATTGTTGCTTCACATTGTCAAGGAGTCAGGCTTAATACAGATTTGAGTGATTTTCTGTGCGGAGTTTGCTCATTCTCCTTGTATCTGTTGGGTTTCCTCTTGCTGCCCTGGTTTTCTTGCACAGTCCAAAGATGTGCAGATTAGATGGATTGGCCATGCTAAGTTGCCCCTGAATGTCCCAGAATGTGTGGTTTAGTGTGATTAGCCATGGTAAATATGTGGGTTTACAGGAATGGAGCCTGGCTAGAGTGTTCTGTTGTTGGTGCAGACTCCATGGGCTGAATGGCCTCCTATTGCACTGTAGGGTTTCTGTGAGAAAAGGAAAGACTCATTTTTTAATCTCAAATGAACTTTGTTGGAGGTGGCATGTGTTACCAAAGGCAATGGTGGAAGCGAAACCCAGAGTTACTTTCCAAAAAGAACTAGCTAAGTAACAAGAAACTAACTGAACTAAATGATGTTGCAAATAGGCAAAGGGGAGCTGGTTTAGGTCCAATAGCCCAAATGGTCTCCCTCTGTGCTGTAAAATTCTGATTCTATGACTTGATGTAAATGTGTGTCCATCACACCTCAGACATTGCAGTCCAGGCCCCAGATTCAGCATGTAAAGTATGTGTCATGTTTGCACCTGATTTGCTCAAATGTCATACTCAAAAAATAGCTACCAGCCACAGCTAAGAGGTCAAAACTTACCCAAGTAGCATGCAGCAATAAAAACCAGCAATTAACATTTTCAAAAGCTATCAATTAATAAAGCTCCCAATAGCAAAAGAGTAAATGCTTTTGGTGGTCGTTTGCTTCCTCACACCTGCATACAAATAACTAATAGAATTAATAATGTAAAATGAAGTAATTTGCAAAAGAGGAAAATTAACTTCCCCATAAAATTACCCACTTCGTGCTGAAAATAGATCTAATAACCTAACCTCTGTCAGGAGACTGAGCCTTGAGTTCAGTTTTAAAGCTGCAGCCTTTGTCTTTAGTACAGTCTTGTTCAACATAATTACAATCAGCAAAATCACCTATTTATTTTGGGTGGCAGATGGCATAGTGGTTTGCACTGCTATCTCACAACGCCAGAGATTTGGGTTCAATTCCTGGCTTGGGTCACTATCTGTGTGGAATCTGCACATTCTCCCCATGTCTGTGAGGGTTTCCTCCCACAGTCCAAAGATGTGCAGATTAGGTGAATTGGTTATGCTAAATTCTTCCTCAGTAAACCTGAACGGGTGCTGGAGTGTAACAACTGGGGGATTTTTCATAATAACTTCATTACAATGTGAATGTAAGCTTACTTGTGAGTAATAAATAAACTTTCTACTTTGTCTGCTTTTTCCTGATGTATGTGGGTCCTTAACCCAACTCACCTCAACATCCCCCAACATCAACCATTCTAAGTGGCACAGAACCCTTCCTGTCTGGTCAAACTCCAATCAACTCTAATCTGTCATCTCCTGGCCAGCACAGAATCCATGCTTGACTCTGCTTCCCAATACGAGGCTGTGTTCTTGGGACCAACATTTCCTCTGAGGTGCATGCGCCAAATTCACATGTATCGATCTGGAATGTTCTGTGCATTGAAATGGACAGACCAATCATAATCTCATCAGGAGAGCTTTTCAGAAGAATGTAAGTCATGACTTTCAAAATATAAATTTCCCAGGACAAAGACATTTAGTAGGGACATTCCCCTTGAGTCCTACAAGTGGTTAGCACTGCTGCCTCACAGCACCTGGAACCTGGATTCAATTCGAGCCTCGGGTAACTGTGAAGTTTGCACTTTCTCCCTGTATTTGCGTGGGTTTTGCCTGGGTTTTCCAATTTCCTCCCACTGTTCAAAGGTGTACCATACCAAATTGCGCCTTAGTGTCAGGGATACTAGCTGGGGTAAATTTATGGGGCCTTGGGGAATAGGGCAGGTTGGGATTGTTGCAGTCTTGATGGGCTGAATGGCCTCCTTCTGCACTGTAGAACTCTATAAATGTTTTAAATACAGCATGTTGTGATGAGCTGCATTGCCTGAAAAGGGTGGTGAAAACAGATTCATGATTAACTTTCAAAAAGGCTTTGGATATATACATAAAAACTAAAAAATGACAGTGTTCGTAAAGAAAAAGCAGGCAACTTGGACAAAATGGATAACTCCTTCAAGGAGCTGACACAGGTACAATGGGATGAATTACTTCTTAAATTGCATAATTCTATGAAAAACAAAAGAAAAATTAACGTGCTGAATTAACCCATCAGACACATCGAGCACTAGCTTTAAACCACGACACAATCAATTTATTAAACAGAGAATGTTGGAAAAGCTCAGCAGGTCTGAGTTCTCTGTTTCAGATTCCAGCATCCGCAGCATGTTGCTTATGTTAGTGATCAATTTATTGCTGTACAAGCTACGCTGTCAGAATGTACTTCTGATATTTCCAGGTCAGCTAACGCTTCTTCCCAGATTGCAAACTGCTATTATTTTTCGGTTAACGGATAATAATCCCTACCCAATTCACACATCCAGCTAAATATTTTGATTCAGACCTTCAACATTTTGCTTATTTAAAATTAAATGTGCCCAGCACTTTCTCCTGCCAATAGATTAAGGACATGATTCTCATGCGTCTCTGCGGCGTCTTTCTCATGGTGGGAGTTAGCGTGCTGTTGGATGATGGCCGGATCTTCTGGCCCCACTGCTGCCAATTAGATTTCCCATTGTCTCCCACCCTGGGGTTGTGCCACCAGCAGGACCCAAAAATCTGGACAGGATGAGCAGCCAGAAAGTTCCAGACTAAATGTCCTCAGTTTAGTTATGTTCTGTCATTAGTGGCCTGTGCTCCACTAAGAAACATCCTCAATTGTCTCTTCAGCTATACTTTATTTTTAATGCCTCCTGTCTGTTACTTTATCAATTGGGTCTGCCACAATCCAGCACATCTCTTTAATTGTGTGCCTTTTACTGCTGCCCTGGGGTCAGACAGTCCCAAAACTGGGCTTCAATGTATGTGTTAGACTGAAGCTTGTGTGTTGAACAAATTCCTTTCTCATGTACCTGTCATCCAACACTCATCCTCACTATTACTTATCATCCAATTCACACCCATGAAGTCTCATTTAGTCTCTTTAGTCTCATCCTCCTCCCTATTTAAAATAAAATTTATTTATTATTCACGAGTAAGGCTTACTTTAATACTGCAGTGAAGTTACTGTTCGATTCTCCTAGTCACCACATTCTGGCACCTGTTCAGGTCAATGCACTTAACCATCACATCTTTCAGATTGTGGGACGAAACTGGAGCATCCAACAAAAACCCACGCAGACACGAGGAGAACATGCAAACTCCACACAGACAGTGACCCAAGCCGGGAATCGACCCCAGGTCCCTGGCACTGTTAGGCAGCACTGCTAACCATTGTGGGACGTACATTGGCTGTGACTATCCGAAGATATGTGGGTGGGAGTAGGGTATGTTGGGATGTGTGAGGAGCTCGCAAAATATGTTTCAGAACCTCTGCTCCAAGCTGATGGCTTTTCTTTAGCAATTACTCTGTGTGACCTTGGGGTTTGCCTGCTTGCAGACATGGGGAGAATGTGCAAATTCCACATAGGCAGTGACCCAAACCTGAATCGAACCTGTGTCCCTGATGCTGTGAGGCAGCATGCCGCCCCATTTGCCCCCCTGTACCCCCCACTGTCCCCACTGTTCTCCCTCAGTGCCCCCTGCTTCTCCATTGGTGCTACGCGTGATTAACCCTGTCCTGTGGTGCATTTACATCCCCCAGCATTTACAAACTGCAGACCATCGTATTTTTCCCCATGGCAGATGGCATTTCTCATCCTTCCCTTGTGTTGCTGGCTTTTGAATTCTACCAGTGAATAATAAATGGTCCATGTTAATTATATATTCATTAGATGTTTAATTGTCTTCAGGTAATGGGCATTAACTGGGGATTCACTTATGCTCCTATAAATAGCAGCAAAGGCAGGGAAGGAAAAGGACCTCCTTGCACATCTGCACTTTGCCAACCTCACCATAAACAGGTCCAGCAGTGGATGATCGAGGGAGTCATCCGCTCTGACTATCTGACTCTCTAACACAACTATATTTGCAGTTGAGTGTCCCTGGAGAGGGTAGCACAGAGTGTCTGCCAGCCCCATTGAGGCTTTCCATGACAGAAGGCCACCACAAGGCTGGGGCATTTTGCAGACTTCTGTATCACATTTTGATTTGGTGTTTTAAGTTGCCTTTGCTATTTGTTTTTGTTTGATGCAGTATCCTTTTAAGAAGCTGCTCCTTTCATTTGTCCCTCCATTTGTTTAATTTAATCTAATTCGGTTAGTTCCAAAATACTATACAAGAACAGACTGAAACAGAGATGAATGCTTGCAATGTGTACTTCTGTAACTGTTAAAAGACGAGGCAATATTCTATACTTCATCAGTTTATGTTAGTAGTAACTAGTCCATATCCAAAGCAAACCTGCATTATCTTGTTCAGAAGTTGATTTTCTTTTTTACTGAAGCTTTTTCAGTTTCTGCCTCTTCTAATGACATACGCTTGGAGAAAGAGTGGATTTTCATAGCTGAAGAGAGAAGGGTATATGTGGCTGATAATTCCCAATAACTGTAACAGCAGTTGTCCATTCAGAATGTACGGTTTAAAACCCAATGGAGCTGGATGGTGTTAATTAACTTCCAGTGGAAGTATTTGTTGATGCTGAGACATGTTTCCAGACTTAGAGTTTTATACCTTTGAAATGAGTGCAGCAGATCTTGACAGACTATCAATGTAAAACAAAAATTTTGTTTACTTGCAGGTGTCACTGAGGGCTTTTACTTGTTTATCACTGCTCGCTAAGCTGTAAGCCAGGCAAAGATCTGCAATGCATGTATTGCTGGTTTAAATTTAAGTCGATGAAATAGCCCACAGTGCATCCACCACCTTGAACCACACCATAACAGGAAGGGCTGATGAAACATTTATTTAATTCATGAGGAAATGAGTTGAAGAGTCGAGATCCAAATGTGCAGAATGTGGCTAGGGTTAATTGCTCTTGAGGGTGAATATAGTGGTTCGCTAAAGCAAAGTTTGTTATAGATTATGGTAGATAAGGTTTTGGAATCCTAGAAGAGAAAGGGTCAGAGGCAGGGGATGGTGTGAGGAATATTGATTTGAACATGAAACACAAAGAACAAAGAAAATTTCAGCCCTTCGGTCCTCCAAGCCTGCACCGACCACACTGCATAACTGAACAAAATCCCCTATCCTTCTGGGGACCAAATCCCTCTATTCTCATCCTATTCATGTATTTATCCAGATGCCCCTTAAAAATTACTATCGTATCTGCTTCCACTACCTCTCACAGCAGTGAGTTCCAGGCACCTACCCCCCTCTGTTGCCTCGTACATCTCAAAAATTTGCCTCGTACATCTAAAAAACTTATGTCGTACATCTAAGAATAGAGGAAGGGAGAGGTAGATTTTCAAACTTTATCATGCCCCCACCCACCCCCTACCTCCCAACCCCAGCAAAAAACTGTTGATCGAATGCCTGTAATAAAAATAAACCAACTCCCCCATCCCAATTTACATTTCTGCTGAAATCTGCTGTTTTCATTTTAATACAGGAGATCATTTCAGTAATTTAACGAGCTGCTCAAAATTCTGAAGAAATAGAGGAATCTATAATCTGGGGACACAGAAGTAAGATTAAAAATGAACAGAGGGAGAAAATGTCTCTTTTATACAAAGGATTGTAAGACTGTGAAATGCAGTTGCTGAATGAAACAGAGATTATGGGATTAATTCTAACTTCTAAAAATGGGTGGGTTTGGATTGGGCAGGTAGCAAAAATGTTAAATATTTCAAAATGGCCTCAACACTTCTGGTTTTAATGGAGTGTGGCGAGAGGTGGACAAACAATTTGTTCTCAGGAAGTGGGTCCAACAGCTGCCATCTTACTTGCCATTCCTGGCCATGCTGCAGCCAAGTTGGAGAATTTGGCAGGCAGAGAAATCTCCGCTCACTGTGGCAGGATGGGAAAATCATGCTGGCATGAATGGTGGTATTTTCCATTTCAGAGGCTATGTGCCTTCATTTCCTATTTTAAGTGATGTTGGCTAGGGTTTCCAGACCTCAAGAAATCCAGTCAGTAAAAGAACTGTTTGATGAACACTCAAAGAACAAAGAACAACTCATGGGATGAATTTTCCCATTCCACCCACCACGGTATCATAGCGGACAAGCTGCGGACCATGGATAAGTCTGTTGACCTCGGGTGGGATTTTCCAGTTTTGGGACAAGCGTGGCTGGAAAATCCCACCCATAATGTTGATAAAATAGAGAGACAAGAAAGGTAAAATACAAGACAGTTAGGGGCTAGAAGTAAGAAGTTAGATTACAATTGTTGTGTTCCCAAATATTGAAGCAGTGTTAATGCCCTGGAAAGACTTGCCTTTTGGGAAAATTTAAGGATTTTGAGGATAAGATTCTTTCAGCATGAGAGAGAAAGCTATGTTTTGGGGGCCATCTGAATGCCAGATTAGAGATAACAAGCTTCAGCATATCTACTATCTATTCCCTGTAATTAGCAACATCCCAGTTTTAAGAGCAGCAACTGCTATTAGTTCAGGCAATTAGCAGCATCTCTAACACAGCCACTAATAATTAATAACTGCTCTGGTATAGAACATAGTATAAAGCAGCATTGTTGGTAAAGCTGCTAGGAATTAGCAGTATCTCTGGTACAGCCCCTAGTAACGAGCAGTGTCTCTGGTACAGCCTTTAGTAACTAAGAGCAAAGAACAACACAGCATGGGAAATATGCCCTTCGGCCCAACGAGCCCACGCCACCATTTTAACGTTCCCACTTCCACCCATGATCCTTGTCTATGCTTATGGAAATTTGCATTGGAACCAAATTGGGGAGACAATTTAGGGACAATTTGTTTCACAAATCAGCCTAAGAGCACATCTTTGGGTGTGGGAGGAAACCGGAGCACCTGGAGAAAACCCACGCAAGCATGGGGAGAATGTGCACACTCCCACAGATACCGGCCCAAATCCATGTATCTGCACAGCCACAGTGATAGTCACTGAGCTGTCATGTTGCCCATCAACTGGTCCAGTTTAAGAAATAATCCTATTTCTTATGTTCTGTGTTGTACCTGTGTGATCACTGCTCTCAACTTTGCAGGAACACTGTCTGACTCTCTCCATCTCAATCACTTCCTCTCTCTGCGAATCTCACTCCATTGTTATCCTCCCCTCTCTCTGTTATTCTCTCTCTCTCTATCTCTATTGCTTTTTTTTCTCTGTTCCCCTCTCCAGCTGGATGGAAAGTGGGAAAGAGAGGCTGATATGGAGGGAGTTTTCTTCTATATCTAACTGCATTTCCTTAGCTGCCCTGTCTTTGTTTAACAGAACAATGAAGGGGGATATTGACTTTACAATTGTCTGTGTGTGTGTGTGTGTGTGTGTGTGTGTGTGTGTGTGTTTGTATCAATGGATGTATCAGTCTGTGTACATGTGCCCATGTGTATATCGGTATGTGTATCAGTGTGTATGTTTAAGTGTGTTTGGTACAGCTCCAGTAACTAGCAGTATCTCTGGTACAGCCCCTAGTAATGACCAATATCTGTGGTACAGCCCCTAGTAACTAACAGTGTCTCTGGTACAGTTCCTAGTAACTAAAAGTATCTCTGATACAACTCCTAGTAACTAGCCATATCACTGATACAGCTCCAAGTAAATAGCAGTATCTCTGGTACAGCTCCAAGTAACTAGCAGTATCTCTGGTACAGCCCCTATGAATTAGCAGTATCTCTGGTACAGCTCCAATAATTAGCAGCTCCAATAACTAGCAGTATCACTGGTGCAGCTCCGGATTGCTTGCACAGCTCCCAGTAACTAGCAGAATCCATTCCTGTTTCTGGTAACTAACAGAATTACCAGTTCAGCTCCTATTAACTTGCAGCATCCCTGATGCTGCCCTGATAACTAGTAATATCACTGTAAAACTTTGTATGTCAGCAAACTGAGCACCCTCTACTGGAAATACCTCACGTCACAGGTTTATCGATTCAGGTGATTTCAGAAGGAGGGACATGAGAATTGATGGCTTGGTAGATTGTGGTGCATTTATTGTTGCCATTGATAGGAGATTCCTGGATTTGATGCAACAGTTCCCTGTGTTTGGGACCATGTTGCAGGAATAACAAGCAGGATTAGTGCTTTCACTGCTATTGATTTGATTTGATTTTGATTTGATTTATTATTGCCACAAGTATTAACATACAGTGAAAACTATTGTTTCTTGCACACTATACAGACAAAAGAAAAGGAAATGAGAGAGTGCAGAAGGTAGTGTTACAGTGATAGTTAGGCTGTAGAGCAAGATCAACTCAATGCAAGGTAAGTCCATTCAAAAGTCTGACAGCAACAGGGAAGAAGTAGTTCTTGAGTCGGTTAGTATGTAAAGAAGGTGGGAGAGAGAATGCCTGGTGTTGCGCTGCTTTGCCGAGGCAGCAGGAAGTGCAGACAGAATCAAGGATAGGAGGCTGGTTTGCGTGATGGATTGGGCTATATTCACAAACTTTTTGTAGTTTCTTGCAGTCTTGAGCAGAGCAGGAGTCATACCAAGCTGTGATACAACCAGAAAGAATGTTTTTTATGGTGCATTTGTAAATGTTGGTGAAAGTCATAGCTGACATGCCAAATTTCTGAGGAAGTAGAGGCATTGGTGGGTTTTCTTAACTATAGTATCGGCATGAGGTGACCAGGACAGGTTGTTGGTGATCTGAGTATCTAAAAACTTGAAGCTCTCAACCCTTTCTACTTCATCCCCATTGATTTAGACAGAGGCATGTTCTCCTCTATACTTCCTGAAGTTGATGACTACCTCCTTTGTTTTGTTGATATTGAGGGAGAGATTATTGTTGATAGTTCACCAGGTTCTCTATCTTATTCTTGTACTCTATCTTGCCATTGTTTGAGATCTGACCCACTAAGGTGGGGTCATCAGCAAACTTCAAAATCAAGTTGGAGGGGAACTTGGCCCCATAGTTGGAGGGGAATTTGGCCATGCTTTGCTATTGCTGAAGTTACTTCCTGAGATAGTACTGAAGAAAGTTATTAATTGACAAGATAGCTGACCTCTTCTGACTGCAATTTTGCTTGAATTTGAAGAAAAAACTGAAAATGTTTCAATTTGTGATTTTAAGAGTTGAGAATGACACAATGATCCTGCAAATAAAACTGCTTTTATCAGGAAAAAGCTTTTCACCATCAAACCATTTTTATTAGTAAGAAAAAAGCTTTAAACTTTTTCAAAGCTTCTATTAACAAGGTTCAAAACTTATAAAGGGTTTACAAAGCAATTTTTAGAAAGTATACAGCTACCCTTAGGTAGTGTAGGCTGTCTGCAGAATTGGATCTGATCCAATTAGGACTGATCTGGTTTGCGACAGAGGTTACTGGTTTAGAGTGGGTGATTTTGCTGAGTATCTCCAAATGAGACACTGCGATGACCCAATTTGTACAAGAGTCATATTGCATATGCGTCTGGGGTTGACTCTGCAGATGGTTCCCATTTTTGCCTATTAGTGGTTTGGGCTCACTAGGCAGGCTGGGGGCAAGAAATATGGATTTCCTGATGTAATGCTTCAACCCCCACCCACTGCATGGTGGCACTGTAGGTAACACTGCTGCCTCACAGCGCCAGAGACCTGGGTTTAATTCTGGTCTTGGATTAATGTCTGTGTGGAGTTTGCACAGTCTCCCCATAGTGCGTGGGTTTCTTTCGGGTGTTCCGGTTTCCTCTCACAGCCCAAAGTTGTGTGGGTTAAGTGGATTGGTCATGCTAAATTGCCCCTTAGGGGACCAGCTGGGATAAATGCATGGGGTTTTGGAAATAGGGCCTGGGTGGGATTGTAGTCAGTGCAGACTCGATGAGTCAATTGGCCTCTTTCTGCACTGTAGGGATTCTATGGTTTGCCCCAGTGGCATCCTGGACAGGAGCGTTTCACAGAGGCTTTAGACTTACAGCCCCAAATGTTATGAATTGTGCAAATCTGAAATGACGAGTGTTGGAAATAAGCAGAAGATTTTAATAGTCTCAGGACAAGTTCATATGTAAACTGGAATTTTCATTCGGAATGCAATTCAACGGGAAAATCAAAGTACAGAAAATAGAAATTAGAAATCACAGAAAACCTGAAGTGCAGAAAGAGGCCATTCAGCCCAATAAGTCTGCACCACCAACACCTCATCCAGGCCCTATCCCAGTAACCCCACATATTTACCCTGCTAATCCTTCTAACCAATACATTCCAGGGCATTAAAGGACAACTTAGCATAACCAATGCACCTAACCAGCACATCTTTAGACTGTGGGAGGAAACCGGAGCACCTGGAGGAAACCCAAGCAGACATAGGGAGAACGTGCAAACTCCATACAGACAGTGACCCAAGCCGGGAATCGAATCCAGGTCCCTTGAGTTGTGAGGAAGCACTGGTAACCACTGTGGTGCTGTGCCATCTCTGAGTCATTCCAGTTCTGAAGAAGGGTTAACTCTGTTTCTTTCTCCACTGATGCTGCCTGACCTGCTGAGCACTCAAAACATTTTCTATTTTTGTTCTAGGAAATAAGAACACAACTGTACAACAGCATAAACACCCCATAAACAGCCCAGAAAATAGCAGCATCAGCTCCATTCTTCCAGAATTTCTTGAGTTCTCTGTCAGAGGGGAGAACTCAACCCAAACACCATTCCCTCCACCAAGATTAGGGCAAGGAGATATCCTGAATTCCACCCCAGTTGGATCAGGGAATTAAAACCTCTTACTGTTGACACCAACATAATCCACACCAATCATCCAGCCAACTGGAACCCTCAAAGGGGCCTGAGTTTATTGGGTAACATACACCTTTACATATATCTTGTGGCCATGAGTTATGGATACTGATAATAGAGGCTCAAATTTCTTTCCATCACATGACTGACCAGGAATTGCTTCAATTCTTACCACCTGCCATTAGCATATGTTGAAAGAATTTACATGTTGACACTCATCCTGTTTGGCCACATTATGAACATACTTTCCTTGGTCATCAAGTCCTGGGTGCGCTACCAACTGCGCCACAAGGCCTCCTCATGAATTCATATAACTAGCAGCATCCCTTACCCATGCCTAGTACCTAGGAACAGTCTGCCTTTTACATTTTTATAAATTTGATGTTTTGAGCCAACTTGGGGAAACTGTAATATCTCCTGTTAAAATATTGGGCTCCCCCACACCCTTCACTCACCAGGCCGTACTTCCAGGCCGACAGGTCGCTCTGTAGAATGGCCACTCTGGCCTATTGGCAGCACGCTTCCCCGCCGAGCTCAGAAATCGGAAAACTGTTTTTGGAAAACCAAGAAACGAGGCCTCATTTTGCCAGTAGAAATCCTGGTTTCCCCTCTTGCCTGACCTTCCTTTGATTATAATGGGATCTTTCACACTTGTGGTCCAAAATCTTTTGCTTGGCAGCTACAGAGAACGGTTGCTATGGTGTGCTAGCAGAGGTCTGAATACTTAGGGACAAACATCTAAAACTTGCGAGAAAGAAGATGGCAACTTGCTGATAAAAGTGCCGCCCAGCTGATGGAACCAATCACCCATTTTTAACATGGGGATATCAGATCTGACTTATGTGACATGGTTTGCAGGAACCAATTATATGTCATAAGTCTGAGCACTGGACTCAGATTTGCATTATACTTTATCTTATGCCTGGTTAAATTAGGCACCCAACTCACCAATGTCCTGGACAATGTGAAAAGGCATAAGATAAACCTTCAGATTCAATGAGGTGCTGATTCACAATTTTCAGCTTGGAGCTTTCTATTTTCAGCTAAGTTGGATTTGTTCTACATGGGGGTTTCAGTGGCACTATATGCAATGCATGTACACTTTATTTAAAGCCAGATTGTATGGGTCATAACACTTCTTAAGTGTTTAATGTTTTTATCTTAATGAGAAAAGCTTGATGTATCACAGTAAGATTGGATTAATGCCACAATTCTCACAGGCCTAATTTAAAATAGGGCCTTTTCACATTAGCCTATGACTTGATACTTGGAGAATGCCTGTTCTGATCTCAGAATCTGAGTCAGTTCAGGGATAGTTGCCACTCAGGTGGGAAAACTTCCTGGGAATACCAAATGCTTTTAAACCTCCATCATTAACTCAGGAGTCCTCTCTCTTGGGAAAACACCTGATATATCTCCAACGGAATACAGATTCTCTTAATTGAAAGACTAATTCAAAGGCAGCCGTTTTCTATGCTATGTTTAGTAATATCAGGTGATTTTATTAGCCATTTCTCTTCAAGATTTGAAGGGGAAACAATTGTTGTATTCTGGTGATGTTGTGCTCAGTCCAAACCCAAAACCCTTTCAAATTAGTCAGTAGATTCTCGTGGTGTCTGTCCACAACTACTGGAGTTTTTGTTCATTTCCCCTGCCCTCGCCATGGCATCTAATTCTTACAGAATACTCATCAATTACCAAAGTAATTCACAAAATAGATACGGATTTATGATATGCAAATTCAATCCTCTTGACAAATTAATCCAATGAGATAGTAAACTGTAAAAATTTTTTGTCACAGTGGTTGCACAAGAAGGCTTTACCATATCTGCACTAATCACCGCAGTCTTTTTAATACTGTAAAGTCATGACAATTGGCAAATATGGTTAATCAGTTCCAGTTCAAATATGAACAAAATTACATTTCATGGTCAATTGAAGTTTTAAATACTACAATACAAACTGAGAACTGTGACACACAGGATCAGAGGATAATCCTACCATTCTGATTATTATCTTAATCTGCTAGGTCTCCCAGTGCAGGTGATTTTTTTATAACACATCATTGTGAAGAATATATTTTCAAGCAATACTATTTCCGATACAACTAATTATATATATATTATATACATAGCAGAAAGAATGCTTTGCTCGATCATCACACAACATTTTGATCTTCCCGTACTATAATGTATCAGTCTGAGTGTGGCTTCATTTGCTTTGCAACTTCAAGCTTGGTCAGTGTTTCCTCCCATTGAACAAAGTGCTTTGAGAGGAGCAGAATCGTTTGTGTTACTTCCATTGGGCACCTTGTTTTATGTAAGATAAAGGCAAAATACTATAGAAGCCGGAATCTGAAACATGAATCAGGGTGGCACAGTTGCACAGTGCTTAGCACTGTTGCCTCACAGCTTTGGGGATTTGGGTTCGATTCCCAGCTTGGGTTACTGTCTGTGTGGAGTTTACACATTCTTCCTATGTCTACGTGGGTTTTCTCTGGGTGCTCTAGTTTCCTCCCACACCCCAATGTCAGGTGAATTAGCCATGCTAAGTTGCTCCTTAGTGTGCACAGACTGGTGCCAAAATGTGATGACTTGGGTTTTTCATAGTAACTTCATTGCAGTGTGAATGCAAGTCTATCTAGAACATAGGGCATAGAACACTACAGCACAAACAGGCCGTTCAGCCCACAAGTTGCGCTGATCATATCCATACCTACCAGGCCATTGAACTATCTGTAACTCTCAATACCATTAAATCCATATATTCATTTGTGACAAATAAATCTTAAAAAAAACAGAAAATGCTGGAAAATCTCGGCAGGTCAGACAGCTTTTGTGGAGCTGATGGCTCTATTCTTTCTCCACAGATGATGTCAGACCTGCTGAGATTTTCTGACCTTGCTTTACATCTTTTCAGATTGCAAGGTAATCCCGCTCCTGAATCTGAATCTGGACAAGCGCCTGTAGCTTTGAGAAATAGTTTGCAACAACCTTAATGTGTTCCCTCTCCAGATACATTGTGTTTCTTTTCACAAACTGGCCCTGAATTATTAAGTGAATCATGGCAAGGGTCGAAAGCAACGAGTACACCAGTCCAACGCTGACATCTCTACATCATGACTATTCCTTGAGCCACCAGGTTTAAGTCCAACCGATTTATTTGATAGTAAACTCACAAGTTTTCGAGGTTTCCCTCTTCGTCAGGTGAATAGGGAGCTCTAGCCTCAGACAGTGCCTATAACAGCACAGACAGTTTACAGATTACTGATTAGAATGCGAATCTTTACATCTAACCTGCTATTCAAGTCTTAAAGTGGCTAACAATGTGAGTGAAAGGAGCACTGAGCACAGGTTAGAGAGATGTGTATTGTCTCCAGACAGTACAGTAAGTGAGGTTTTTGCAAACCCAGGCAAGTCATGGGGCTTAGAGATAGTGCGACGTGAACCCAAGATCCCTGTTGAGACCTCTGTAAAATGTGTGTGAGGTTATATGCTCTGTCTGAAGCCAGAACTCTCTATTCACCTGACAAAGAGGGAAACCTTGAAAGCTTGTGAGTTTACTATGAAATAAATCGGTTGGACTTAAACCTGGTATTGTCAGATTTCTTACTGTGTTTATCCCAGTACAATGCTGGCATCTCTACATTTTTCTTTGGGCACCATTTGGGTCCATGGGCTGCATGTGATTGTCGAGTCAGCGTAGGGGAAACCAGCATGGAGCTGCCATTTTATTTCCCACGGGCTCATTTTAGTTACCCAGACCCTGTTTGGAGTCCCTTGGCTCTGCATTGATACCCAGGCTCTCTCTATATTAAAAGAGTCGGACTCAAAACATCAGCTCTTTACTCTCCTCACAGATTCTGCCAGACCTGATGAGATTTTCCAGCATTTTCTTATTCGGCCTCTGATCTTCAGGTAAGCATTCTCCAAGGCAGCTTTCACGACACACGACAATGCAGAATTGCTGAGCAAAAACTGACAGCCAAGTTCCGCACACACAAGGCTAGCCTCAACTGGAATCTTGGGTTCATGTCACACTATCTGTAACCACTATGACTTGCCTTGGGCTTGCAAAATCTCACTAACTAACCTGGCTGGAGACAATACACATCTCCTTAACGTGTCAGGAGTAGTGCAGAATGTCAATGGAGCAGTGCGGAGCATTGAGAGAGCAGTGTGGGTTATCAAGGGAGCAGCGCAGAGAGTCACAGGATCAGCATGGATGATGAAGGAACAATATGAAGCATTGAGGTTGCAGCAGTGAGCATCAAGGAAGCAACATGGCGTAGTGAAAGATCAGTGCAAAGTGTCTAGGCAGCAGTATGGAGTGTCGAGGGAGCAGTGTGGAATGTCGAGGGAGCAGTGTAGAGCATTGAGGGAGCAGTGTGGAACATCGAGGGAGCAGTGTGGAGCGTCAAGAGAGCAGAGGGTGGCATCCAGGGAGCAGTGTGGAGAATGAGGGAGCAGTGTGGAGTGTCCAGCGAGCAGAGTAGAGTTTCTAGGATCAGTGTGGAATGTCCAGGGAGCAGTGTGGGACATCTAGGGAGTAATGTGGAGCATCTAGGGAGGATTGTGGACCATCTAGGGAGGAGTGTGGACCATCTAGGGAGGAGTGTGGACCATCTAGGGAGGAGTGTGGACCATCTAGGGAAGAGTATGGACCATCTAGGGAAGAGTATGGACCATCTAGGAAGGAGTGTGGACCATCTAGGGAAGAGTGTGGACCATCTATGGAGGAGTGTGGACCATCTAGGGAGGAGTGTGGGCCATCTAGGGAGGAGTGTGGACCATCTAGGGAGGAGTGTGGAGCATCTAGGGAAGAGTGTGGACCATCTAGGGAGGAGTGTGGACCATCTAGGGAGGAGTGTGGACCATCTAGGGAGGAGTGTGTATCGTCGAGAGAGAAGTGTGAAGTGTCAAGAGGACAGTGCAGAATACAAGGAACAGTGTGGAGCATCCAGGTAGCAATGTGGAGCATCAAGGGAGCAGTGTGGAGCATCAGGTGAGCAGTGTGGAGTGTCTAGGGAGCAATGCGGAACATCAAGGGAGCAGTGCTGAGCATCAAGGGAGCAATGTGGAGCATGGGGTGTTGAAGGATCTAGCAGGCATGCTTGATGTAAAGTATATCACATGTATGGAATATTATAGAACATAGAATATTACAGCACAGCACAGCCCTTCAGCCCTCAATGTTACGCTGTTACAGTGGAACCAATTTAATGACCCTCTAACCTAAACTATTCCAATGTTATTCATATGCCTATCCACTGACCATTTGAATAGCCTTAAAGTTGGCAAGTCCACAACTGCTGCAGGTAGGGCATTCCACGCCCTTACTACCCTCTGTGTAAAGAACTTACCTCTGATATCCGTCCTATAACTGCCATCCCTTAATTTAAAGCTATGTCCCCTCATGTTAGCCATCATCATCTGAGGAAAAAGGCCCTCACTGTTCACCCTATCTAATCCTCTGATCATTTTGTATGTCTCAATGAATGGGTTAATTTTTTGTTGGGTGGCTTCCCTTCAAGTGCTGTATCTTTGTTGCTTTCACCTTACAGCACGAAAATGAAAAACATTATCATTTATAATCCAGCCTCTACCACTGCAGTAAAAAGCCTATACATCCTCTGAGATGGCAATCATCAGTTAATAAAGGCGCCAGACATGCAGAATTTGAATGTTTGTAAAGACCCATTGCCCCTTAATCCTGGTCTCATCAGCTCCCCAGTCCACTGATTTTGCCAGTCTCAACAACAACCTCCTCCAACCAATACCACCCTGTCCAACTCATACCCTCACCCTCCACCCTCCCTGAGAGTCGGTCATCCTAGCAGAGGGTTTGGGAGGTATGGAGGGTGCAGTTGGGGAGAGGGGCTGTGCCTTAATTCACTGTGTAAATGATTCCTCCCCCAACTCAAGCAATAAACAACACGGATATTCTCGGCTCTTAAAGTGGATCTCTGCCTTTCCTGATACTGACTGATTTAGGCTCCGTGTTAACCTAAATTGTACAGATTGCAACACCTGCTTGGCTGAGGTATTTCTCTTCTCATGCAGCCTCTTTTGCTGGAGCTCAGGAACTGCTTCATATTTAATGCAGTTCTTCAGTGCTTCATGGCATTAAGTGTTTGACGTGTGGCTTTTTGATATGTCAGTTTCAGTGAGGCATCACACTTGCAGCTCAGTCTGTCATTTGGAACAAAGCCTGAGATTCCAACCAACCCACAGGGGCCCAGGTTACTTATTCATAAATGGCAGCGTTCCCGGCTTAAAGGGACAGGATGTCAAAATGCAAAGACAATGAGTAGTTCACAGCTCTCAGAGACTCTGAGATGAGTAGATATTAAGGAAAATACAATGAACTCTTGTACTGGATTTTTGAATTACATTTGCTACCTCAACATAGGACAATCAGAATCAGGCTTATCCATAAAAACAAAAGGTATCAAAAGAAGTGAGTACGTGGATTCATCTTTCAAAACACATTTAAAGATTTCTGGCTCTTTCTGACACAAATTTCACACATAATGGCATATATCATTCCCTGTTGCAGACATGGCACCTTTGAGGTCACCACGATTTTTATTGCCAAACAACTATGAAAACTCAACTACAGACGCTGGATAGTCAGAAATTATTCATTTTCCTGAAATTATTCATTTTCCTCATGTGCTTTGCAAACTGAATCCAACTCACACCAGATATTACTGGGTCATCTTAACGAATTTGTTGAAAGATTGGAGGGGATTGAAAGGGGTTGGATGAAATGGGTCGAACGATGAAAGGCAGAGGGAAGACCAAGGGGAGAGGAGCTAGACGCCCCAGCAAGGTGGCATGAAACACAGGCAAAAAAGAGGGTCAAATGGATAGCACATGTAGCAGTGTATGGCAATGAGTGGAGCCTGTTATGTGGTGAACATTTGAGAAATTTAACACAAAAGTTGAACAGGTCAGGGCTACAGTAGCCTGTCGAGGTTACTGTTTTCCATTATCCTCTTTGGAAACAGCCATTTTGGCTGGGGTTGGGAGGGAATGCGTCTTTCTATGTCGGAGGCTAACTGGGCTGCAGGGTTCCAGGCTAAAATGTCCTTTATAAATATAAAGTAGCTTTTATATTCTTTATTTATTGATTGTTTATAATTGAACGAGGGAAGAGTTAAAGTGTGAAATTTATTTATTATTGTCATGAGGGCTTTGCATTAACACTGCAATGAAGTTACTGTGAAAGTCCCTTAATCACCGCACTCATCATCCAGTCAGATACAGGGTGAAATTCTCCCATTTTGAATCTGCCTGACACGGGAATCATAGTAGGCGGGACGTGGATCACGCAATGGCCTATTGATTTCAGATGGGATTTTCCGGTCTTGGGGCAAGTGTGGCTGGAAACTCCCACCCAAAGTGAGGTGGTGGGCAGCTCCGGGGGCTCCTGTCCCACTGACCAGAATGGTATGATCCTGTGCCAGGTTGGAACTTCATTAATTATGCACATATGAGTTTCCCTCTGACCCTCCTGGCTGGCCGGCAGCTGGTACGTCTCCCCACACTCCAGGTCCAGGCACTATTACTGAAACGCCAATCCACCATACTCGTATCACTCTCTTCAGTCCACCTGTCCTCAGCAGAACTATGCAGGATGTCAGCAACCCAGAGGAAAAGGACTAGCAGCCTCAAGAATAAGACTTGCATTCTTGAGGTCCTTACTTGAGGAGCTCTGGCCCACTAGTATGTCCTCTACCACAAGGAAGGCTCAAAAAAGCACACCAACCTCCTCTCTCCAGCCTGGGAGGAGGGTATCCAGGAGATCAGCATGGCTGTCACCCACCTGCAATGTGTCATACAATGCAGGAAGTAGATGAATGATCTCAATGTCTCTACCAGGGTAAGACCTCTCTCAGTTTCCTCCACTACCAAACTCTCATCATATACTCATGGCTACTCTTCATGGATCTCAATCATCTAGTCGTGGGGTACCCATTAACACTCGCGTTCTTAACATGATTTTCACAACACCACCATCCCACCTGTCTTCTTGCTCAAGCTCCAATCTCTGTCCTTTCTGGAGATTGCTCAGCACACAAAGAAGACATGCATTTCACCCTCTGCTCCATTTCCTCTGCTTATTTTTCCTTTTGTCTCTATACAGCCAAACTTGGCCACAGTAAAGGTGAGTGAGCCCAGATAGGAGGAGGGTCAGCAGAGATCCTAGGCTTCAATGAATTTGATGTGACTGCTGCAGGGATCCCCGGTGAGGACTGGGATCACTCCTGTGATAATGCAGAGCTTGGCCTCCAGCAACAACCTTATACGGATCTCAGCTCCATTACTTCATCCAATCCTCCAATTCATACTGAGTGCCATAACTCAGAATCAGCTTCAGGTCATCCCCTAAAACTATCCTTTTGTTGGTGCCAGCAGGTTGTGGCCTGCGAGCCAGCCCAACAACTCCCTGAGGATGAGGAGGTTCAGGAAGCATCATTGCAGCCCTCACATGCACCTTACATCGGCACACACCTTGATGGGGTGTAGTCATGGTTAGAATCAGGATCAGTTTCTGGTAAGAACCTCACAGATATGACCCCACAGTGGTCAGAGACAAGGACAGCTCGAGTCTGCCTCAGGGCTGCTGCAGATGGCCACCTACTCGGTCCCAGTCAGATGCTCAGCCTCTGGAAGGGATTGTCAGCTCACTGGTGGAGATGCAGAGGGAGGCTGCCAAAACATTGCCAGATCTTCAACAGTCACTCGGAAGAGAAGAGTGTGATGTACTTTTCCCTTGGTTGGAGACTGAGGACGACACACTGAAATCATGAGCTACTGTTTAAATGTCACAAGAACTGCTCCTTTCCTGCTGCCATCAGACTTTTGAATGGTCCTACCTCGTATTATTCCTCGACACATTAACACTATGTTCTGCACTCTCCCTTCCTTCTCTATGAACACTATGTTTTTTCTGTACAGCGCACAAGAAACAATACTTCTCACTGTATACTAATATATGTGACAGCAATAATTTTTTTAAAAAGTGGGTAGCCACATATCCCAGAAACCATCCCTTGTTTCTGGAGGCTTGAAGATCCCAAGATCTGAGAGTTACCGGGGATATAGATGTCATGGCAACTCACAGGGAACACACAAGGATTTCCCTTTGATGGTCACATGCCAACTGTATGTTGGCAGAAAGAAAACACTTGAGGATGATGAACTTCAAAGGCTGCTGCCAGGGAGCCCATATAGCCACATAATTGCAGTCTGTCGCTCTCCAGAGATAACTGCAAAGCCTGTGAATCTGAGCATGGCTATCCTCATTCAAAACAACTTAAACATAATGATGGCCCTCCTAAAAAGAACCTTGATTACGTAGAAACTAAAAGGAGTAATAGGCCATTTGGCTCTTCAAACCTGCTCCACCATTCATTTTGATCATGGCTGATCATTGAATTCAGTATCCTAAACCCCCTTTCTTCCATATCGCTTTAGATCCAGGAGCTATCTTTAATTTCTCCTTGAAACTAGATGATTTGGTCTCAACCTCTGAAGGCACCAATAGGGTGCTGACGGTGAAATGCCGAACACATCAGTTGTCCCATCGAAACACCTAGAGGCACAAAACTGAGTGCTGCCTTAACCTTCAGGGTTGGGGGGGGAAGCCTCCAAATCCACGTGGTATCAGATCTTCACAGAGCATGTGGCATATGTGGTACACCAGATATCTAAACAATCGCAGCCTTCCCCTGCACTGCCTCTCATCCATTTGTAGAAAGGAGACTTATAGACAACAGACCCTTGGTGTTGCCAGAAATCCCCACAGTCTGGGTCTCTGCTCCTCAGTCTCCTGTTGATTCTCATGCTCCAACTTGTCCCACGTGCACTGCTTCCTGCAGAGCTGCATACATAGATGCTTTTCTCTCCTTCACCTCCTGCCTTGAATAAGAATTTGTCTAAAGGTTCCTTTGACACTGGATCCATTCTCTCCTTCGCCTTCTCTCTAAAGCACAATACTGAAGACCAGACTGCTGAAAAGAAAAGTGCGACCAGCAGATCAATGGGAGAAATGGGACTGCTAAGCTTTGGCTTCTTAGATTACGTTGTTCTTCATGCCACCCTGGACTTTAGTACACATGAAAAGGTTAACAGCATTCCATTCCACTAATGTGACATCTGGAACCCTGTGGAGGGTGAGAACTTGTGATTTACATCATTGAACCAATGTGGCTCTGACTTCCACTCACTGACTTGTCAGAACTGTGAGCACTCATTTGTTCATGATGAGTGAATGGAATTTGTTTGTCCACTGACGAATGGCCTTAATCATTCACCCATGACTCCCCTTCACTGATGGGATTGCACATGTAAAGCAGCTGTGCCACCTTCTCTCCAATCCTGCTTTACTGCCTTACACATTGTAGTTTTTCCAGTTTTGATGTAAGGCTACTTAATTGTGGCTATCCCTTTACCAGTTCAAATTTAGATACCTGATCTGCTGCTGCTTCCATGGTACACATCCTGCATAATTGTCTTGGACCCTATCAAATGTAGCAGTATGTGGAGATGCCAGAATTGGATTGGGGTAAACACAGTAAGAAATCTCACATCATTAGTTTAAAGTCCAACAGGTTTACTTGTTGGCAAAATAGGTTTATTTGGTAGCAAATAAACCTGTTGTATTTTAACCTGGTGTTGTGAGATTTCTTACAATGTAGTAGCACCAACATAAGCATGAGCATCAATAGGAGACGGAGAAGCAGAGACCCAGCCTGTGGAGGTTTCTGGCAATACCAAGGGTTGATTGTCTGCAAGTCTCCTTTCAACAAGTGAGTGAGAGGCACTGCAGGGCAAGGCTGCGATTGTCCAGGTGTCTGGGGTGCCACATATGTCACATATGCCCGTGAAGATCTGATGCCACATGGATTTGAGGCTTCCCCCCCCACTCCCCACCTCGGTGAAGGCAGCACTCAGCTTTGTGCCACTGGGTGTTTCCATGGAACAACTGAGGATGTGTGTGGCATTTCACCATCAGCAACCGATTGGTGCCTTCAGATGTTGAGACCAAAACATCTGATTTCAAAAGAAATTAGAGATAGCTCCTGGAAATAAAGCAATATGGAAGGAAGGGGATCAGGATATTGAATTCGATGATCAGTTATGATCAAAATGAATGGTGGAGCAGGCTTGAAGGGCCAAATGGCTTACTCCTGCTTTTAGTTTCAATGTGGTTAATGTCCTTTCCAGGAAGGCCATCATTATGCACAAATTCTTTTGGATGAGGATAGTGTATGTTCCAAGATGGAGCCCCAGAGCTCAGTTTAGCGGTCCTCCAACACTTCTGACCGTGAGGTCCATGTAAGCCCAGGACTGCCTATTTGTGACTCCTTTCCATGTTCCAGCAGGAATGTCTGTACTCTATAAATCCTGTCCGCCAGCCCCTGAACTTAAACCAAAAGTTTGATATAAGGCAGAATTTTCCAAGCCTTCCTGCCAGCACAATCTTCTGCCAAAGTTGAGCCCCCACCATAATGGGTTTCCAGGAGATCCCACCAGTGGCAATCTGCCTCCACCATAAGAAGACCTTTCTCCGACCATGGTTCCTGTTTCCAAAGATGACAATGGAGAACAGTAACCTCATCAGGCCACTGTGCCCCTGATCTGTTCAATGCTAACCTTTGTTAATGAGCCACATAAACAGACCCCCACCCCATAATCTGCATTCATTGCCATACATTAGTACATGTGCTATCCATTTAACCCCTTATTTGTCTGTGTTTCATGCCACCTTGTCTAGTTTCTCTCCCCTTGGTCTTCTCTCTGCCTTTCATGGTCTGACCATTTCATCCATCCCTTGCCCATTTGTCTTGCTCTTACCCCATTCTCTCTTGCACAGTCTTTCTTCCACATCACCCCTAGTTTTTGCTTGTCTTCGTCATGCCACAGAATCACATCCACTGCCATCCAGCTATGCCTCATGTTCCAACCCTGTTAAACCTTCCGACCATTATTATATCATTGTACTAGTCCCATAGCACAGTGCCATCCAGATAGAGATTGGTTTTGGCACGGAGAAGAAAGTCCTGCCCAAAAGCCAGGTACAGTACTGAACTGAGGTAATGACACAGGGGAGTCCATGGGTTCAGCAGCACAGTACTGTCCATGAAGGCCAGCTTGATATGGAGATGGAGGACTGCAACCAGTCTGTACTAGTAGAGTGGTGTTCAGCGCGTTATAAGCAACAAAGCAAGCCTTTGTCGCATGCACCTCAAAGATTGCGGTGAATGATTGAGGGCCAGCTTGAGCACACCACCCTTTATCAATAACACTTGGTGTTAACGTGATTTCATGCTGTGGTAACCTAAAGTTGGAAGGTCTGATGTGACACCGATGAGTAGCTGTTTAATGAGCATTCACTCCAGTTATTTGGAGGACAGGACAGGCATGTCCCCACAAAAATGAAGGATAGGGAAAGGTAGGATTTGGTAACCATGGATGACAAAGGAAACTGTATGCTTAGTTAAAAGGTAAGTAATATTGTGGGGGGAGGTCTCTAATGTCTATGCGTAGGAAGGAGAGAGTGTATCTGGCCCAGGAGTGTTCTGCAAAGAGACCTGTTTTATTTTAGCTTTTTCTGCTTTCAACAAGTGTGTGAGAGACAGTGCAGGACAAGGCTGCGATTGTCCAGATGTCTGATGTGGCACGTATGCCATATATGCCTGTGAAGTTCTAAGCTGCTGGCTGCCTGGAGAATTAAACCCCGCCCACTGTCTCTAGTGGCTAGAAATGGCCTAGCCCACTTTTTCAAAGACTCAGCGCATAAGACTTAGTGTGAAAACTCACCCAAAAAAATGAATGAGGAACTCTCCCGCTTTCACGCTTGCTGGACACTTAGAAAAAGATCTCTCACGCTGAATGTACGCAGCGAATGTATCACAATTGTATGGAAGTACCTCAGAGTACAACTTTCTCAAGATCAACTTAAATACTCTTGCACCATTGTAATGGCCATTTTGAAAAATTTCTAACATTTTTTTGGCTTCTTCGAGTGCAACATGATATATGTTGAGGACCTAAATATCATTACATTTTGTGTGATGACCATTTTGAAATGTTTGTCATGTTCCTTCAGATATTTTAAGAAAAAAGAATATTTTTGCAAAAGAAAAGTATTCACCGATTCCTGAATTTCCTTATACACCTGTTGCTAGTTGCTAAAAGTAAGCATGCAGGTACAGCAGACAATGAAGAAGGCAAACAGTGTATGGTTTTCATAGCGAGAATACAGGAGCAGGAATGTTTTGCCAGCACTTATACATTATATATAATGTATAGATACATTATATATAATGTGAGATCATAGTGGAATACTGAGTGCAGTTTTGGCCAGATTATCTGAGGAAAGATGTCCTTGATATGAAGAGAGTGCAGCAAAGTTTAACCAAACTGATTCCTGGCATGGCAGGACTACGTATGAGGGATTGAGTTGGTTAGGGTTATACTTGCTGGATTGAGTGGATCTCATAGAAATATATAAGATTCTAACAGGAGTGGACAGGAAAGATGCAGGAAGAAAGTTCCAAATGGTGGCTAAATCCAGAACCAGAGTCACAGCCTGAGGATATAGGGTTGACTATTTAGGACTATGAGGAGAATTTTTTTTCAGAGTGGTGAGCCTTGGAATTTTTCTACCATGGAAAGCAGTTGAGACCAAAACATTGTGGGAGAATGTTCTCGTCCCACCCCATTGACATATGTAGATCTGTTGACCACAGGCAGAACTTTCCGGTTTTGGGGCGAGTGTGGCCAGAAAATCCCATCCTGTATGTTTTCAAGATGTAACTCTTGGGGCTAAAAAACTCAAAGGATAAGGGAGAAAGTGGGAACAGGTTACTGACTTGGACAATGAAGGATGATCATAATGAATGGCAGGGCAGGTTCGAAAGATTGAATGGCCTTCTCCCACTCCTATTTTCTATGTATCTATTATTATGATATTCCCATCTGTTTAACAGTAGTGCTAATTCACTGTGTAAATGAATTAACAGTTCTAGTGACAGAGAATTCTATATGAACATATTAAATTAATATTGCTAATTATAGCTATGATTCCCATGCTTAATATTCACAAGAGAAGACATGATTGACATTACCTTCACAAACTTGAATAAAATCAATGTAAATTGATGTTTATAAATTAATATAAAGCTCCCTAAAAAAGAAGGCACTAAAAGCAGATTCAATAGTTATTGAATGCGTTATTTGAAAAAGCAATACCAAGTCATTGAAATTTACAGCTAGGAATCAGGCCCTTCAGCCCAACTTGCCCATGCTACCCTTTTTAAACACTAAGCTAGTCCTAATAGCCCACATCTAATCCATAACCCTCTACATCGTCCTTACCCATGTCACAATGATTTTGCAAAGACAAAATCGTACCCAATTCTACTACTACTACTACTGCTGGCAGCCCATTTCAGACATTCAGCACCCTCTGTGTGAAAAATTGCCCCTCTGACCTCTTTTGTATCTCCCCCCTCTCATCTCAAACCCATGCCCTTAGTTTCAGACTCTCCTTTGGGAAAAGATGTTCACAATCTACCTTATCTATGCCCCTCATTATTTTATAGACCTCTATAAGATCACCCCTCAGCCTTCTATGTTCCAGAGAAAAAAGTCCGAGTCTGGCCAGCCTCTCCTTATCAAGTCCATCAAGTCCCGGTAGCATCCTAGTAAATCTTTTTGCACTCTTTCTAGTTTAATGATATCCTTCCTAAATTAGGGGACCAGAACTGTACATAGTATTCCAATTGTGGTCTTATCAGTGTCTTGTACAACTTCAACAAGGCACCCCAACCCCTGAATTCAATATTCTGAAAAATGAAACCAAGTATGCCAAATGCCTTCTTCACCATTTGTCCCCCTGTGACTCCACTTTCAAGGAGCTATGAACCTGTACTTCTCGATCTCGTTGTTTTATAACTCTCCCCAACATCCTACCATTAACAGAGTAAGTCCCGCTGTAAGTTGATCTACCAAAATGTATCACCTCGCATTTATCTAAATTAAACTCCATCTGCCATTCATCAGCTCACTGGCGCAATTGATCAAGATCCTGCGGCAATCCTAGATAGCCTTCTTCACTGTCCACTATGCCACCAATTTGCAAATTTACTAACCATTCCTCCTAAGTTCTCATCCAAATCATTAATATAAATGACAAATAACAGCAGACCCAACATGAAGTACACCACCGGTCCCAGGCCTCCAGTTTGAAAAGCGACTCTCTACAACCACCTTCTGGCTTCTGTCATCAACTCCCATTTACCTGATGATGGTGCAATGCTCCAAAAATTTGTAGCTTATGCTACTAATAAACCTGTTGGACTTTAACCTGATGTTGTGAGACTTCTTACTGTGCTTACTCCAGTCCAATGCTGGCATCTCCACATTCTGTTATCAAGCCAATTTTATATCCAATTGGCTAACTCACCCTGGATGCTGTGAGATTTAACCTTACGCAACAACCTACCATGCAGTATATTGTCAAAGGAATTGCTAAAGTCCATGCCGACAATGTTGACTGCACTGCCCTCATCTACCTTTTTGGTCCTTCAAAAAACTTAATCAAATTTGCAAAACATAATTTTCCACTCAAAAAACCATGCTATCTTTAATCAGTGTTTGGCTCTCTAAACGTCTGTTGACCCTGTCTCTCAACTTACCCACTACAGATATATTAGGCTCACCGGTCTATAGTTCCCAGACTTTTCCTTGCAGCCCTTTTTAAGTAAAGGTATAACATTTATCACCCTCCAGTCTTCAGGCACCGCACTTGTGGCTGTTGCCAATTCAAGTACAACTGTCAGGGGACGCACAATTTCATCGTTAGCCTCCCATAATGTCAATTTGCATGAATTTATCAAGTCCCTGAGAGTTAGTTGCCTCAATGCATAACATTTATAGAACTATGGGGGAATAATGGGAGAGTGAGTCGAATTAGATAGCTTCTCAAAGGTGCACAATGGGCTGGATGGTCTCCTCTGCTATATGATTCTATGGAAGTCAAGGCAGCCTAAAAGGGCTTGAAATGTGTAGAGTGATGGAGGCAAAAGCACAATAGATATTGGAAAAACATCTAGTGGGATGCTAGATGACAAGAAATGCTAGGATGTTTCTGAATAGACGAGTCAAGGTTGACAAAGTGGCTTTCTACATCTTAGTACTGCTACCTCACTGCGTGAGCGAGCCGGGTTCAATTCCAGCCTCGGGTCACTGTCTGTGTGGAGATTGCATATTCTCCCCATGTCTGCATGGGTTTCCTCTGGGTGTTCCTGTTACGTCCCACAGTCCAAAAAGCATGCTGATTAGATGCATTGGCCATGCTAAATTGACGCTAGTGTGAGGGGATTAGCAAGGTGAATATGTGGGGTTACAAGAATAGGGTCTGGGTGGGACTGTGGTGGGTGCAGACTCGATGGGCTGAATGGCTTCCTTCTACACTATAGGGATTCTATGATCTGTAATTGTCTTGTTATCCTGCTCTGCTTCTTCTTTCCCAGCTTTGCTGCAGTCAGTACTTGACAATTACACATGGTGGCGCCACAGACCAGCACTGAATTATTAAAAGGACTTATCCGGGTTGCAAATCTGACTGCGTAAACAGCAACTCTGAATTAAAATAGCTGGAGAGAAATTGCACTCATATAATGCCCTTCACACAACAATCCCAAAGCATGATACAGCCAAGAATGTACTGAATTTTAATCCCTTTATTAGTACAGGGATGATGTGGAGATGCCGGTGTTGGACTTGGGAAACACAGGGAGACCCACTCACCTGACAAAGGGGCAAACCCCAAAATTGGTATTGTTACCAATAGACCTGTTGGACTTTAACCTGGTGTTGTGAAACTTCTTAATGCAGGGAACAGCAGCCAAATTATATTCAGCAATGTTCTACAAACAAAACTATGATTATATAACCTGATAATCTATTTTAGTGGAGTTTGTTGATGAATAAATATTGTTGAGGACACCTTCACTCTTCAAGGATCAAACAAGGAACAGGAGGAGACCATTCAGTCCTTTGAGCCTACCCCAAAACTTAACATTGCAGCTAAGGTAATAGTATCCTCAAATCCGTATACCTGATCACCCCCTCACCTTATGAAGAATCTATCCACTAGTGCCTTAAAAATATTTATCACTTTTACTGGAAGAGAGTTTCAAAGTCTCTCGACCCTCTGAGAAAAAGAATTATGCCTCACCCATAGTTTAAATGAGTGACCCCTTATTTTTAAACAATGACCTCTCGTTCCAGAATCTCTCACAAGAGGAAACATCCTATCCATGTCCACCCTGTCAAGACCTCTCAGAATCTTCTGTGTTTCAATAAAGTTGTCTCTTACTTTTCCCAACAAATACATGCCTAACCTATCCAACATTTCCCCACAAGACATCCCATTCCAGGCATTAGTTTAGTAAACTCCTGAACTGTCTTCAATGCATTTATGTCCTTCTGTAAATAAGGAGAACAATACTATATACAGTTCTCCAGATATGGTCTCACCAAAGCCCTGTATAACTAAGCAAAACCTCTCTACTTTTGTATTCAGTTCCTCCCAGTAAACGACTATCTTTCCTAATTACTTGTACCTGCGTACTAGCCTTTTGTGATTCCTGCATTAAGACACCCAGATCCCTCTGCAATTTCTCAACTTTTAGATGATAAGCTTCTCTTTTATTCTTCCTACTAAAATGGACAATTTCATATTTTCCCACATTATTGAGTGATTCTCTCAGCACATTGTGCTGTTCTAGCAGTGTAGCAGGCTAGGAGACTCAAGTGGAGGCTGTGTAGTGGGCTTTTGGCTGGGCGCGGTTGCCTCCGTGCATTTCCGGCCGCCGGATTTCGGGCAACATCAGCTCTGAGTCAGAAATCAGCGCAGAGCTGTATAAATAATTACAATGAGTGTTTGCATGTTATAAGCAAACCCAGGGCTGAAGATTTCAGGCCTGCTAGCCTTTCCCCCATCCCACCAGGAGTGTTTCACTCCAGCAGGATTTTCAACAGTTCTCTACTTGCAGGGAGCTGGTAGCCCGACCTTGCTGAAGTAAAGGAGAATCTATGAAGGCCCTCCAGAGAATTGGGGGTGAAAGAGGAGGTAACCCCTGCGCATTGCCAACCTGGGCTCTGGCACTGCCCAAGGGGCAAAGTGGCAATGCCCAGGAGGCAGCTTGACACTGTCCACTGAGGCGTGGCCTGAAACAAGACCTTTAGGAGGGGAGATTAGTGCACTGAGAATGGGAGATTCATTTTGAAATTCCCACTGAAGAAAGCAACAGGTTTTACTCCAGGTTTGACACAAATTCAGCACTTCAAATTGTTTTGGAAAAATCCCACTGCATACTTCATTTGTCAGATTTTTGCCCAATCACTTGGTCTATCAATGTATTTTTTTAATTCTGTTCTGTCCTATTTACAACTTGCTTTCCTACCTATCCTTGTGTCATCAGCAAATTTGACAAGTATCCCATCCATTCCTTTTTCATTTAATTGATATAAATTGCAAACAATTGAGATCCCTGTGGCACACCATCTGTTACATCTTGCCAACATGAAAAAGACTCATTTATACCTACTCTCAGCTTCCTGTTAACCAATCAATCTTTTACCCATGTCAATGCATGCATTCTGTCCTCCCCTAAATATCCTTTATCCTTTAATAGTCAGGTCTTAATCCATGTTCTCCTGCAGCTATGTCTCTGTATTGATTATCAAATCATATTTATTATATGTGACTCACAGTTCATCTGTTTGTTTTGAATATTTCATTCATTCAGATACAGAGATACTAGTTTTGTCATTTATTATTTTTATAACATTTAGTTATAACTGATTTACATTTATCTTTGTACATTATTCCTTGTCACAGTCTGTTTATCATTCTGTGTGGTAATATCTTAGTGACTCTTTTGCCTTGTTTTTACTCTTGGATTCATCACATCTTCTCAAATTTGATCCATGGTCCTGATTTTAGTTTAAAATCGCCTATTTTAAACTAATTTCCCTAGTCATATGACTCACAATAACACTGGTCCCAGTACAGTTCAGGTGTCAACATGTGAATGATACAAATCCCACTTCCCCAGTGCCATACGCCGCAAACTGGAACCCATTTCTCCCACACCAGTCTTTCAGTCATGAATTCATCGGCTTTATCCTGTATCAATTTGCACATGGTTCACATAATAATCTAGACATTAAGACTTTTGAGGAACTGCTTCCCAATTTGGTTCCAAACTCCACACGTTGACTATGCAGAACTTCTTTGTTCTGCCTATGTCATTGGAACCACGATGGCTGGATCCTCCCTCTCTCACTGCTGGTTTCTCTCCAACTCTAAGCAGATTTTTTTTTTAATTCATCCCTGAGACATGGGTGTTGCTGGCTGGCCAGCATTTGTTGTCCATCTCTAATTGCCCCTTGAACTGAATGGCTTGCTAGGCTGCTTCAGAGGGCAACTGAGAGTCACATTGCTATGCTCTGGAGTCATATGTAGGCCAGACCCATAACAATTTCCTTCCCTAAAGGAACATTAGTGAATCAGATGGGGTTTTTTCTGACAATGGACAATGGTTTCATGGTCATCAGTAGAATTTTTAATTCCAAATATTTTTTTATTGAATTCAAATTCCACTATCTGGCTTGGTGGGATTTGAACCCAGGTCTCCAGAACTTTTGCTGAGTTTGCTGGATTAATAATCCAATAATAATATCAGTAGGTCACTGCGTCCCCAGGAGTTCCAAACTCAGGCACCTGGCAGGCAACACAGCTATTTGGAATCATGTTCTTTGTTGCAGGAAACAATGTCAATCCCTCTGACTACACTGTCTCCTACTACTACCACATTCAACCCTTGCAGCAGATTAATTTGCTCTGGATCACACTGGATCTGAAATCCTGCAATTACCCCACATCACCTGCCATGCTAGCTGCTATATAACTGTTAATTCATTAACAATTATTAATGAATTCATTTATAGCAAAGCATACAGCTCTTAATAGGTTTCAGCTCTGCCTATAAATTTTACAATACCAATCAAGCAATACAGTACTTACAATACTGATAAAACTTACAGTTTTTAATCACAATTAGCTTGCTTCTTCCAATGTAACAAAGTGGAAATCAAATACTGGAAACCGAAAAAGAATAAAAGGATAGAGCACTCCCTCCCTACTCTTCACCAAACTCCCCACACCTAACTTCTTGCAGTTAACCTTATTCAAATCACCTCTTTTCCACTTATGTGCCGAATTCACAGTTTGTATCAAATTTCCAAATATAATCATAGCATCTGTAAGGAGATCTCCTTATAAATATTGCCAGACTTGTTGAGCTTTTCCAGCATGCCCTGTTCTGGTTTCAGAATCCAATGTCTGCATTATTTTATGTGTTCGCAAAGAAACTCACTTGGTATCTGCCTGTCAGGCGAAGTCTCCTCACTCACTGATGCACGCCTTTATGATATCATGGGATATTTTGCAACAAATAAATGTAAACCATTTACTTAAAGATGTAAATAATTTCCACATGGATGGAGAAAATTGCTAGAAATGTGAATGCAATTTAAATGCTTAACAATTTCCACAGCTTAATTACAAATGTTTTATGCAATGATTTTATTGCTATAGATAATGTTCCTATTGATAAGGGTTCATTATAACCCTCTGCATACAACATGAGCAGTGCATGCAGAAGTGAATGTGCAAGTGTGGAAATAACATTTCAGAAAGTTCAGCCCACAAGTCTGATGACTGCAGCCTGCTGATGGTGGTACTATCCCAGGGGATTGGATGGTTCCTCCTCACAGGAACTCCAGAATCACCTGGTTTTCATCCTGAACTAAAATAGACTCTGTAGATTCACTGCCTACAGCCCCGCAGCCCCACTGATAGCTCAGAGCTTTTTTCCACCTCCCCTGATTGCTGGGGCACTGATCCCTGGTTGTGATCTCCTGCCAATACTTATGGGGGCTGGACAGTCAATCAAACAGTACTACCAGGTTGTTCAGGTTTGTAAAGGTGAATGTGGAACTGGAGAAACAGTAACATTATGATGGAGAGAGTCACGTAATGGTAGAGGGTGTGGAGAGAGCATGAAGGTTTGGCATCTTGACAGGGCTATACTTTGGAGATATGTATATAATTGTGTGTGAACTGTAAACAGTTTATGTTCAAACACAGAAATCTCCAGGCCTCTTTTTGAGACACCAAACAATCTTGCAAATCTATCTGGGGTCAGTTAACAATTATTCAAGTGGTTTTGACTGGCGAGACATTTGTGACCACCCCCCCCCCCCCCCCTTCTGAATTCTCTGTCTGCTCCCTGCTCTCCCAGCTCCCTGCTTTCCGGTTAATAAACAGGGATCATGATGCCCAATTCCAAATCCCGTTAACATTAAGAACAGACTTGGAGTACTTCTGGTACAGAAATGCAGCTTTTGGTCACCATTGGAATGCACTCACTTTCCGGCTCCAGTGTAATTTTCTAATCAGAAGTAGAAACCACTGCCTTGAGAAAGTGGAGGTTGTAACACAAAAGGTACCAGAGGCCCAGCACATGCAACAGAGCACAATCTGCCTGCCAGTCTGGGCAGCACAGTGGCACAGTGGCTATTACTGTTTTCTCACAACTCCAGGTCAATTCCCAGCTACGGCCACTGTCTGTGCGGAGTTTGCACATTCCTCCTGTGTCTGTGTGGGTTTCCTCCGGATGCTGCAGTTTCCACCCACACTCCAAAGATGTGTGGATTAGGTGCATTGGCCATGCAAAATTGCCCTTAGTGTCCCAGGATGCATAGGTTAGAGGGATTAGTGGGGTAAATTTATGAGGCTATGGGGATCAAGGCTGGATGGGATTGGTGTTGGTGTAAACTCGATGGGCCGAATGGCCTCCTTCTGCATTTCTATGAAAATACCATTCTACGACTTTAGTATTTTGGCTATTCTTCTTAAAGCCTCTGGAAGGTATTGATCCCTGGCCAATTGAACAGGATCTGGACAAAATGAAATGTTCTTGATCCATTTGGCTTTGACAGATTAGTTAAACCAGGGCTGCATCAATGTTCATTGTTCAAATTAAGCTACATCATCTTCATAGCAATCACCTACACGCATACAGAATGGGTAGCCACATCTGACTCTGATAAGTTCCCTATTTGTAGGAGGGAGGGAGAGAAGATTCAGAATATGCCCTTTGAGTGCTGTTGGGGCCATGCCTGGCCCAAGTCTACCAGAAAGCTTACAAAGCAGTCTAGGCCAGTGTTAAGCTTGAGAGATTTTGTTTGGCGTAAGTCTCAGTTAAACAGTAACGCAGATAGGGAAAGTAGGTGAGATATTTTAACCGTTATCAGGCTCTCAGTGTCACAGGCAGTGGGTAGCACAGAAAATCTTTAGAGTGCCTTATCATATCTTGCTGCAATGCAAACTCAAAGGTAGAATCGATATAATAGTAATGGCTTTTGCTGGGGGATTTCCCAGTGTATGCTGGGGATACATAAGTTTGTTTCAATCCTGCAATGTTGGAACTGCTTAATGAGACCTGAGGAGATACCTGGAGTTCCATGCATCAGGCATAGCTCCATTAATTGAGACACACTCTATGAGCTCCATAGCCATAGGCTAGATTGATTGGATTGCAATGCCACATTTTGCACTAAATGCAGTGGCTGTTATTAATATTTGCAAGATTGGACTGAGCAAACTGTATTTATATTACTGAGTGTCACAGCTTGTGCCCATCTGTCCTATCATTATTAGTAGTCTCTGACAGGCAGCCTGGTGCAGGCTCTGTGCATAATGAATCCTTCCGAAGTTCGCAGGGTGCTAAGCAGCCACGGGTTGTACGCTAATGACAGCATGGTTCACACAGATAATGTCTGATGGCCTCATTAAACTGAGGGTTTGACAGCCCGTGAGAGGAAAGCAGGCCATCTTTTTTTTCAATCAGAAGGTGCCGGGTTGGAAAATGTTTTGTCCGCTGAGGCATTTTCATGGACCACCGTCTGCTACTTATCACTTTCTGAAGCATGTCAATGTGCTCACCAGAACCCAATGAGACAGCAATCAGGAATTAAATGAAGCCAACAGCATGGGGCTGAACAGTTTAGAAGAAATTGTCTATTCACGCTCCTAACAAAAACTCAAAAAGGATACTGATTGAAGGAGTCCTGATGGAGTGCCGCGCTGTTGAGTGTATCATCATTCAGATGAGACTTTAAACGATCCAATGGCACTGCCTTGGAGAACAACAGGGAAAATCTCTCCTCTCCTTTGGCCTTCCCAACATTCACCTCTCAATCAACATCATGAAAAACAAATGATCTGGTCATTGCCACATCATTGTTTGTAGGATCATGCTGTGCATAAATTGGCAACTGAGGTTTTTCCATTACAACTGTGACTACACTTCAAAAGTACTACATGGGCTGCAATGCACTTTGGAGCATCCTGTGTTGTGAAAGACATTATAAGAAGTGCAAGCATTTCTTTATAGACTAATTTTTACTCAGAGAGTTGCAGTTCTTGTAGGTAATGGTTAAAGCTTTCATAAAATCATTGAGTCAGTGCAGAAGAAGGCCTTTTGGCCTATCGGGTCTGCACCAACTCTCCGAAAGAGCATCTCATCTTCCCTCCAACAAACACCAAACAACTAAACATCCTTGGACAATAAGGAGCAATTTAGCATGGCCAATCCACCTATCCTGCATCTAACCCAGAGGAAACCCACACAGACATAGGAAGAACTCCACATGGACAGTCACGCAAGACCGGGATTGAACCGGGTCCCTGGCGTGTGAGTCAGCAGTGTTACCATGCTGTCCGAGCACTTTGATGAAGCTTTGGGTCACCTGTCTGATCCAATATGTTTTCAGGCGACCGAAAGACCATTTTTAAATATGCTAATTAAGCATTTTGGGATATTTTGCTATATTAATGGCATTATAAGTGCAATTTATTGTTGTTAAAACCCATAGTATTTCTCCATGACATGTCTGATGTACTTCCAAACAGATCCAGGAGCATCACCAACTCTGCAACAAAGAGAGGCAAGCTCTCTCCCACAGCATGCAGATACGTGATGACCAGACCTCACCTCAGTGCTCCCCCCCCAACTCCTCACCCCCAACTCTTCCAGCCTTGGGTCATTGTCTGTGTGGAGTCTGCATGTTCTCTCCATGTCTGTGTGCGTTTCCTCCACGTGCTTCACTTTCCTCCCATCGTCTGAAAGATGAGCTGGTTAGGTGCATTGGCCACACTAAATTCTCCTTCAGTGTATTCCAACAGGTGCTGGAGTGTGGAGACTAGAGGATTTTCACAGTAACCTCATTGCAGCGTTAATGTAAGTCTACTTGTAACACGTTGAGAGCCCAGCACAAACCCTTGGAGGACTCTACTCATCATATCCTGCCAATCAGAAATAGAACAATTTATACACATCCTCTGTTTTCTGCTAGCCAGCCAGTCTTTTATTCATGCTGATATGTACATCATGAGCTTTCATTTTCCACAATAGCCTTTGATGTGGCACATTATCAAATGCTTCTGGAATGCCATACATCTACTTGTTCCCCTTTATCCACAGTGCATGTTACTTATTCAAAGAACCCCAGTAAGTTGGTGAAACATGATTTCCCATCAGTATGAAACCCAAGAGGTCAACATCTAGAAGAAAGGGCTTGCTCAAACATGATCCTAGTTGCTGGAGACCATCCTTGTCTTCTCTAGCACTTCCTAGAGGGACATGATTGCATATCCGATTCTGACAAAAACTAGAAGAGAAACTGTCACTTATTTCTTGTACCTGTGGAAAGCTGCTACTACCACTTTAAGTTACTGTAGGTTTTTTAATTTGACATAGGATGAGCAGTTTTAACTTTCCACTTAATTTGTAAAAGAGTTAACTGGACAAATTCCTGCAGGGTCAGCAATAGCATCTCCCCCCCCCCCCCTTAAATGTAATGTAAGTAGCATTATGGACTCTTTTAGATTCATAGAATCCCTCCAGTATACAAGGGGACCATTCGGCTCATTGAGTTTATATGAAGCATAATCCCTCTCATGCCCTATTCCCATAACCCCACACATTTACCCTGCTAATTCCTGACACTTATGTCAATTTAGCATAGCGAATCAACCTAACCTGCACATCTTTGGACTGTGGAAGGAAACTGGAGCATCCAAGGAAACCCACACAGGCATGGAAGCAAGTGCAAAGTCCACACAGGCAATGACTCAAGCCAAGAATTGAACCTGGGTCCCTGGCTCTGTGAGGCAGCATTGCTAACCACTGTGCTGAATAGAAACCTTCTACACCTGGTATTCCCAGGCAGTCTCCCATCCAAGTATGAGCTGGGTCTTGAGTCTACTTAACTTCCAAGATCAGCCATTTTCAGACTAACATAGTTCTACATCATTTAATTCCAATTATATGGGTGGTGAAGAAAAAGTTGTTGCAATTGTGTTACTGGAAGTTATCACCAGCAGAAAAAACATGGAATAGAGCTTCTACATCAGAATTATATAATGTCATTTCATCAACAGAATTGGGAGGACAGTATTTCATATTCTGAAGCTTATACCTTGGAAACAGTGTGTTTTGTGCCACTGATTTTAATTTACCACCAAGCCTTTAAAGATTCATAAATATTTGGTGCACTTACTTCCTGACTTCTGTCTTATGGTCACAATTGAGGATTCTGCAAAACATTTCAAATTACTAAGTTTTTTTTTCATTTGTGTTACCAGATAGTCAACCAGCAATCATTCAAACAGAATCTCATCCTCTACTTTACAGCTTCTGGTCATCCAAAATGTACTTGATAATTGTAGCAAAGTTGAGTGCTCAATAATACAAGCGTCAGGTACAGCAGATTTGTATCAACTCAACGGCTACTTTCTGCAACGTTTCTCATCAATTAAGTGTTTTTTGATGTACTGATTCATAATTGCCAATCCCATTGTGTATTTATTCATTGATCTGTTTCTATGCAAGCTTAGGAATATGGCTAACCTCCATTACATTGTCCAAATAGCACAGTGGATTAGCAATGATAATGTACTTTATTTTTGTTCATTCATGGGATATTATCTTTGCTGACTAGGCCATCTCTAACTGCCCTTAAGGTGCTGAGCTGCCTTTTAGAATTGCTGCAACACATAAGGTATAGATATTTCCATCATGTTGTTAGGGAAGGTGTTCCAGGCCTTTAATCCAGTGACAGAGAAAGAACAGTAATACAGTTCCAAGTCAGACATATCCAAGTGGGGATGCTTCCTGGATCTACTGCCCTAGGCCTTCCATATGGTAGTAGTCATGAGTTTGGAAGATGATACCAAAGGAACCTTGGTGAGCTACTGTAATGCATCTTGAAGATGATACATGCAGCTGCCATTGTGCACTGGTGATGGAGCGAATGAATGTGGGATTCCTATCAAGCAAGCTGCTTTGTCCTGGATGGTGTTGAGCTTCTCCCATTTTGTTGGAGCTGTACTGATCCTGACAAGGATCTTGCATTGCTCTTGCATTCTTGTGTACTAACAGATGGTTTGGAGTGATGTGACCACACAACATCACTTCTTGCAAATCACAGCTCAGCACTGTATAGATGGAATTGTACGGAAAGATGCCATGAGGAATATTCGAAAAAGGAAGAACTGATACTGCCAACAAAAATAGTTTTATTACTCAGTATCACATGTTCAAACTCTTACCAGTTCAACCAGAGGTCAGGTATTGCGCAATAAGTGTTTGTTGTCTTATGTCTGTGGAAAAACAGCCTTCATTCAGAATCTTCCCACAGAATGTATGTTAAAAACAAAGGTCCGCCAACTGGTAAAGACATCAGTTAGTGGTTAGGAGATAATATCAAATGCATTCATTCTGTGGTATGTTCAAAAGATGCTGGAGGAAGTCACTCAAGCTCATAATTTTTCAAAACAACATTTGTATGCTCATTTGCCCACAATTAACATGCATAATTTGTGGGCTGGCAAGAGCAACCCTGTTCCCACTAGTTTATTTAATGACCAATTGTCAGGCACCCTGCTGGGGAGGGAGGACAGGGGTCAATTTGTTACAAAGATAGATAACTGGGTTGATTTGCTGTGCAGAATCTATAATGCAGCCAGTGAGGCAATAATTGACAAACCAACAAAGATCAGCAACAAGAATCGGACTGACCTCAAGATTCCTCTCGCCTGCCTCCAGATCAGCTAACAAGTCATTGCTTGGGGTGACATTGTTAGGTCAATAACCAGCAGTCCTATCCACGCTGTGTTAGAGTACACACCTGATACTAATGGCCTTTTCTGTTAGCAGTTTCTAACTGACCAACTGTATGTTTTGATTAATACTTGGATGTTCACCAGCTGCTGTGTTCTGATTAACCGTGCAGTTAAAAGCCAGTGGGATCCTGAAATGTTTGCTCATTCCCAATTAATCTCTTTAAAGATAGGCACACGGGGTGACTCTAAACCTCTGACTGGACAAACAAACTTTACCTGTGTGGATTTATTGATAAAGTTGGGGGGCAGGAAGAAATAAACTTAAAAGGATCAAAATCTTCAGCAGATATGTAAACATCTTATTGAATCCTTACAGCGCAGAAGGAGGCCATTCAGTCCACTGAATCTGCAGAGACTCCCCAAAAGAATAGCCCAACCAGGTCTTATCCCTGGAACCCCACAAACTTACCCCTCTAATTCCCCTAATCTACATATCTTAAAGGGACAATTCATCTCAGCCAATCCATCTAAGCTGCACATCTTTAGGCTACGGGAGGAAATCGGAGCACCCGGTTGAAACCCACGTAGATACAGGGAGACAAACTCCAGAGTGAGTGATCTGAGGTTGGAATTGAATTTGGGTCCCTGGCACTGTGCAGCCCCTAAAGACAATGCACCAATGCTTCTATTGTATGAATAGATACATTACAGTTGTCCTTTCTTTCTGATGCCAAGGGATCTGTTGTGTATTTGCATCATTTGTTTTGAACTGCTCAGTCAGTTGGACAATCAAGCACATTTTATCAGTTCGACTGGCTCAAGTATTTAAAAATCAAAATGCACACATTGTAATCAATCTATACACAAATATATTTGTTGAAAACTTGAAACACTCAAAGGTAAATCAGTAGAGAACATGGGAAAACTGTAAGAAGTTAAAATAAACCTCTTACTCATCCCAAGTAGATATAGATCACCCCTTTTCTACAGTTTAAATAATTGGATGGCCGAGTGATCTCTCCAGTTATGTTCGCTATAGGGTTGGCACTAAGCAACACTACATTAGCAGCTAAAGACTTCATTCCTTATGGCCCTATGCCTTGGGCACTTTGAAGAAAATTAATAGTAACTTTGAAACAGACATTCTGAACACAAGTCCTTCAGGAAGTAGAACTTGCAACAACTTTACAGAAGTACAGGCTTATCTAAATGAGTAGTTAACAGTCCAATAAGTTCATTTTCCTTCGCTCATTTCACATCTGTTGAGCTATACGTCCCTCTCCCCATCACACAGTATAGCCCCCAAACCTTTCAAGTGAACATTTAAAAATTCTTTGCAACGTAAATCTTTCGTCTAAAATGTCAGCAGCCATTCCAACCATTCATTCTTTCCCCTCAGACACAAAGACCAAATCTCCCAATTCCTAATACAAGTCCAATTCATGATCTTCATGAACACCTGCAAAGACAACGCCCCCACACAAAGAAAGGGATAAGGTATCAGATCCCTTCCAAAGGCACAAAAAAGAGAAAATAACAGCAACAGTTCAGCATCCAGGCCAATAACACAACAGTGCAGTAGTGGTTCAGTATGGCAGTGGTTCTCAAACCATGGTCCCTAGGGGGTCCGTGTAGACTTTCCAAGGGGTCCAGGAAACAACGTGAATGTGCTTTCCAAGAAGTCTTGGCCTACAGTTGAGCTACATGGGCAGAGGGGCTAAGAGGTAAAAGTAGAGTTTCCACAGTCACAGATTTGAGCAGTACGTGGTTAGCACAGTCACCTCAAAGTGCCAGGGACCCAGGTTTACTGTGTGTGCATATTCTCCTTGTATCTGTGCGCTTCCTCCGGGTGCTCCGGTTTCCCCTCTCAGTCCAAAGGTACACAGATTAGGTTGACTGCCCATGCTAAATTGACTCTTGCATCAGGGGATTAGCACGGTAAATGTGGGGGGTTATGTGAATAGGGCCTGGACAGGATTATGGTCAGTACAGACTTGATGGGCCAAATGGCCTCCTTCAGTACTGAAGGTATTCTACGATCATGAGGGGGGCTAGGAGGAGACAGGGAGAGCAAGTAGGGATGGAGGGCAAGAGGGATGGAGAGTGGGGGAGGTTTACAGGGGATAGGGGAGGGGATAGGAAGCAGAGGGAGAGGGATAGGGAAAGGAAGGGATAGGGAAGGGAGGGGAGAGGGGTAGGGAAGGGAAGGGAGAGGGTAGGTAGGGGTAGGGAGGGGAGATGCATGGGAAGGGGAGGGAGTAGGGAGGGGGGTTAGGGAGAGGAGGGTGTTGGGGAGGTCGGGGATGGGCAGTGGGGCAGAGGGATGTAGGGGGGGAGGGGGAGAGAGAGAAAAGAGAGCTGACTTGTGATGATCGACCCTGAGGATCAGATCAGGGGCAAGGTTGAGAAGGTGAGGCCTTCATGAATAACCTCAGCCAGTGTGGGAATTGAACACGCACTATTGTCATCACTGTGCATCACAAACCAGCCATTCAGCCAACTGAACTAACCCACTCCAAACTGCAACATGGACAGCACAGATTGAGCTGGCTTGTCTCACCTCAGAGAGGTGTGTATATAAATGGGCTCTGAAAAAGATACAAAAGTAAAAATTTTAAGTTAAAAACTGGCTTGCTTCACAGAATTACTAAACATGCTTTTCATTCAGCACTTACATGTTCCGTTTATACTGCTACATTATCCAAAATCCAGTGGTTCATCATTCCATTGTCACATCACAATCACCAAATATCTCGTGACACCCTCAGTAAAAAGTCAGCAAGTCAGTAACTAAACAAACAGAAAGTGTCTCTGGACGTTTTTTTCCCCCTCGAGGGATCTGGATGCTGGTCCCTCAAATTGAGTGAGCGTGCAAACCAAGAGGCCACTCTCAGGCTGATTCCAGATGACAGAATCAGAGTTCAGCAAACAGAAGACCAAAACCTACTGTAGCATGTTCTTCTACAGCTTTCCCCCAACCCCACCCCGCCCCCCCGCCACCACCATCACCCTAAAGATGTGCAGGGTTAGTTAGAATGATGGAGCTGTGTTCCAAGTCTTGTTGACAGATTTCCCACAGAATAAAATATTAGCGGACTCATTCGACAAGGTTTTGTAAATAACTCTCCCAACAATGGGTTGGGGTCCATTAATTCCTTTCAACTAGATCCAATTCTTTTCCCCAAATCCAGTAAACTGATTCAAAGAATGTGGGGCGGGGGCGGGGGGGTGGGGGGGTGGAGGCAGATTCTGAGGAGCAGTAGTTAGTCTCTGGCATTGCAGCCCAATCCTAATGATGGATAATCCAAAATCCGGAATTCAGCATTGACTCTGTCCTGACGGGGCTGGATGTTGGATATCCAACCTGAAGTTTTGATAGTGAGGCCCGGATTCACTGATCCATTTGGAATTGGGCCCTTCAGCCAAAAATATTCAATACCCCCATCCGCTGCTTGCAATGTTTAGGCTTAAATCCTGCACTCCCATCTCAGACTCTCTTCTCTGCTGCCTACTATGAAAGCCTTTCTCAATCCAACATCAAGTGCTCACCATCACCTTTACAAGGCTGTAGGCAGACACCCTTCTTTAATAAAGGGCGAGGCATGTTGTTGGATTGGAGAGAAAAAGAGAGAACTATCCATGACTTGCCAGCCCATCAGGCATTCCCAGGTCTGGACAATGTGTTATCAACTCTGATGCCTTTGAAACGAGTGATGGAATAACGGAGTTTAATTTTACGTGTGGAAGTGGCTGATAGGACAAGTGCTCCTGATGGGAATGGAGTTTTTCCTCCATGAATATAATTACATTGTCACATCACAGTCATCAAACATCTCATGACGCACACAGTAAAAACTGAGCAAGTCTTTAATTAAAACAGGAAGTATCTCTGCGAGTTAGTTCTAATGCATTATACAGTGGTAAGTCTAACTTTCCCCTTTAAAGTAGGATGCTTTGAGGTTTACTGAAATACTGCAAGGTGCTTTTAGTAAGATCAGACAGCCGGTACAGAGTGTACACATAACACTCAAAAAAAAATCACATGGAACAATATACTCAAAAAAAATACTGGCTCACATCCTTCTGTGCGTAATGGAGCGACTGAGCTTCTGAGGCCAAATTGTAACAAAGCAATGGCACATTAAGGTTGTGTCATAAACAATGTATTTACCTAGAACTCTGATAGATCACATAATGGAACAGAGCTAATTTTCACATTTATAAATGAAGTTACAATTGGAGATGATTCTGTCTATTTCCAGTGCTGAGGTTGAGATCAATATAGTGTGAGGTCACACTCATCAATACTCTGTAACTGCAGTAGTAACTTAATATTTACATACGTAGATACACTGCCAAATCTAGCAAGCACAGTCCAGGTGTATTCAACTCATATAATACATGGCAACATTTCTGTGATATGCACAGTCTTCAATCTGTGAGGTCACATCCTGCACAGCAACTGGTGCTCACATGCAAACAGTGTTGGAGTATAAGGACCTAGCAATCTGACTGCCAGGGAGATCTTCTGGCACTGTGAGTGATGTCCTCGCCCCTGAACCAAAGGCTCCGGGTTCGACACCCACTCCAGAACTTGATAGTCATGAGAGATGTGTTCATAACTTGGCCAAACAGGTTGGAAATCAGTTTGTAAATTCTTCCAATATGTCAATGGCAGGTGGCAACAGCATCTAAAAAGAAGGGTTCCAGGTCAGTTGTGCTTTATGTGGAATGGCACCCCTCCACCTAAGGTCTCTGCTTACAGGCTAAGTGATCTGTTCCATGTAAAACTATGTGAAACACACAAAAGATTGTATGTCTTTATCTGCCGCAAGTGCCATCAGACAAATGAAAGGCTCCCAAGTGTGGCATGGTGGCACAGTGGTTAGCACTGAGAGACCCTGGTTTAATTCCGGCCACATTAATTTAATTAAATTAAATTAATTTAATTCTGTTTGTGTTGGGTTTGTACGTTCTCCCCATATCTGTGTGGGTTTCCTCCGTATGCTCCAGTTTCCTCCCACACTCTAAAGATGCACGGGTTAGGCTGATTGGCCATGCTAAATTGCCCCTTAGTTTCAGGGGGATTAGCAGAATCAATACATGGAGTTACAGGGATAGGGCCAGGGTCAGACTGTAGTTAATACAGACTCAATGGACTGAATATCTTCCTCCTGCATTGTGAGGATTCTATAAATCTGAAATCTAATCCCCCCGTGAAGCCAGGCAGCCCAACACTATTCCCACAAATATGAAGGTGATTACTAAGATAAATATTTCAGGGGAGAGAAAATTTTGTACTGCTGTTGCCACTTAAGGAAAAAATGAAAAAAACACGTGGTGAGTAATACGCACCACGATCGAGGAGGCGAGGGGGGAGTTTCTGAGAGAGGTTCCTAGATTGTCTAATGCAGCTTTCTGCAGTACAAGAGCAGCAGCCTCAGAAACCTGTACAACGTCAACACCATTTAACTGTAGCCTTTCTAACAGAATTATGCTAAACAAATAGAAGAAATGTTCATGACCCATCTTCTTAATACCAATCAGATATATGTTGAAAAAAAGTCCTATATATATTTAATTAAATATTTATATCACTAAAACATCAACATATCCAATTGGCTAGGTTGATACTGAGTAGAAGGAAAGGCCTGAATAATCAGTCAGCACAAGATAAGGAGCAAGGCCCAATGATGACTCAGCTATTGAAGGCCACCAAGCAGGATTATTTTTATGTAGAGCTTTGTTTGAAGAAAACACTGGTCCCCCAGAGCTTTGAATGTTCTCATCCAGTAACAGGAGAGTACCCCCTTCCCTGGCACTATTAAAACACGTTGCGCCCTAACACACTATGCCCTCTCTCCCACACGAGTGGTCATCTTGCTAAACCAGAGTGCCAAGCCCTCCTTTTGCACACGCCCTTCTTAATATGCAGCCTTGATGAGTTCCCCGTTCAAGATCCTGCGTTTCAGCTCATTCCACAGGAGCTCTCGTTCCCGTTGGGTTCCTGCCACCATGCCCCGGTTTTCTTGTGCACGTCTGGACAGGTAGGGCAAAACCTCTTCCACTGGACCATAGGGGACGTACTTGTACACTGGATACCCAGCCTGGCCTGTGAAAGACACAATAAAGAGGGTTAACTTAAGAGCAACACTGCTTGGAGCACGAGTTAAGTACAACTGCCCGTATTCCTGATATTTTTGGGGTTTTTTTGTACCTACAAAGATCAATACAGCACAGGAACAGGCCGTTCAGCCCCCAAATCTGTGCCGACACAATGCCTCTCTAATCTAATATTTTCTTGCCTCTATGTGGTCCAAACCCCTCTATTCCCTGCCTATTCAGGTATCTATCCATGTCTCTTGAACATTGTTACAGAATCTGCTTCCACCACCTCCTCTGTTAGTGTGTTCCAGGCATTCACCACCTAGTGGTATTATCACTGGTCCATCAACCGAGAAACTGGGGACCTGGGTTCGAATCCCACCACAGCAGGTAGTGAAATTTGAATTCAATAAAAAATATCTGGAATTAAGAATCTGCTGATGATCGTGAAACGATTGTCAATTGTGGGAAAAATCTATCTGGCTCTTTTTTAGGGAAGAAAATCTTCCATTCTTACCTGTCCTGGCCTACATATCACTCCAGCGCCACAGCAATGTGGTTGACTTTCAACTGCCTTAGGGCAAAGAGGGATGGGCAATAAATGCTGGCCAGCCTGCGACACCCATGTCCCATGAATAATTGAATAAATAAATAATAATGTAGGATAATTGCGTTTCTGGTTCACATACCAAGGGGGAAGCTGATCTGATCAGACATGCCCAGTAATTGGCCAAAGTAGACTTTCTTAGCAGATGGATGGAGCCCAAGCTCATGCATTCTGTGAGGAAAAGAACAAGAGAGTTTATAGCTAGGGAAACATTGCACAAGCAGCAGAGACAGTCGGACAGCTAAGAGGTCAAGTCAGAATCACAACAGTTCCCCTCTATTCATTAAAACTTGACTATAACTCCACAGCCTGGCTCAAGGACAATCCAATCCAAGGACAATGCTACACAATCCAAGGTATGGAATGTCCTGAGTTGCACCATTAATAAAAGCAAGAAAACATGAGAAAATCTGCAATCTGAAATATAGTGAGCCCTGGGGGAGGGGGGTGTGCATTCAGGATCAGTAACAGGAAGAAAAGGAGACTCTAATATTCACATCGCTACCCTCACAATAAGACCACAAAACAGAGCAGAATTACGCCACTCGGTCCATCGAGTCTGCTCTGCCATTCAATCATAGCTGACATTTTTCTCATCCTTTCTAATAGATTAAAAATAATTCACGTACAAGTAAAAGATTCAAAAGCTCTCATGGATCCACTCTGGAATCACTGAAAGAGGAAGAGGTTTCAAACAAGCAAGGACGATTTATTTTGCTTTATTCAGAACATCTGGATTAGTTTTTGAACCAGTAAGAATGCTTCCAAAGATTTTTAAAAAAAATTATTTCATCCTTACAGTTACAAAGGCAATGCTCAGAAAGGTTCAGGCAAACCCAAATCCATTCAAAATCCAACTGATTCCAACTCATGGTGCCCATAAAGGGACAACCACGATCCAAACTGACAAGGTGAGGGATTGCACCCCACCTTAGGCTTGAATCCACAGTGCTCTTAGCGAAAAAGCAACAGTTGGTGTCATAAAATAGAGTCATAGAATCCATACACTGCAGAAGGCCATCATTTGGCCCATCAAGTCTGCACTAATTCTCTGACAAAGCATTTTACTCATGCCCTATTCCTGTAGCACCATGTATTTACACCGCTAATCCCTCCAAACTCACTCATTTTTGGATAGTAAGGGGCAAGTTAGCATGGTCAATCCAGCTAACCTGCACATCTTTGGACTGTGGGAAGATATCGGAGCACACGGAGGCAACCCATGCAGACGCAGAAAGAACATGCGAACTCCACACATACGGTGACCCAAGCCGGGAATCAAACCCAGATCCCTGGCACTGTGAGGCAGCAGTGCTAACCACTGTGCTACTGTGCATTGGAAGTCTGGAGGAGGAAAGAAACAAGATCCCAAGTGGCTGGACAATGCTTCTTCAATTCCACAACCCCCACCTGTGGCAGAGTATAAAAGCACCGCTAGAATATAACCATAACATAATCCCAGAATCACATCAGCAATACGGCACCCAAAAAGATACATGGTCAAACATTCCTCCATTACCTGTGCAATGTATATGCAACTGATTTCTCATTGTGCGAGGCCACCATTACGTTGGCCTTCTTGTTCAATTTGATTTCGTCCAGGATGTAATCCAAGCACCTGAATGACAACAACAGAAGATCAGAAACTCAGCACTTGTCCATCAGATACAACAGGAACAATAAGCAACCTATTCGAGGCAGCAGACGTGAACTGCCGCCTGCTGTTACTTTGACTTGAGTCCAGTTCTGTTCACACTGTGGTTGGCACACTGGTTAGCACCGCAGCCTCACTGCACCAGGGACCTGGGTTTAATTCTTGGCTTGGGTCACTATCTGTGCGAAATCTGCACATTCTTCCTGTGACTGTGTGGGTTTCCTCCCGTTTCCTTCCACAGCCTGAAAGATGTGCTGATAAGGTGCATTGGCTGTGCTAAATTCTCTCTCAGAATTTAGGGGGATTTTCACAGTAACTTCATTGCAGGGTTAATGTAAGCCTACATGACACTAATAAATAAAGGAACTGACCAGGAGGTAACCGGATTACACTGCGACCTCACTGAAGGGCAGCAGCAACTATGGAGGAAGATTGCCTCCAGCATTCTATCATATTGTGTCGACTTGTGTGTGTACGTGAGCTTTCTTTAAGATGATAGGACTAGTTGATTAATCCACAGCCAACCCAGAAGGTTTGGCAATGCCGGCCCAACCTGCCTTAAAAAGGCCACAGTGGTCAAAATGCTCCACGTTGAGCTGCTAAACCAAGATCAGAGTGCAACATCCGTCTGCAGATACACCCAAGCCTTCTCATCAGCTAGTGCAATTATGGGGATTTTCCTCTGCCACCCAACCTCAACGCAACGCCTGCCTCGAAGGAGAGGGATAGCGAGAAACCCCTCTCAGCGTAGACACAAAGCAAGCTCAATTCATTCCTAATGCGCAGGCAAGGCAAGGATCCCTACCTGTGATATGTGGCATTAGTCTCTTCGTAGGTTTCATTGATGGGGTCCTCGTATCCAATCTCCTGGGCACGTTTTCGTTCCTGGTCCATGTATGCACCCCGCACCAGCTTTGCTCCAAAGTACCAGTTTTCCCGGCGGGACAGTTCCACATCCATAGTAACGGTATCATAAGCATCCTGGGGGGAGGATAGAAAAGAAATAGGAAACAGTCAGTGCAGTTTTGGTACAGCAGTCCAGCAACAGAAAATGCCAGTGTCTAATTGTTCAAAACTTGGCTCTCGTTGCCTATCCCTTACTGAGCCAATGGACACTCCACACTGACCTCCATCTGTGCTATTCACCTCCCTTTCTAGGTCAGGCATCAGTTGGAAGCACACATGATAAAAGAAAGAAGCCAATAGCTCAAGCCCCAATTTATCTCTCAAGCACATAATGTAGAATGGCATACTGAGGGACTACTGCACTGTTAAAGATGCCATCTTTTGGCTGAGATATTGTGGGATCCTTTGTATGGTTTGCTTCAGTTAATGCAAAGACTTCATTTTAAGATATTTCTGCTTAAGTAACTAAATGCTAAGCTTTTAGAACTAACTTGACCAAATTTTATACTCAGCCGGCATGCTGGAACTAGCTTGAAAATTGACTGCAATCTTTGAAAGTACAACGCTAGCAGAAACAGCTTTCTCATAAGCCAAAATAAAGCTTTCGTGGCCACAGCTGCAAATTGTTTATGAAAGTTGGAGACACAGCTCATACCAAGCGATTTCCACACGAGATAATGGAGAAGTTCTAATTCTGTATACAGTTGTATGTGTTCAGTGAAGTTTGCATCAAGCCTGTGTCAGGACTGTCTTTTGACGGTATCTATCGCTCTCTTTGACAAAGGGTCATCTGGACTCAAAACATCAGCTTTTTTCTTTCCTTTCAGATGCTGCCAGACTTACTGAGGTTTTCTAGCATTTTCTCTTTTGGTTTCTATCTTTTTCTCTTTCTCTGGTAAATCTTTCTTTTCTTTCTCTGTAATGTGTTAATTTTAAAATTAAAATCAATAAAACAAGTCCAATGTACTACTGCCGTCTTTGTCAATTCTAAGGAATGAACAGACCTTACAGATATCAAAACATGGCCCAGTCTCTCCTATCCAGTGAAAGTAAAAGATCCCATGGCACCATTTGCAAGCACAAGCCCCTATCTTTCGAAGTGCTGTCCCTTCATCAGGTAAGGGGCAGCTTTCTGAAAGCTAGTGGCTTGTGATATCAAATAAACCTGCTGGACTTTAACCTGGTGTTGAGAGACTTCTTACTGTGTTTACCCCAGTCCAATGCCGGCATCTCCACACCACAGCTACCATTTGTAAGAGCAGCAGAACTTGTCCTGGTATCCTATAACTCGCTGTTTTCAAATATTTCCCCTTCGCCCCCGCAGTGCCTTACCTTCAGGTAGCACTGGTAGGTGTTGAAGATGACAGGCTTCTTGATGTTGAATTTCCGCTGCATCTCCAGGGTCAGTCTGCTGATAGCCGGCTGGAAATAGGTCTGCTCGGCATCTACCATCAGGCGGACCTTCCTCTGCAAGGCTTCCTGTGGAGAGTGGGAATGTCAAAAAGTGACTCTTTTCGTTCCAGATCACGAGAGTTAGGACATCTCTGCGCTTCTCGCAAATAAAACGCAAACTTCACTACAGCGACGTACAAAGTCAGGATTTTGGCTTAAGTCATGTGGCAACTGACTTTCCAACAGAACACCAACTAAAGGGTATAAGGGGAGAATATTTGTGTGGAGAGAAATGTAACAGTGGCTGAGAAGCAACAGCACTGCGGTTCACATGAACCGAGAGCATCCCCTCCACACTATTATACACTTCCCGCTGCCTCAGAAAAGCAGCCAGCATAATTAACGTCGCCACGCACCCCGGACATTCTCTCTTCCACCTTCTTTCATCAGGAAAAAGATACAAAAGTCTGTGGTCACGTACTCAAGAACAGCTTCTTCCCTGCTGCCATCAGACTTTTGAATGGACCTACCTTGCATTAAGTTGATCTTTCTCTACACTCTATGTCTGTAACAAAACATTCTGCACTTTCTCCTTTCCTTCTCTATTTCTGGATACCATGCAAAAAACAATACTTTTCACTGTATACCAATACATGTGACAATAATAAATCGAATCAAATCAGTTGGAACTCTGTGCCCTTTGGCCTCCCTTACCTTTGCCAAGACGTCCATCCTCTGCAGCATCCTCTTCATCTGCAGCTCCTCCTCCTCTGTGAACTGTAGGAGAAGTGGTTCAACCTCACCCGTCTGCAGGAAAAGCACAACCAGCCGTCACTCCTTCACAGTCATCTCTTGATGTGGATGCGCAGGTTAACACAGTCGCAGCAACTGCACACCAATGTAGCTTGTATTTAAATAGCACCTTTCAATTTGCAATACATCCCAATGTGCTGTACAGGGCTTTATTCAGGAAAGAAAATCACCACCAAGTCAAAGATGGTTACATTGGAACAGATCGTCAAATAATTGATCAACAGAGTTTCTTTAAAAAGGACAGTCTTAAAAGGTGAATCATAGAATCCCTACAGTGCAGAACGCGGCCACTCGGCCCATCGAGCCTGCACCAACAACAATCCCACCCAAAACCTATTCCCTTAACCTCCACCCTGCTAGTCCCCATAGATACTATGGGCAATTTAGCATGACCAATCAATGTGACCTGCACATTGCTGGGAGAAGGCCAAGGAGTAGCACTAGCTAAACTGCTCCTTGGAAAAGCCATAGACATGACAGGGTTGAATGGCCTTCTTCCATGCTGTAACCATTCTGTGACTCAATAGAAATGCAATAGAAATCTTAGAAATTCTACAGTGCAGAAAGAGGCCATTTGGCCCATCAAGCCTGCACTGACAACAATCCCACCCAGGCCCAATCCCTGTTATCTCACTAATCCCTCTAATTTATGCATCCCAGGACATTAAGGGACAATTTAGCATGTCCAATGCACCTAACCCACACATCTTTGGACTGGGAGCTTCATATCTCACTGAACAATGGAACACTGGTGAAATAAATCAGACAAAGCTTAATCCATATGTGAAGGACTTTGCTGTTCATTTTGTCAAAACCTTACAGCAAGCAACATAGGGACAAAAATAAAAGAACTTCAAAACAGAAGTATGCAAAACAGCTTGGTTAAAAATACCTAGGGAGTAAAGTGTCAAGGAAAGGTCAAGATACAAGATTTTCTGAAACTCCAGGGGTTTAAGGGATAAAAACAAACTGTCTTAAATTCCAGAGAACTACAATTTGGAATAGTACTTCAATCAGCTTGGATCTGCTCCATCAAATTGTGGTCTTCTAAATTCTGGAGTGGGAGAAGGTCCAAGAGACTTGTATGCTCTCACCTTCAGAAGGATTGTGGAGTCTGGGAGAATTCTTGATGTGTTCGTGTAGAACTTATGCTTGTTTTTAGCAGGGATTGGCTCGACTATTGGTGAAAAGGTGATCTCCAAGCATTTACTGGATCAGGATAAATAAACCTGGAGGACAGTGATCACTTCATTCATTTTGAACAGACAGTGTTTTAACAGGAAGCAAAGCCATTCAGCAGATATTTTTTTCCCCCCTTCAGCTCACAGGGTAAGTGAGCCGTCCTGGCTGCTGTCAGGTGAACTGGGGCAGCGAGCTCTGTAGCACAGCTCTCAAGTGTGAGGCGCCGCTTCCGTTATAACGTTCCCATCTCTGGCATTAGGGATGGGGATCGCTGAACTAGCTAGGAAGAATCAGCATTAACAAAGCTTTCCCCCCAGGAACTGCAAAGTGAAGAATGTGCCAAACTCTGAAGTAAAGAGAGCAACATGGCACTGGTTATCATCTTGACTTACACGGGCATCATTTCCTCAACACAAATATTCCATACATGTATTGCCCAACTCTACCGACTGACACATTTGCTGCGCACCTTCAGGTTTGGAACTACAAAGAGCTTGGCAACTTTTGTACGGTTGTCAATCAGGTTGTTCCAGTCCAACAAGTCTACTGTGCTGAAAAGAAAACAAGATACACAAGAGTCAGGATCATGATAAAGGATGTGCTGATGTCAGCAACCTGACACAACCCAATAGGGAGCACATGCGTGACAATTTCCCCACAGGACATGTGCAGCAATGAACCAAAATGGACACCATTTCATTATTTTCACCAGTTCTTTTGCTACTTTTTCCCCATGTCAACTTCCTTCAATCTTCTCATAGAGACACATGCCGTTTCTGCGATACTGTTTCTTGGACACCAACAGCCATCTCACGTGAGCAAATATTTACACAGAAAAATGTGACGTGATACGTTATGGTCAAAGCAACAAGGAGAGGGAATAAAAAATACAATTCTAATGTGCGTGCCAGAGCAGAGGGATTTGAGGGCACGTGCACAAACTGCTGAAGGTGATAAGGCAGGTAGAGAACATTATTAATAAAGTATACTATATCTTAGAATTTAAAAATAGAGAGACAGAGTACAACAGCAAGGAAACTATGGTGAACATTTATAAAAATACTGCCTTGGCCTTAACCGGAATAGTGTGCCCAATTCTGAATGTCACATTTTGCAAAATATCTGAAGGTTTTAGAAAGAGTGCAGAAAAAGATTTATCAAATGTTTCCTGGAATAAGGGACTTCAGTTGCACAGCTGCACAGTGGTTAGCGCTGCTGCCTCACTGTGTCAGGGACTCGGGTTTGATTCTAGGCTTGATCACTGTCTGTGTGGAGTTTACACATTCTCCACGTGTCTACATGGGTTATTTCCAGTTTCCTCCCACAGACAAAGTTATGCTGGCTAGCTGCATTGGCAATGTTAAATTCTCCCTCAGTGTACCCAAACAGGTGTCACAGTGAGGGATCTTCACAGTAACTTCACTAGAGTGTCAATGTAAGCTTACAGGTGACACTTAAACTTTGAAAGCTGGAACTGTTCTGCTTGGAAAAGAGAGCTCTTCAAAACAATGAGGAAATTGGACAGAAAATACAGGAAGAAACTTTTCCCATTGGCAGCAGGGTTAGGAACAAGATGACACAGATTTAAAGATGGTCGACAAAGCATCAAAGACGACATGAAGGAATACTTTTATTTTTAATAACAAATGGTTAGGAGCTGAAACTCTCTGCCGGATTATGCAGTGGGGACAGATTCAATTGTGGCATTCAACAGAGAACTAAAACTCCTGAAGAGAAAAAGCAATGCAAGAACTAGAGGAAAAAGATGAGGGTGGAACTAGTTGAATTGCTTTTGTAGTGGGCTGGCACAGTCAGGACAGGCCAAATGGCCTCCTTCTGTGCTATAACCATTCAATGGAATGTGTGAATCTGGACAAAGAGGTTATTCATCCATATAGGAAATTAAATTCACATTCAATCCCATCCTCATTCACAATTCATACAAGTATTCTCCAGTAGGACTGACTGAGCACCAATCAAGAGCAGAAATGGGCTGATTTTCGCTAGTCCAAGGCAAAGTAAAAATTGTTGAGAGCTTCTGGTTTTTAGGAACCAGAACAACCTGTCCTGGTTCACGTCCCCCCTTCATGCTGACAATATAGTTAAGAAAGCCCACCAACACCTCTATTTTCTCAGGAGACTAAGGAAATTTGGCATGTTCGCTACGTCTCTCACCAATGTTTACAGATGCTCCATATATTTATAATTTATAATATATAATTTATATATATTTATAAATGATCTGGATGAGGGTATTGAAGGATGGATTAGTAAATTTGCAGATGACACTAAAGTCGGTGGAGTGGTAGATAGTGAAGAGGGGTGTTATAGTTTGCAGAGGGACTTGGACAAGTTGCAGAGCTGGGCCGAGAGGTGGCAAATGGAGTTTAATGTGGAAAAGTGTGAGGTAATGCACTTTGGCAGGAATAATAAATGTGTAGAGTATAGGGCTAATGGTAGGATTCTTAATAGTGTTGATGAACAGAGGGATCTTGGTGTATATGTGCATAGATCCCTGAAAGTAGGCAGTCAAGTCGATAAGGTTGTTAAGAAGGCATATGGAGTCTTAGCTTTTATTGGTAGGGGGATTGAATTTCGGAGCCGCAACGTCATGTTGCAACTGTACAAAACTCTAGTGCGGCCGCACTTGGAGTATTGTGTACAGTTCTGGTCCCCGCATTATAAGAAAGATGTGGAGGCATTGGAGAGGGTACAGAGGAGGTTTACCAGGATGTTGCCTGGTATGGAGGGCAGGTCTTATGAAGAGAGGCTGAGGGATTTGAGGTTGTTTTCGTTAGAAAGGAGGCGGCTAAGAGGGGACCTTATTGAAACATATAAGATGATTAGAGGTTTAGATAGGGTGGACAGTGATAGCCTTTTTCCTAGGATGGAGAAAGCTAGCACGAGGGGACACAGCTTTAAATTAAGGGGTGATAGTTATAGGACGGATATCAGAGGTAGGTTCTTTACCCAAAGGGTGGTTCGGGAGTGGAATGCCCTGCCTGCGGCAGTTGTAGATGCGCCAAGTTTGGTGGCATTTAAGAGGTTAGTTGATGAGTATATGGAAGAGAAGGGAATGGTTTAGTTTGGAGGGTCATTGCTTTTTATATTGGTCGGCGCAACATCGAAGGCCGAAGGGCCTGTTCTGTGCTGTAATGTTCTATGTTTTATATAAACCACTTTCTGGTTGTATCACAGCTTGTATGGCTCCTGCTCAGCCCAAGGCTGCCAGGACAAAAAATGATCGTGAATGAAGCCCAGTCCATTATACAAACCAGCTTTCCATCCACTGATTCAGTCTACACTTCCTGCTGCCTTGGAAAAACAGGCAGTATAATTAAGGACCTCCTGGTTGCCTTACTACTGGAAGGATGTGGAGACTCTGGAGAGAGTGCAAAGGAGGTTTACCAGGATGCTGCCTGGTATGGAAGGTCTGAGTTACGAGGAGAGGTTAGGCAAATTGGGACTGTTTTCCTTGGAAAGACGTAGACTTAGAGGAGATCTGATAGAGGTGTACAAGACTAAGAGGGGTATAGATAAACAGGGTTAAGCTTTTTCCTAGGATGGACTCGAAAAGCACGAGGGGTCACAGGCTTAGGGTGAGGGGGTGGGTAAGGTACAATTTGGATGCTAGAGGAAGTTTTTTCACACAGAGGGTGGTGAGGGTATGGAATGCGCTGCCAAGAAAAGTGGTGGAGGCAGGTACTCTGGAGTTATTTAAGAAATACTTAGATGGGCACATGAACAGAATGGGAATGGAGGGGTATAGAAAACTGATTTAAAATAGGGATAGATATATAGATATAGATATAGAACATTACAGCACAGAACAGGCCCTTCGGCCTTCGATGTTGTGCCAACCAAAATAAAAAGCAATGCCCCTCCAAACTAAACCATTCCCTTCTCTTCCATATACTTATCAATTAACCTCTTAAACGCCACCAAACTTGGCGCATCTACAACAGCTGCAGGCAGGGCATTCCACTCCCTAATCACTCTTTGAGTAAAGAACCTACCTCTGATATCCGTCCTATAACTCATACCCCTTAATTTAAAGCTGTGTCCCCTCGTGCTAGCTTTCTCCTTGAGCCTTGGGAGTCCCTGGGAAGTGTGTAAATAGATGATGATATTGATGTACTTGTTTTTATCGTACAGGTGCTTTGGTCCACCTTGTTGTCTAACAAGGGGCATACACGCGATGGGTCATGAGAGGGCTGCTCTTGGATTTTTTTTGAGAGTCTCCTCGTACTTCACGTCGTTAGTGTACACTTGACCTGGACCATTTGATAGGCAACATGACAGCTCAGTGACTATTGCTGTGCTGTGCAGATACATGGATTTGGGCCTGTGTCTGTGGGAGTTTGCGCATTCTCCCCGTGTTTGCGTGGGTTTTCTCTCGGTGCTCCAGTTTCCTCCCACATCCCAAAGATGTGCTCTTAGGCTAACTGGCAAATCAAATTCTCCCTAAATTGTCTCAAATTTGGTTTTTAATCCATAGATCTATAAACAGACAGGGATCATGGGTACAGATGGGAACATCTGGGTGGCGGCACGGGCTCATTGGGCTGAAGGGCCTGTTTCCCGTGCTGTTTTGTTCTTTGTTCTTCGGACATACTCTCTTCCATCTTCCGTTAGGAAGAAGGACACATATCAACCGACTCAAGAACAGTTTCTTCCTTGCTGCCATCAAACTTTTGAACAGACTTATCTCGCTTTAGTTGATTTTTCTCTATACCCCAGAAATGACTATAACACTACATTCTGCACTCTCTCCTTTCCTTCTCTATGTATGATATGCTTTGTCTGTATAGCACACAGGGAACAATACCTTTCAGTGTATAGTAATATATATGACAATAATAAATCAAATCAAAAGGAGTAGTTCATCCAAAGACAACCTTGGCTAAGATCAGCTAACTTAATAAATACAGAAGCTAAGGCCCTGCTGACTAGTCTGGATCAGATCTCACTGGCTTACTAAATGTAGCCGAGAATGAGCTTTACTTCAGGGCTCCAAAGTCTAGAATTTACTGCAGTGGGGCAAGTCCTAGCAAGCTCCATTATTTAAAAATCCTCTCTCATCAAGAATTTTTGCCCTACAAGTTGCTTTAAGTGCAAGCTATTAATTAGGATAACCAGGACATTTGGACCCTGGGAACAATAGTCCAGCTCCTTACTCAGTAAGGTTTAACAATGAGGAAGAGATTGAGGAACAACACAGAATGAAACAGGGTACATTTTGAGTCAAATTAGATACTAGAAAAAGGAGAGAAAGATTTGATTGCATAACAAGGAAAAAGTGAACATTTAAAACAAAAAAAATTCCAACAACAATTTACTAGCTGCAGGAATGAGAGTCCAGTTTCAATTATTACATACCAAATTAATAACTTTAGACAACGGATGGGGGGAGGCTGGGGTGGTGGTTGGGGCGGGGGGGGGGGGGGGGGGGGGGGGGGGGGGGTGGAGAGAGCTGTTATGAGCATGGGAGAGCGCACATGCACAGGGCAACTGACCATCGCGTTTACAGAGTTTAACCATACCTGTCAGAATACCTGAGGATACCTCTTTATGCTGGAGGACCCTCGTGTGACTGGTTCATTAAACTTGTTCACGCGCTACACGGCCTCCTGCACTTGAAAACTTGCACTTCCCCAAGCGGGCCTTTGCGTGGGTACCAGGAATCTCCCTCGTATCTCTGCTGTGTAATTAACGTTAATGTCAGCTGGGTCACAGCCTATGAAACTTGCAAAGAACATTCTAGAAAAGCAGAGGATGTCAGTAAACAGTGCCCACAGCCGTACACACACACACACACACACACACATATGCACACAGTGAGATACAGAGAAATGCGCTTGAACCAGGTACTTACCCAGACAGTCCAATGTTCTCTCCAGTAAACCAGTGGTTGATCTCTTCCAAAGTGGCTATACCAAGTTTAGCCAAGCTGTTCTGTGGTAGAAAGCAAAGAGAAAACAGTTTGGAATGTAGAGAATGGAGAAATTCCTCACCCTAGGCCAAGGCTCCACTTCCTTTCCAGGATACAATAGCAACTTCAAGAAATTACCCACAACCTGATGGAACAGAAGTGAGATTAGCATTTACCACCTCTAGCCTTCCTCAGCACCGTGATATCCCAGTGCTGGCAGGAGGGTTTATATAAAGAGAGTTGGTAGCACTCCATCTCACCTCCACCTAGCTGTCTTTCCTATCAGCGGGAAAAAGGATGACAGCTTTAGCATTAGAGCTCATTAACACATTTCCAAAAATGAAAATAGCATTCACTATTGCCAAATCAGAAATAGAGCCTCCACTTTAACACCTGCCCCTTGGAATCCCCCTACAATGCAGAAGGGCACCATTTCACTCAGCATGACTGCACCAACAACAATCCCATACACCTTGTGACCCCACATATTCACCCTGCTAGTCTACCTAGCACTAAGGCGCCATTAGTATGGCCAACCCACACATCTTCTGGACTGTGGAAGGAAACCAGAGCACATGGAGGAAACCCACGCAGACACAGGGAAAACATGCAAACTCCATGCACAATACTAAGGCCAGAATTTAATCCAGCTCCCTGGCACTTTGAGGCAGTAGTGCTAACCATTGTGCCACCGTTCTGCCCAAAGCGAACCTCTATCACATAGGCATGATTGATTGGAGCAGCAAGAAGCTGTTTGACAAGAAATGTCGTCGCAGTAGCTCTATGTTAATGATATAATAATGAAAGCAGATTGGTAGAATGGAGTTATGGCTAGATTGGAGAATGAGATATAGACCCAGCAGAATCTCCAGATTGCCTGTCTGGTTTGGCATTAACCCTGTTGCCTCCAGTCCCCAGGAATAACAAAGATAAAGGCAGTATCAAAAGTTGTGCACTGATGTTAATATCATTAAGACCATAGGATCTCTACAGTGCAGAAGGAGGCCATTCAGCCCATCAAGCCTGCACTGCCAACAATCCCACTGAGGCCCTATCCCCGTACCCTCATGCACTTATCTTGCTAATCACCCTGACAGTAAGGGTGAATTTAGCACGACCAATCCATCTAACCTGCACATTCCTGGAGTGTGGGAGGAAACCCAAACAGACACAGGAGGAAGTGTAAACTCCATCCAAGACCAGAATTGAACCCAGGTCCCTGGCACTGTGAGGCAGCAATGCTAACCACTGTGCACAGTGACGAGTATGGTCCATGCAAGCCAGCACTGCAGTACAGCTGACGATACCTGGTTTGCCTTCTTCTGCACCCCAGCCAATGCCTACAAATCTCAGCCATCTCTCACTCACCTGCAGTCTCTCCAAATCCAGCTTTGTGTCCATAGCAGCCAGATTCTCCTTTCCCTGCTCAGCAGCAAACTGGCGAAAAAAACCACGCCATTTCACCAGGACTTCAGAGAACTGCAGCTACAAAGATGGGAATAAAAGCACAAGGATTGCAGAGGAATGACAGAACATCAGATTCAATCTCAAATCATCATCCCTGCAGCTAATCCTCTCCTACCTCTGCACCCTCCACCATAAAGCGGGACTAGAACCTTACCAGGAACTGTGGTCTCCCCAATGCTGTTAACTTGATAGCAGAAAATCCATCGTCAGAACTGCCAGCTGCAAAGGACACCAAGAGAGGTTAAGAATTGCCAGAGAGCTAAACAGTCACTAGTTCACCACCAAACTCCGCGTTGAAAAGAAAAACTGGCTACTTAAGGAGTAACGCATGTAACACAAGGCAGCATTGAAAACATCACATACTGAACACGTCAGTAAGGAACAATACATTCGCTGCCTGTAATTACTGTACAAACTGCCACTCACCAACAATATCTACAGATATTGTACAAATCCTAGGATGTCATAAGTTGGCTGGTGCCATTAGTTCAATCAAGTAACCTTTAATAGCCAGCCATGGAAAGATATAACACCTTTACCGGAGCCCTCATGCCATTCATTCTGTAATAAAATACCCAACAGAAATGGGAGTCATACCAGATGCTGCGATGCATTTTAAAAAGGTCTCCATGTATTGGTCACATTTGGACTCATCCGCGTAGAAATATGTCCGAGCACTAATGACATTCTCTCTGCGATCTCCGAATCGTCGGTGAGGCCGGAATTTCTTCTCTCTGTGAATGTTGCCTGCGGAGATGGACAACAGTTCAGTAGAATGTTCTGGAGATACCATCAAAGGCAATGTCTGGGTCTAACTGACAAACAACGCTCAAAAAGAGCAGGTTCATTCATTTTACATCCACTATTTTCTTTTTAAAGAAAACTTATTTTCCTCTTGTCTTCCCTGGAGGAACTGCTGGGACTTTCTGGCCCATCCCACTGATGGGATCCTGCCAAAAGCAACATCTCAGTGGCGGAATGGACAAGCTGCCAAAATGCTGTAAAAAAAAAATCAACAGGACTGGAAAATCTCACCGTGTTCACTGATGGAAAACACACCTGATGGTGGGCGGTGGCGGGGTGCTACTTTAAGAAGGACCAATCATGCTTCATCTATGTCAAACCTCAAACATGGGGATAATTGCAGATAAGCTCAACACTTCTATCCATGTTGTTCCTCATACCTTTACCAGTGAGTCACTGTGGATCAGGGCATTGGAATTCGGTGTTTTCCTTCCCCCAACTGAGAGCCTTTTTTTCAAATCACTCCCTATCCCAAGGGCATAGAGTCTAATTACAGTCTGTAGTATAGGCTGAAAGTAGCTGAGCTGAGGAACTCCCTGCACTGTACTGTTAAAATCAACCATCACTTTAGAACATAGAACACAGAAAAGTACAGCACAATCGATGTTGTGCCGAGCTTTGTCCGAAACCAAGATCAAGATATCCCACTCCCTATCATTCTGGTGTGTTCCATGTGCTTATCCAATATCCACTTAAAAGTTCCTAAAGTGTCCAACTGCACTATCACAGCAGGCAGACCATTCTACTGCCTAACCATTTTGAATAAAGAACCTACCTTGGACATCCCTCCTATATCTCCAATCATGAACCTTATAATTAAGCCCCCTAGTAACAGCTGCATCTACCCCAGGAAATAGTCTCTGAAAGTCCACTCTATCTATCTGCCTCATCATCTTATAAACCTCTATTAAGTCACCTTTCGTCCTCCTCTGCTCTAAACAGGAAAGCCCTACTTCCCTCAACCTTTCCTCATAAGACATACCCTCCAAACCTGGTAAATCTCCTCTGCACTCTCTCCAATGCTTCCATATCCTTCTCATAAGCGAGGTGACGAGAACTGCATGCAATATTCCAAATGTGATCTCCCCAAGGTCCTGTACAGTTGCAGCATAGCCCCACAACTCTTAGACTCTAACCCCCGTTAATAAACGCTAAGATACTAATAGGCCTTTTTCATGACTCTATCCATTCAAGTGGCAACTTAGAGATGTGTGGATATGAACCCCAAGATCTCTCTGTTCCTCCATATTCCTCAGAACCCTGTCATTGACCCTATAATCTGCATTCAAATTTGTCCTACCAAAATAAATCATTTGCAGGCTGGCAAGATTTGTTCACTTGCAGACATCAATGTGTTCACAGGCCAGGTCATACTAATCAAGACAGAGATTTCTTTGGAAATGACTTGAAAAGAGCACAGTTTGTTTCCCTGCTTGGGTTTAATACACTCCGGAGAAGGGAATTTTAAATCAGCCAGTGAGATTCACCGACAGATATAGGCTTTTTAATGACAGGATAACGAGAAAGAGTTAAATGATTCTTTATAGCAAGTTAGTACAGACAGTTTGTTCATATGTGAATTCAACAACAATATTAAGACAATTGAATATGATTTTAAAGTTAATAAGTATCAAAGTATTGAAGGATTTTAATGTACAAAATGCATTGTTCGTCTCAAGTCAAAAAAAGCAAATGCTGCAAAATGTAATGGTAAAATCAGAAGGTTAGAGTTATAAGCTAGGAATCCCTTAATTAGCAAAAAGTAACTATTAGAAAGTTTCAAGTTTTTGGGACAAATGTTGTAATATTATAATGACATACATTGTACAGACACATGATGATGTATTTTTAGGGCCCAGAAATCATGTATCTTTCTGTCTTGGCAATGTGACTGTGGGAAAGGTTCATCTATGGAAAGCATCCATAGATACATAGTAACCAGGAAGTGGGTTTAACCAAAATGGGAAGATGTCCGGCTTGAACGGACTAATGAGATATCATTGTACTGAGTGGCAGATTGCAATTGATTGAGATACTTGTCAAAAACTGGACTGATATGTGAACACTAAATAGAATTGATTTTAAGCTAATGAAGACATGTATTTTAGACAACAAATGGTATAATTGTTTGGTATTTGGCTGAGTGCCTCAGATCTTTGGAGAGGTTTCACAAGTCTAAACCTGAGCTGTTTAACCCCTTGGAGACCTCCCAACGGCCATATGTTAATGTACTGATGGTCCTGTTTGATTTTTGCATTTTAAATAAATCTAGTTAGGAGTGTTGAACAGTGACTTATCCTTTTGAGAATTTTTGAATATAGTCTAAGTTTTTAGACACAAAGTGGCCACTTTTAAAAATACCTCACTACTCCCTCCTATTTTCCCAAGATTGTGGCCAGGCTATAGTTTCACAGTACCATCCAGCTGTCAGTAGCTCTCCCTCCACTCTTCCTGCATGAGCCTAAAGTAGTGAACGGTGGCAGATTAAACTGAGGACTTTTCTGGTCACTCACCTCTCGAGTCTCAGTTGGGGGCTCTCGAGTCCCAGTCCAGGGCTCGAGCACAGTCTCATGCTTGAGTGTATGCCACACTGCCGGAGATGCCAACTTTTGGTTAAACAATGGTCTCACCTGCCTGCTCAGGTGACTGTGATTTCAAAGAACAGGGGAATTATCCTTGCTGTCCTGGTTAATATTTATCCTTCAACTAACAAGGAAACAAATGATCTGGTTCTGATCAGATTGCTTTTCGCAGGAGCTTGCTTTTTTTAAATTTTGCTCCTCATCCACCCACCACCACCCCCATCCACCCCCTCCCCCTGCCTTCCTCTCCTACATTATAATAGTGACTGCTCTGCCCAAGACTGCCAGAAACTACAAAGGGTTGTGAACAAAGCCTGTCCATATTGCAAAACAGCCTCCCATCCATTGACTCTGTGTACACTTCTCGTTGCCTTGGCAAAGCAGCCAGCATAATTAAGGACCCCACGCACTCCGGACGTACTTTTGTCCACCTCCTTCCGCCAGGAAAGTGATACAAAAGTCTGAGGTAATGTGCCAGCCAACTCAAGGACAGCTTCTTCTCTGCTGCCTTCAGACATTTGAATGAACTTAACTCACACTAAGTTGATTTTTCTAGCTATGTCTGTAACACTACGTTCTGTGCTCTTTTTTTCCTTTATGAACAGTGTGCTCTATCTGTATAGCGTGCAAGCAACAATAATTTTCACTGTATGTTAATACATGTGACAATAATAAATCAAATAGTTTTAAAATAGGGATCATGAGCCTTGGGAGTCCCTGGGAAGTGTGTAAATTGATGATGATATTGACATACTTGTTTTTATCCTACAGGTGCTTTGGTCCACCTTGTTATCTAACAAGGGGCATACACGCGATGGGTCGTGAGAGGGCTGCTCTTGGATTTTTTCGAGAGTGTCCTAGTGCTTCATGTCGTTAGTGTACGCTTGACCTGGACCATTTGATGGGCAACACGACAGCTCAGTGACTATCACTGTGCTGTGCAGATACATGGATTTGGGCCGTGTGTCTGTGGAGTTTGCCATTCTCCCATGCTTGCGTGGGTTTTCTCCAGGTGCTCCGGTTTCCTCCCACATCACAAAAATGTGCTCTTAGGCAAATTGGCAAAACAAATTCTCCCTAAATTGTCTCAAATTTGGTTTTAATCATTAGATCTATAAACATAGACAGGGATCACGGGTAGAGATGGGAACATTGGGGTGGTGGCGTGGGCTCGTTGGGCCAAAGGGCCTGTTTCCCGTGCTGTTTTTGTTCTTGTTCTAAATAAATTCAATTCAACTACACTTGCAAAGAATCTCATTGCCTGTAAAGTGCTTTGGGATGTTGAGCGATTATGAAAAAGAATACGTAAATGCAATTCATTTTCTATGCTCCTATAGCCCGAAATGTTGATTCTGTTTCTCCCTCGACTAACATTGCTCAATTTATTGAGCATTTCCAGAAATTTCTCTTTTCATTTCAAAATCTAACATTCTCAGCATTTTGCTTTTAAACAATGAAGAAGCCACGCAGAAAACCTGTCTCAAGGCTCAGCATTATTCACTGCCAGATTGTTCCTCTAGCTAAACACTGGAAAGCATGAGCAAACTGCAAACATCGGGCTCACCTTTGACTTTCTTCTCTGCCAGAGACTCGCACGACCTGGAGGATAAAATACAAAACACTGAAATTGGCAGCACTGCTTCAACTGAAAGACAAAAATGAACAGGAGATGAAGGGACGGAGGCATGGGCAGTAACAGTCACCTGGAGTTGGGAATACAGGCAGAAGAGGAAAAGTGGGAAGAGTAAACATTACATAGCCTTAGAGGGAAAACTGGCTGTTACATCACTGGCAGGGGTGGGGGTGGGGGGGGGGGGGGGTGGTTTTCATGGGATAGGATGTCAAATTAGCAACCGTAATTAAGCAATGTTAAACATTGAAAACTGTCAACTCCCATTACAATGTCAAAATTCTACATAATGGGGAAGAGAAGAAAGGATTCTGTAGAGGCAGGGGAAATGTATCATTCCTGTATAAACTGTGAAAAAGAGAAACCATCTGCACAGATAGATCATTGTCAAGTCAGGCTAATTTGACTCGTAGACACATTTCTTCAAGCTGGCAGCAATCACGATTCCAACTGCTTAGTGTCATTTGTTTTAAATTACGTAATTATTTGGAATTTTCTACAGAGCTGGGTTAGACCAGACATACGCCAACACAATCTACTCTTGCCTTCTGTATTCATACAACCTTCAGTGAAAGCTGGAATGCTAGGACAGAATTTTCACTATTCCAGTTACATGTGATCTTTCACATGACTCGCATCTCAAGTCACAAGGCAGCACATAGATCTGGCTACTGATTATGGGAAGGTACATAGACAAAGAAATCACTCACTCACATGTAGGTGCAACTGCCCACAGATGCATGCAACAAGAGGACAGAGAAAAAGAAGACAGGGAAAGAGAGAGAGAGAGAGACAGAGACAGAAAAAGAGAGAGAGAGAGAGAAAGAGAAAGGGAGAGAGAGAGAGAGAGAGAGAGAAAGAAAGAAAGTCAGGGAGACCATGACCAAGGGTGAGGAATTGAAAATGTGCTGCTTTGAGTATATGTGTATTGACTCTAAAATTGAAAAGCAAGAATGTACAAGGCTATCTGGATAAGGCAGGGGAGTGGGACAAATGAGGCAGAATGTTCTTTCAAAAAATCTGTGCAGACTCGATGAGCCAAATTACTACCTTCTGCATGGTAAAGATTTTGTGATTCAATAAACATTTCATAGAAACCACTATCCTTCTCATGAGGTGGGATAGTCACATATTTCCACCTAAAACCCAGACTTTAAAATCCAAACTGGCACTTCTCCAATCAATACTTTCTGATTTACATATCCTTATTCTTTTCAGTCTTTTTGGTTGTTGTATCTATTGGGTTTCAAGCCATGGCTATTTGTTTTTCTTGGCTTTGGTGTTTAAAGTTCTTCCCCTTTTCAATCCCTCATTTCCTATGGTCCTGGGGAAAAAAAGCCCACAAGATGCCTGAGTGAAGCTTACATGTTCTCCCTGTGTCTGCATGGGTTTCCCCTGGGTGCTCCAGTTTCCACCCACAGTCTGAAAGATGTACAGGTGAGGTGAATTGGCCGTGCTAAATTGTCCTTTAGTGTCCCAAGATAGTGTTAGATAGGGCGATTAATGGGGTAAACGCATGTGGTTACGGGGATAAGGCAGGGAGTGGGCCTGTATGGGATGCTTTGTTGCAGAGCCGGTGCTGACTTGATGGGCTGAATGGCATCCTTCTGCACTGTCTATGATTTGAATTTGATTGGATTGGTTTGCTCCCTCAGATACATATTTTGATATAGTCACTAAAATATTTTGTCCGGAACAGCTGCTGTGTTGGCTACAAAAGTCGTATTCATTAACGCTGCTGTACGGGCCACGACAGAGAATCAGCTGCATTAGCACATTATGGATTTAAAAAGTGTTTAATTTTCCCCACATTTGTGCCTTGCACTGAGGATTGGCATCGTTCAGCCTGCTGCTCAGCAGAAACTGATTACCCAGTAGTTCAGATGCCACTGAGCGCCTGCATGATTCGCACAACGTTTGCACGCAAGTGTCAATTACATTACAAGGCTTGCCGATGACAGGAAAGCTATTTTAAATGAGAAACTTCAACAACCAAAATATAAACATATGCAAACCAAGGGGCTTCATGCCAAAGTTGGCAAAAGCCTGCTTCATGTGCCACTGCAGCAAGAAAGTCATCAGAAGCAGTTTTCACCTTCACCCTATGTCCGTAAATGACCCCAGAAATTAAAACTGGCATAAAATGATCAAGTTTAACATAATACCCAAAACTAAAAAGGGGCTAATTTTAAAGAGCTAAGAATAAATAAATCAAATGGATTGGAGGAAGACGTTCAAAAATATATAACTCAAGGCAAGTGGAACATTTTCAACGCAACAAGCATAGAATCCCTGCAGTGTAGGGGACCCATCGAGTCAGCACCAACTCTCTGACAAAGTATCTGACCCAGGCTCTCTCCTCTGCCCTATCCCCAAAACCCCACACACTTACCATGGTTAATCCAGCTCTCCTACACATCTTGGGACATGAAAGGGTAATTTATCATGGTAACTCCACCTAACCTGCAAATCTTTGGAGTGTGGGAGGAAACCGGAGTGCCTGGAGGATGTTCATGCAGACATAGGGTGAATGTATAAACTCCACTCAGCGACCAGAGACTGGAACTGATCCCAGGTCCCTGGCGCTGTGCAAGGCAGCAGTGCTAACCACTCTTGTCACCATGAGAATGTAGGATGGTTTACCTAAAATAGGCAAGATCATATTTCACCCAAGAGAAAAAAAAGTCTATTTCTTGTGAGACAAAGGGAATGGGATTCACGGGGAAAAAATGCAAGAATGTTGAAGCAAATGGTTAAAGTGACCTAGAGGGAAACATAATTTCAGGGTGGGAAGTTGAGGGGGGGAAGGGAGAGTGCAGAAAAAGTTGTCTTCAAAGAACGGGTAAAATCTAAACTTATAAATGGGTTCAAAACTTGAGCGTACATATTAAAAAGTTAGAATTTATGGTAATCACTTCCTTCAAATGTTTACCAGGGAAATCTTTAGCAACATATGCTCCATCCCAGCACCCCCCCCATCCAATAAAGTCAGTCAGGCTGGAATTAATTACGTCAACATAAGCATGATGAAAACCATAGACTCAATAAGAGCAATCACAAGCAAATCCTCAAGGATAGATGGGGCTGCCTCCCAATATGCTAATAAGGAGGGAGTTGGAAAACATTCAAGATTTTTCATCAAATACATTGAAATGAGAAGCCTCAAAAGATCAAAGCATGAGTTCCTATTTCCTAGAATCAGCAGGACCAGATAAACACCACAGCAAATACTCAATGGCAAAATTTACGGGTGAGTGAGCAATTGAAACCGATGCTAGAAGAGGCAGCTAAGTGTGCGTTCTCACCTATTAATAAGCTACAATAAAGATTAGAAACTTTAATTGCACCATCATATTATCTATCAGCCCCATTACTACACCTGACACTGTGCCAACTGAATCTCCCGACAACAATCAACTGCACAAGAAGCCAATGCAACCCCTAATCTTCCAGTGATCAGCAGCCTGATGTTGCAAGTGCTTTTGCCTGTATCAAATTGCAATTACTCAAGGATCTAAGAATAAACTTTCTAACAGAAATCTGGAACAGGCTTCATTTGAGTCAGGGTCTAAACTGGTCAACAGAACAGCAGTTCCCAATCTGTGCTGGGTGTCACTTTACACACACACTCAGGCACAAACACACACATGCGCACACACACAGTTAACATCAGCTTCAACCCTATATACTGAACTCAAACTTGAACCAAAAGAGAGGGCAGCACAGTGATGCAGCAGTTAGCAGAGCCGCCTTACGGTGCCAGGGACCCAGGTTCAATTCCGGCCTTGAGTGACGGCATGGAGCTTTCACATTCTCCCTGTGTCTTATGTGGGTTTCCTCTGGTGCTCCACTTTCCTCCCACAGTCTAAAGATGTGCAGGTTAGGTGGATTGTCCATGATAAATTGCCCCTTAGTGTCCAAAGATGTGTAGGTTAGGTGGATTAGCTGTAGAAAAATGCATGGAGTTGCAGGGATAAAGTGGGGAATGGGCCTGGGTAAGGTGCTCTGCCGGACAGTCTGTGCAGACTCAATAGGTCGAATGGCCCTTTTCTGCAGTGTAGGGATTCCATAGTTAGCACTCAATTAAGAATTCAAAATTGGAGGTCCTAAGCAGTCAAATGTCCCTATGCTGCTTCAGAAAGGACCTTATCTCTGGAATAAAGGCAAAACACAAATACATAGACGGTCCCCACAGCTTATACCACCAAGCCCTCAGACTCAGGATGCACGTATGGTTTGTCTGTGTTGGGACAGGACAGAAAATTAGTGTGAGAGTGGGTACATGGGCTGGTATATGGTTGTGTCATAGAATTTTACAGCACAGAGAGATTCTTTGGCCCATTATGTATGTGCTGGCCATCAAGCACTTATCTATTCTATTCCCATTTTTACATATTTGCTGCATAGCCTTATATGTGATGGTGTCTAAGTGCACAGTGCAGCTGGAGAGATGGAGGAATGCGGTGACAACACAGATCTGAGTATAATCATTGCCTACAGGAAGGAAGAAAAAGCACAGACACTAAAAAAAAATGCGTGTCAGAACCTGAGGTGTTAATTGCAGAATCAGGTTCAATAATTATAAGGAGAGTTTTTTTTTTAATTCTCTATTTGCTGGTACCTCAGAGGAAAACATTATTATTTTTGATGCAATAGGAAGCAAGAGACCATTTTCTGAAGATATTTATCAATGATTACAAATACCAGATGGTCACACATTGCTTCTGTACAGAACTGCTGAAAACAGAGGTGGAAATTTTCCACTTGGTTTCGAGCCAAAGATTATGAAACATTCCGATATTTGTTGTCATTGACTGAATACTTTCTCCTCTTAATTTCCCTTTGTATTTTGTGGCCCCCTGCCCCTCCTAATGTACCAACTACCATTGAGAACAACTATTCCCAAAACACTGCCAAAGTTATTTCTTATAGTCAGGCAACTGAGTTAAGAGGTTTGCATATCCAGATCAAGAATAATTCTTAAAGTCTTTTCCACTCTCTCCCAAACTTCTCAACATTTCACACATACAGCATTAGTACAGTTCACTGCAAAGACTTAACTATGCATGGGATGCTTTGTGTGCATAATCTTCCATTCTTGCAAACTCCACCGATTAACTCAGAAAAATAGAATAGGAAAATTGGCAGTACGAGAAAATGTTGGTGGCACGGTGACCAACACTGCTGCATTGCAGTGCCAGGAACCCGGGTTTGATTCAAGCCTCAGGTGACCGTCTGTGGCGAGGGTGCACATTTTCTCAATGTCTGAGAATATTCCCTCTGGATGCTCCAGTCTCCACCCCAAGTCCAAAAATATGCAGCTTAGGTGGATTGGCCATGCTAATTTTCCCTACAAAGATGTGTAGACTAGGTGGATTAGCCATGAAAAGTTATTAGTTTATCTATTAGTCATAAGTAAGGCTTACATTAACACTGCAATGGAGTTACTGTGAAATTCCCCTGGTTGCCACAGACCGCGCCTAAAGGCACAGAGTTACGGAGATAGAGTGAGCCTGGTTAATATTCTTTCAAAGTAGCTGCAGACTCATCAGGCATCAGCCTAATATTAAAAAATCATCAACTGAACCACTGTCAAGGAAATCCTCCATCAATTTCTGGTAGAATAAAAGCACTCACATTACTCCTTCCTCACTGACCTTTATTTCCCTAACACTACGAACAGCACAGTGGTTAACACTGCTACCTCACAGCGCCAGAGATCTGGGTTCAAATCCAGTCTGAGGTCACCGCCTGTGTGGAGTTTGTACATTATCCCCATGTCTGCATGAGTTTCCTCCATGTGCTCTGGTTTCCTCCTACAGTCCAAAGATGTGTAGGTTAGGTTGATTGGCCATGCTAAATTGACTTTAATGTCTAGGAGATTAGCAGGGTAAATATGTGGGATTACGGGAATAGGGTCTGGATGGGATTGTGATCAGTGTAGACGCGATAGGTCGAATGATCTCCTGCTGCACTGAAGGCATTCTATGAACGTGCACAGATTTAAAATTCTCATCCTTGCACTTAAATCCCTTCACCCATCTCTGCAACTTCCTCTAACCACACCCCATCCTTCAATCATTTGATTCTTGCGAACATCCCCCTCCATCTGCCCTCTGATAGCTGTACTATCAATCACCCAACATCCTCTGGATACACCCTCTACAATTCCACCCTCTTCTCCTGCTTAGCTCTTATTTCTGTGGCTTTACACCCACTTGGTTTTTGATTACTCTACAGTGATGCATCATCTTGTTAAAAGTTGTCAATCAGTAACACTGAGTTGTTGTTACCAATGGAGCAAATCCAACTGTGGCCTTTGCCAAATCCTTCCCATCACGCTCACTAATCTACACTAGCTGTGGGAATAAACTGGAGCTAATCAGCTTAAACTTCAAATATTTATAAAATCTCCGCCAGTCTTTTGTATTCTTCAACACATTTCAGTCTCCAAAATATTGTCTTATATGCATCGTCTTCATCACTGATGTACAACTTAACCCCATTCTCTGGGGCACCCTCCCTCAATCTTCTCCAACTCTCCAGTTTTAAAACATTCCTGAAAACACAGCCTTGCATCAAAACTTTTCACCACCTCCCCAAACTACTCCGTCACCCAAATACTATTCTTTAGAATTTGGCTGCTGGCAAACTCAATGTTGTGTTTGACCTCCCCAAGATTGCTTCTGACCACTTGTCTACACCATCAATAAGACTATCTATATTTACTTCTCTAACACTGCCAACTCCACCCTTACCTCAGCTCATCTACTGTGGAGGGGCTCATTCATGCCTTTGTTACCTCTTGACTATTGCTATGCACTCCCGGCTGGCCTGCCACATTCTGCCCTCCACAATCCTGGACTCACCCAAACCTCTGCTGCTAGTGTCCCTTCTCACACAAAATCCTATTCATCCAGAACATCTGACCTTCATTGGTCAAACAATGCCCCAGTATTAAAATTCTTCATCTTTGTTTTCAAATCCATCCGTGATCTCAGCCTTCTCTATCCCTGTAATTTCTTCAGCCTCAAAACTCTGTGACATTTATACTCTAATATTGGCCCCTTCAGCATTTCCAAATTTAATTGTTCCACCATTGATGGTCATATTTATAAGCAGTCAAGGCCCCAGGCTCTGGAATCCCTCCAAAATTTCTTTGCCTGTCTGTCTTCCTACAAAATGCTTCTTAAAACCTACCTCTTTGACCAAACTTTGTATGGCCCGTTCCCAATAGCTCACATGGGCTGGTGTCAAAATTTGCTCTGCAACTCTTCTGCAAAGCACCTTGGGATGTTTTATTGCATTGAAGGTTCTATATAAATGCAAGTTGTTGTTGATACACTTTCCTGCACTAAAGACACTATAAGTATCCTAGTTACCATTGACCAAAAACTGAACTGGGCTAGCCATATGGATGTGGTACATCTGGACTTCAAGAAGATATTTGTCAAGGTGCCACATAAACAACTGATCCAGAAGGTGAGATTGCACATAACTGGAGGTAGAGTACTGAATTGGATTGAGGTTTGGCTGACTGACAGAAGGCAAAGGGTAGGATAAATGGGTCCTTCTCTGGCTGGCGAAATGTAACTGGTGGGGCGCCAAACTGGGCAGTCCTCAGATTGCAATGGTTTACAATCTATATAAATGATCTGCAAGCACGGACAGAGTGAAACAGCAAAATTTATGAATGATACTAAAATAGGTGGAAAAGCAGGCAGTGAAGAGGATATAAAAATTTTATAGACAGATATACATAGGCTAACAGAATGGGCCAAAATTTGGCAGATGGAGTTTAACATGGACAAGTGTGAGATTATCTATTCTGGCAGAAAAAAATAGAAAGGCAAATTATTACCTAAATGGAGAGCAGATTCAAAATGTGTCCAGGCAGAGGGATCTGAATGTCTATGTTTATGAATTACAGAAACTCAGTGTGCAGGTGCAATATGAAATAAAAAAGGCATTTATTGCAAAGGGACTGGATTATAAAAGTAGAGCAGTGTTGTTGTAATTGTATCGGGTATCATCTGGGATATGGTATCCAGTTTTGGACTCCTTATTTAGAAACACAGAAAAACTACAGCCCAAACAGGCCCTTCGGCCCACAAGTTGCACTGAACATGTCCCTATTTACAAGCATACCTATAACCTCTATTTTACTAAGTTCCATGTACTTATTTAAAAGTCTCTTAAAAGACCCTATCAAATCCATCTCCACCACCACTGTCGGCAGCCGACTCCATGCACCCATTACTGAGTGAAAAACTTACCCCTGACATCTCCTCTGTACCTACTCCCCAGCACCCTAAACCTGTGTCTTCAAGGCAACCATTTCAGCCCTGGGAAAAAACCTCTGAGAATCCACTCGATCAATACCTCTCATCTTATACACCTCTATCAGGTCACCCCTCATCCTTCATCTCTCCAAGGAGAAAAACCGAGCTCTCTCAACCTATCCTCATAATGCATGCCACCTAATCCAAGCAACATTTGATGAAGGACGTGGGGCACTGCAGGCAGTTCAGAGGAGGATTGATTCCAGGGGTCCAGATTGATTCCAGGGATGAAAGGGTTGATGGATGAGGAGAGTTTAAACAGTTGGGGCTTAAACTCACTGGAGCTTTAGAAGGATGAAAGAGGATCAGATTGAGATATATGAAATTTTGAAAGGGATTGATAAAATAAATGTGGACCAATCTGGAACAAAAGGTCACAATATGGTTGTGAGGCAGTGGATTTAAAACTGAGATGAGGAGGAACAACTTTTCGTGGAGGATGGTGAATTTGTGGAACTCACTGCTCTATAGTGCAGTGGAATCTGAATGGTTTCAATAGGGAGATAGATATATTTTAATTAAAAAAAACGGAAAGAAGGATATAGGGATTAGGTGGGGAGATGGATTTGAGACCAGGAAGAGATGAGCCATGATCTGACTGAATGGCAATACAGGCTCAGAGTGCTGAATTTACTTACTCCTGTTCCTAATTCCTATATAGATGCTATGGCTACAAGAGCAGTTCAGATGCTTGTAATCTTGCAGAGGATATCTTACCTTCCATCTCCCAAAAGCCTGTCCACAACGTACAAGGCCCAAATCAGGAGTGTGATGGAATATGCTCCACTTGCCGGGATAAGTGCAGCTCCAACAACACTCAAGAAACTCAACATCATCCAGGCAGCAAAGCAGCCTACTTGATTGGCACCAATCCACAAACATTTACTATCTCCACACCACAAACAGTGGCAGCCGTGTACACCACCAAGATGTACCTTAGGAACTCACTATGGCTCTTTAAGTAGGCAGCATATTCCAAACCTAGAACCATTACCTCCTAGAAGCACAAGTGCAGCAAACAGCTGGAAATACCACCACCAACTGCAAGTTCCCCTTCAAGTCACTCACGATATTGATCTGGAAATATATTATAGTTCTTTCACTGTCACTGGGTCAAAGTCTGGGAACTGTCTCCCAACAACGCTGTGGGTGTACCTACACTACATGGATTGCAGCAGTTCAAGAATGCAACTCACCACTGTCTTCTCAAGAGCAATAAGGAATGGACAATAAATACTGGCTTAGCCAGTGAGGCTCACATCCTGTAAACATTTGTTTTAAAAATGTGAAAACATGCTATTAATTATTGCTCTTGGAGTTCAGACAGCAGTGGACATGAGAGATAGAGAGAGAGAGAGTAAAACTTGATGTTAATGATAGAAATGAAGCAATGGAAGAAAGTCACCTGGATCAGTAAAATAAGAGTTAGAAAATAAAGGTGCATCAATGGTCAAATTTTTTGACTCAACATTTTCCTCTAAATTTATCCTTCCACAGCAATCGAGTCCAATAAAATTGGGAACAACACCACAACTGGCTAAAGGGAGCAACAGGAGCATTAAGACATTGATGCTTCTTTTCAGTAAGGTTATGCTTAGTGGCTCTAATAATGAACTGATAGAAGATACAAGCTAAAATAAAGTAGGTTTTCAGGATGCTTCAAACTGATGAAGACACCAGGCTTCAAAGGCAGAATTTTGGCAAGGCAATAAAGAACAACTGAACCCAGATGCAGTAGATCATCAGATCAGGTTAAAGAGAAGGAATGTGCTGTAACACCTCCCATGCTAAGCAGAATACCAAGAATTACTTCACTGGCATATTTGAATGTAGTCAAATTAGGGCGAAAATAAGCAAAGAATTGCCAAAAGATCAACCATCCTGCATGGTTTACAGAACCAAAATTGAACTCACCCTTCAGTGTGGTATTCTGATAGACAGTTACTGTTGAGAATATAAAAGAATTGCAACATTACACAATTATCATAGCCAAGGGTTAAGGCCTTACTTATGAAGAGTGCTGTGGAGAACAGAGGACAATTTCCATATTGTTCACAGTATGCACACAGATAACACTAGAAGTGATAGTGTAGCTAAGGCTTCCGATTATATATTGCTCCTAACAAAGCGCGTTAGACCCCATGTCGATATATTCCTTCTTCTTGCTTGCAGAGTAGAATCTGGCCATACAACTCAAGTTGCCTCAGCATCAACTTGGGACAGTTAATTACAGAGAAAGGGCATAGTGTCATTCATGGAGCTTTTTGGGAAATAATCCAGAACGTTATTAGTTATGAGGAGAGGTTAGAGAAACTTGGTTTAATCTCACTGGAACTGTGGGGGTTGAGGGGGGTGATCTGATATAAATCTACAAGATTATAAGGGGCATGGACAGAATGGATAGTCAGAAGCCTTTTCCCAGGGTAGAACAGTCAATTATTAGGGGGCATAGGTTTAAGTTGAGAAGGGCAAGATTTAAAGGAGACGTACGAGGCAGATTTTCTTTATTTACACAGCGAGAAGTGGGTGCCTAGAACTCGTTGCCGGGGGAGATAGTGGAAGCGGATGCTGTAGTGTCTTGACAAGTACGTGAAAAGGGGGGAAATAGAGGGATATGGTCCTCAGAAGCAAAGGTGTCTTAGTTAAGTCAGGCAGCAAGGTTGGTTCAGGCTTGGAGGGCCGAGGGGCTTGTTCCTGTGTTTAAGTTTCTTTGTTCTTTGTTGTGAACTGGTGAGATTCGGACTTGTCGCATTTCTCAGCTCAGATCTTGTCCTCAAGTTACATCAAGCTGTAACTTGTAATACGCTCAGTAGGTAATTCAAACCAGCACTTACTGGGTTCAAATTATCAATTAAGCAGAGTACAGTCTGGCCACATAACTCAAGTTACTTTGTGGTGTAGCACAGAATATATGAAATAACCTGCTTTTCCAATTGCTACGCTGTTTAAAACCAGGGATTACTGTTCTATTGGATCTTATTTGTTAATTTGCCCTGTTTGACAATTGTAGACTAGGAGCCCAACTTCAGAAATTATTGGTGAACAAATCGTAAACTAAGACCATGCTTGTAGCAATATATACAGTCGAACAGAAATGTAATCCAGGTTTAAACAATCTAACTCTGATACCAGCTCCCAGCTCTACCCAGCCCCATGAGAGCTGGCAGAGAATCAGACAAAGATTAAAGACTTAACGATATGCAAAGCATCACCGATGGGTCACACACTTCATCCTTTTTACTGCAGTGCGAAACCCATCAACTTTTTCCAATTTTCCTAAAGCCTGGGAGGGAAAGTGCACCCCAGGATCTCTCCAGGATCCATTCATCCTGCTTCAGTCCTAATGGTGACCACCAGCCCCAGTCACTCCCCACCCCTTCCAACTCTCAACACAGCCCACTGATGTCAACTTTTCTCTCCCCTGATTGCCAAGGTCCATTCCCCAGAATCCCCATCCCCCGTATTCGATTTATTATCATCACACAGGGAAGGCAATGGGCAGCAAACAGAATGAATGAAATGATTAGGAAATTCCGCCATGAGGTTCAAACAGGACTGCTGCATCACCTCGCTCCCTATATTGTTGATGCTCATTCAATTCAGCAAATGGTCAATAAAATAACCACAAAATAAGTAGTGTGCGCGCGTGTGGGGGTGACAGCCCTTTGTGAAACACTGAAACTAAAACAAAGTCTTGAAAGAAATTTAACCAACTAAACTGAAATATCTTTCCCGTGGGGAGGAGGGGGGAAAATGACGCACCGACCAGCAGTCTTGGAATATGTCAGAAAAAATGCTGGAAAAGAGGGGCAGACAGTTGGGTCTGCCATTCTCCCTCCTTCCCTCCCTCCCATTAACTATCCACTGCCTGGATGTATCAATGGCCAACTTAAACCCAGAAACAGGCCAACAAGGAGGTTCTTCCCACCTCCTTGCCAACCCACCACACCCATCCCCTCCACACCAAGTATATTGCTTTACATGCAGAAAGTTAAAAGTTTATTTATTAGTCACAGTAAGGCTTACATTAACACTGCAAAGAAGTTACTATGAAATTCCCCTAGTTGCCACACTCTGACGCCTGTTCGGGTCAATTCACCTAACCTTTTAGACTGTGGAAAGAAACCGGAGCATCCAGAGGAAACCTATGCAGACATGCAAAATCCACACAGACAGTGGCCCACGCTGGGAACTGAACCCAGGTCCCTGGCGCTGTGAGGCAACATTGCTAAACTCTGTACTACCACGCCATCCCATGTGGCCTTGGAGGCTTAACAATATGCATCACATGACAATAATCTAGGCAATACTTGATTTCAATCGAACAGATTGGACAAAATATGCTTGGGACGAGTTATCATGCAAATAATCCACAAGGTGAGTATACACCAAGATATCAACCTTGCTTTTATTTGAGCAGTTTAATTACAAAACAAACAGACTGCTAAAGAACTGTAAATGGAGGTTATTGTTGCTTAATGTACTGTAAAGTAAAACATGAGACTTATACACAATGCAAGTTCTATTTTAAAACTTCACTAGCAACGATGCAAATGGGCATGGCTGTGGCTATCAGCTGCTCACTGTAAGTTTCCATTTAATGCTGGTTATCAACATGAGCATCAAGTGCTGGAGCACAGCACAAGGACACTAGTTTGAAAGGTTATATTTACTATGTATGGTACATTACTGAGCCATCACAAAGAACATTATGGAAAAATTTGAGCCACCCTATCACACAAGATTGAAGGTTACAAGGACGGGTACCTGCTGTTGGAGCAATAAGTGGTGTGCGGATCAAAATTGAACAGCATTGGTGTGAGACAAGACAAATATCCAAAAATGTCACTCAATTACTACTAGGAATCTTGTTTTTCCCAGGATTTCACCAACTACCGTCACCATCAGGAAGAGAGAGTGCCCAAATCAGAGCAAACTGACCATCACCTTTGACAGTTCACTGAAAAAATTCAAAGAATTTTAATTAAGCCTCTACATGTACAAGTTTAACTGGTCCGGACAGAACAGTCTGTTGAGGGGCTATTACAGGAACATGATAAAGAATTTCCCCAATGTAAACATGGGAAGTTCAGAACCAGGGGGTCGATAGAGGGTAGACCATTTAGGACCAAGATGAGGAGAAATTTCTTCACCCAGAGAATGGTCAACCTATGGTATTCGCTACCAAAGAAAGTACTGAGGCCAAAACATTGCAGCAATTCAATGTAGCACTTGAAGCAAAGGGGGTCAAAGGATATGGGGAGAGGGAGGGAGGGATATCAGGACATTGAATTGGATGATCAACCATGGTAAAGCAGGCTCAAAAGGCTGGATGCTGCCTCCTGCTCTGATTCCTCTATGTATCTATGTAAACTCTTGCTCTGGTGTCTTTCTCTCATTAAGAGAAACGTAATTTGAAACTAACTTACTCCATTTCTTTTTTCTCTGCTTCCTCCTGGGTCAGGTCTTCTTCAACGCTGTAGTCCAGAATGGAGCCCACTCCAAACGAACGGTTATGCCGAATCAAGGGCTTGATGTCATCTTGGTCCTTTCCGGCCACAAACTGTCCGTAAAAGGTCATCCTCATGACTTTCCCGAAGAGCCATTTTCCCAGCACCAATCTGCTTAGATTGATGAGCTGTAAGAATAACACAGTGGCCTTTACTGAACAGCAAATTTTCCTTCCCAAACAAACATAAAGACTTTTATGTCGCCCATATACCTCAAAGTCCTGCAAAAGGTATTCTCCATGGTGAGAAAGTCTGGCTGATGTGAAGATAGATAGATAGATTCTGGTGTTACCATGAGGCTCTTTGCCCAGTTCCACATATCCCACACCCTGCTGGTGCCCATGAACCTGATCCCGCCACTGGCCACCTTTTAGCCACCACCTCCTCAGCCATTCCCCTGCCCCCCTTGCTCCCGATCACTCTCATTCCCCCACCCCAGTGTTGTTGTCCATTTCCTGGTCATCCATCTCCAAACCAATATGAATGCATGCAAACTTGTGCAACCCTGCCAGTATCACCGCCTCCAGCCTATCTCCCAGGCTATTTTGCTATCAATGGATTGTACTCCAGCACTCAGTAAGAATTTAGCAACACCAATTTATAATCCAACCGATTTATTTGATAGTAAAAAAGCGAGCTTTCAACACTCTGTGTCTTCCTCAGGCAAATGCAGTGTTCTGGTCTGCAATAGCACACATCAGCACAGACAGTCAGAGATTGCTGATTAGAATGCGAATCCTTACATCTAACCTGCTATTCAAGTGTTAAAGTGGCTAACAATGTGTGTGAAGGGAATCCTGAGCATTGTTGGAGAATTGTGTATTTTCTCCAGACAGCACAGTAAGTGAGGTTTTTTGCTAACCCAGGCAAGTTACGGGGGTTACAGATAGTGTGTCATGAAGCCAAGATCCCTGTTAAGACCGTCCTCATGTGTGCGGAGCTTGGCTATCAGTCTCTGCTCAGCGACTCTGCGCTGTCGTGTGTCACAAAAGCCCCCTTGAAGAACATTTACCCGCAGGTCGGGGGCCGAATGCCCATGACTGCTGAAGTGTTCGCCCACAGGAAGGGAACTGTTTTGCCTGGTGATTGCTGAGCAATCCAGCAGCCAGAGTCATTGTCAGTGGAACTGTCAGTCCAGTTAGAGGAGTTAATGCCCAGAGGAACTATAACTCAACATACTGTCTTCAGATGATAGAATCCCTACAGTACAGAAGGCCATTTGGCCCATCTAGTCGGTACTGACCACAATCTTACCTAGGCCCCATCTCCGCAACCCCGCATTATTTATCCTGCTAATCCCCCAGGTATGAGGAGTAATTTACCACAGCCAATCAACCTAACCCACATGTCTTTCAGGCTGTAAGAGGAAGCTGGAGCACTTGGAGGAAACCCATGCAGACAGGGGGAGAACGTGCAAACTCCTTACAGACAGCGACCTGAGGCCAGGAATCAAACCTGGGACCCTGGCGCTGTGAGACAGCAATTCTAGTCATTGTGGCACCATGCCACCCAAGCAGGGAAAAAAAATCTAACCCTCTGAAAGCGGCTGAGAGCATTAACAAGGAGGCTGATTGACTGGGAGTGAGAAAACAACTGAAATATGATTCACTGCTTTCCTGTAGTGTAATGTATACTCAGCAATAGCAGAGTCACTGCTTCACACGGATTTTAAAGGCTTATAAACTTTTCACAATTCGGGGGTGAGGGAGAATCAATTCTTGCACAAGCTTTCAGAAACATTGAGGAAGGGGGGATCGGGATTCCTCTGAACGTTTTGTAACACTAGCAAAAAGGAATGTGGGTGTGTGTGCCCTTGCACCAGTCACAGGGCTGAGACCACCCAAACGGGGGAGGGGGATGGCTGCTTCCAGGAAACTTCAACGATTCTTAGAAAGAGCAATTCTTAGAAGGAACAAAAAAGACGGATTGAAATACACTCTATAATAGTGAATATACACAATATAGAATTCCCCATCCCCACCCCCACTATCCAAGTTGTAAACACTGTTCTCCAGATATTTACTATCTGAATCTGAAGAGTGGCAGACTGAAGCACATGCAGCTCTCCCTCTCTCCGTCTCCCCTCCCCTCACCTCCTTGTGCCTGTCCACCAGCACGCTGTATGAGCAGAGGCGGAACACCAGCAAGCTTCGCACCAGCTCTGCGGTGCTCTTGCTGCGATACGCTTCGCGGTGGTTGCTGAAGTCCGGGATGACAGGCGCGGTGGTGGCAGCGGCGGCCGGGCTCCGGACGCTCCCCAGGGGAGGCAGAGACGGGGTAGGGCGGCTCTTCTGCTTGGAGGAGGAGGCGGCAGCGGTGGAGCAGAGCCTGACGAAGGGACGGTGCGGCCGGAGAACAACACGACTTGCCATCGGGCTGGGGAAATGAGAATGGGATGGGGGGCAGTGGGGAGATGGAGAGTGTCTGAATCTCTACCGGATCACACCACACTATCTCCAACTCCAACCTGCTTCCGGGAGGGGCGAAATTGTAACAAATTACTACCCAATCGTGTTTAGGGCGCCAAGTTTCCATTCACAAAAGGAGATAGCCGAGCTCCGCCCACAATATTTGTTACCATCCCCTCCCCCACCCCTCCCCTCCCCCAGTTACTACCAGGGACCCCCAGAGATGTAACAGTACTCTGAGCCCTGGTCACAGTGCCCAGGCTGGGGCAGGGCTGAACTGTGACTCCTTTCTGCCAGTTAGGATGACACTTTTTAGTTAAGATCAAGCCCAAAAATGGTGTTTATTGATTTAGCTTATCAGCTTGGATCTTTTTTTGATTTTAGTTGTATTTATTAGTGTCACAACATGTGTCATCCTAACTTTTTTTAAAAAAATACTGCATTCTTACAAAGTGATGTGGAGATGCCAGCTTTGGACTGGGGTAAACACAGTAAGAAGTCTCACAACACCAGGTCAAAGTCCAACAGGCTTAACAGGTGATGTTCCACCTCTGCTCCAAAGAACAAATTCAAAATCCAATAGGTCCAATACATTGAGGGAGAATTTAGCGTGGTCAATGCACCTAACCGACATGTTTCCCCGACTGTGGGAGGAAGCCAGAGCACCCAGAAGGAACTCACGCAGACGCAGAGAGAACATTGCAAACTCCACACAGATAGTTACCCAAGATGTGGAGATACTGGCATTGGACTAGGGTAAACACAGTAAGAAGTCTCACAACACCAGGTTAAAGTCTAACCAGTTTACTTGATAGTAAACCCACAAGCTTTCAGAGTTTGCCCCTTCGTCAGGTGAGTGGAGAGTTCTGGTCTCAGACAGAACATATAATAGCACACACAGTTTACAGAATACTGATTAGAATGCGAGTCTTTACAGCTAACCTGCTCTTCAAGTCTTAAAGATGCAGACAATGTGAGTGGAGATAGCTTTAACCTAGTGTTGTGAGACTTCTTATAGTGACCCAAGCCAGGAATTGAACCTGGGTGCCTGATGCTGTGAGCCCGCAGTGCTAACCACCGTGTGGACAACGTGATTCCACTGGATTTTAAATTTGATTTTTGGAGCAGGAGGAAATGGATTTGGGTTTGCCAGGTTCACTCTGACTTTGTAAGTTTTAAGGATGGAGTTTTTTTTAAAAAAGTTAGGATGACACGTTCATCAACTAACCAATTTTACAAACAGTAACTTCTGTTTCTTGGGGATACAAATGGTAAGCTCCGTGTTATGCATGAGGCCAAATGACCAAAGCAAATTACAGTGTTTTGCAAGAGGGTGGCATGGTGGCACGGTGGTTTAGCATTGCTGCCTCAAGTGTCGGGGACCCAGGTTTGATTCCAGTCTCGGGTCATTGTCTGCATGCGACTCGCCTGCTGAAGGAGCAGTGCTCCAAAAACTTGTGCTACCAAATATACCTGTTGGACTTTAACCTAGTGTTGTGAGATTTCTTACTGTGTCTATCCTAGTCCAACTCTGGCATCTCCACATCATGTGTACATTAAGTGAGCCATTCAGTCCAATGGGGTTCTCCTCCTCTTGATTCATTATGATTGAATGGTCTTAGACAATGACCTTCCCCATTGTGCCTCTGCAGCAGCTGCTCCAAGCTTTAATGCATCCCACAGTCCTGGGTTTTGGAATGTGCCAGTCTACAACACTCGGTCGGAAACAACTTTGCAACCAACAAGTTTTGGGCTGACCAAAAAACATCTTTCACCAAGTGATAATCCTCTAGCACCTGCTGATGTTTATCTCAGACTGCGTCCCTGGAACAGCCCACAAAACATTGATTCTGTGTCACCAAGCTACTTGGGACAAACCTCGACAAAAACCACCTCATCCCTCTCTGGACCTTCTTTGCAAAGGCACATTTCACAAGGAGGTGGACAGTGCTCTCTTCCATCACCGCCCTCCCACCTGATTAAATGCCCTGGTCACCAAGCTAGCCATGGGGATGAGCATTAATTTCTATCCACTGAAGTGTTTTCACCTTTTCCAATACATTGACCACTGTTGAACTCTTTTAGACTCCAAGAAAGAAAGACTCACATTTATAAATCACTTTTCACAGCAACCAAAAGAATCCCAAAGGCTCATAACATGCAATATTCATGCCTAATTTAGTTTGAAATAGATTTTGCAACTCTAAAGTTTTAAAGTATTTATTTTTTAGTGTCACAAATAAGCTTACATTAACACTGCAATGAAGTTACTGTGAAAATCCCCCTAGTTGCCACACTCCAGTCCCTGTACACTGAGGGAGAATTTAGCATGGCCAATGCACTTAACCAGCGTGTCTTTCAAACTGTGGGAGGAAACCAGAGCACCCAGAGAAAACCCACACAGATATGGAGAATGTGCAGACCCCACACAGGCAATGACCCAAGCCAGGAGTAAACCTCAGTCCTTGGTGTCGTGAGACAACAGTGTTATCCACTGTACCATTGTGTCACTTCAAATTACAGGCATTAGGGTGACATCATTGGTCGGAGGTGAAAATTGCATGCAATAAAGGGACAGTGTTCATGAAACGGATGCTGTGTCACAAATTTAGAAAGCTACTGCAGAGCATTAAATAGGATCTTTTATGCTGAGGATGGAATTAAAAAGCAGCAGGCTATTGTCACAGTAATCACCAGGTCCATGCAAGATCCTCCAACTTAGTGATCTTCTGACCCAGGATATGGGCATCACTCTAAGGCAGTTAAAGTTTATTTAAGCTGTGCACCTGCTCCTTCGAGGCGGGTTTTCCCCTGTGGGTAGAAACTGTGGCATGTTTCTAAGGAGGTATGGCCCCAGCTAGTTTACTATGCCTGCATGTGTGCCTTTAAATGTTGCTGGTGTCTTCGCAGCAAGTGGCAAGATTTTGAAACAGAGCTTGAGAAGGCAGCTTACAGTAACCAGTCCTAGGGAGGTCTGCAGAAAAGATTGGTGCCACCTTGGCACATATACAGAGATATTCCAGTATAAAAGATAGATAGGTAAACATGTATCATTGTGATATCGCCAAGGAGCTTCTGGTACTCTATCACTGAGAGGGGCATTATCCACTTATCGTGTTGGCTACCTCTCTCTGAAGGTAGAGATAAGATGCAAAAGAACACATCTGTGCATCTAGTCTGATATCCCTTTGTTTGTCCTCTTTTCCTCTGAACACATAGATGTAATGGATTCCTGGTGGAAAATTTTCTGGCGCCAAAAAAGGACATACAGAGCAAAAATAAGCAAATAAAGGAATTTGACATTGAGGTTCAGAAAGTCTCCAGTTCCATCTGATGTACAGTATGGGGTTTTTGCATAATAAAATAAATAAAATATCACATAATGTTGTTTCAAAATTAAAATCCCCGGGCCTAAAAGGAGTACGCATATGAAATTGGCTAAGGGACCTGATTAGACCTCAGTAGTCATATTGTGTGCAATTCTGGCCACCATATTTTAGGAAAGACATCAACGCCTTAGAGAGAATGCTGAAGAGGTTTAAATCCCTCCAGGCCTACTTTGGTAGCACCTCCCAAACCTCTACAACCTGAAAGGAGAGGATAGAAGTGCTTGAGAACTCACCACTTCTCAAAATTACACATCATCCTGAATTGGAAATATTTCACCATCATTACTGGGTCAAAACCCTGAATTCAATACCTACCAGGATGAAGGGCATACCAGACAACTGCAGCAATTTAAGAAGACAGTTCACTGACACCTTCTTAAGGGAACTAAGGATGAGCAATGAATACAGACCTTGTCAATGATGCCCACATCCTATGAATGAATCAGGAAAGCAATAGAGTGGTGAGACTATGGGCAAGATTCTCTGGTCTTGTCTGTGACGGGACCAGTTGTCAGTGAGAACAGAAAATTTGGTATTCCAGCTAAAATTCTATTCATTCTCGGCGGCACTGGAAAATTCCAGCTGTGAAGAGGACAGAAAATGTCTGCCTATGGAGCTTATCAGTATATATGTTACAAAAGCTAGGTTTTATATTTTGGATGGTATGTTTTGATGCTGTGTTTTAATATAGGGAGTAATGGAGGAATGAGCTTGAGTACAGCAGCCACTCCAGTGACAAACCTATCGGGAAAACATTGTGAAAATCAGAGTCCTGTCACCCAGTCTTTCAGAAATTAGAGATCATATTAGGAAATTAGCTCAGTTTGGTGGCTCAGAATTTTACTGAGTTATTTAAGGCAGTAACTTGGGAGTAGGAGCAGTGTTGCTCCAAGAAGATAACGCTGGTATACAGAAACTAGTCTGTTATTCCACCAGAAAACTTTATAAGAAAGTGCTCAACTACTAAGAAAGGTAAAAACAAATTACAGAGATGCTGGAATGTGAAACAAAAACAGAAAATGCTGGAAAATCTTTGGCTAGAATTGGCTAGAATTGGCTCGGAATTGGGATGGGCGAGGCTTGCAAAATGGCATTCTTCCTTGACCTCAGGTGGGATCTGATGAACTCCAGTTGGTGAGGTGGTAAAATTCCAGCAGTTGGTTTCTATTCTCTCTCCACAATGCTGTCTAACCTGTTGAGATTTTCCAGCATTTTCTGTATTGAGAAAGAGACTTTGTGTAAAGCACAGAAAAAGCTGGAAAATCATCAGTATTTTGCCTTTAGCTTTGAGTAATGAGTTGTCTTTTCAACAGTTTCAGGTATATGAAACTAATAATCAAGGGGAAATATTTATTTATACTGGCTATATTTCTGACTTTGGGGTTGTATGGTGGCGCAGTGACTAGCACTGTTGCCTCACAGCGCCAGCAATCTAAGTTTGATACCCGATTTGATTTACTGCCTGTGTGGAGTTTGCATGTTTTCCCTGTGTCTGTGGTGGTTTCCTCTGAGTGTTACAGTTCCCCCACCCCCACCAAATTATATTTTCCATCTAACGGAATTCAAAACTCACAAGAATTGTCAGCAAATAAGTCTTGACAAAGTTACCCAAGCTGAATCGATTAGGCAATCTTTTAGGATATCGAAACCCTCTGTGAAATTTACTCAATACGTGGAAGCAGATTTACTGTGATGTATAATGGAAGGCCAAGTTATTAGCAACAATACAAATTCTCATCAGAGGAAGAACTTTAAAAATCAACATAAAACAGATTTGCAATCTTAACTGAAAAAAGTCTCACAACACCAAGTTAAAGTTCGACAGATTTATTTGGAATCGCAAGCTTTCAGGGCGCTGCTACTTCATTATGTGATGAAAGAACAGCACTTTATTGAAATTTCAGACTGAAAGACTGTTGGACTTTAACCTGGTATTGTGAGACTTACTGTGCCCAATCCAGTCCACCATCAGCATCTCCACATCAATCTTAACTTCATGGATTTGGTTGATACAAGTTAAACATTATGATGCTGCCAAGATGGATGGTTTAATAGTGAAATGTGACAGCACAAGGGGAAAATATCACCGTACTAAATTAGTTATTGATATCTGTAGAATGTAGTAAATTGATGTATGGTTTGGACAGCTCGTCACTATAGTAATAATGTTTCAGGTTTTAGAGGGAGTGTTGCAAAGGTTTTATAAGATTGTTATATTTTGGAAGAGTGTTTTAATATAAGGTTTAATGAAGGGGTCATACAACCTGTCTTGAATTCCACTGAGGGCATCTGAAGTGTCGAACAAACGAGAAGACAGGTGAGAGTCGTACTGATTTTTTCCGTGAACTGTGAGTTGCAGTCTGAAGGCACCTAATGCAAATTAAGTGCCAGAATGCGATTCTCACCAGTAAGGGGTGGGGGGGGGGGGGGGGGGGGGGGGGGGTGGAAACAGAGCTTGACCTCACCTGTGAAACTGGTTGCTGAGCTCTTGAGCACCATTGCACAGGTACTCCGATGTGCCTGATAACTCGGAAATTGCCTGCCACCGCACACCTCCCTTTACCTCTCATGGACATTGGGACTACCCCTGCTGATTGCCCCCTTTGTCCATCTATTACCCCCACCTCTGCCAATTGCAACCTATACCAGTCTAATCTCCTCCTCTCCCTCACCCTCAATCAACCAATCACCCCCTGTGCTGGTCTAGACTCCCCCCGCTAATCGCCTCCTGTGCTGTTTTACCCGCTGCCCATGGACATCACCACCCCACCCATTGATCACCACCCCTGAAGAGTTTCTCCCCTTTACACCCTGATCACACCAGTCTGCAGAATTCCCTTCCTCCCTGATCCCTCTTGTCTGCAGATTTCCCTTCCCTCACCAATTACCCCACCTGCAGAGTTCCCTTCGCTCCCTGATCATCCTTCCTGAGCGCAAAACTAACTTCACTGGTAAAACAGGGCCAGTACAACCGAGGACATGTTTCTCATTCTTTCCTCTTGCTAATTGAAGCACCTTGTCTCACTGAAAGACGGGCAGAACGAATTCACAAAATCACACCCACGTGTTTTGATGGTTAAGAATCAAAGGGAGGTCCAAGTTGCTTTATTGAATAGAAGGTGTAAGGAGTTTGCACTTGTGGACCAAGAGTGAAATACCTGTGCTAACCTTGGATCTACAGCAAGGCTTGAATTTCACTTAAGAGTCAGGACATTTCACAATTCTTCGAACCCGAAGACCGAAAAGAAAGTGCCCTGAAAATTGGGATATTCCTTCCAGTGGTACCTTCTCTGGGAATTGGTCTAGGAGACCCTGCAATAAGTGCAGAAGTTTCTAAATGCAGTGACAGTCTGGGCGGAAGACCTGTCTTGATGTCCCACAACTTTTTCAAAGATTTTCTAAACAGCCATAAAGCCAAAAAAAGACAAGTCTCAAACCTCCTCCCTTCACAACAGCTCACCACACATACATCCCATGCCCCAAATGTGCCAACCTATGCCACTTCATGCTCTTTATCCAGCCCCATGACCTTGCCTATCCTCCATGACTACATATGTTCTCCATCCACCATCTATGGTTATTGAGAACCCCATATCAACTTAGTGCCAACTCATGCCAACCTTGTCCCACACCAGGACCCTTTGCTATTATATCTATCATGCCAACTCACCTAGTATTCACCAGGGACCCGGGTTCAATTCACAACTCAGGTCACTGTCTGTGCAGAGTCTATACATTCTCCCTGTGTCAGCATGGGTTTCCTCTGAATGCTCTGGCTTCCTCCCACAGTCCAAAAGATGTGTTAGTTAGGTGCATCGGCCATGCTAAATTCTCCTGCAGTGTATCCGAACAGGTGCCTGAGTATAGCCATTAGGGGATTTTTATAGTAACTTCATTGTGGTATTAATATAAATCTACTTGTGATACTAATAAACTTTAAACTTTATGGGCAGAACTCAAAAGCTACGCTGAGATAAAATCAAATCAAATTCTGAGTATCAATTGCAGACTTTAATTTTTAACATTCTCATTCATAAAAACTCGCTTACATTCATTAAACTACCTAATTGCAGATAAGAACAAACATTTCAATCAAATGCTTAATTTCTGATGAAAAGAAACATTGGTATTCATCATCTCTGTTCAAAGAGTTTAAAACCAATTGAAGCTGTCAATCAAACTGAAATAGAATATACTCCACTGTCATAATGGAAAGTTGTGAAGTCAGTCATGCAGCATAAATGTAGAAATGTTAATCCTCAGTCTTACATCAACAGACAGAGTGAAATAGCAAACAATGATTTTTTAACACTCAAGTTTGTTTTTCTCCAAAAATGTTAAAGGGCAGAAGTTTTAAATACCTTGGCAGCTTGACAGTTTCTTTTGACAGCTGTTTTTGATACTCATGGCAGTTCCTCAGTTCTTATGAAGTTTAAATGCTTGCGTGGACAGGTTGGGTTGAATGGCCTGTTTATCCACATCCTTGGAATCAGTTTTTACCTGTGTGCTGATAACACCCAGATTGATATCATCACTGCCTTTCTTGACATTTGTAAGTGAGCTAGGCATCTCAACATTCAACTATTCTGCCCAACAGTTAGTTGTTAAGTTATAATGTAACCTAAAATCTAGGCTTCTGAATTCATGATTTCAAAAATTTTAGGCAGCACAGGGACAAAAAAAATCAGCATTAAAATCAGCCCTGGTTCTCAGACTTATTACCACGTGGATTTCACTTCCCCAAATGTCGAAGTTCCAATTCTGAGTTACCCATCACTTTCTGAATTAGAGTTTCAGATACAGATTGTAGTAACCAAAGACTTCCCAACTTATGCCAATTTCCATGTTTCACCCATACTTGTCTCAAATTTGGTTTTTAATCCATAGATCTATAAACATGGACAGGGATCGCGTGTAGAAGTGGGAACATCGAGGTGGCGGCACGGGCTCGTTGGGCCGAAGGGCCTGTTTCCCGTGCTGTTTTGATCTTTGTTCTTTGTTCTTTGTTCATTTTCTCTGTTATCATTGTCTTTCTATGACCTGTTCTAATTAGAGGTTAGTACAACATTGCTAATTTGACCAATAAACTGAGTACAATCAGAATGAAACATGCATCAATTGCACTCTCCTGCTCATGAATTGGTGAGACAAATAATATTCAATGCAAAAGTTAATTCTGGACATCCTGGCTCCTAATATCTGATTGCCTCGTGCCCACATTTTTACCAATACGAGTGTTGCCTCAGCACCAAGATGATGTTCTCTCTGAACAGTCCAATTAATGCTTTTGCCTAACTTTATATAGTGGAATGTGTATTCAGCAGCAGCGAGATGAACCAACTACTTATACAAAAAAATTATCAACAATTTTCAGCTTTGGTGCTGATTGTCTCCTCTTGGCTTTTGCTGAATTATCAGAAGTTTGTGCCATTATTTAAAGTTTCTACATTCTGCAGGGACTGATGTGGCACACGATGAAAGCCTTGGTTCTGCATCCAAGGATTCTTTTTAGTCCACTTGCTCACTTCAGTCATGATTGCTGTAGTTTCTGTTTCCCTTGGTCTGCAGGGAGTACAAACTGTTCAAAGACACTGGAGGAGGAGAGGAAGAAAGGCAGTGTGTGCAATGTCTCCACTTCCTTAAAGATATGTTTATTGAAATCTGCCAATTATACAGACACAACTGCGGCTTCCGACCAGAGTGGAAATGGCATTGTCATATCTGAGAAGCTGACCATACTTACATAGAGACATACATAGAATATAGAACATAGAACATAGAACACTACAGCACAAACAGGCCCTTTGGCCCACAAGTTGTGCCGATCATATCAGTACCTACCAGGCCATAGAACTATCTATAACTCCCAATCCTATTAAATCCCATGTACTCATCCAGAAGCCTCTTAAAAAACCCCAGTGAGTTCACCTCCACCACCACTGACGGCAATTGATTCCACTCACTCACCACCTTCTAAGTGAAAAACTTACCTCTAACATCTCCTCAGCACCTTAAACCTGTGTCTCCTCATAGCGACCATTTCAGCCCTGGGAAATAGCCTCCGAGAATCCACTCTATCTATTCCTCTCAACATCGTATAAACCTCTATCAGGTCATCTCTCCAGGGAGAAAAGACCTAGTTCTCTCAACTTATCTTCATAAGGCATGCCCCCCAATCCAGGCAACATCCTTGTAAATCTCCTCTGCACGCTCTTAATAGCTTCCACATCCTTCCTATAGTGAGGCGACCAGAACTGCACACAGTACTCCAAGTGGGGTCTGACAAGGGTCTTATAAAGTTGCAGCATTACCTCCCGACTCCCAAACTCAATCCCTCTATTAATGAAGGCCAGTACACCATATGCCTTCTTGACCACATCTTCCACCTGCGGGGCGGATTTAAGAGTCCTATGGACCGAGACCCCAAGATCCTTCTGCTCCTCAACGCTGCCAAGATCCTACTCTTGATATTATACTCCTTCATCCCATTGGTCCTGCCAAAATGGACCACCACACATTTATCCACGTTGAAGTCCATCTGCCACTTCTCCACTCAGTCTTGCATCCTATCTATGTCTCGCTGCAACTTCAGACATCCCTCCAGACTATCCACAACACCACCAACTTTTGTATCGTCGGTGAACTTACTAACCCATCCCTCCACTTCCACATCCAGATCATTTATGAAAATGACAAACAGCAAAGGTCCTAGAACATACATAGAAAATAGAAGCAGGAGTAGGCCATTCAGCTCTTTGAATCTGTTCCACCATTCATTATACTCATGGCTGATCCTCAAATTTAATACTCTGATCCCGCCTTCCCCTCATATCCCTTGATCCTTTTAGCTCCAAGAACTATTCCTAATTCCTTCTTGAAATCACACAAAATTTTGGCCTTAACTATTTTCTGTGGTAGCGAATACCACAGATTATTTCCAAGATGGTGCCGGAGCGAGATGACGTCTTGCAAGCTGTGCACAGCATACGTCCTAATTCTATCTTTTACTCTTGTTCTATGCTATGACTATAACACTACATTCTGCACTCTCTCATTTCCTTCTCCATGAACAGTATGCTTTGTACAGCACGCAAGAAGCAATACTTTTCACTGTATCTTAATACGTGTGACAATAATAAATCAAATGAAAGATACATCACTCTTTGGGTGAAGAAATTGCTCCTCACCTCAGTCCTAAAAGGTTTACCCCTTATCCTCAAACCATGACCCTGAGTTCATACCATATCCATGAGTATTTAAGCACCCGGTCCATCCTAGTTGGGAACCAATGATAATTACAATATTGCCCAGTTTGCCATTCATTGTTCCGTAGAGGATATTGCTGAGGCTCTGTATGCAAAGAGAGGCAAACTTGTTTCACATCCTCCACTCAGAGCCAAGCAGGTGGACCTGGCACATAGCTTCACCAGGATATGGTACCTTGCTTTGGTGCAAGGTACCATTGATTGCGTACGTATAATTTTGCTGGTATCTTAAGTCAATGCAGAGCTGTTCTGCAATTGGAAGGAATTCCATTGCCTTAATGCCTTAATATTGATGTGCAATAATTTACATTACATCATGAATCTCAATGCCCAGTATCCTGGCAACGGGTTACTGTGCTTTCATTCTATGATGGTTGTCATGTCATCAACATCTGGGCCATAACAACAAACCAAAGGGTAACCTTTGACAACAAGGGTTATCCACTGATCTCCTACCTAATGACATCAGGCACACATGTAATGAAAGCCATGCTGCCATAGAATATGATTGCACTAATCATTAAGGTGCTTAAGCAATGCTTACATTGCCAGAATTGTAAAAATATGTATGTAATATGGGTCTGTTATGTTGCAGTGATGGTGACTCATTGATGAGGTCATAAGGCTTGTGTGTTTCAACATAAGCACTTATTGTGATTGTAGTGTCTGTCCCTTTAAGAAAGCACAGCAGAAGAGGGTCACCGATTTTGATGCACCAATGGGAATTGAGTGATCACCATACACGGTGGAATCCTCTCTCATGCAGAGTCATCGAGCAGTTACATAATAAACATGTAAGAAGCAGGACTCTGCCCCAAGCAGCCATGGGCTACAATTCCCTGTAGTTGATTTCTCTCTATCAGTAAACACCTTTTCTCCCAAATGAAGCTTGAAGACATAACAGACTATAAGATGAAGGCATGTAAAATTACCAGCTCCCTGATGAGTTCAATGCATTCTATGCCTATTACGATCTCTGGACAAATATCACTGGCCACGCCTGTAAGTGCTGGAGGCACATAGGTCACATACCTCCCTCCCAAATAAGGGATTGAGGCACCTCTGTGTCTGATTGAAAACACAGTTTGACCAGAAAGTGTCCTTTATCCTGAAGGTGGCTAATATCCTGAATATTCCAGCTCCTGTAGCCATAGCATGTTTATATCTGTCCAATTTCTTTTGAGAATGCAGCCTGTTTGTTTCAGTGCTTGTCCAATTATCCCAGTGTGCTCTTGGTGACCCATTTGGCCACATCCAGTTTTACAAGCTTTTTTTCTTCTGTACCTGTCTTTTTTTTTAACAACAAAAACAGAATATGCAAGAAAATCTTAGCAGGTCTGACAGAACCTGTGGAAAGAGAATAAAGCCAACTTTTTGCATCTGTTTGATCCTTTGTCAGAGCTAAGATCAAAGAAAATCAGAAAATATTTATACTATGAGGATGAGAGGTGGGGATGCTGTAATAAGGCAAAGAGAATGTAAATGGATGCAGAAGGCTGAGACAGGTGTCCATTAAGTGATCACAATGGCATCTCCTCCGTGATGGCACAGTGATTAGCACTGCTGCCTCACAGTGTCAGGGATCCAGGTTCGATTCCCAGTTTGAGTCACTGTCTGTGTGGAGTATGCACATTCTCCCTGTGTCTGTGTGGGTTTCCTCCAGGTTCCATGTCAGTATATACACCTGTTCAATCTCAGGGGTGGTATCGAGGTCTTGATGTGCCACACGAATCAATGCTAGGGCTTCAAATTTTTACAAGTTACATAACTAACTTTGATGAAGGGTCTGAAGATATGGTTGCTAAATTTGCTGACAACACAAAGATAAATATGAAAGCAAATTGTAAAGATGATGTAAGGAGGCCAAAAAGGACAAAGATGGGGTAAGTGAATAGGGCAAAATCTTGCAAATGGAATATAATGTGGGCAGATGTGGAATTGTCCATTTTGGCAAGAAGAATTAAAAAAAAACATGTTATCGAAATGGCGAGAGTTTGTAGGGCTCTAAGGTGCAGAGAAATCTGAGTGAGTACATGAATCATACAAGGTTAGTATACAAGGACAGCAATTAATTAGGAAAGCTGATAAGATATTACCATTCATTGTGAAGGACATTGATTACAAAAGTAGGGAAATTGTGTTTCAGTCGTCTAAGGTGAGATCATATCTGGAATATTGTTTTCTCTCCTTATTTAAAGAAAGATATAAATGCATTAGAAACAGTTCAGAGAAGTTTTACGAATTAATACCAGTTATTGGGAAATTGCCTAATGAGGAAAAGTTGGAGAAGTAAGTTTTGTATGCAATAGAGTTGAGAAGAGTAAGAGACAACTTGATTGAAACCTTTAAAATCCTGAGGGATGTGAATAGGGCGGATGCGAAGAGGATTTTTTTCTTGTCAGTGCATCTAGAACTACAGGTAAATTAGACAGAAATGAAGAGAATATTTTTCTCTTCGAGGATCTTGCGTCTCTGGAACTCTCTTCCTCAAGTGGAAGCAGGATCTTTGAATATTGTTTGGGCAGGGCTAGGTAGATTCTTGAATAACAAATTGGGTGAAAGATTATCGGGAATAGGCAGGAATGTGAGGTCGAAGTTGCAATCAGATCAGCTATGGAGGAACAGGCTCAAGGGCCCCCTCCTACTCCTCATTCATGTTTGTACAATGATGCAGGCACATATTAGGGACCACTCTGGAGGAACCTTGCAAATCATATCATAAGGTATCTCAGGAATTCTTGTGATCTGCTACAAGGTGTACAACTTCACCATCATCAGGGTACTGACCTTGCTGCCAGAATTGGGTGGAGAGCCACTGACCCCAAGGTCAACTTATTCCGCTGCACTTTTCAGGACTTAGTTAAAAGAAAGTGAAGGGGTGGGTCCCACAACGTCACGCTGCCAGGTTGGGATCTGAATTAGCCCAAACCACTTGCAACTTAGGTTTTAAAAGTTTGTCCCCCCACCTCCCTTTTTATAAAGAGTGACCAGAAACAAATGATTAAAAACAGAGCCCTGCCCCCATGGAACGTACCCTGGCAATGCATGAGTGTCAGGAGACAGTGCCCAGGCAAGGCAGGGGGTGGTGTCCAGAAAATACCAAGGGGCAGTGGCAGGACAATGCCAGGGAACTGCCCTTGGAAATGTGCTCATTTGCACGTCTCTAGTGGATTCTGCTCACCATGCCCACATTGTGAAGGACCTTTCATGATTCACGTCAGCACGTCCTCATGACATGATGATTATATTTACATACATCGAAAAGGGGGTCTCAATGTTGAATGTCATATTCCTGTTATACCAATGACAGGGCAAAGAATAAGCATGATGGGAAATCCCATCGATGTAAACCACATTTTGGGAATCCATGGGACTTCCTGCACTCCTCCCCTCCCCCCATTATCCTCGCTCTGCTGCTGATCAAAGCAGTATCCTTTTGGCAAAAATACTACAATGAAAACATTCACAAAGCAAACATCCTTAGCTAACTTTACGAACAAAACCATCCAATATTCCACACAATAACCAGCTAATTGTCTTTAATTCCCATAGTGCCTATCTTCCTTTTGTTTTCGCCTTTCCTAGTGCTCCAAACTAGATTATTTTGCAGGACACCTTCAAGCAGCACTTGCCCTGGAAGTCCTGGCATTGAACTGCACCAACTCGGTGTAAATAGAAGCACTCTGGGTCGTCTGGCTGACAGGTAACTGACATGGCACTGGTTGGGTGGCAGTAGTGGGGAGGCAAATGTTGTGACCCCTGAGGGAGGGACAGCAGATTCACTTTCCAAAGAGTTGCTGATGGGTTTGTGCCTCATCAATTCTAGTAATTTGAAGGGTGGCACAATGGTTAGCACTGCTGCCTCACAGCGTCAGGGACCCAGGTTCAATTCTGGCCTTAGGTGATTCTCTGTATCTGCGTGGGTTTCCTTCAGGTGCTCCAGTTTCCTCCTACTTTCCAAAGGTGTGTGGGTTAGGTAGATTAGTGTTGGGGGATTAGCAGAGTAAATATATGGGATTGCATGGATAGGGCCTGGGTGGGATTGTTGTCAGTGCAGGCTTGATGGATTGAATGGCCTCTTTCTGAACTGTAAGGATTCTATGAATTTAGTGGAGAATATTTTATTTGACTTCTGTGGGAGTGTGCAAGCCCCTGGAACACTGATATCCCAATCTAGAGTGACAACAAGCTGTGCTGACATGACTTCACTTGTAGCTCCCACTACAGAACTTAAATTTGTGAAGCTTCTGCTTGAACTGGAATGGAAACCATTTAATAGGATATTTAACGTTGACTGCTTTGTCCAATGATGGCAATGAGCAGGCAGTGCAAAAAGAACTGCATCATAGAAACCCTACAGTATAGAAAGAGGCATTCAGCCTGTCAAGTCTGCACCAGATCCTACCCCATATCCCTCTAACCTATGCACCTCAGGACACTAAAGGGCAATTTTAGCTTGGCCAATCAACCTAACCGACACATCTTTGACTGTGGGAGGGAAACTGGAGCATCTGGAGAAAACACACATAGACACGAGGAGAATGAATAAACATCGCACAGACAGTGACCCAAGCCGGGAATCAATCCAGGCTCCCGGAGCTGTGAAGCAGCCGTGCTAACCACTGTGGTGGCGTGCTGCCTGCTTTGGAAGAAAAGGGCACAGGTTAATCACACATTGTGAGCTGCTTGCCTGCTTTCAGAGGCTATCTCTTCCATTGCTCTTTTCTCAACTGGAGTAATGTCTCGATTGAGTGAAACTATTATTTGTAGATTACTCCTAGCAGAGTAAATATGACTGACCGGACATACTCATTGGAATTCTACCGCCCCACCACCATGAAATCAGAATAGGCGAGGGACAGATAGTTGAAATGTCTGTTGAGCTTAGGTGAGGTTTTCTGGTCTTGGGTTGAGCAAGGCCATAAAGTCCCACCCACTGAGTTATATTTTCAGAAACTTTAAAAAATTTTTTATTCCATCCTTAAAGTTGCAAAGCCAATGCTCAATATGAACTGATTGATCAATGTGGCAAGCCAATAGAATTGCCCCCTAAGTGAGTACAGGACCCGAGACCCATCAGCCTGGATTGCACACACAATCTTCTTCCTAATTGCTGATGACTATCATTTGAACTTGGTTGGAGTTACTAAGTGCTGGCTGGTTTATAAAACAGGTGCTAATTGGGTAATTTTTGTGGGACAGTACATGTGAACTTGTTGCACTCACTTTCAGGAAGGTGAGGCATGATGTACGTCAACACATTGTAGGATGGTTCAGAGACCAAGGGAAGGGGTGTACAGATTCTCAGGCATTACGCTGTTAAAGGAGGTCTTGGGAAGTTTAAATGTTCTATTCTCTTAGGGTCTACCTTGTTCCTATGTCCCACCTGCTTCTCTCTCCTGCAGAAATTGGTGCTTAATAGTCTTGTTTATATGTTTCCTGCATGATTCCATGACCAAGCACTCCCTTACTCTTGTTATTTTCATAAAGCATCAAATAAAATGAAATTAGATACCAAATAATATTTCTTTTTATAGATGGTATTCTTAGAGAAATGACCCAGAAAGTCCCCTAATGTTTTTCAAGGGTCCTCTTCACACATTGACCATAATGACCATGAAACTGTGAGATATCCTTTGAGGCAATGCTTGGAAATGACATTGTGTTGACCTCCAATTAGCAGTTTACTGTTGGGAGACAGCACTGGCCAATTCTTTAATGAGTGCTGACAGGTGTTTTTAACAAGCAGCCGTTGCTAAAACTGACTTCAACTTCTTTCAACTAAGGTGACATCTTGCATTAAATGTGAACTAAACCAATGATTCAGTTTAATGCCCCTATTTACCTGCCTAATGGCAAACTACTTTCATGAATAACACCCTCATTGTACCTTTCAGCTCATGTGTTTAAAAAGAGCTGAGTGTGTACACGGTTCTTGACTTAAAATATGAAATATTAGAAAATCACATTTGAAAAGGGAACATTTTTCAGCTGGCGTTTCTTCATCAAAAATCATTCCTATGGGTATCAATTCTGGAACTGTAAAGTTATTAAAAAAGAGGGAGTATAGCCTTGCATGAAAAGATCACAATCATTGTGCATCAAAAATCACATCCATGAACTCACTGGGGCCTAATCAAAGTTATTGGGGAAAGGTGAGTTCCAGGGGTCGTGTATAGATTATGGAATGTCTGGATATTTTTTTCATTGATTCTCCACAAGGTAAGAACCAAATCTCAACTCAATTATGTAGCTTTCTATGATCAGTGAACTGACTTAAAGATTCTTCGCCTCATTTTCTGATTGATTAATCATAGAATCCCTACAGTGCAGAAGGAGGCCATTTGGCCTACACCCCAACCGCAGATCCACCCAGGCCCTTTTCCCATAACCTCACATATTTACCTTACTAATCCCCGATACTAGGGTCAGTTAGCACAGCCAATCAACCTAACCTGCATATCTTTGGTCTGTGGGAGCAAACTGGAACACCTGGAGGAAACCCATGCAGAAACAGGGAGAACACGCAAACTCCACAAAGACAGTGATCCAAGGCCGGAATTGTACTGGGTCATTGGCGCTGTGAGGCAGCAGTGGTAACCACTGTGCCACCCTGCCACCCACAACCCAACTTAACACAATGCTTTCATTAATCATAGGGCAGCAATAAATCTTTAGCTTTTACTGGCACTGTGTTACTCCTTCATGTAAACCCCCCCATCTCTTGCTCCTTATCATTGAAGGCCATTCTTTCAGCTTCTGCAACCCTTTGTAATTTCTTAGAATCATAGAATCCCTATGGTGTTGAAGACACAATTTGACCCATCGAGTCTAAATCGACTCTGAAGTGCTTCTTACCCAGGCCCACCCTAGATCCCAGTCCATAACCCTGTGCATTTACCACGGCTAACCTACACATCTTCAGATACTAAGGGGCAATTTAGCATGGCCAATCCACCTAGCCTGCACATCTTTGGACTTTGAGAGGAAACTGCAGCACCCAGAGAAAATTTACACAGTTGTACGGAGAATCTGCAAACGCCACACAGTCACCCAAGGTTGCTAACCACTGTGTCACTGTGCCACCCGTACATTCTTCCCTACATTAATGTTCCTTGGCAAATCTCCCACTGATTTCAAAACCTCATTTATTCTCTTTCATTGAGGAATTTACTAGCTATAGAGAGACTGCAGCAAAGAATCATCAGACTGAATACTGAGATGGCAGGGTTGTCACATGAGCAGAGATTGGGTCAACTGTGCCTGTTTTCATTGCAGCTTAGAAGAATGAGAGGGGATCTCATTGATGTGTATAAAATTCTGACAGGGCTGGACAAAGTCAATGGAGAGATGTTGTTTCCTCTGGCTGGAGGAGTCAAGAACAAGGGATCACAATTTCAGGATATGGGGTGGGTTAATTAGTGCTCAGATGAGGTGAAATGTTTTCACTCCAAGGGTGGGGAACCTGTGAAATACTCCACCACAGAAGGCCACAGAAGACAAATCACCTCATATATTTAACAAGTGATAGATTCCTAGACTCTAGTGTCAAAGGGTATGGGGAGAGAGTGAGAGCACAGTGCTGAGATAGAAGAACAGCCATGATCATGTTGAATGGTGAAGCAGGCTCAAAGGGCCGAATGGTCTATTCCTGCTCCTATTTTCTCTGTTTGTATGTATGTTTCCTATTAATCTCCCATGATATTTTACCCTTCAAGTTTTCTAGAAAATGTTTCCTGCTCCTGATGAAATATAATGATGTTATATGTGAAAGGCTCTATAGAAATGTGAATCATTGTCCCATGATTTATGCACTTCACCTTTAACAGCTGGGTGAAAGAACTAAGAAAGGTCACTGACTTAACTCCTCGGGCAAAGAATTGAATGAAGAAAAAGAGATTACTCACAAATTAAGACAAGCAAAAGTGGACAGATTGGAGCAGCCTTGAAAAGGAAGGATAAATTCATTCCTTTTTTTGCACTAATGGTTCATCCGATGGATCTACACTTGGTTTCCTTCGACTTATCACCTACGAGTTCCCCCTCAGTAACAACATCAGAAAACACGATGGCAGATTCCAGTTAGATGCAGCACGGTGACACAGTGGTTAGCATAGCTGCCTCAGAGTTCCAGGCACTCAGGTTCAATTCCAGCCTTGGGTAATTGTGTGGAATTTGTACATTTTCCCTGTATTTGTGTGGTTTTCCTCTTACACTCCGATGATGTGCAGGTTACATTGATTGGCCATGCTAAATTTCTCCTCAGGGAGATTAGTAGGGTAAATAAATGGTTAAGACTTGGATGGGATTGTCATTGGTGCAGGCTTGGTGGACCAAATGGCCTCCTTTTGCACTGGAAGGATTCTATGATTTTACTTTATGATTCCATATGTGCATCTCTTTCTCACCATTATCTTTCAAGCCTTCCACTATCTGATTGTCACATTATTTGTCAGACATCCAGTCTCGAGGAAGGTGAGGGAATAGAAATTCTCTTCAACTGGATATTGGAAAGACCAAAGCTATTGGCTGGAATTTTATGGCCATTCAGGCCAGCGGGGTTTTCCCAACCCGCTGGGTTGACTAGGTGCCAAATTCTTTGACCTTGTTCCCATATTGTCTTTTCCCCACCTACCCTATTCCCTCCAAGTCCATTTCTCTGCTTTACTGTCTGATGTTGAAGCAGACCGTTTGCAGTTTTGAGATATTGATGTTAATCCTCTAATACTGGCTGCCCTGGCTTCAGCTGCCTCCGCCCTAAGCTCTGAAGATACGCTGCCCCTACCCTTGTCTCTCTCTCTCTCTCTCTCTCTCCAACTTCAAAACCTACCTCTTTGACCACGTGTTTGTCACCTCTTCTAATTTATCCTTCCATGAAATGTGGCTCAGCACCTTATTTTCTTACATCAAGGGTGCTATATAAATGCAAGCTGTTGTTGTAAAATTGCTGGCAGGCCTGCAGTATTCTTTGTGAAAGCCAATTCATCCTGTGATCCAATTAAGGAGAATGAAGAGCAACTTTAACAGACAATCATTATTCCAGATTCTTCTATTTGTTTCAATTAATCTACTTTCTCTCGTAAGTAGAAAAATGTTGGGGGAATGGATTTTTCAGATGCTGGACATGTGGACACCATGTACACTTATGCAATGGGTTTTAAACTACTGAGGATTAAATGGTTTGGGAAGTGGCTGCCTGCTGTGCATTTTAAACTCAGTAACATTTACAAAGCTCGTTTGAAGGCTTGATTCCATTCCTGTAATTTTTATAGCAGGCTTAGGCTGTGCCAGTTCTTTTCCAAAACACTGAGCTCTCTCAAAGATTGGAACTGAATAAATAGCATATGATCCCCTCAAGGCCTCTGTTGCCAGGTAACAACTCCATTTGAAGGTCACCCAATACTTCTTTGAGGAGCTGGATGATTAAAATTAATGGGAAACTCTATCTCAAACAGTGAGTTATATAACTCAGTAGTTGTGCCCTAAAGTGTGGCCCCATTCTCCCATGTTTAGCAATGATGCATCCAGGAACTATCTTCTTGAACTGTCTCTTGGCCCTGAAGGCATGGACTCCCTTTTTTTTTGGTTCAATTACAGATGCACACTCACAACCCTCCATTCACCCAATCAACTATTTTTCATGGTTGAGACTAAGCACTCAGTGCTGACAATGATATTAGATCATATTAGGAACCCAAGCCAAGCACAACCATCATTCATAGGCTTTGTTTGCAACCAGGCCCAAATGTTATAATTCAGATCAAAAGATCCAAAGTGTTCTATGAAGTTTGGCTGAATCATAAGTTTTGCACTTTGAATTTAGCTCAGGTAATCATGATATGCTCCACTTCAAGTATGATTCTAACAACCCACCAGGGAGCTTTAACCCAACAAAGCTTATTGAAGAATATAGTTAACACATATGGAAAAAAAATTAGCAATAACTTTTGCCAACAACTTTTACAAACAAAATAACTGATATTGTATAAAACTTAGCAGCTAAACACCATTCCAATGAAGCAAATCCCAGAAACAAAACTTTTACCACAGGTTTAACACAACAAAGACAAATGCTCACATGTTACTGGAACGGAGTCTTTTATTTGGAAAATTAAAATCCTGACTTCCCAGTCTTATAACTTCTGGCAGCTCTCTGGATACCACCAGAACAGCTTCCCAAAACACCAGGGAGAGAGAGAGAGAGACTCTAAGCAAGCTAACTACCAGGAGCAGATTTTCTACTCTACTGAGGCAAAAAACCTTGCTTTCAGCAGATCTTCCAATACCTGGGAGAGAGAGAGAGAGAGACAGAGACACTGCTTTGTGTCTGATGTCCACTCTCTTATAAAATTAAATCTGCAGCCAGTAGCCAAGCAAAAAATGAAAGCTTAAATTCACGAGGAAGGAGAAAAAGCAGCCCAAAACACATGACCTGCCAACCAGTCTTTCTTCTAATAATGAAGTGTCATAAAACAATCCTAGAAAGTACCAGAGACCCATAGTAAAAATATTTCTTAAAGGTACACCAACATCACACGATGGATTGTAGTCAAGAGTCAGAAATGTGACTGGTTTTCCTCTCTCTCATCCTAAAGTGCTAGTGCCAAATTGCAGTATATCTGTTGCTATTGTAGTTAAGATAGGAGTTATGTGTTGCAGCAGAATTACACTATTTGTCCTTTGACTAATCTGCTAACTACTATTGTGTGGCAGTAATAAATACAAGTAAACTAGGACAGGGAGTTTTCTAGTCAAAAATAGCTAATGGAAAAATACAGGAACCCTGAATGGCTGCAGGCATTGGGAGGGGTTTTTGGAAGAAAGCTTCCCTTAATGCTAACCATCACTGTCAAATATTTGAAAATAGATTTTCTAGCAATCTTATCTTGTCGGGTAACAGGAAGATACTTTGGACAGCCTTTCAGATTTAAAAATACCATTTGATGTATTTGTCTCTCTCTGTTACCAGCAGTTACAGGTCAAATCCCAGTTTTCACTTGTCTTCTTTTGCCACCCATTTTTTCCAACAATGGGTGGATGATTAACATCTTTAAAAAGATGTTTGACAACTTCAGAACCAAATTTGAATATATAAGCGGTACACTCCATGGTACTGGATGTGTACCAGTGTATGATAGTTTCTGGGTTGCTTGTATCCTGGAGAACATGGTTTCATTAATTTCCACTGAAATCAAGTTTGGTAGGTGCGTAACTGACGGTTGATCTGCATTATTTTTCACACTCGCCAAAACCATTTCCTAACAAATAAGGAACTCGATCTCAGTTGCAAGGAGTTTCTGGAATTTTATTTGATCTTTTGAAAGGAATGAGAGTTCAAGAATAACCTTTGCAGAATCCTTTCTCTCAGAAGTGGGATGAAATCTATTGATATAGCTTGAGCATAGAGTGAGGAAAGGTTGGGATTGAAATCAAAGTAAGTTGTACTGTTGTTGTAGAGACTGTTCACAGTGATATTATTACTGCTTAGATATGTTAATTTGTAGAACTTTTCCCTTGCAACCATTTGACTGCCTAAACTTCATTAGCAATGTTCAGGAGATACCATACATCACACACTAATACTTATTGGGTAAGTTCTTAGGAGGTATTCTAAGAAACAGGATTTACAGGCATTTAGAGAGGCAAGGACTGATTAGGGATAGGCAGCATGGCTTTATGAGTGAAAAATCATTTCTTACAAATTTGATTGAGAATTTTGAAGCGGGTAACCGAAAAGGTAGATGAGGGCAGTGCAGTCGATGTTGTCTACATGCACTTTAGGCAAATGCACATTTGACATGTGGGAGCTGTTTAACGACCTACTAATCAGAATTCAGGCCCAGCATGTTCCAATAAGGAGGAAGGAGAAGGATGGTAAGGTAAGAGACTCTTAGATAATGAGGGAGGTTGTGAATTCAGTTAGAAGTTAAAATTGGACAGGGCATATGAGGAATATCAAGAAAGCAATAAAGAACTCAAAAAGCAAGGCCTTTGACAGGATACCTACTGCATGGTAGGCTGCTGCATAAGGATAAATCTCACAGGATCCAGGGTGGGGTAACCAATTGGATACGAAATTGGCTTGAGAACAAAAAACAGAAAGTGCTTGTAGAGGGTTATTTTTCAAACTGTAGGCCTGTGACCAGTGCTGAGCCTCAGAGATCGATGTTGGGTCAACTGTTATTTGTCATTTATATTAATGATTTGGATGAGAATTTAGGAGACACGGTTAGTAAGTTGGCAGATGACACCAAGATTGGTGGCACAGTGGACAATGAAGAAGGTTATCTAGGATTGCAACGGGATCTTGATCCATTGGGCTGACGAATGGCAGTTGAAATTTAATTTAATTTCCTTAAGCACCTATTGCAAATTATTAGCGGCCATCTGAGGGTTTTCTGCCACTGTAGAGGAAACAGGAGGCTAGAAAGGTCACACATTAGTTGGCACCAAGGGGAAACATGATGGTCGCAAACAACAAGAATGTTGCCAGATTTGCTTCCAATGAAAATTGTGTTCTTTTGTCACTGACAAGATACATAAAGAGTGATGTTGTCTGAGATGAAAAAATGTCTGCATGGTGGCAAAGTGGTTAGCACTGTTGTCTCATAGCACCTTGGAGCTTGGTTCAATATCTAACCTTGGACGATTGTTTGTGTAGAGTTTGTGCATTATCCCCCTGTCTGCATGTGTTTGCTCCAAATGGTCTGGTTTCCTCCCACAATCCAAAGGTGTGCAGGTCAGGTGGATTGGTCAAGCTCAATTACCGCCTAATGTCCCAAGATGTGTGAGCTAGGTGGATTAGCCATGCTAAATGTATGGGGTTATGGGAATGGGGCAGAGGGGAGGGCCTGTGTAGGATGATCTTTCGGAGAGCCACAGCAGACTTGATGGTCTGGATGGCCTCTTTCTGCAGTGTAGGGATTCTATGTCTCATGGGACTATTCCCAAATGGAAGCCTTAGTAGTTGCAAAGAAGAGCTACATGTCAGCAAATGAAGGAGTTGAGTTTGTTTCCCAGGAGACCACAGCTGTCCAGCAGCTGGCAGAACTCTGCCACATGTTTGGGCAATTAATCAGTCTTGAGTTCAGCATCACTGGTCACTCCCGAAAACACATGTTATTACCTCTGTAATTGGCAAAGCAAATGTCGCGATTTTTGGATACCAAGGATCATAACAAAGATGCTTTAACTCAATGCACCAGTTACTAACTATATCACATGCCAACATATATTAATAGCAGACTAGGTATACTCATATTAAATCTCAGCTGAGCTTTTGAGTGAATACATGGTTTATTTACATGAGATAGTTAATGTAAAGGGCACAGTGTTACTCAGTGATATAGATATTTTCCTACATGTATTGAAACATGAAATAATGAAGTTGTCGTTCTAAACATGGATCTTAACAGAGATCAGAGACTGGAAACTTTCTCTAACCTAACTTTTCTTGTTAACTCACTGCGGCTACAAATATCAAACACATATTGACAGCTCCTTAGAGTTTGCCTGTGGGTTGCTATTCCAATCTTTTAAGTAGAAGTCTCTGTTCGCCAACTGTTGATCACAGCAGGTTGCTAGTGATCAATAGCCTGGTTCTTTGCTTCAAGTCTTAGGAACAGCCGAGAGTCAAAGTTATAGCAGATGGGGGCCTAACCTTGAATGTTTGATCAGGCGGCTTCTCACAATTTGACTGGTTGTACGTCATGCCTGGTAAAATGAACAGAGCAAGCTGTAAAGTGTCCTGAGGTAGTTCTGAGAAAAAATGCAGGTCCGACAATGGCACAACTGAGGTTGACTTAGTAAATAACAATTGTTGTGGTTAAAATAACCACCTACCTTGAAGAAAATCCAATGACTGACAGCATTGAGCTGATGGATTTTTATTGAAAAGAATATTTGCGTGGCCTTGGGCATTGACCTGAATCATATCAGCAGTAGAAAAAATACAAATTTAAAAGATCAGGCAGACAAAAGGCTATTGCCACACAACCACTTGAGGTAATACCTTCTCAAGCATTGCCAAATCATCAGCTTAATGTTCACCTGGTTCTGTGAACAGTGGCCAGAGGATGGATATGAAAGCACCAGAGGCAATACAGAGGAGATTCTCTGCAACCTCTGCAAGACATGCCGGATCATCGACAAGGATGCTGTCATCTCACATGAGAATACCATCCACCAGGTATACGGCACATACTCTTGCAACTCAGCCAACATTGTCTACCTGATATGCTGCAAGAAAGGATGTCCTAAGGCATGGTACATTGGGGAGACTGTGCAGACACTACCACAATGGATGAATGAGTAACATGTGACAATCACAAGGCAAGACTGTTCCCTTTCTGAGGGTGAGCACTTCAGTGGTCACGGGCATTCAGCCTCTGATCTTCAGGTAAACGTTCTCCAAGGCGGCCTTCACAACATACGACAGCGCTGAGCAGAAATGATAGCCAAGTTCTGCACATATGAGGATAGCCTCAACTAGGATCTTGAGTTTATATTGCACTATCTGAAGCCCCCATGACTTGCCTGGGCTTGCAACATCTCACTTACTGTCCTGTCTGGAGACAATACACATCTCTTTAACGTATGCTTAAAGCTATTTCCACTTACATTGTCTGCACCTTTAAGAACTGGTTAGCTGTAAAGACTCGCATTCTAATCAGTATTCTGTAAACTGTGTGTGCTTTTATATGCTCTGTTTGAGACCAGAACTCAGCACACACCCGACAAAGGGGAAAACCCTGAAAGTTTGTGGGTTTACTATCAAATAAACTTGTTGGGCTTTAAGTTGACGTTGTGAGACTTCTTACTGCGTTTACCCAAGTCCAACACCGGCATCTTCACATCATGTCTCATAGAAGACAGAGGGTAGTGGTGGAAAGAAAATTTTCAAACTGGAGGCCAGTTATCAGTGGGGTACCACAGGGGTCAGTGCTGGATCCTCTGCTATTTGTGATTTTTATCAATGACTTGGAAGAGGGTGCTGAAAGGTGGTTAGTAAATTTGCTGATGACACCAACATTGGTGGAGTGGTGGATGGGTTGGAGGTCTTTTGCAGGTTGCAAAAAAACATTGATAGGATGCAGAGCTGGGCCGAAAAGTGGCAGATGGAGTTTAGCCCTGATAAGTTGGAGGTGATTCATTTTGGTAGGACAAACTTGAATGTCGATTATAGGGTCAACAGCAGGGTTCTGAGGAATGTGAGATCTTGGGTTCATATCCACAGGTGTCAAGTGGAAAGGCTTACAGTGTGTTGGCATTTATTAACAGGATGTTTGAGTTTAAGAACTGTGGAGTTATGTTACAACTATACCAGACCTTGGTGAGACCACATTTGGAATATTGTGTTCAGTTCTGGTCACCTCACTATAAGAAGGATGTAGAAGCATTGGAAAGAGTGCAGATGAGATTTACCAGGATGCTGCATGGTTTGAAAGGTAGGTCTTATGAGGAAAAGCTGAGGAAGCTGGGCCTTTTCTCTTTAGAGTGGAGGAGAATGAGAGGCAACTTAATAGAGGTTTATAAGATGGTAAGAGGGATTGATAGAGTGGACGTGCAGAGATTATTTCCTCGGGTGGATGTAGCTGTTACTAGGGGGCATAACTATAAGATTCATGGTGGGAGACATAGGAGAGAGTCCGAGGTAGATTCTTCACTCAGAGTGTGGCGGGGGTATGGAATACACTGCCTGCTGTGAGAGTGGAATCAGACACTTCAGGAACTTTCAAACAGTTATTAGATAGGCACATGGAGCATACCAGAATGACAGGGTTTGGGATAGCTTGATCTTGGGTTTGGACATAGCTCACACAACATCAAGAGCTGAAGGGCCTGTAACTGTGCTGTACTGTTCTATGTCTATGTCTAGCAGTAGCACCACCTCGCAATCTGAACTCAATGTATTTTGCAAATGTCCTCAAATGCCTTTTCAAACACTGACTAAAAAAGAATTAATGAGACATGGCCTGAGGTGAATTGCTGTTTTTTTTGCACAGTGAGTGAGTGTATAGGGTGATAAATCTCTAAACAAACCTCACTTTCTTCCTGGAGTTTTCTTTATCTTCTTGAAAAACAAGGAAGAACATATCATCAGCTCTTTGTCATATCATCATATCATCATCAAAAACAAGGAAGAACATATCATCAGCAAAAATACCTATGTATTTTTGGGGGTTTTTTCTACGCAAATTGTAGCTACAGAAAAATAACAGTTTGCACCCTAGATTCCAGTCCTAGAACTCCTCTTTGTCCAACTCCGTCTCAGTCTTTACAATCTGAGGCTCCAGTGGACCCAAAATTCCCAATAGGTTCTGTTGGTCCCCCAACTAAATGCACACCAGCAGAATATTTTGGAAAAAGACAGGATGCTAATGGATAACCTTCTCTGCAGACTCCATTGAAATTTCATGTTTTGTTTTCAAATTTATTCTTTTAAGGATATGGGTATTATTAGTTAGGTCCACATTTACTGCCCATCCTTAATTGCTCTTGAGAAGGTGACGATGAGTTGCCTTCTTGAACCACTTCAAGCCATGTGCTAATGCAGACTGAAATAGTGATCCTACAAAGGCAATATTGGGATTAATTTGGGGTGGGCCTCGGGTTGGGCAAGTGGCCTGGCTCTTTAAGAACTAGGATTTTAAAAATGTAGATTTCCACCCTTATTCAGGCTTAAGAGAGTCAGAATTGAGATGGGTAAGAAGAGATGAGGCTTGTGCAACTCTTAACACCCACTGGTGTCAGACATTTTGCCTGTTATGACACAAATGTGCAGAAATAACACACATGCTCACAACAATATCCCTTGGAAACTTATACCAGCAGTGGGGAATGTTGGCTGCACTGCGATTTGACTGTTCTTGGTGAGGTCAGTATTTGTCACTTATCCCTAAGAAGGTGGTGGTGAGCTGCCTTTTTGAACTGCTGCAGTCTATTGGGTACACCCATTATGTTGTTATGGAGGGAGTTTGACACAGCAACAATGAAGAGATGGCAATATGGTTCCAAATCAGGATGGAATGTACTTTGCAGGCGATTTTGCAGTTTGTCGGTTATGTTCTCATACACTTTTTGCTGTTGTCCTTCTATATGGTAGTGGTCGTGGATTTGGAAAATGCTGTAAAAAGAGCCTTGTTGAGCTGCTGCAGCATTCAGATGGTATAAACTGTTTTCACTGTTTGTATCAGCAGGGATAAGTAATGATATCTCGTCCGCAATCATCCTCAACACCAGTGCCTCACAAGGCTGTGTGTTCTCAGCCCCTTACTATACACCTTATACACCTATGACTGTGTGGCCAAAGTCCCATCCAATTTGATGTTCAAGTTTATTGATGACACCACCGTAGGGGGTCAGATCTCAAACAATGATGAAACAGAGTACAGGAATGAGATAGAGAATCTGATGCACTGGTACAATGACAATAATCTCTCCCACAATATCAACAGAAGAAAGGAGGTTGTCATCAACTTCAGGAAGCATAAAGGAAAACATGCCCCTGTCGACATCAAAAGGGATGAAGTAGAAAAGGTTTTAGGTATCCAGATCACCAACAACCTGTCCTGATCTCCTCATGCCAATACTACAGTTAAGAAAGCACACCAACACCTCTACTTTCTTAGAAGGGAATTTGGCACGTCAGCTACGACTCTCACCAACTTTTACAGATGCACCATAGAAAGCTTCTTTTCTGGTTATATAACAGCTTGGTATGGCTCCTGCTCTGCCCAAGACTGCAAGAAACTACAAAAGATTGTGAATGTAGCCCAATCCATCACACAAACCAGCCTCCCACCCACTGAGTCTATCTATACTTCCCGCTGCCTCGACAAAGCAGCCAGCACAATTAAGGACCTCACGCACCTCGGACATTCTCTCTTCCACCTTCTTCCGTCAGTAAATAGATACAAAGTCTGAGGTTACATACCAACTGGCACAAGAACAGCTTCTTCCCTACTGCCGTCAGACTTCTGAATGGAATTACTTTACATTAAGTTGATCTTTCTCAGCACCCTGGCTATGACTGTAATTCAATATTCTGCACTGTCTCCTTTCCTTCTCTGTGAATGTTATGCTTTGTCTGTATAGAGCACAAAAAACAATACTTTTCACTGTATGCTAATACACATGACAATAATAAATCAAATCAAAATCAAATTGGTGATGGAGGGAGTGAATGTTTAAGATGATAAATTGGGTGCCAATCAAGTAGACTGTTTCATTGTGGATGGTGTCAAGCTTCTTGAGTGTTGTTGGAGTTGTACTCATCCTAGCAAGTTGGGAGCATTCCATTACACTTCTGATTTGTGCCTTGTAGATGCTGGACAGGCTTTCAGAGTCAGGAGGTGAGTTATTCACTGCAGGATTCCTAGCCTCTGACCTGCTCTTGTAGCCAACATATTTAAATGAATAGTCCAGTTCAGTTTCTGGTTAATGGTAATAGTGTTAATGTTAAGACTGGGGAATTCAGCAATGGGAATGCCATTGAATGCCAAGGGAAAATGTCTACATTCTCTCTCGTTGGAAATTCCTATTGCTGGGTACTTGCGTGTTGTGTATGTAACCTGCCACTTATCATTCCAAGCCCAAGTATTTTCCAGGTCTTGCTGCATACAGGAATGGAATGCTTCAATATCTGAGGAGTCACAAATGGCGCTGAATATTGTGGAATCCTGAGCAAACACCCGGACTTCTAGCCTTATTCTGGAAGGAAAGTCATCAATGAAATAGCTGAAGATGGTTGGGCCCACAACACAATGTTGAAGACTCCTGCAATGATGACTCGTAGCAGAGGTGATTGACCTCCAAATACCACAACCATCTTCTTTTGTGCTTGGTATAACCCCAGCCAGTGGAGTATTTTCCCCTTAATTTCCATTGACTCCAAATTTGATGGGTCACTTTGATGCCAGACTTGGTTGAATGCTGCCTAGATATCAAAAACTCACATTAAGGCTAACTCTTTTGTGAAGATTAGGGGATTATCGAGGTAAATTTGTGGGATTACATGTATAGGATTGGGATGGGGTGGGTGGGAATGGTGTGGGGTGGGCAGTGGGCCTGGATAAAATACTCTGCTGGAGAGTTGGTGTGGAATTGATGGGTTGAATGACCTCCTTCTGCACCATTGGGATTCTGTGATATCCATGTTTCTGCTAAGGCTGTAATGAGGTCTGAAGCTGAATGGTTCTGGTGAAACCCAAACTAAGCATTAGTGAACAGATTACTGCTGAGTAAGTGCTTCTTGATAGCACTTTTGATGGAGCAATCTTTGACCGAGTTGCATTTGTCCTGCCTTTTGTGGACAGGACATACCCTGGAAATTTTCTCATTCAGGGTAGATATTAGTGTTATAGCTGTTCTAGAACAGACTGTGTAAGGGCACAGCTAGTTCTGTAGCACGTCTTCACTATTATTGCTAGAATATCATGAGGACCCATTGCCTTTGCAGTATCCAGTGCTTTCAGCCATTTCTTGATATCATAGAAGGTGATGGAAATGGCTGAAGACTGATACCTGAGATGCTGGAGACAGTAGGAGGTCTAGATGGATCATCCACTCAGTACTTCTGGCTGAAGATGACTGCAAATGCATCAGCCTTGTCTTTTGCACTGAGGAACTGGGCTCCTCCATCATTGAGAATGGGGATATTTGTGAAGACTTGTCATCCAGTTAGTTATTTAATTTTCCATCACCATTCATGACTGGATATGGAAGGACTGACTGCAGAGCTTAGATCTGATCTGTTGGTTAGAGAATTGTTTAGCTCCCTCTATCACTTGCTGCTTCTGCTGTTTAGTGTGCAATCACCTGACTTTTAGGTATGCCTGGTGTGGCTCCAAGCGTGCCCTCAGTGAAACAGCTAACTCTAACCCTGATCTGATGCTGATGGGAGAATGGAGGATATGCTGGGTTGTGAGGTTACAGATTGTGTTTGAATACAATTCTGCTGTTGATGATGGCCCACAGCACCTCCTAGGTACCTAGTTTTAAATGGCTAGATCTGTTCAAAACCTAACCCACTTACCCCCTGGTAGTGCCACACAACATAGTGGAGAATATCCTCAATGTGAAGGTAGGCTTCACCTGGATAAAAACTGCCTGGTGGTCACTTCTACGAATGTTGTCATGGACAGATGCATCTGTGACAGGTAGTTCAGTGAGGACATGGCTAAGTAGCTTTTGCCTGCCTTGCTGATTCCCTCAGCAAATGCTGCAGACCTAGATAAACTGCTATGTCCTTTAGAACTTAGTCCACACTATCTATGATGGTCCTACTCAGCTACACTTGATTATGGACATTTGAAGTCCTCAGCTTAAAGTACATTCTGTGTGCTTGCCACCCTCAGCACTTCTTCCAATTCATATTCAACATGGATGAGTAGGGATTCATCAGCTGAGGAAGATTGGCAGCCATTGGTATTAGCCGGAAGCTTTCTTGCCAGTGTTGATATAATGCCATGACATGTCATGAAGCTAAAATCCATGTTGATGTTTTCCAAGGCAATTCCCTATTGACTATATACAATTCTACCACCACCTCTGGTGGGCCTATCATGTCAGTGAATGTCTTCCAAACCATGGAAGATGCTCTTGTGGAAAGTCAGTGCAGACTTGATGGGCCAAATGATCTCCTTCTACACTGTAGGGATTTTATGCATACAGGAAGACTATGTAGCGGTGGATATTAAATTTCCTGCAGCCAGTTAGTGAAGAAGGAGACCAGAAGTCAATCTTCATTCAATTTTAGATATATTCACAAAATGAACAATGAACTCTGCTACCCACTACTAGTGTCAATAAGAGACCCTTTATAAGTGTATCTATATATCCTTTTGGATATCATTTATACAAATTGTCATATATTGAAAAAGATTGCATGATTGCTTTAAGAGCTGATCACATGATTTAATAGTGCTGTCAACAGGGTGTTGCCACAAGCTGTTGTTTTACTTTTAATTTGTACTCTGCAGTGCTGAGAACTTCTCTTTCAATAAAACCTGCTGCATGTTAGTTTGGACTACCTGTACAAACCACAGCTTTACTTTTCATGTAAAACCACAACCCTTAACTGAGTTAGAACTTTACACAAATAAACTAATTAATTAATGAACCACCCCTTAAAGTGGTACTGGAATAAAAGTCAAAACTTGAAAGGAAACTTATCAAAATTAATTTAAAATATTTCAGAGGCTGACAGTACACTCTAGCCGCTGCAGTTGTGAAAGGCATCAAGCACCCTTGATAGTATGTGCTCCTTTTCCAGGGACATAACCATGTTCGAGAGGCAGGCAATCAGAATGACTAAAAGTATCTCTTTTTATTTTTTAGTACATCAGTTAAACAAATTAATTTAATTTACAATCTCTTTAAGGAGAACTGTAACAAAAATTAAATTAAAACATCAGAAACTTATCAAATTAAATCGAAGTGACCCTCTCAGGGCTGCTGATGCACTCCAGTTCCTGCAGTGTCCATTGGTCTCAAAAGGCCTCAACTGTCTCAGTCCAAGGGCAAATGTCCTTTGTTGCACAATCTGCAGCAAAAAACAGTAGGAACTGATACAAAATAAGGCTCATGTCAACAAACTGACTCATATCCTGACTGCTCATTCTGCCCAATTTTACACCAGGACATACACACATGAGCATATCTCATGCTCAATCTGGTTCAACAACCCAACACTGGGTCTGGCCACACCACATCAAGTGCCAACAGGTATCAGTTTGCCTGCTAAAAACCACCTATTCATCCCCAAGATTGAAGGTAAATTCCTTAGCTTCTTTTGCCTAGATTACCAACCATCTCCACCTCCCTGTCCCCTCATCTTTATATCCCGGAAGTGCAAGGAACTGGTGTTTTTTTTTGTTTCTAAAAACTGAAGCTATATGTGGGCTGTTTATATTGTCTTCCCCTTGCCTATCAAGCTAAACCCAGCTACCTGCCTCCCTAAGACCTGAACTCACAGCTTTCTGCAATTTTCCTCCTATCATCCTACATGATCTTTCCGAACTTTACCTTGTCCATGGGACCTACCTCCAGTTCCCTTAATCATATTCCTGCTGAACTGCTGACCACACAACTTTACTTTCTATCCCCATGTGAGTTCATTTAGTAAATGGTTCTCATCCTGAGATATTCTCCCTTTCTTTGGAACTCTTCTTATTGCTCCTTCCCCAAAAACCTACGGATAAAAGCAAATTATTACAGATGCTGGAATCTGAAACCAAAAGAGAAAATGCTGGAAAATCTCAGCATGTCAGGCAGCATCTGTAAGGAGAAAAAAGAGCTAACATTTCGAGTCCAGATGACCCTTTGTCGAAACTGCTCCTCAAAAAACCTACCTTTGACCACTCTCTTCTATTGCCAGTCTCCAACCTTCCTTTCTCACCAATGCCCCTCTGGCCAAATAAGTCATAAACAAGATTTTCTATGACTGTGTTTGTGGTTGACTATCTGTCCTCTTCCATTTTGATTCTTCTGCAGTCTTTCACATAGAAAGATTGCACCACTTGCTTCAATTCTTCTTTTCTATTGTCTATTGGTAATTTTGTTTAATCACAAACTTACCGACCCAATCAGAGCTTTCCCAACAGTGGCTTCTCTTCCCATGCCTACACCACCAACTCTGCCACCTTTCCCCACCCCTGAACAATGGCTTCCTCCTCTTCCTCATTAACATAGTGTCCCTTAAAATGGAGTCAGCTTCCACAGTACAAAGATGTGTGGGTTAGGTTGGTAGGCCATGCTAAATTGACCCAAGTGTTAGAGGATTAGTAAATATGTGAGATAATGGGAATAGGGCCTGGGTAGGATTGTTGTTGGTGCAGATCCAGTAGGCCAAATGGCATCCTTTTGCATTCTATGATTTTATGACTTTGACAGCCAGTTTTACCTTTCCGACACTCACTGGACTCCTCCAGTGGCTCTATATTGTCAAACCATTCAGCTGCCATTCCTTTCCAGACCAGCCTTGATTTTCTGCAATTAAACGTCGGAAGGAGCAAAACTGTCATTACCAGCCTCACCGCAAACTTTACACACTTCATTCCAATGTTAAATCTGGGATGGCACAATGGTTAGCACTGTTGACTCATTGTGCCAGAGATCCTGGTTCAGTTCTGGCCTTGGGTCACCGTCTGTGTGGAGTTTGCATATTCTCCTCGTGTTTGTTTGGATTTCCTCTGGGTGCTCCAATTACCTCCCTGTAATATTCTAGCCCTTATGGCATTGTCAAGAGATATTTAAAGTGAACTGCTGACCACAGGTTAGATCGATTAGCCATGGTAAAGGCGCAGAGTTACAGGAATAGGCAGGAGAAGTGCCTGTAAGATGCTCTTTCAGAGAGTTGATGCAGACTGAATGACCTTCTTCACTATTGTAGAGGTTCTATGGATTCTATGCCTTTCCCTTCCATGTCCGTTCTTCCAGTTGAACCAAGCTATTCACAACATCCTTGTTGTCTCTGACCTGAGCATCTGACCAAGTATTCAATCAATGACAAAAAACGTACTTCCTTCTTATTCCATGTATCACCCATCCTTGCCTGCTTGCCTTATCTCATTTGCTGCTGAAACCTCATCTATTCGTTTGCAGCTGTCAAGTGCAGTAGACTGGGGAAACACAATATAGGGAGGCTAACCAGTGATGTAAAGATAATGGATTATTATGGAGAATTCCTTTTCAGGTATTCCAATCCTGTCTCAGTCTCTGACCTGGGAAACAGTGAGGCAAATTCAAAGCTTTGGCATCCAATTTAGTCACCTCATAACACAGACAAGCAACTCCAGTAAATCTTCACCCAAGTTTAATCTACATGATGCAGGGCAGTGAAACATTATTCCTTTTGCTGGGCTTATCTATCCAGCGTCCTCTGCTGGTAACTTTCAGACTGCAATGAATTGCAAACTACATTATAACCTGATAGTGGTGCTGTCCACCTCTGTTATAGCATTCTCTGGTTTACTCCATCATAGTTAGAGAATGTTTACCATGCATATGAAGCAGCAGCAGCAGGATTCTGGTAGACAATGACTTAGATCATAGCTTTACGGAGGTTAGCTAAAGTGTTGGTTAGATCAGGGTGATTTCAAAATAGATTCACTGACCACTTCTTGCATTTCACCCACAGGATAAAACAATAAAAACGGGAAATAAAAATACCGGTCTGAGCTGTATTTGTAAACCTTAAAATGGAGCAACCGTAAAAATGGAGAAATAAAAATGTTGATCCAAGCTGTTTTTTGTTTCTATTAAGAGGCTACAACTTTATGTTCTTCTGAGCAGACAAGGTGGATATCCACCAGAAATAGTAAATTTGAAAGTAGTTTTACTATGAAATAAATCGGTTGGATTTAAAATTGGTGTTGTCAGACCTCTTACTGTGTTTACCCCAGTCCAACGCTGGCGTCCCTACATCATAACCACCAGAAGCCAGTAGTGTCCATCAAAAATGTGCAGATAAAGCTCTGACAGTCATCACTGGAACCTGAAAGTCATCTTCTTTCTGAAAAGAAAAACAACTACTGGTGATCATGTCTTTCCTTGTGGGACACTACTCCAAGCTCCAGCAGGGAAAATTTTAGCTTCTTTTTCTCTTGGCTTATCTCACTGCCTCCTTTTTCCAAAGCAATGGTGACAGTCTACTGAAACCCCCTCCCCATGAGTCATCTGGCTGTCAAGGATTACCCCAACAACTCTGTCCTGCTGCCCAATATCGGTAAAATGATAACAAAAATCTGAGTTCACATAATAATGGACTCAAGAACAATTTCTTTGCAGCTGCCATGAGACTTTTGAATGACCTTATCTCACATTAAGTCCAAAGATGTGCAGGTTAGGTTGATTGGCCAAAGTAAATTGCCCCTTAGTGTCAGGGGAACTAGTGGAATAAATGTGTGGAGTTTTTGGGATAGAGACTGAGTGGGATTGTGGGCAGTGCAGATTCAATGGGCCAAATGGCTTCCTTGTGCACTCTAGAGATTTTATAATTCTATTACCAAGTTGATCTTTCTCTATATCCTAGCTATGACTGTAATATTAAGTTCTGCACCATCTACTTTCTTTATCTTGTACTATATGCTTTGTCTGTATAGCATGCAAGAAACAATACTTTTCACTGTGTAGTAATATATATGACAATAATAAATCAAATCAAATCAAAGTTGCATTCCAGTCTGCCTTCCTTCGACTGCTGTATCAGGAAAGAAAATGACCAGAGATCTTCAGGTGAGGCTTAGGTTTGATATCTCATGCTGTTGCGGCCAGGTTCATTTCCCACCCACCCCGAGGGGCTACTCATTCAGAATAAAACATGTTCACATTTGATAATAATGAACTAGCGCCTTTACCTTGTGAAAAGGGCCAAATGTGCTAGAGGCTGTCGTAAAGCCTCTGGTGGATCAAAAAAGTGTGACAGAGTGAAGGTGGGGAATGGCGACAAAGTGTGAATGAGTAACATGTGGCATTGAATGATGCCAGAATGAATGTCAGACACTGACTGTAAGTACATGTAAATCCCTGTTCTTTATTGCCTCAATTGGGTTGATTTAATTGAGCTAACAACATAATTAGGAAAAGCGTATCCACAAGCATGTGGCAGATGGAGCCAATGGAAGGGGAATGGTAAAGTGGATAATGAGATGATGGTCAGAATGTTGGGTAGATGGGTAGAAGAATGGGCTAATTGTACAACTCAGAGATAGTGGAGCAATGAAACCTTAATCCCAATTCTTACGATAAGCCTTCCACATTAATGTACCTATGAAAAGAATAGCTAATGTCTTGTATCAGAACCATACCAGCATAGATTTATTTTAAATCTTGCTCTTGTAGCTCTATCCCACAGCCGTAATAATAAACTTAATATAGAGACTAAACACTTATCCTGATTCTAACTCCAAACTACAATTTCAATCCTAATGCTCGTGTTACTCTAATTCTTCTCCTATCCATCCATAAACCTAACACACATGCTAATCCTCTCTCTATCTTCAGCTGTAACCCAAACTTTAGCCCTTGTCTTAAAGCCAACTATAGTTTCCCTTGCCATCTTATTTCATCTCCAGAAATCTCTAGGAAAAGCAAGCTCCGCAGTCCGGAACAAATTATCTCTAAAATATTGATTTTAATCAACATGGAAGTCAATGATTATGGGAGTGGGCAGGATAAGCGGGGCTGGAGGTGGGGGTGAGGGGGGAGTATTGATTGAAATCACAATCAGATCAGCTGTGATCATGTTGAATGCTCAAGTGGCCGAATGGCTGCAGTTATGGACGGGCTATGAAATAGCCTCTTGGTCAAACAGGGGGCTCTTCATCATAGCTACTGCTTTTCTGCCCAACTTGGTTGCCATTAACATTAGGCTTACTGAGAGCACAAAGCATACATGGGTGCTTTTCAAATTTGACCTTCACTTGTAAATATTTCACATCACATTGGTTTCACTTGTGTGTGCATCGTCGTGATTTGTTGAGACCAACTTAGTCAGAGGGCAAATCTACTGGCCGCTTCATGGCTGACATGCATTGGTGGTTATAGAGGAGTAAGGGACACTTCTTTATAGTGGAAGAAACAATGTTGTGTTTTTTTTTTATCCACTCTTTATTGAAAGTTTAGGTTGGTGTCCAGTGTTGTACTCATTACTCTGTCAGGCACAGTTGAATTGCAGGTTCTGCTATGCATTGTTGCACCAGATCATTCTCAACATGGATAATTGAAATATTGTAGGTGAATTTGTAAAGCCCCTGCCAACCAACGCCCTGAGACTGGCATACATTTGGATAGCACTGATCTCACCCTTTAAGTTCCTTATTTTCTTATCTTGAATAGCTGGTCACATCACTCTCCCCCAAACACTGGGCCCTCTCCACTTCACTCCTTCATGCTCCCAACCCCACCTGACGTCTTCCCTTGGACCACATTGCACCTCTTCTGACTTCACCCTACAACCGCCTCACCACTGATCCACCCTTGCTAGCCCTGAGCTTCCATGCAAATTGGAATTCTTCTGCTCTGTTCTGTTGTGCTGTAAAATTCAAGAAGGGAAATCTACTGACCTCACACAAAATTGTGCAAAGCCAACTGTTGGAATTCCATATTTAATATAATGAGCATTCATGGTATTTATGTGCAACAAATAGGAACTCCCACAGATCGGCATGAGACCCAGTCCACAAGAAAACATGTCCCTGAATTAGTCCCTAAATTTGAACGAATTGTTGGGAAAATTTCAGTTCCCTCCTAATCAAGTCATCCTGCCCATAATGTTTCCAGCCCTTTGTAAGCCCCGTAAAATCCCTCCACTTTGCTTCATAGCCCTTAACTAGCAAAAATCCATCAACTTTAGATTAAAGCACTATTATTGTATATTTTATATATCTCAGATATACTGTGCCTTTAAGATTTTTTTAAAAATTATGTTCTCGGCAGATAGTTTTTGTTTTGTAGCACTGGCTGCCTGCATAGAAGTCCTTTTATTGCTGCTTCAATGTTTTAAATTGGGTTTTGTTTATTTTTACTCTGGGCTTCATTCAGCGTCTGGGATTTTATGACATTTTGAATTGTTAGAGGGAAAATTGATTCACACGTCAAGGTCAGGTGGTCCCTCAATCAAGGAATCTAAGGATTCACTTTCAGGTTTGATTCAAAGTCATAAGATCTCCTGGTTTTCAAGTTGCAGGCAATGGCATTATGCCTACCTCGAGGTTGGCTGGAAGTTACAAGATCGGGAAGTGAGAGTTTTAATTCTCCAGCCAAAGGACTACATTCCAGAGTTTTAAAATGTCTCCATAATCACAAAATCTCTACAATCATGCATATCTCTGCTTCTAGAAGCTTCTGTGATATCAGTTTCCTTTGCGCATCCAGGCTTAACTAGTCAAGCACATTGAGTAAAGAACAGTTAGCAGACTTATAATCAAACACAATACAAATTGAACACTACCTTAATTAATTGATCATCAATCATCATTTCTGCGAAAGACCTTTAAACTTCTATCACTCTATGTGTGAAGAAATGTTTCCTGATATTTCTCCTGAACGGCCTGACATTGATTTTAAGATTTTGTTCATTTGTCTGAGATTTATCCACCTGTGCAAAAAGCTTTTCTCTATCTACTTTATGAATTTGTTTCAAAATCCCCAGATCTTGAGTCAAATTTCCTTCTATGTTCCAAGGAATACAAGTTTACTTCATCAAAACATTCCTCCCAATCTAACCCTTGGAACTTTGGTAGCCAGTGTGAAGTGAGCTCACAGCTCGTCCTTTGAGAGTAGCCAAAGACTGTTTCATTTTCCTGCCCTCACATTCTGCTCATACATTGCCCCGGGTGTGCTTTGCACTTTTTTTTTTGCAAAAATATACTGTATTCATGTAAAATCTAAAAGGCACATTACAAAACATTTGCAATTGTTCTAACAGTAAAGTTCGATGATTGGTACATTTCCTCCAGAGCTCAAGATGTACTTTGAGTTGTTTCAGTCCCTTGATGAGAAAATTACATATATTTCAATAATTTATTAAAGAAAGCAAAATTCTTTACTATATTGGTTATGTTGCACTCTAATGGTGCTTCAGTAAACTTACACAATTAGAAATATACAGAGGGTCCAAGAAGTTTTTAACTGGTTACTAGCCTTTGGCCTACACTAGCTGAAAGGCAATGGCCTTTCCCCATTGCGCTTTGGCCCCGTGCATGCATGCATCCCTCAGCATGTAATCCTAGACCCCCCTATATTTTATCCAAGTAAAGAAAAAGAATTCAAAGATCTACATGGGCAATATTCCTGAGTACCTCTGGTGTGGCCCCTACTGACATTATGGTTATGGTTTCCAATTTCTGAATGTTCCAGAGACGGTAAGAAAGTCTCAGCTTTTTAAAAAATGCATCTACGGGATGTAGGTGTGGCTGGCTGGCCAGCATTTACTGGCTTGAGAATAGTTGAGAGTCAATTACTTTGCTGTGGCTCTGAGTCACACGTAGGTCAAACCTGATAAGAATGGCAGATTTCCATTCCTAAAAGATATTAGTGACCAGATGGGCTTTTTTAACAATCAGCAATAGCTTCACAGTTATCAGTAGATTTTTACTTCCAGATTTTTTTTTTTAAATTGAATTCAAATGCCAGTTTCAAACTCAAGTCCCCAGAACATTAGCTGAGCTTCTAGGATTAATAGATGAGTGATAATACCACTGAGCCATTTCAGCTCCTGCTTTGCTTTTCCAGTGTCTTGCCTCTGCAGCCTGCACCAACAGCACCTCCTACAGGCAACTTTTCACATCCTGCTCAGTGTTCAAAGAATGAGTGTATAAAAACATTGTTTTCAGCTAATTAGTGATTCTAACCTAAGATGTGTTTTCTTCTCTGACCACTCTGGATAAATCCTGAGTTTATATTCATAGGACAGAAATAGAGAGAGGTGGTTGCTCCCTTCCATTAAGTAGAGAAGATGATGACAACTATTCATTTCAGACGGTGCATCTTTTAAATGATTTGTCTTCAACCGACTGTTTCCAATAATTGCAGGTTTCTTTATTAATGTATCCTATTAATACAGACAAGGTAGCATAGGCATTATGTACTGCACCAGTTTGGGTGGCTTGGTGGCAAAGCCCAAGCTTTGTCTTATTGACAGGTGCTCTACACATATTTCAGTTGTTACATTCCCTGAAATGAGGGGGAAATACATCTTCTCACAGTTAGTAATGAGAGTTATGCTCACAGTGAGGTGTGAACTCCTTCTGTTTAATGGGTAATGCTCAGCAAGCATTGAACAAGGCCTTATACCTGGTCATTCTGGTAGCAATTTGGAAATTCACCAGGAACAATACCACAGATTGAAATTTGCTAAAATCTCCTGGTTCAATTGGCCGTCCCTCCTCTGCATAATGGAGAACACTTCTTAATCTCCTAAATTTGACCAACTGTGTTCTGTACTCATGTTACAGTATCATCTTGCCAATGATATGAAACATCAGTACATTCACAGTTATTTGAACCAATAATTGGGTTTATGTTTTGGACATGCCAGTGTTAATCAGCCTCCCAAACCTAAAGCAAACTAGAGAATAATTTGCTCCAGATTTACTTGCTTGGGTGAGAGTTGTGTACCAGGAGATTATTGCTAGAATCATGTTGATGTCTCACTTTCTAGATTTCAGAGGAGTGCTATTTGCTCTCAGATACCAATTATTTTAGTCAATATGAATTTTTGTTGGTACTGCTATTATAGGATCCAAGCAATGATAAAGTGACCCTTAGTTTTAAAACAATGTATTTGTTTTAGAGAGTTAAATATCAAAGGACTGATTAAAAACTCACACAATGGGACTGTAGGCAACCTTGGAGAATAATGGATGCTTTCGCACACGAGTGCTGAAGAGACAGATACTGAGCTACTCAAGGATGAGAAGAATCATCACTGAATGTGATATTGAGTCACATTCTGTAACACACTATTCCAGACCATTCAAGAACAATTTAGAAAATGAAGCAGTAGAACAGGGCAGCACAAATAACCATTAAAACATAAGATATAGGAAGAAAATTAGTCCATTTGACCACTGAGCCTGGTCTGCCATTCGATCATGTTTGATGTGATTTTCACCCCCCTTCACCTGGCTTTCCCCCAAGACCTTTGATTCCCTTACCAATCAAGAATCTAACTATATCTGTCTTAAATGTACTCAATGATCTGTTCTCCACAGACTTACGTAGCAATGAATTCCACAGATTCACCCTCTCTGGGCCTAACAAATTTCTCCTCAACTTGGTTCTAAAGGGTCATCCTTTTATTCTGAGGCTGTGCCCTTGGATCCTAATCTCTACTCCTAATAGAAACATCTTCTCCATGTCCACTCTTTCCAGGCCTTTTAGTATTCAATGAGATTGGTTCACTAAAGGGAGGTGCGAACAATGTGGCATACATGGAAACATTAATTCCCGCACAGCTTTTGCAACAAAGGTTGTTGGAGTAGACACAATACTGGGTTAGGGAGTGTTTTCTTGTAAATGTTATTACGCATTTCTGTGAAATATATTGATGGAACCAGCAGCCTAGGATTGCACAGTTACGGTATGTGTACCTGGCAGAAATGAAAGGATTATATCAAAGCTTGAGGGCAATGTCAATGTTGAAATTTTGCTTTGTGCACTGCTGGCACAAGCATTTCTGGACATAAAAGGAGCAAAAAATTAAAGGTGTGACATCTAATTTGTGCTTTGTTTATGTTTTCCAGTAGAGCTATGCAGGAAGTGGGTGGAGGAAGCAGAGTCTTGTATTGGACTTTACATTGTTGATGGCGAGGTCTTTCCAGTGTGCTATGTCAGTGGTCCGAGCAATGTAATTGCTGAGCACTTGTAGAGCCTGGAGCACAACACACTTCCACAGTTTCTCAGTCACTTGTATACTTTACAAACTGTCCTGTTGTGTTTTGGACATGTAATAGTAGGAAATACAAAGATTTAAAACAACAAGTTTTATTTACAGTGTGTGATCTTTTACATGGCTGCTTTTTCTCTCTCTGTTTCCCGCGCTGGGTCCTATGACACCACGTCCAATGATTAAATTAATAAAATAGAATTTCACTAGAGGTAACACAAATATGCCACATGGCCAAGAGACTGAGATCTGGTGGAAAGCTGAAGTATAACCTTGTTTAGAATACTGAGATATACCTTGATGTTTAAATGAATAAAATTAAAGGTTTTTATAAATAATGGTTTATGATAGCGTACCTGAGTGTGGCGACTGGGGAATTTTCATGGAAACTTCATTGCAGTGTTAATATCAGCTTACTTGTGACATTAACAAATAACTAATAAATAAATAATATTAAGCTGCAAAAATTGAGCGTATCCATGGAATCACTCATAAATGAGCTGTTGTGACTTACAGAGAATTGTGCCTATGACATTCATGGAATGAATTAATAAATAATCATATAGTGGTTAGGGGTCTTTGGTAATAGCCTATCAGATATTTTGCAAATGAAGGAAGATTTAACTTTCACAACAAGTGCGTCAGACAGAGCTTAGTTATCAGAACAGATCAGTTCTTCATGGGGATAGTGATATTTTCCGTTCACTACTTTAGTCATCTGTTCCTGCTGCTACAATCGACATTTTCTCTCCTTTTAGCCCAAGAAAAGTGGACTTCGATATTTATGATGCACATTTGGTTCAGTTATTCATCATGGTTTTCTGCCAAAACTGTTCACTATTCCAGGAACATCCTGGAATACAAAAATAACTTGGCTTTTTTTCTCCACTACCAGCAAGCTCCTTAAATCCCTCCCCCTCACTCCTTCTGCCCTCATCTCTAACAATAAATGTGAGGATTTCTGAAATTTCCTTCATATTCTCTCTGCATCCCCAACTCTTTTTGTCTCCCTTCAGAACTCCTTAAAAGCTGCTCCTTATTCCAAGTTTTAAGTTACCAGTCTTAATTTCTCTCCTTGGTTCAATTTATTTGTTTGAATATCCTCCTGCATAAAATCTTGAGAAATGATTTGCTATATTAGAAGCTCTATAAATGCAAATTGTTGGTGCCTTTGGAATTTTATATTATCAGTGTCCAGTGATTGAGATTGTGTGTATTAGTGTTCAGTAATGAACATGTGTATATTGCTATTACTGTCCTATGAGGAGACGGTATACATTATTTGTGCCTACCAATGTAAATATTGTTATATTATTATCAATCTCAGTGATAACAGTGTATGCTATCAGTGTCCAATGATGAGAATTTATGTTTTATTATTAGTAAACAAATAATACAACTGTTTACTATCAGTTTTCTGAGACTCTGTATATTATTATGAGCATTCCATGTCAGATGCTGAAATCTTTATGTTCTGTCTACATCAGTTCTGGCAGTTTTTTGTGATGTTGTCACCAATGATGTTTTCCAACAAAAATTTGCATGGTTTCATGTTGATTCACTATGGACATCAACAAGTTAACTTAACATAAATTCTGGCCACAGTTCAGAGTGGCATAGTGGTATAATGGTTAGCACTGCTACCTCACAAGTTCAAGGACTAGGGTTCAATTCCAGCATTGGATGATTGTCTGTGTGGAGTTTGCACATTCTCCCTGTGTCTGTGTGGGTTTCTTCTGGGTGCTCTAGTTTCTTTCCACACTCAAAGATGTGTAGGTTAGATAGATTAGCCATTGTAAATGTGCGGGATTATAGGACAGGGGAAAGGGCCTGAGTAAAATATTGTGTCACGGCAAACTTGATGGGCTAAGTGGTCTCTTCTGCATTGTAGGGATTCTATGATTTTTACGTTGTGCTTCACGTTGCTGGAGGGCATAATGCTTGAGGAGCATCTTTTGTCTTGAGTTTGGTAGCTAGATGCAGTTTCTTTAGGATTTGCCTGTTATCCAGTGAATGCTGTTTGTATGTTTGTAAAAAATGTTATTTATGGATCTATGTGCATCATAGCTCTCTGCACAAAGCTGTGCTTCTGCTTCCCACCAGATCTCAGCCTCTTACCCATATAACACTGCATCATAGTCGTATCAGTATCAATACTCTTGATGTTAACTTTTTATTCTCCATGCGTTTTTATCCTAATTACTTATATTCTTCTACATCTCTCCCCAAAGTCTCTGTGTTGTCTTGACCAACCTCCCAGACCTGGTCCTGATTTCATTTAAGTATTAGCTGTATTTTCTTGTCTCTTAATTCTGAATGTCTTCCACTTGCCTACTTGTACAGTTTCTGGTCTTTAATCTTCATCCAATTTAAATACCATGTCCAAGGTTTGTTTGTTTCCTTCCCAATTATATCAAGGTTCTTTGGTTCTTTCTGAAATTTCCCTGATCTCTCTTTGTCATGGAGCTATATGAAGACATATTACTCATGTCTCTTCATGCGGGGGTCAGATCTGTAACCTCTCCCAGGGCAGTAGCACTTTCAACCTCATGCGGTGTGCTGGAAATTAAAATTAGGCACTTGATTGTCTTTTTATAAAAACAGAAAAATCTGCATAAATCATCAAGTCTGGCAGCATCTGTAGAGAGGGAAACAAAGTTAACCTTATTGAAATGTGATGAATATATTTGGGGGTGAGAGGGCTGAATAAAAAAATTATAAAAGTCAGCATCATGGACATAAGACAAAGCAGTTGTTGATAGTGCCATTAAAGACTAAAGAGTGTTTAATGGTGGCAAATGTAAATTTGTCAATAGGAGAACAAAGGTTAGTGCTCACTGAAAGCATAACTGAACAACAGAAAAAGGTAACCACTTGGGGATTATATTGAACCAAATAACAGAAAACAAAAAGAGGGAGGAAGAAGTTCACAGTCTAAAGTTTTGAACTCAATGTTGAATCCAGAAGGCTGTAACATGGCTAATCAGAAGATGAAGTGTTGTTCTTACAGTTTGCCTTGGGCATCATTGGACATTTCAGCAGGTCAAGGCTGGACATGTGGCGTGGGAGCAGAATGCTGAGTTGAAATGGCAAGAAAGTAGAAGGTTGGGGTTACGCTTGTGCGGGTGGAGCAAAGACATTCAGTGTTCTCCAGCAGCCTGCATTTAATCTTTCCAATGTAGAGGAGACCTCATTGGGAAAGGTATTCCAATTTGGAGAAGATGCAAGTGAAATGCTGCATCACTTGGAAGGAGTGGTTGGGCCTTTGGGCGTTGAGGAGGGATGGAGTAAAGGGACAGATGTTTCACCTTCTATGATTGAGTGGAAGGTGCTAATGAAAGGGGATAAAGTATTGGAGGCAATGGAGAAGTGGACCAAGGTGCCACAGAGAGAGTGGTCCTTGTGGAATGCTGACGGGTCTTGCAGGAAAGATATGTTTCATGGTGGAGTTAGAGGAAAAGGTGGAGGATGATCCTTTAAATATGGAGGCTGATGAGAATGAAAAATGAGAAGAAGAGGAACCCTTTCATGGTATTGGAAGGGAGGGGAATGGGTGAGAATGAAGGTGCAAGAGAGTAGCTTGTCAATCACAATGGGAGGGCAAGTTTGGTTGAAGAAAAAGGCAGGTTGTGACTGAAGAGTTGTTTTCAAATGTGGCATCATCAGAACTGATGCGAGAGAGGAGGAGAAACTAGAAGAATGGAATGAGGTCCTTATAGCGAGCAGGGTTGGAGAAGCTGTATCGAGGTAGCTGTGGAAGTAGGTAGGTTTGTGATGAATCTTGGTGGTCGATCTGTCACCAGAAATTGAGATTAGAAAGGCCAAGAAAGGAAAGGGATTTGCCCTGGAGGCCATTTGAAGATGGAAATTGGAAGGAGAATTAATATATTATTCCAGTGTATCCAGCATTTTCTGTTTTTATTTTAGATTTCCAGCATCTGCATTATTGTTCTCCTCATGCTTCCTAACTTTCCCAAGGTCAGCTGAAGTAATGTTAGGTTGTGGTTTGCTGTAGAGTTGGGAGTTGGATTTACAGCCATTTTCCCATCAGTGCTGATGGTGGGAACCTTTTTTTTAGAGATGAGGTTCTTTGGGCAAGTTAACATTTTTGTTCTTTGATTGTTTGAACTTTTTGCTTCTTATTGGACTGTGGATACCTAAGTAAACTAGATGAAGCCATATCCCTGTGCAAAGTTATAGAGCAGCTCATTAACAAAGTGAGGACCTTGATCTGACACCACAACAGCCGGTTGTGAAGATTCTTCTTGCTGATCTAATAACTGCCTTAGCAATGTACTACGCAGTCTATTCATTTTAAACTATCTGGAGAAACAGACAATGATGATGAAAACTTTGCCTTTGAATGTAAATAAATACACTCTCAGAAACTACGCATGGGCAGCATGGTGGCACAGGGACCGGTGTTCAATTCCTGGCTTGATTCACTGTCTGTGCGGAGTGAATCAATATTCACATCACATATTTACCCTGCTAATCCTGGTAATAAACATATCTTGGGACACTAAAGGCAATTTAGCATGGCTAATCCATCTAATCTAAACATTTCTGGACTTTAGATTAAGAAAAGTAATCAAAGGTGAGTGGATGGTTTCAAGTTTAAACCTTAATCCCATGATTTAGTCATAAACTTGCAGACCCATATGGCTGGTAATATTTCTTTTTTGTGTCCAGAAGCAAAATAAACTTGTCTTCTTTGTTCATCTTTTTGAACTAATAACACTGCACTCAGGCCTACAGATGCTGTATCTACACCGAAATATAATTACTGGCAACTTTGGATCATAATGCGCTAGAATTTCTGGTGGAATTAGGAGAGTTTTGATCTTGTCAAAGACATTTTACTGCTTCATATTCAAACAGCACTGTTGACCTTGTCTCAATAGCTGATACCTGCCAAGTTTCATAGGAGTTGTCTAGTTGGTTGCCCATCTCAGGAAATCTTTGTAATTCTATGATATTTAAAGCTGTGAGCAACCACATAAACATATACAAGCACGCAATGTTTATACAATAGGTATTTATGTTCTTAGCCAAATTTACAATTGTGGCTGGCACATTGGCACAGAGGCCAGCTCTGCTGCCTCACAGTACCAGGGACCTGAGTTCAATTCCTGGCTTAGGTCACTGCCTGTGTGGAGTTTGCATGCGTTCCCCATGTCTGCATGGGTTTCCTTTGGGTGCTTTGGTTCCCTCTCATTGTCCAAAGATGTACTGGTTAGGTGCATTAGCCATACTAAATTCTCCCTCAGTCTACGCAACAGGTGTTGGAGTGTGGTGACTAGGGGTTTTCAAGTAACTTCATTGCAATGTTAATGTAAGCCTACTTGTGACACTAATAAATAAACTTAAAGTTCCATGCTAAAATGTAAAACAAGTGAAAGCTCACTGTGTATCAGTTCTTTGCTGGTATCTGTTGCTGTGGCGGACTTTTCTCCATGGTGGGTTTGACATTTCACGATTGAAGCCCCTGTAAAACTGCAAATGCAAGAGAAAATTTATTTTTTAGAAACATTATCACCTTTTCCTGGAGTTGATGATATTTGCACACAAGGAATGCTCTGATGAAAATGTCTCTAACTCTGTGCAGGATTTAAAACTAGAACAGAGATTGGTTTTTAACTTGAGAGAAAAGAGAAGGAAACTGTTTCCCTCTCTTTGTTGTTACTGCTTCATTGTTATATTTTCAGACTCCTGTTTTAGCTGCTTCTGCGCTATACTAAAAAGGATTTCAAAAATGGTCATTACAGTCATATGACTTGTCTCACCACAATGATTTTGGAAGGAGTTTGCCCAGCTGATACCTGATTTAACTGTGCCCATTGTTCCAAGGCTTATAATGTCCTAGCCATCAGCTTCCAAATGATTCATTATCCATCTTGATGAGATAAGAAAAATACATTTCCACATGGTTAATAACTTAGAATAGCTTCTGTGGCTGCTTGAAAGATAGCCTCTATGGCTGTCCCGTAGCACATTGGAATCTGAATCATCAAGTGGTTTTAAAAAGGAGATAGATATATTTCTGATAGAAAAGGATTAAAAGAAAATGGAGAATAACCACCGAGGTGGATTTAGACCAGGAAGAGATCAGCCATGATCTGATTGAACAGCTGAGCAAGCTGAAATGGCTGAATTACCTATTGCTACTCCTAATTCCTGTGTTCCTTATAGAAATGCAAATATGAAGTGCAGTAAATCCTTTTGAAATAGTTTGTGACATCAGCAGGTGTGACATTTCATAGAAGGATATTGTGGCGTGTCCGAATTGTAATTCACATTGCAGCTTTCCAGAAACTAATCAACTTGAGACGTCAGATTTCAGGTGACTCATGGCAGCCATCTTAAGTCAATGTATTTTCTTGTTTTTAAAATGTCCTTATAAACAATGCAAGATATGTATGATCAGATGGTGCAATTAGAGATCAATACCACTCATGCACAAGTCATATAATCATGAAAAAAATCCCCGGTTATACCACATCTGGAGCACTGTGAGCAAAGAACAAAGAAAATTATAGCACAGGAACAGGCTCTTTGGCCCCCCAAGCTGCATTGACCATGCTGCCTGACTTAACTAAAATTTTCCATGCTTCCAGGGGTCATATCACTCTATTCCCATCTCATTCATGTACTTGTCAAGACGCCCCTTAAAAGCCACTATCGTAGCCACTTTTAGCAGCTCCCCTGGCAACGAGTTCCAGGCACCCACCATTCTCCACCAGCAGTTTTGGCATTATATCTTAGGGACCATATGTTAGCTTTGGAAAGAGAACCAGAATGATACTTGTACTCCAAGAGTTTAATTACAGGGGCGGGTGAGCGGCAGATTACACAAACTCAAATTATATTCCCTGAAATTAGAAATTTAAGGAGTGATTTAATTAAATTTTTGATGATATTAAGAGGAACAAATAAGATAAAATAATTTTCATTGTTTGGTGAGTCCAGGATTAGTGGATATAATAAATAATAAAAAATAAACAAATTAGTGCCAGACATTTCAAGGATAAATGAAGAAACCACGTTTGCAGCAAAGGATGGTAAACATTTGGATTTTTTTGTGCAAAAGCAACTGGTGCTTAATCAATTGTGAATTTCAAATCTAGGATTGATAGATTTTTGTTTCCCAAAGGTATGAAGGGATATGGAGCAAAAGCAGAATTTTGGTACTAGGTCACAGATCAGTTACAATCTCATTGGATGATGGAAAAGGCTAAATGTCTGTCGCTGTTCCTATATTCTGGTAAACAACCAGGATGGGAGAGACTTAGACTTTTAGTGGAGACAAGGATATCATAGTAGGAACTGAACTGATCAATAACATCCTGAATTATATTATTCATACTCTCATGACTGGGTGAAAATAATAAACAGACACATCATAGGACATTGTCAACATACCTTTTCATAATTGTTAAGGACCAGGTCAGAAACTCTGAGGTAATGAAATTAGCTTAACCCCCATTTTTTTTATTTGATTTTTAAATTAGGGTGAGCATAAGGTGTTTCCCTAAGATGTGTTTCAAGTGACCCACTAGGAAGCTTTTAGCAAAACAAATCTCAAAATATAGACTACTTTTGAGTTCTCTGTGAAAGCCTAGCTCCACCTAGACACCCGATTTTATCTGTCAATCAACATAATCAAGTTCTACTGTGCATTATCACAGAAGAAAACACAAAAAAACCTCTACATTAATTCAGATTAATGCAAGCATTGTAACAATTAAGGTCAATTATGCTATTGCACTAGTAGTATTGTGCTGCTGGCTCCTAATAAAGTGGTTGAGTATACAGAACAGATCCTGCACACAAAACATGATTAAAATATATTTCTTAAAGGCATAGTATTGTCACATAAATAAAGAGTGAATAATATCCACATATACTGATACTCATAACTCCAGCACTGAACACTGCTGATAAATAGCCTATAGTCAATTGTAGCATAGTTTGTCCATTGTACAGGTAGCGCTGGGATGCTTGGTCCTGTTGCGTTCAGTTGGGTGTAGATTTTCACTTTGTGATAAAATGCAAATTGGGTGTTAGCAAATTGGCATTCCTTTTCTTCCCATCCCTCTCTCTTGAAAAGAAGAAAGATATGAAACAGGCTGTCGTTTCACACTATGGAAGTCAAGACCCACTCCATTTCTGATACCAACATAATCTGTAAATCTGGGACATGGACATTCTAGATCCATCAGCAGCTGGGATAGAGACTCCAGGGTAATTCCTTTCTGAAGTGGTGGTGGTGGGGAGTCTAGAATTTTTTGGCAGGACTGATAAACTCGTCCTCCTAGAAATTTACTTTCAGGAAACACTTCTGCAGCAAAGATAGCAGTAGTTTGGAACACTTCTATGCAAACAGCAACTGATGCTTAATCAATTGTTAATTCCAAATCTGAGGTTGATAAGTAAAGGTACAGAGGTAAATGGGGCAAAGATAGGCTTTTGGTATCAGGTCACAGTTCAGGGGATTATCAGTAACTTCATTGCAGTGTAAATGCAAACCTATTTATGACATTAATAAATAAACTATAAAAGTCACAATTTCACTGATGGATCAGGTTAAAAAGCCTGGTGCTGTCCTATATTCTGATGAGTGTCCAGGGTTTTGATTTTTTTATTTTGATTTATTATTATTACATGTACTAACATACAATGAAAAGTACTGTTTTTTGCATGCTATACATACAAAGCATACCCTTCATAGAGAATGAAACCAAAGAGTGCAGAATGTAGTGTTACAGTCATAGCTAGGGTGTAGAGAAAGATTAACTTCACGTGAGGTAGGTCCATTCAAAAGTTTGATGGCACCAGGGAAGAAGTTGCTCTTGAATCGGCTGGTATGTGTCCTCAGACTTTTGTACCTTTTTCCCGACGGAAAAAAAGTGGAAGAGAAAATGTCCAGGGTGTGTGGGGCCTGAATTATGTTGGCTGTTTTTGCCGAGGCAGCGGGAAGTGTCGACAGAGTCAATGGATGGGAGGCTGGTTTGTGTGACGAATTGGGCTACATTCAGGACCTTTTATAGTTTCTTGTGGTTTGGGGCAGAGCAGGAATCATACCAAGCTGGGATGGGAAGAGTTAGTGTTTTGGTGGAGACAAGGATATCATTAGATAAGGTTAATTGCTTCACTAAACAGATCAATAATACCCCAAATAGTATTATCCACACTCTCATAATTGGGTGAAAATAATAAGCACATCAGTCAAGGCGCTTTCTCTCAGAGGGCTCACCCGCATTTTCTAATCCTGAGTCGCCTTGCACTGGAAACTGTAACATTTTCTATCCTGCGGCTGCAGTTACAGGTCTGGACTATGAAGAATTCCTGAACACCGTTGGGAACTGTCCTGACTTCAGGAAGCGGGGAGGTCACGCCAATGGGAATTAGTACATCCTATATATAATGTAAGAAATACTCGAATTGATTGTGTGCCTGTGTTTAAAGCTCTCAAACCCTGAGCAAGAAATAATGTATCGAAGGGGGTGGGGGGGGTGCCCTTACTTGAGCTCCTCCTGCTGGAACTCCCAAAGCCAGTACTGCTCCCTCTCTACTTCTCTGTCTCTCTTTCCCTCCCTCTCTCTCGACTGACTGCTCGCTGCTGCCAAGTTCTCTACCCAGTTCACAAGCGAGGGATAGAGAGAGAAAAAAAGTAGACAAGTCCTTCCAATTCTGGGAGTGTGTGAAAATAATTTACTGCGAGAGAATGAAGGAGCGACCTCGGAGCAAGGTTACTGGCAGCCTCGGGGAAACTGAGGCAGGAGAGTAACTCAAAGAAACGAGAAGATCAGTCATAACGGGATTGGAGTTGGGAAAGTTTTTTGTTATTATAAAATATTTTCAAGAATGGGTGAATATTTGCGAGTGGAAAGGGTGGTGTTTTGAAGAGCACAGCTTTTCCAATCCCTGATATACATTCACTGGATGTGGATTTTTGACCTTTTTGTTCCTCTTGATTTGGGATTGAAGTTTTGAAGGATGCTCCTACAGTCTGCACTCTGCCGGATGACAAGGGGCTGAGCCCCGGGATCTGCTGAGACTGGATTGATTGGATGGCTTGAAGGCTGCTTCGCTCTGGAAGATGCCAAGGCGGGCTGTCTGCACAATGGATCCGAGCTTGGGCTGCTACTTCTGGGCTGCTCTGCTGGCTCTGGCGGCTCTGAACCGAGGCCAGGAGCTCAGTCCTAGCGGCAGGAATGTGTGCAAGACGCAGGGGTAAGGAGTCGGGAATTGGGAATTGGCGTGGAGGGAGGGGGTAGTTGAAGTGGGGAATCCTGAGACCCTCCCAAGTCCCCCCTGTGTGGATGGAGGCAGATATAATGGGACATCTTCAACTGAAAATGTCACCTGGAAAGCTGTGACCTATCAGTCCCAACTCTTAAAATGAGCTATTTGCTTCACTGCTTAATTTCTGCTTAGTATAAAGTGTCCCCCTCCCATATCCTGAACTCAAAATAAACATTTGCTTCCTTCTAAAGAAAAAACACATTTAGATTTGGAAGTTTCCAACAGTTTCTGTCTCTCTCACCTAAATAATTTGTTCTACATTTTCATCGCTCAGTCATTGCTTCAAACAGCAATTGTAAAAATGTCCTGCAGATGAGAGCGGAGAATGGGATCAGGAGTCGGCTCCCTGTCTATGCCACCACCCCACACTCCCCATTCCCTCCAGTCTGAATCTCCTAATGTTATTTCAGGCAGAAAGCAATTATTATTGTAATGACTGGAAACCACTGGGAATGGGGTGTGGTCTGTAAACTGCTAAAAGAACTGGGAAAGCTCTGAAACTTATGGGAGAGAAGTTTGAATATTTCTGTTTAATTCAGCTTTGTTGAGACCGAACACTTTAACAGAGAAAATAAAGATTTATTCTGACAGACGCGCGCAAGTACTATCCATAGATACAATGATCAGACTTTTTACATTTCATTTTTTCTCTCTCCCAGAAGCTCTCCTGAACTTGGGTGTTGCCCTGGGTGGAAACAGCAAGGCAATGAATGCCCAATAGGTCAGTAATGGTAGTCACCTCTTCTTCCGATTGTTAATAATTTCATGTGCCTTATGCCAGCCTGATCTCCTCCCCGTTTTTCTCTCTCTCTTTCTCTCCTTCCAGCTCTCTGTCAGGGAAACTTCACCTGCAAGGCAAATGAAATCTGTGTCAGACCCAACGAATGCCGCTGTAGGCATGGATACTTCGGAGCCAATTGTGAGACTAGTGAGTACAATCTTACGTATTAGCGAAATGGTAACATCCTACAGTTATTCTTCCGTACCCGGCTCAATAAACATCTTGTACAGCTAAGCAGTCAGGTGACGCTTATGGTAAAACCGGTTGAATTAGCATCACTGGCTCGTTGTCAAATGGGAAATTAGGCCCCTGCTGAATAAGCAACCACTCCATACAGCTACACACTGAGTGACCCTTACCCTGTTGACTAAACCATAATTTTGTGCAGTTATATTTTGAGTGAACCTTAACCTTCTGAATAAATAAACACGTTACAGTGACTGATCCTTACCATGCTGAATGAATTGTAATTTAATTACACAGATATCCTGAATCAGTGGTGATTTTGTACAACATCCTTACCTTTCTGAATCAATAAAATGTTTGTATAACTTTGTGTGCAGCTCAGAGATCTGTACATGAGTTTAATGCTCCTTTGATTGATGTGATCTAGGTACAATTCTCATTAGCTTGCTTCCCCTTCTATTCATTTAATTATCTACATGAATGTTTTAGCAATATAAGTGTACCAATTTTCAATTTGTGGGTTGTACTCTGAAATATTAATGACATTCTGGAGCATTCAAATCAATTTACTGGAATGATTGATTTAACGTTTTTTAAAAAATTCTGACTCTGTATTTTAATGTGCTACATTCAGAAGGTGAGGCGAGTGATTAGTTTCCAGTCACCTCTGATACTGATCTCCATAAGCTTGTGAAGATGCTTGAAACTGTGCCCTGTTTATGGGGAGGCAGCGATTCTCTACAAATGTGGTGGCCTATTGGTAGCACTGCTGCCTCCGAGCGCCAGAGACCTGGGTTACTATTGGTGCAGAGCTTGCACGTTCTCTCTGTACCTGCATGAGTTTCCTCCCGGTGCTCCAGTTTCCTCCCACAATCTGAAAGATGAGTTGGTTAGATGCAAAAGTTTCTCCTCGGTGCTGGATAAGTGCTGGAAAGTGGTGACCAGGGGATTTTCAAAATCACTTCACTGCAGCGTTAATGTAACCTACTTGTGACACTAATAAATATTTCAAAAAAGTCATAGTTTGGCTGAAGATGGGAGCATACCTCACGTCTAAAATGAGAGTCTGCTATTTCCCAGACAGGTGTGGTTCAGTTCCAATATCTATATCCCCATGCAAGTCGAGGCATCAGACAGTACAATAGAGTATAACACTTAAGTGGAAGAGTCCAATATACTGAACAGTGATTTGGCAGCAGATAACATTAGGCTCCATCGTGTTTTCTCAGGAATTATACTTTCCATTTACAATTAACCCCACAGACTCTATTTTGTACCCAGTGTATTTTCAGTTGCTATCATCTCATCCGCAGCTAACCCATTCTTCTCAATCATCCAACTGTGCGTACGCTGACTTTCCACCAGTGCCAATCTGCTGGTTCACAGGGTTAAATTCACCCTGAGGAGTAGTTTAACCATGCCACGTTCGCACTGCGTAAAGTCCAGCTTCTACATTAAACTCACTGTGCTACGTGAATGTCTTGTGGGAGGAGCAGCAGTTTGGATCGCAAAGGAGGCATCTGTATACTTACCATACCTGTAATTTTGTACAGTTGCACTGTGAGTTAGCCTGGCCCCGCTGAATAAATAGTAATTTTGTATTGTTACACCATGGGTGATCCTTGCCTGCTGCTAGCAATTTACTGTTATTTTCACAGAGCAGTGAAATAAATAGCATAGTTGGGAAGGAGGGTACAGCCAATAGTTTTCAGGAGGATTTATATCCAACGTGGGATTGGGTAGATAAATTGCAGTAGTACTTAATAGCTATAAAAGTGAGGTATTATACAGTAGAAACGAAAAACAGAAATTGTCTAATGAAGGCCTTGAGTGGAGAAAGACTGGAAAAACATAAAATTTAAAAAAATGGACAGGAGTGGTGTGATTTTCCAGGCCTGCTGCATTGCTTGAGTAGCACAGCAGACCAGGAATTGTCACTGGGTGGACAAGAAGAGGAATTGTGACCAGCTGGGCTTTTTTTTTCCATGCAGGGAAATAATGCAAGGTTGATTACAAGACGGATATACTTATTTGCATCTCTTAGGTGAGCCCAAGATGCAATGGTCTCTAACCCTGCCAGTGGAAGTCCGTATCAGTGAGGATCACTTGTGGTCCCCAGCAACAGGGACCAGGCTTGATGGCATCATTTGTGGTAGTAGAGATCAGTAAGGCCCCTCTGGGAGGTTGTGTGCAAGAGGGAAGTGCCTCTGGTAGTGTCCAGTGAGTACCATGCAGGGCCAAGGGGTGGAACCTGAGGGGTGTGGGGTCAGATAGGGCAGAGCCAGACTAGGTGGGGGGGGAAGTAGGATTGAAGAAAAGAATGCATTTTGCATGGGTCTGGGGCAGGTGAGTAGTGATGGGGTCAGCAATCGGAAGCTGGATCTGGCCATCAGGAGGCCGGCCATGGGAGGAAGTTTGGATGGAAGAAGAGATCATGACCAAACAGTAATTAGGGAGGGAAGGGTTTGGGACTGGTGATCAGGGTGTGGTTCAGGACCAGTGATTTTCCTAATTCGGCTTGTCACCCAACTCTCCCACTCATTTATCTCACTACCTGCCCTCCACCCCCCAACCCAGGGTATGGTTCAGGGCCAGTGATGTCACGGGGGGAGTGCAAGAGCAGCCTCAGCCAACAATCTGAAGGTCGGTGATGCCCAGGCAGGGAGGTGCATGTTTACCAGTTTCCCAGTATATTGGGAGATCTGCGCACTGCCCCCCAGTACCCCTCTCCCCCCTCCCCCTCCCCCAGCACTCTGATGGTGGTTTCCAAAATTCCATCCCCCCACTGGCATAAATCTCCTGACAGCCTATGTGTTACAGGAAGTTCATTCTACTAAGTTTGTCCGAAAAGCAGGCGGGAAAACAAAATTTTTGTTTTCCTGTCAGTTGGGCACTTTAGTCGTCTTTTAAGAAAATCGACCTGCAAAGTACAAAATGGAAATTTAGAGAACGATAAGAAATATAAGAATAGAACTAGAAACTGGAATAGGCCATAGGGTCTCTTGTACCTGCTCCACTATTAACTAAGACTATGGCTGAAATTCTATATCAGCTTCCTTATCTGTCCTGTCTTCATATGACTCTCTGAGGTAGAGAATTCATACAGTTACAACTGAAGAAGTTTTCCCTCATCTCCGCTAATGTCCAATCCCTGTTTATTATAATATCACTGCTTATTATAATATCAGAATTGTACGCAGTGTCCCAAGTGTGACCATGCTGGTGCATTATAAAATCTTACCACAATAGATTGGTTGGAAACTTGGGTGGAGCGATGGCAGATGGAGTTTAATCTGGGCAAATGGGAGGTAATGCATTTTGGAAGGTTTAATACAGATAGGAAATAAAAAATAAATAGCACAACCCTTAAGAGTATTAATGGGCAAAGGGATCTGGATGTACAGGTACACAGTTCACTGAAAGTGGCAATGCAGATGAAAAGGTAGTTAAGAAAGCATACGGCATGCTTGCTTTCATTGACCAGGGCATTGAATTTAAAAATTGGCAAGTCATGTTGCAGATTAATCGAACCTTAGTTAGGTCGCACTTGGAATATAGTGTTCAATTCTGGTCTCCATTACTACCAGAAAGATGTGGAAGTTTTGGAGAGGGTACAGAAAAGATGTTGCCTGGTATGGAGGGCATTAGTTATGAGGAGAAATTTTGTTTGTTCTTACTGGAATAACGGAAGTTGAATGGAGACCTGATAGAAGTTGGCAAGATTATGAGAGGCTTGGACAGAGTGGATAGTCGGAAGCTTTTCCTCAGGATGGAAGAGCCAGTTACTAGGGGGCATAGGTTTAAGGTGTGAGGGGGAAAGTTTAAAGGAGATATATGGGGCAGATTTTTTTACACAGAAGGCGGCGGGTGCATGGAACTCATTGCCGGGAGAGGTCGTAGAAACAGATACAGTAGTGGCTTTTAAAGGGCATCTTGACAAATATATGAATAGGATGGGAATAGAGAGATATGGTCCCTGGAAGGGTAGGGGATTTTAGTTAAGGTGAACAGCATGGACAGTGCAGGCTTTGAGGGCTGAAGGGCCTGTTCCTGAGTTGTAGTTTTCTTTGTTCTTGGTTTTTAAATTAAGCACAAGCAGACCTAACCTTAAAATGCTTATTTGGCTACTTGGCGAGGCTATTTGGGAACAGAATGAGGAAACACTTTATTGCAGGAAGGGTTGTAGAAATCTTGAATTCACATCCCAAAAGCCTGTGGATTTTAAGATAATTACAGCACTTGGGACAGAGTTTGATAAGATTATTATTCCGTCATACAGGCGTAGAGAATGGATTTGAGATACAGTACAGTCATGATCTAACTGAAAGGTGGGACAGGCTCAAAGGGCTGAATGGTTTATTATTCTTCTTCATATTTCTACAGTTAGCAGATTTCAAAAAGTATATACATGTGTTAAAAGCAACGCAGTGGCGAGCAGCAAAATTAAATCTCAAGTACAATGGGAAACGTGATTGAGGAACGATAGGGAGCTGGCCCAGCACAATCAGGAGTTCTCTTTTATCAGGAACTGATTGGCATGGGAAAGTTGAACTTAAATTCTTACCATAAGCAGATGATTCAGGCCAGTAGGTGTAGAAACTAAATGAAAACTAAATGAAATGAAAAAAAACTAAAATCACATCATGGTGGATATTTCTTTACTGAAGTATAACAAACATTTAAATTAATTGAACATCTACCAACAGTTTATATTACGATGGTTTCTTTAATCATTTTTGTTGGCTCTTAAATGCCCTCAGTTCAAGGATATTTAAGGATGAACAATGAATGCTGACCCACATTCCAGAAATGAATGTTTAAAAAATGCAGTGAAAAATGCATCTCAAGGCAGGAGTATTATCAAACTAAATTTGACATGAACAGCTTATAGGTTATTTTAGGACAAGTGACCAAAACCTTGGTCAAAGACGAAGATTTAGCAAATGCCTAAAATTGAGGTGGGGAAGGCGGAGAGGGAATTCTGGAGTTTCCATTGCTGAAAGCACGGCCAACACTGAATTAAAATAGAAGATGTGTGAGAGGCTAGAATTGCAGGAGTATGCACATCTTGTAGGATTTTAGGTTACAGAAGTAGGGAAGGCTGAAGCCAGGGAGGGATTTAAAAATGTGGGTAAGAATTTTAAAAACAAGGTAATGGAGTGGAAAAGGTTTTCAGAATCCAGTTAGATGTCATCATGGGAGAATTTGAGTAGCAAAACATGAGCTTTAATTTGCTAAATGGCCTCTTTGTGCCCTCAATTTTTCTTTGCGTTTGTACAGTGAGTGTCAAACTGCAGCTGCTTGTAAAACAACATGCAGAAAAACACTGAGCACAGCTGGGAAGTTATTCCTTAAGAGCTGCCTAAGCAGTGATCTTTTCTCTTTTCAGAATGTCCTGAACGGTTCTGGGGCCCGGACTGCAAGGAGATGTGTCTGTGCCACCCGAACGGGCGCTGCGCCGATGACACTGGCAAGTGTACCTGTAACCCGAACCGCTGGGGGCCAAGATGCAACAGACTTTGCCCGTGCCAATACGGCAAATGTGACCAGGATACCGGGAAGTGTAAATGTGAACCGCGCCGGTGGGGTACCACCTGTTCAAACATCTGTTACTGTAGCCCGAACTCTCAGTGTGACCCCAAAACGGGCAAGTGCATCTGCCAGCCCGGATGGTGGGGGCGTAGCTGCCACAATCAGTGCTCCTGTAATGGCTCGCCTTGTGACCAGCTGATGGGGAGGTGTCAATGTAAGGAGAAATTCTGGGGGCCGAGATGTGAGCGCTGTCTGTGTTTGCATGGGAAATGTAACCCTGCAGATGGATCATGCTCATGTTATTCTGGATACCGAGGAAGGTACTGCAGAGAGACGTGTCCAGCTGGGTACTTTGGCCTTGGATGTAAAAAGAGGTAGGCTTTTCAGAAATATCCATTAAGTCTGCTGCTTTGACCAATTAGATGCCTTGAAGCTAATTATTATGGTTAAGAGTCTCACGTGAGAGAGCTGAGAAGCTTTATTGGCTTCTTATGGAGTATATGTACATACACTGAGAGCCCCACTTCAGTCACCAAAGCAGAGAGAAGTTAGGCACAGGTTATCATTGGACAAAGCTCAAGTTTTCCTAAGTGTGTGCTTGGGTAAGGTTGGAGTTAACCAGCAGTGACAACTTAAATTATATTTATACAGCACCATTAAGAGGGTGGCATGATGATGGCACAGTGGTTAGCACTGCTGTATCACACTGCCAGGGACCTGGGTTCAATTCCCACTTGGGTCACTGTGCAGAGTCTGCATGGGTTTCTTCCGGGTGACCCAGTTTCCTCCCACAGTCCGAAAAATGTACTGGTTAGGTGTATTGGCTAAGCTAAATTCATCCTCAGTGTACTCAAACAGGTGCCAGAATGTAGCAACTCAGAGATTTTCACAGCAACTTCATTGCAGCATTAATGTAAGCCTATAAAACAAAATAAAAATAAAACTATAAACTAGTAAAACATCTCCGTAGTGCTTCACAGTGTTAGGGTGCCAGATTAGAAACTCCAAGGTGTTTATGAAGCCAGACTAGAACTTAACAATTTTCTATTTGGCATGAGTGTGAGGATAGGATGTTTCACTCCAGACATGATTGCACTGACAAACGAGGGAGCTTTTATCAAAACAATTTTTTTAACAACACATTTAATCTATAACATAGAACATAGAACATAGAACAATACAGCACAGAACAGGCCCTTCGGCCCTCGATGTTGTGCCGACCAAAATAAAAAGCAATGCCCCTCCTAACTAAACCATTCCCTTCTCATCCATATACTTATCAACTAACCTCTTAAACGCCACCAAACTTGGCGCATCTACAACAGCTGCAGGCAGGGCATTCCACTCCCTAATCACTCTTTGAGTAAAGAACCTACCTCTGATATCCGTCCTATAACTCATACCCCTTAATTTAAAGCTGTGTCCCCTCGTGCTAGCTTTCTCCATCCTAGGAAAAAGGCTATCACTGTCCACCCTATCTAAACCTCTAATCATCTTATATGCTTCAATAAGATCCCCTCTTAGCCGCCTCCTTTCTAACGAAAACAACCTCAAATCCTTCAACCTCTCTTCATAGGACCTGCCCTCCATACCAGGCAACATCCTGGTAAACCTCCTCTGTACCCTCTCCAATGCCTCCACATCTTTCTTATAATGTGGGGACCAGAACTGCACACAATACTCCAAGTGCGGCCGCACTAGAGTTTTGTACAGTTGCAACATGATGCTGCGGCTCCTAAATTCAATCCCCCTACCAATAAAAGCTAAGACTCCATATGCCTTCTTAACAACTTTATCCACTTGACTGCCTACTTTCAGGGATCTATTGACACATACACCAAGATCCTTCTGTTCCTCAACACTATTAAGAGCCCTACCATTAGCCCTATACTCTACACATTTATTGTTCCTGCCAAAGTGCATTACCTCACACTTTTCCACATTAAACTCCATTTGCCACCTCTCGGCCCAGCTCTGCAACTTGTCCAAGTCACTCTGTAAACTAAAACACCCCTCTTCACTATCTACCACACCACCAACTTTAGTATCATCTGCAAATTTACTGATCCATCCCTCAATACCCTCATCCAGATCATTTATAAAAATTACAAACAGCAGGGGCCCCAAAACAGACCCCTGAGGCACACCACTCGTCACCGAACTCCACGATGAATATCTCCCATCAACCACCACCCTCTGTCTTCTATCTGCCAGCCACATTACTTTAAGGTTTAACAATTGAACAATATTAACCTATCGCTATGAGTTCAAATTCAAGCAATAAAGCACCCTTTTTAAAATTAGTCAGCAAAACACAGGAATATTTGCTGTGACCTCAGTTATCAGTTCTGGTATCTACAAAAAGGTCTTTTCAGAGAGAGAGAGAGAGAGAGAGAGTGACACTATTTTCCTCTGGCAGTCCAGGCAGCAACTATCTATATTTTAAAATGAAACTGAAACTAGTCTGATCCCACAAGCATAGTGCCTTTCATTAAGCACGTGACTCTGTCCCTGTCAATCAACTTAATCAAAGTTTGCATGATTGCATACCTAGTTGAAAATCCCAGGAGAACCTAAATAAAAGAAAGATTCATTAACTCTACAAAGTAACACATTCCATAACCAAAATCAGTTATTATCCTGCATTCTTAGCATCTGCTGCAGATTTATTAGACAAATCAACTCTTGTAACAAAACACTGCTTTTTAAAGCAGCACTAAAATATTTCAAAATAGCACAATATCATCACAACAGGAATATTGTAAAGCAAATTATGACATCAAGTCATATAAAGTGTTGAGGCTGATGATTCAAAGCTCTCTGAAAGAGGTAGGGTTTCAGCAGTGTCTTAAAGAAGGTGGATAGGTGATGTAGGGAAGGAACTCCAAATGTGAGGCCGAGGCAACTGAAGGAAGACCTCCCCTCCCCTATAGTGAAGTGATTCAAATTGGGAATGCATAAAAGGCTAGGACTGGAGGAGCATAGACAGAAGAACATAAGAACAAAATAACTAGGGCAGGAATAGGACATCTCGCCCTTCAAGCTTGCTCCGCCATTCGATAAGATCATGGCTGATCTTTTTGTGGACTCAGCTCCATTTAACCTCCTGCTCACCTTAACTCTTAATTCCTTTACTGTTCAAAAATCTATCTGTCCTTGCTTTAAAAATATACAATGAGGTAGTCTCAACTGCTCCACTGAGCAGGGAATTCCATAGATTCATAATCCTTTGGATGAAGATGTTCCTCGGAGACTTGTAAAGCTGGAAGGAATTACTGAGGTGGGGAATGCAAAGTCATGGGGGGAATTTGAAAATGAATTTTAAAATCAAGATGTTGCATGATCAGCAGGCAGTGTCAGTCAGTGAGAACCTAGCGATGGGGGGAAAGGGACTTGGTGAGAGTTATCGCATGGGCAGCAGAGTTTTGGATGACCTCAAGTTTATGTAGAGTAGAATTTGGAGACCAGCCAGGCATGTTTTGGACTAGTCAAGTCTGGAGGTAATGCCAACATAAATGAAGATTTCAGCAGCAGCTGAGACAAGAGGAGGGTGAAGTAGCATGATATTACTAAGGCAGTCTGAATAATGGTATAAATATGAAGTCAGAAGCTCATCTCATGTTCGAGTGTGATGCCAAAGGTGCTGCAGACTGGTTTAATCTTAATTGGCAGGGAGATAGAACAAGGGTCACAGTAGGATCAATAGAATCATAGAATCCTGCAGTGCCATTCGGCCCATCGAGTCTGCACCGACCATAATCTTACCCTTGCCCTATCCCCATAACTCCATGCATTTACTCTAGTTAGTTTCTCTAACTTAAGAGGCAATTTCTCATGGCCAATCTATTTAACCAGCACATCTTTGACCTGTGGGAGGAAACCTGAGCACTTAGAAGAAACCCACATAGACATGAGGAGAATGTGCAAACTCCAGACAGACAGTGACCCAAGCCGGGAATTGAACCTAGTCCTTGGTGCTGTGAGGTAGCAGTGTTAACTGCTATGCCACCATGAACAGCATCAATCTTCCCATTACTTAATTGAAGGAAATCTCTGCTCATCCAGTACTGGATGTCAGACAGCAGTTTGTTAATTTACCAATAATGGATTGTTTTTTTTTATCTATTCCTTCTTGGAATGTGTACGTCTCTATTGTTGTCATCTCTAATTGCCCTTGAACTAAGTGGCCTGCTGGATCATTTTAGAGGGCAATTAAGAGTCAACCACATTGCTGTGAGCCTGGAGTCATGTAGGCACGTAGGCCAGACTCAATAAGAATGGCAGATTTCTTTCCCTAAAGGACATTTGTAAACTAAAGGTATATTTGTGACTACCAGTGATTTAGTTTTGTGGTCACTATTACTGAGTAGGTAGTCTCACAACACCAGGTTAAAGTCCAACAATACAGTGCCTCACCTGATGAAGGAGAAGCACTCTGAAAGCTCGTGCTACCAAATAAACCTGTTGGACTAACCTGGTGCAGTGAGACTACTTAATGCACCTATTCCAGTCCAACGCCAGCAACTCCATATCATGACTATTGCTGAGGCAAGCTTTATATCCCACATTTTATGAATTGAATTTAAGTTCCACCATAGTAGGATTTGAACCCCTGCTATGGTTGAACCCCTGTCGTTGAAGCATTAGTGTGGGTCTAAATAGATAAGAATAGAACTAGCTGGCTGCGGTAGATATCCAATGGACATCAGTGGATAGGCGTTGGTTACGTGTTGGGTGTAATCAATGATGTTGAAGACGACATAGGTTGAGGAGATGGGAAGGGAAAGTTTACCTTTAGCAGAGTCACATAGGCAAAGTTTGCATTGCATGTCTAAGTCTTGCAGATCATCTATGTCAACATGACTTTTCTGCACTATCCCTTTATCCCTTGAAGCCACTGAACACTGAATACCTGAGATTTCACAGCCACACGACCATAGATCTCTACAGTATAGAAGGAAGCCACTCAATCCATCAATGCTGCACCAACTCTCTGGAAGAGTATCTTACCCCAGCCCTGTACCACCCATCCCCTCATTCCCCCCCCCATCCCTGTAAGCCCACACATGTACCATGGCTAATCCATCTAATCTTCACATCTTCTGGACACTAAGGGGCAATGTAGCAGAAGCCAATTGACTTAACCTTCACATCTTTGGATTGTGGGATGAAACCATACCACCTGGAGGAAACCCACGCAGGCAGAGGGAGAATGTGCAAACTCCATATAGATAGTTACGCAAGGCAGGAATTTAATTTGGGTCCCTGGTGCTATGAGGCAGCAGTATTAATTACTGTGCTACAGTGTAGCCACATGAAGTAGATAGTTTCAAAGATTCATCTTCTTCTGAGTAAAGAAATTCCTCCTCATCTCAATCCTAAATGGTTTATCTCTTTTTCTGAGAGTGTGCTTCCTGTTTCTGGACTCAATAGTTAGGTTGAGTTCTCTCCACATATACCCTGCCACACCCTATATCGGTTTTGTAAGTTTCAATAAGATCATCTTTCAGTTTTCGAAACTGGAGAATATAGGCCTATTTTCATCAATTGCCTCATAATACAAACCCACCATCCTAGGAACCACCATTACAGTATTTCCAGAGCAAGTATATCCTTCCTTAGATAAGAAGACCAAAACTATGCTAATATCTCAGGTGCCATCTCACCAAAGCTCCACATAATTGTAGCAAGACTTCCTTGTTCATGTACTCAAATCCTATGTGATGAAGGCTCATATATCATTTGCCTTCCTAATTCCTTCCTGCACCAGTCTGCTGTAGATTGTGAACATCTAGGGCTCAATCATTGATATTTGAGATAACCCATGAGTCACAGCTAGTCATCCTGAGAATGATACATTTATTCCTACTCTCTGCTTTCTGTCTGTGAACAAATTTTAAATCCATGTCAGTACATTATCCCCAATCCCATGGGTTCTAATTTTGTTTTCTAACTTCCTGTGTGAGACCTTATCAAAAGACTTCTGAAAATCTACATACACTACATCCACTGGTCATCCTTTATCTATACCAAATAATTTCCACAAAAAGCTCAGAGTTTGGAAAATATGATGTGCCTTTCATAAATCCATGTTGACTTTGCCAATCATGTTATTTTTCAAGCGTCTAGTTATCACAATTTTTATTATAAATTCCAATATTTTTCCAATATTGATGACAAACTAGCAGGTCCATAGTTGTCTGTTTTCTTTCACCCGCCCTTCTTAAATAGTTACAGTTGCTACTTTCCAGCCTGTCGGAATCTTTCCAGAGTCTTTAGAATTTTAAAATATAACCATCGGTGCTTGTCTTTGCTTCATGGTGGCACAGTGTTAGTACTGTTGTCGCACAGCACAGGGGACCCAGGTTCAATTTCTGCTTTGAATCATTGTGCAGAGTCAATATGTTCTCCTTATGTCTGCATGGGTTTCCTCCATGTGCTCCAGTTTCCTCCCACAGTCCGAAAGACATGCTGATTAGGTACATTGGCCATGCTAAATTCTCCCTCAGTGTATCTGAACAGGTATGGCAACTGGGGGATTTTCACAGTAACTTCATTGCAATGTTAATGTAAGACTACTTGTGACACTAACAAACTTTATTTTATTTATTTAATTTTGCTTATGACTTTCTGTTACAGGTTTTGCTTCCCTCCAATCTGAGCTCCCACTTACTCTCCAACCTCCTATCAATCTAGTTAAACGCACTCCACAACACGAGCAAATCTCGCTGTGATAATGTTAGTCCCAGTCCTGCTAAAGTGCAACCCCCTTGCTCCAGAACGAGCCTCAATGCCTCAGAAATCTAATGCCCTCTTTCCTATACCAAGTCTGTAACCATGTATTCAGTTGTTCGGTCCTCCTTTTCTTATTCATGGCACTCTGAATAATCTCAGGATTACTGACTTTGCGGTCCTGTTATTTAATTTCTTTCCTAACTCCATGATTTTAGGACCTCATTGCTCTTCCCACCTATGTCATTTGTACCAATATGGACTGTGACTTCTGGCTGTTTACTATCCCTTAGAAGAATGTATTGCAGCCTGGCATTAGGGAGACAACATATGATCTTAGAATCATATCAATGGCAACTTCCTTTAACTAATGAATCCATTATCACGGTTGCTCTTCCGCTCTTCTCTGTCCCCTTCTACATAGCTGAACCATCTGTACTGCCATGGATTTGGCTCTAACTCCTCTAAGGAACCATCACTCTTAGCAGTATCCAAAATGGTTAATGAGCACAAACGATTCAGAGGATTACTGGACTATCTGCCTGGCTGTCTTAAATTGCCTGGAACTTATACATTCCCCTTCTGTGAGCATGATCCTAAACTGCACTAAGACTACCTCCCTTAATGTGCTAGCCACATAGTTCTCTGCCTTGTGGATACACCATAGTGATTCCAGACACTGCTTGAATTCCATCGAGTGGATGTGTTTGTCTAGGGCACATTGTGGGTGGGACTTCATGGTGTTGCTCTTCCCCAGACTGTAAGATCCTGCCCAAGGTAATGAATCTTTCCATACTCCACCCCTCACCTGCTCCGATTCCTACGGCGGGTGGGGTGGTAAAATTCTGGCCTGTGCATCCATGAATTCCCACATGCAATAGGACACACATTCAACTCAGCTGAGCTGTTCTGCCATGCCTTCCGTTTTAGAAATTACTCAGCCATCAACATTACTCACCAGTAATGGCCCAGGTAGTAAATTAACAAAGAAGATAAGTCAGTCCTAATTTCTTTGCATTGCAAAATCATCTTGAAGCCAACCCGAACCAAGGAGGCCTGTTTTCCAAGCATTCCCTGCCCATCAGGGTTTGAAGTTGGATAAGTCCCCTGGGCTGGACGGGATTTACCCTAGGATTCTCTGGGAGGCAAGAGAGGAGATTGCAGAGCCTCTGGCTCTGATCTTCAGGTCGTCGTTGGTTACGGTGTGGTTCCGGAGGACTGGAGGATAGCGAATGTGGTCCCGTTGTTCAAGAAGGGGAAGAGAGACCTTCCAGGGAATTATAGGCCAGTGAGTCTTACTTCTGTTGTGGGCAAAGTATTGGAGATAATAATTAGGGATAGGATTTATAGTTATTTAGAGAGAAATGAATTGATTGGGGATAGTCAGCATGGTTTTGTGAAGGGTAGGTCGTGCCTTACTAACCTCATTGAGTTTTTTGAAAAAGTGACTAAAGAGGTGGATGGGGGTAAGTCGGTTGATGTGGTATATATGGACTTTAGTAAGGCGTTTGATAAGGTGGCCCATGGAAGACTTCTGCAGAAAATGCAGATGTATGGGATAGAGGGTGATTTAGCTAATTGGGTTAGGAATTGGCTAGCAGATAGAAGACAGAGGGTGGTGGTTGATGGGAGATAATCATCTTGGAGTTCGGTGACAAGTGGTGTACCTCAGGGGTCTGTTTTGGGGCCCCTGCTGTTTGTAATTTTTATAAATGATCTGGATGAGGGTATTGAAGATGGATTAGTAAATTTGCAGATGACACTAAAGTCGGTGGAGTGGTAGATAGTGAAGAGGGGTGTTATAGTTTGCAGAGGGATTTGGACAAGTTGCAGAGCTGGGCTGAGAGGTGGCAAATGGAGTTTAATGTGGAAAAGTGTGAGGTAATGCACTATGGCAGAAATAATAAATGTGTAGAGTATAGGCAAATGGTAGGATTCTTAGTAGTCTAGATGAACAGAGGGATCTTGGTGTGTATGTGCATAGATCCCTGAAAGTAGGCAGTCAGATCGAGAAGGTTGTTAAGAAGGCATATGGAGTCTTGGCTTTTATTGGTAGAAGGATTGAATTTCGGAGCCGCAACGTCATGTTGCAACTGTACAAAACTCTAGTGCAGCTGCACTTGGTGTATTGTGTGCAGTTCTGGTCCCCACATTATAAGAAAGATGTGGAGGCATTGGAGAGGGTACAGAGGAGGTTTACCAGGATGTTGCCTGGTATGGGGGCAGGTCTTATGAGGAGAGGCTGAGGGATTTGAGGTTGTTTTCGTTAGAAAGGAGGCGGCTAAGAGGGGACCTAATCGAAACATATAGATGATTAGAGGTTTAGATAGGGTGGACAGTGATAGCCTTTTTCCTAGGATGGAGAAAGCTAGCACGAGGGGACACAGCTTTAAATTAAGGGTGATAGTTATAGGACGGATATCAGAGGTAGGTTCTTTACCCAAAGGGTGGTTCGGGAGTGTAATGCCCTGCCTGCAGCAGTTGTAGATGCGCCAAGTTTGGTGGCGTTTAAGAGGTTAGTTGATAAGTATATGGAAGATAAGGGAATGGTTTAGTTTGGAGGGGCATTGCTTTTTATATTGGTCGGCGCAACATCGAAGGCCGAAGGGCCTGTTCTGTGCTGTAATGTTCTATGTTCTATGTTCTATCTAACCACTAGATGAATCCAAAAGCTTTTTTATTTTATGGAATGGATAGCAGTTACAGAAACTCCTGAGAAGCATAGAGAGCAACACAGCTCATCATCAAAGAAGTGCAGATATGCACACCAGTTCCCATTTATTTGTAGTTACAGACACGTAATATTGTGTATTATTAATTTTGGGTGATGTTGTAAAGTAGGTGTCACAGAATTGGTTGCCCACCATTCCCTATCCAGACATTTTTTCCCATTGAAGTTACAGGCAGGGAAATTCCTATGAGGCTTTTGTTGATCCATCAATTTGATATTTCCCCTTCTATATCAGCGTCCAAGTTTCAAATGACCCCTATTACAGGAGAGACAGTCAGGTTCACTTACACAGACTGGCCAACATCCCTTCTTTTCTCAACTAAAATCTGTCACTCATGAGTAAAGTTTTATCACAACTCCCACTAATTAATAGTGAGTGAAAACAGCAAGTCTGTGTGTTGAAATTGCAGCTCACGAGCAATGTATAGTGGAAAATAAAGTCAATAGTGCACCCCATTTAAAAAAAAAATGCAATGCAATTTTGGTAGAACACATGCTGACTGCAGTGTACTGTGTACAAAACGAACTATCCTCTTGAATGAATAGCATTGTCCTCACTTGTATCAGGTCTGAGAACCCACTTGGCTGAAGTATTTCTGCTAAAACCATCAATAGCAAGCAGTTTTTGTTTTGGTCATATAGGTTTAAGGGAGATATTTGTCTGTGAATCATATCATAGGAATTTAAACAAAGATAATGGGGCAATTGTCTCTTGTTTAGAAATGGGGTTCAGAACCTGCGACCCATTCCGGCTAATGTACAGGTCAACAGATGCAAGCTTCATTATCTCAGAATCCTATGTTGTCAGTAAGATGCTAATGACATTTTAAGTACTGTTGGATGGTGTGTACTTTGGTTTAGTCCCACCCACTGGGTGTCGAGTCGCCTGACCTGTGTCCTGAAAGGAACTGCCAAAGACAGGGCCAAAACAATACTTTAAAAAATAGTTTTAGAATCATTTTTGTCAAGTTAATTTGTGCATTAATGCTCCACCACCAAAAATATGGTTCCGAACATCTTGGAAAGTTGATGGTTGCGTTAAAAATGAGTGATTATGTAATGACACTCGGAAAATCATGGGACAGATGCAAATGAGGAATGGCACTCCCCTCATCCTCTCCTACCCTGTTCATCTGGAATCTGTCCCACTCTATCACAGCACACTGTTAAATTATTCCACTGCTTTTTTAAAAAATCTCCTTTACCCGAAACTCTATTCCATCTGTATAAATAGGCTCTTTCTGGTTTCAATGTTAATTGAATCTTTTGCCAGTTTGACCCATGTCCTTTTGACCGTATTGTCATGATTTAACTTGAAGCAGTGTTCTTGATAAAATGTATGTAATAGTATACTAATTTGTTACACGTTACACATGTGTCTATATGATTGTATATGAAAGTATATAATCATTCCTATGTAAAAAGTTAAGCTCTGGTGGCTTAGCTAAAAGTCCAACCACACTGTGGATGAAATTCTCCCATCTGATACTGCAGTTGGCAAGAGGGAAAATTTCACGCACTGTCTGTTGAACTGGGAATGTGACTTTCCAGTCTTGGAACATGTGTAGCCAGACAATCTTGTCAGTAGTGTCACTATGAGACAGTTCCACTTGGAGTGTGGACCCAAAGTGAGAGTTTCACATTAGAGAAATAAAGGGCTGCAAAGAGGCACAGTGTTAATACTGCTGCTTCACAGCGCCAAGGATCCGGATTGAACCCCAGGCTTTGGATGACTGTATGTGTGGAGTTTGTACATTCTCCCCGTCTCTGCATGGGTTTCCTCCGGTTTCCTTCCACACTTCAAAGATGTGCGAGTTAGGTTGATTGGCCGTGCTAAATTGACCCTTAGTATAAGGGAGATTAGGAAGTTAAATAACTGGGGTTATGGGGCTGGAGGCTGGGTGAGATTGTTTTGGTGCAGGCTTGATGGGCCGAATGGTTTCCATCTATATTGTACAGTGAATCTCCTGGTTGGTTGAGGAACAAATCGGATCGAACATTCCTGCTCTTCTGTGAAGTAGTCTTTATGTGACTGTTCACACTCATCTGAGAGGGCAGACGGGTTTTGATTTAATGTCTCATCTGAACAATCTGACAATGCAGCGTTCACCCAATACTGCACTTGGGCTTACCATCCTGCTGAGCTCTGGAGTGGGCTTGATTCACTCATCATGTTATGAGGTAAATTTTCCAGTCCTGCCCATTGCGGGAATCGTCATGAGCTGGACAGAAGATTGGATGGACCATTTAAAGGTCAGTTGATGGTCTTAGGACAGATGTGACTGGAAAATTCTGCTCATTGAGCCATAGCTGATTTGGTCTGATTTATTTTTGTCCCTTGTGTTAGAATATAGTGAAAAGTATTGTTTCTTGCAAGTTGTACAGACAAGGCGTAACGTTCATAGAGAAGGAAAGGAGAGAGTGCAGAATATAGTATTACAGTCATAGCTAGGTAGTAGAGAAAGGTTAACTTAATACAAGGTAGGTCCATTCAAAAGACTGATGGCAACAGGAAAGAAATTGTACTTGAGACAGTTAATACGTGACCTCAGACTTTTGTACCTTTTTCCCAATAGAAGAAGTTGGAAGAGGGGATGTCTGGGGTTTGTGGGATCCTTGATTATACTGGCTTCTTTTCTGAGGCAGCAGTAAACGTAGACAGAGTCCTTGGGTGGGAGGCTGGTTTGCGTGACGGACTGGGCTTCGTTTATGACCCTTTGTCACGAGAATGAGATTGTTCCCAACTGAATCATAGTAACTATTGCCTGAAGGATTGTCTGAAAGGGGCAGATGGAGAAAAATTGAATAAGAGAATTGTTCACCAGTGCTTTTCCTGTCAGGCATACACATATACAAATATATAAAAACCTGAAGAATATACATTCTTTAGTGCCTCATTGCTGAAGTGGTCAGAGGGAATACTGCAAAAATGCTGGTTAAATGAAAGGAATGTGGGCTGCTGCTGATTGTGGGATTCTGTTACTGAAGTAAGAAGGTTGAGTTCAACTCCCTGCACAGGTTCACAAAAATATAACGTGGTTCAGTGTGCTTCAGTACCCTTCTCCTTATTCCATTTTCTGTTAGCATTGCTGGTCAGCTGAAGCCTAAAAATCCCACTAACTCAATGGAATGAAAACCTCCTAAACACAATGTGGAGCCGTATCAAAAATAGGGTTTGTTAAGATTGCTTTTGGTATTTCTGAGTGAAACTATAAACACATTCCTTTGGAATATGTTTACAATGTCATCTCCGTGGGAACTGAGGCCCTTTATTGCAGTGGTGGGCTGTTTCTTAATAAGATGCACTGAAAGGTGTAAGTGAGGGTCATTTATTTTCTGTGTGCTTGTCTGTCACACATGTAGGGTCAGGCATCCTTCAGAACAGGTAAAGGGAAGACTCAGTGTGAAGTTGGGAGGCGGAGGGGGAGAGAGTCAGGATCGGTACGCAATGTGGGAAGCAAGTTATGTTAGTCGGAGTGTGGGCGTTTTTCTGGCTTGCAGACAGAGGAGATGAGAGGATGCAAAGTTACTGCCAAGATTGTGCACTTGAAATGTGACAAGCATATCTCACTAGCTCTGGATACTAGCATTTATAATGGATAGTGTTAAAAGAAGTGAGAACAGTGAGTAAGGTTTAGCTGCTAGGAAATATATACATAGGAATTTTATTATTTTACAGATTTTTTTCAGTTAGGCAATGTTTAAAGATGCACTAATTACCATGGACATCCTCTGAGATGTGGAGCTGACCCCAGCACCATGTCACATTTTAATAGAAGTGAGTTGCTGCTCTCTGTAATGGCCACTGGAACTGGGACATTCCCAGAAGAAGAGAGAAATTCAGAGATGGGCTAAACTTTGGTGCTGTCTTCATGGGTTGATGGAGATACAGGAATGGTCCCATATCTCCATCATTCAAATGGAGATTCAATCATGACACTGGGAGAAAACAGCTAACTTAAAGTGATGAGAAAATACAAGCAGCCAGATATGATGGTCCAGCATGGAAGTGTGCATCGCTTTGTACTACATTGACTAAAAAGGTTCTGGGTTTGAACCTCGCCTCTGCTAGATTAGCTGAATCTGGCTGTTTTGGCGATTGGGAACACATGTAGTTGGCTTCATCACCCTGAGCTAGGACATGGAATGTGGGCCAGGATTTGTGCTTCCACTCCATTTGACTTCCTGGCGGAAAATGTGTTAGTGTGGACATAGAATCATAGAATCCCTGCAGTGCAGAAAGAGGTCATTGGGCCCATCGAGTCTGCATAAACAACAATCCCTCCCAGGCCCTATCCCCATAACCCCTCCATGTATTTATTCTGCTTAAGTCCCTGTAAGGGATAAGTTAGCATGGCCAATCAACCTGGTCTGTACATCTTTGGACTGTGGGAGGAAAACAGGACATTCTGAGGAAACCCAAGTGGACACAAGGTGAGCATTCAGATTCCACACAGAGAATCACCTAAGACCGAAATTGAACCCGGTCCCCGACATCATGAAGCAGCAGTGCTGACCAGTGTGCCATTCAAAAACAGGGCTAAAAATTAGGCTTAATTGTCATGTCCTCCACTGTTGAATAGCAGTGTTTCAAAGTCACATGTGAAGATAGAAGTGGGCTGCTGCCACCAGAGCTACAGAAGGGATTGTCTCCCTTCTGGAAAGGATAGAAGAAAATTGCAAAAGAAAACAATACCATTAAGTTAGCTTAGTTTATATGAACCATTAGTACTAGGAGTAAGAGTTCATCTTTGGATTGTTTTGGTTTTGGGTTCAGACAGTCACATAAAAGGCTCAAACTTGAATGATCCTGCACAATTTCCAAAAAAAAAACGTTGACAGAGTTCCCGGGGTGAGGGTAGGAGCAGGTTGAGGCCACACGGCCATGAAAATACGTATAAAAATAACATGTGGAACTTCTCAAACAGGATCCCGGAATAAGGCAGAGAAAGATGTAAAACAATCTGGAACACAGTCTAGACAACAGGAAGGCCAGATCAAAACACGCAGCAAGCAGCAATTTGTGGGCAGGCGGACAGAATATTAATCAGAGGAGGCAAGGCTTTGTAAACTCTCTCTCTCTCTCTCTTTCTCTCTCCCACATTCCTAGCCACACTTTGTAGATACTGCTACCACAGGTAGGCAGCTTGGGAATCGTTATGGGACAATGCAAGGTAACTGATTCTGATCGCTGTGAAACGCTGGGGGGAGCTCAATATAACGTGCAGAAATTTAATGCCACTTGTCTGATTCCCACTAGATTAACTTGCATTCCAAAGTGTGCGTGTATTACACACAATCATGCCCCTTTCATTACTTGTTTGTCTGCACGTGCTGGATGGAATTGTCAAGAGATAAACATGATCTACAGCTACTAACTCAGGGATCCAAGTTATGAGGAACAGCTCAAGAGTCTTGTTGATATTATAAAATAGAAAACTGATGGTCTTCACATTCTGAGAGGAACAAGTGATATAGGTGAAAGTGAGGAAATTATTTTGAACAGCAAGCCCAATGAAAAAGGTTTTTGGCATATTGGCCTTCAGTCAGGGTATTGAGTATAGAAGTTGGGAAATTATGTTGTAGTTCCACAGGACGTTGATAAGGCCATTAGTAACTTGAGGAAGCAGGCTGGAAGTTTAAAACACAATGACAAATGCTAAAGGTAAAGTGTTTTTTATAATTCTTGAGCTTTATTTATTTATGGGATGTAGGTGTCACTGGCTACAACACTAGTTCATCGAATCATAGAATCATAGGATCTACAGCATAGAGACAGGTCCTTCGGCCCAAACTGGTTCATGCCGAGTAAAAATGCCCATCAAATCTAATCCCGTTTGCCTGCATTTGGCCCATATCCCTCTTAAACTTTCCTATTTGCGTATCTGTCCAAATGCCTTTTAAATGTTGTCAAGGTTCCCAATTCAATCACTTCCTCCGGCAGCTCATTCCATATATATATACAACACTCTGTGTAAAAAAAGCTTTAGGCGTGCTGATAATTCTTTCCCCTCTTAACTGAAACCAATGTGCTCTATTTCTTGATTCCCCAACTCTGGGAAAAAGGCTGAGTACATTCATCCTATCCATGCCTCTCATGGTCTTATACACCTCTTTGAGTTCATCCCTCAGTTTCATATACTCCAAAGAAAAAGTCCTATTCTGTCCAATCTGTCCCTTTTACTCAATCCCTTCAGTCCTGCCAATATCCTTGTAAGTCTCTTCTGCATTCTCTCTATTTAATAACGTATTTTTTATAGCAAGGTGACCAAAACTAAACACAATACTCCAAGTGTGGCCTCACCAACATCCTGTACAGCTGCAACATAATTTCCCAACTTTTATACTCAATGCCCTGACAGATGAAGGTCAGCATGCCTAAAGCTTTCTTCACTGCCCTATCTATCTGAACTCCAAGGACCTCAATGTGTGGTCATCCAGGGTTGCCTACTCCCACCAGCCTTGTCCTTCACAAAAACAGGAACATATAGATCATGTAGATTCTAGCTATTTCACGTTTAAAGGCCTTCCACTTGCCGGAGGTTGTTTTGCCCACAAATAAGCTGCTCCTATCAACTCTTGCAAGCTCCTGTTTAATTCCATCAAAATTCACTTTGCCCCAACTTGCACCTGTGGGCAGCTCTGTCCCTTTCCATAACTATTTCAAGATTAATAGAACTGTAGTCATTGGTCCCAAAGTGGTCCCCCACCGTCACTTCAGTCACTTGCTCTGTCCTATTTCTTAAGAGTAAGTCAAGTTTTGCTCTTTCCTGAGTAGACCTTTCACATGCTGCCTGAGGAAGCTTTCCTGAACACACTTAACAATTCCACTCCATCTAAACCCTTAACACCATGGCAGTCCCAGTCTATATTAGGAAAATTAAAATCTCCTACTATAACAACCCTATTACCCTTGAAGTCTCCCCAGTCTTTCTGCACGTTTGTTCTTCTAATTCCCTTTGGCTATTTGGGGGCCTTTAGTACAACCCAACTGGGTCACTATCCCCATCTTAATTCTTAGTTCCACCCATAAAGCCTTGCTAGCTGATCCTTCAGTTATTTAATCTCTGACTACTGTTATGATGCTTCCCTTAATCAAGAATGCAACTCCCCCTCCTCTCTTTTCTTCCCCTTTTCCCGCCTAAAGTACCTGTACCCCAGAACATTAAGCTATTAGTCCTGTCCCTCCTTTAGCCATGTTTTACTGATGGCTATATCTATCCATGCCCTGAGTTCATCAGTCTTACCTTTCAGCCAGCTTGCATTGAAATAGATGCAATTAAATCCAGCAGGTTTTCCCTGCTTCCTGTCATACTCTTGCCTATCATGTCTATTCACCTTGCCATTGCTGATTCATGCATCTCCTTTCAGCTCCTCATTTACTTCCCTGCTGCTGAGGATCCCACCCCCCTGCAATCTGGTTTAAACTCTCCCTTGTCGCACTAATAACTCTGCCCCGAAGTATATTGCCCCACCCCCCCCCAGTTCAGATGAAACCTGTCCCTCTTAAACAGATCACCTCTGCCCCAGAAAATTCCCTAATGACCTAAGAATCTGAATCCCTGCCCCCGCACCAATTCTTTAGTCATGCAGCAGAATAACACAATGTCACAAAATAACATGAAGTTATTGGCCATCCTAATTGCCGTTGAGAAGGTAGTAGTGAATTGCCTTCTTGAGTCCGTGTAGTAGAAGCACACCCATAGTGCTGATAGGGGGGAATTTCAGAACACTGATACAGTGGCAGTGAAAGAATAATGATATGTTTCCAAGTCCAGATGCTGATTAGTTTGGAGGAGAACTTCCAGGTGATGGTGTTCCCATGTGTCTGCTCCATCTGGATGGGAGTGGTCGTGGGTTTGGAAGGTGCTGTCTAAGGAGCCTTGGTGAGTTCCTGCAGTGCATCTTGCACATGTACACACTGCTGCTGCAATTCATTGGTGGTGGAGGGGCTAAATGTTTGGGATGGAGTGCCAATCGAGCAGGCTGCTTTCTCCTGGAAAATGTCAAACTCTGTGAGTGTTGTAGGATTCGTAGCCTCTGACCTGCTCTTGTAAACACAGTTGTATGGCTAACCCAGTAAAGTTTTTGGTCAGTGGTAACCCCCAGATTTTAATAGTAGGGGATTCAGTGATGACAATGCCACTGAAGGTCAAGGGGCGATGGTTAGCTGATCTCTTGTTGGAGATGGTCCTTGCCTGGCACTTGTGTTGTGGGAATGTTACTTGCCACTTTAACTTAAGTTTACTTATTAGTCACAAGTAGGCTTACATTAACACTGCAATTAAGTTATTGTGAAAATCCTCTGATCACCACACTCCGGTATCTGTTTGGGTACACTGAAGGGGAATTAGCATGGCTAACGCATCTAACCAGCATGTCTTTCAAATGAGAGTACCTGGAGGAAACCCGCGCAGACGCAGGGAGAATGTGGGGACTCCACACAGATAGCGACCCAAGCTAGAAATCAGACCCGGGTCCCTGGCACTGTGAGGTTGCAGTGCTAACCATTGTGCCACCGTGTCACCTCTATCAGCCCAAGGCTGGAGATTGTCCAGACCTTGCTGCATTTGGACGTAGATTGCTTCAGTGTCTGAAGATGCTAAGCAATCATCAATAATCATATATACTTCTGACCTAATGATGGAGGGAAGGTCATTGATGAAACAGCTGCAGATAGTTGGCTTGCGGATATTATCGTGAGAAACTCCTGAAACAATTTCCTGGAACTGAGACCTCCAACAATCACAACCATCTTTTATGCCAGATACGACCACCCAGTGGTGAATTTTCTCCTTGATTTTCTTTGACTCTCGTTGAATTAGATCTCCTTGATATCGCTCTCAGTCAAATGTTGCCTTGACTTACAACTCTCCGCTGGCATTCGGTTCTTTTGTCGGTGTTTAGACCAAGGCTGTAATGAGGTCAGGAGTTGACTGATCCTGTTGGAATTCAAACAGAGCATCAGGGGATTATTGCTAAGTGGATTAGCCATGGTAAATGCATAAGGATAGGGTAGTGGGGTAGGCATGGGTAAGATACTCTTTTTGAAGAGTCAATGCAGACTCGATGGGCCAAATGACCTCCTTATGCATTGTTGGGATTATATGTGCCACTTGATAACACTGTTGATGACTCCTTCCATCAGTTTCTTGATGATCGAGAATAGACCGATAGGATGGAAATTGGCTGTTTTGGATTTGTCCTGCTTTTTGTGCACAGAACATTCTTAAGATTCCACATTGCTGGTCAGATGCCAGCATTATACTTGTACTGGAACTGCTTAGCTGAAAGTGTGTACCCTGGAGCAAAAGTCTTCATTACTATTGTCAAGCTCATAAATGCTGTGGTATCCAGGGCCTTTTTAATATCATTTAGATTGATATATACAATGAAGTGAATCATTTGAGGTTTCTCTGGTAGAATCATAGAATCCTTACAGTCAGAAGAAAGTCATTCGGCCCACTGAGCCTGCACCAACCACAATCTCACCCAGGCTCTATCCTAATGACCCCATGCATTTACCCTAGGTAGACCTCCTGATGCAAAGGGGCAATTTAGCATGGTCTATCCAAATAACCCACACGTTTTTGGACTGTGGGAGGAAACTGGAGCACCCAGAGAAAACCCACGTAGACACAGGGAGAATGTACAAACTCCACACAGACAATGACCTAAGCCAGGAATTGAACCTGGGTCCCCGGCGTTGGGAGGCAGCAGTGCTAACCACTGTGCCACCATGATAGCCCCTCACAAAAGGGGACGACAAAGGAAGTCCAGTGGAACATGACCAATCTCCTTTACTCATTTCAGCTCTGTATAAAAAAGGGCCTGTTTAAAGTGCATATTCAGGTAAGTGAGAGCCCTCATGAGTGTAATACAGTCCAAGCAAATATATTTGGGAATTTGGATCAAAGTAGCAATTTAACTGGTTTCAAGTAGCTGAGTTATAAAGATAGCTGACTGAGTGAATCACCTGAAGCCTGAAATTTAAACTGAGTCCCTTGCGCTGTGAGGCAGCAATGTTAACCACTGTGCCACCATGCTGCCCGGTCCCCTGATCTTGATTAGTTACATTCAAGGGTATTAAAAGAAGTAACTATAGAGGTAATAGATGCATAGGTAGTAATCTTCCATGAGTCCTTAACTTCTGGAAAAGTCCCAGAGGACTGGAAAACTCCATGTAATATTTTTGGTTAAAAAGGAAGGGAGACAAAAACAAGCAATTATAGGCTGGTTAGCTTAAATCTATTAGGAAAATGTGGTTGTAATAGTAGAACATTTATAAGTAATATAATCAGAATTAGCATGACTTCATGAAGGGGAAATCATCTCTGACAAATTTGTTATAATTATTTGAGTTGGGAATGAGCAGGATAGATGAAGGGAACCAGTAGATGTTATATACTTGAATTTCCAAAAAGTGTTCAATAAGGCATTACACAAAAATTAACTAATAAAATAAGTTTTAAAGTTCACTTACTAGCCACAAGTAGTCTTACGTTAATACTGCAGTGAAGTCAATGTGAAAATCTCCTATTTGCCACACTCTGGTGTCTGTTCAGGTACACAGAGGGAGAATTTGACATGGCCAATTTACCTAACTTGCACATCTTTGGAGTGGAGGAGGAAACCAGAGCACCAGTATAAAATCCACACAGACACTGGGAGAATGTGCAAACTCCACACTGACAGTGACCCAAGCCAGGAATCGAATCCCAGTCCCTGGCAGTGTGAAGTAGCAGTGCTAACCGCTGTGCCATCAGTTCTGATGAACGGTCATCTGGACTCAAAACATTGGCTCTGTTCTCTCCCCACAGATACTGACAGACCTGCTGATATTTTCCAGCATTTTCTGTTTTGTACACAAGACAATAGTTAGACTATACCTGGAATGTTGTGAATAGTTTTGATCCCTTATCTAAGTAAAGATATTAATGGCACTGGAGGCAATTCAGAGAAGGTTCGCTAGGTGAGGAGGAGAAATTTCTTCTCAGAGAGGACAATAAATCTTTACTGCAGAGGACCATAGAGGCTGGGCCTTTCAGTATGTTCAAGGCTGAGATAGACAGATTTTTAATTTGTAAGGGAATTAACAATTATGGGGAGAAAGCAGGAAACTGAAATTGAGAATTATCACATCCGATCAGTCATTTTACCTTTGAATGGCACAGTAGGCTTGAGGGCTAAATGGCCTGCTTCTGCTTCTACATCATATGGAATTAAGTTCCTTGGATAGGAGGTGGCATCACTGTGGGAGGTGGCCTTTCTGTGGCACTTGGCATCCCATGGAAAGTGGTATCCCTACAAGAGGTGGTTCCTTTTCACTGTCGGTGATTGTGTTGCTCTAGATGATGGTGTGGCCACCGTTGACAATCATGCCCTTATAGTTTGTGTGGGAATGCTTATGTAGTGTTGGTAATTTTGGCTGGAATTGGCATTGCTACAGTTGCTGGAGCTGATCCTGATGCTTGATGCCAGTATTCCTCTTAATGTTGGAACCATTGTTCAGTGTTTGTAGAATCACAGAACCATATGACACAGAAGGCAACCATGTGTCTCAATGTGCCTCTGTCAGCTTCTTTAAACCTCCAATTACTCCACCTCCCCTGCTCTTTCTCCATACGATCTGGTCATTTCTGCTTTTCAAGTATTTATTCTATTTCCTTTGGAGGAATCTGCTTTTCCCACACTTCAAGTCCAGCATTACAGATCAGAAGGACCTACTCCATAAATTAGTTCTTCTCATCCATCCACCCTACCTGATGCATCCACTGAGTTTTCTTTCCCAGTCATCTTAAATCTGTGCCCTTTGATTTCTGACCTTTCTGCCAGTGCCATTATCAAATCCCAGCCAATCCCACCCCATCTCCCAAACTCCTTTTAATTTCTTGACTCTATGGGGAACAATCCTAATTTCTCCAGCCCCACAATTGATGCTGCCGCCACCCCCCCCCCCCCCCCCCCCCCCCCCCCCCCCAACCCCCCAACCACCACCACCACGATGTCTCTGCTCCTACATATCCTATTTGGCCACCCTCTGCAAGGCCTTGACATCCTCTCTAAAACTTCAGGCTCCCAGAATTGGATCCAGTGTTCTAGCTTAGAGAGTTAGTTCACAAATGATCTCATTGAATGGCTGAACAGGCTCAAGGAGCTAAATGGCCAACTATTGTTTTTATACTATCTTAATTTTTCATGTGCACCCTCCAAACCCAGAAGCTAATGTGAAGAGGGTTTCTGGTCACAGTTGGTTAAGGTACGTGATTTTGTGCTGGCTGCCCACGTAACTGGCAGCCAGTGTGAAATGTGCACTGGGAAAGTCTGAGTGGTGCCCGGAGGACAGGAAGAGGATGGGTACTGCGACAAAGGAGGGCGTGGGCTGACACTGCTCAAGGACACCCTCAGGGGGACAGTGACAGCTGAGTGGCTTGATCACCAGAATGTTAATCCAGAAATTTAGCTAATATTTTGGGGTGCAGTGTCCGAACCCACTGTGGCAGATGGTGAAATTTGAATTCAGTAAAAAAAAATCTGGAATTAATAGTCTACTGGTAACGATGAAACCATTGTCAATTGTTGGAAAAACCCATCTAGTTCACTAATGTCCTTTGGGGAAGAAACTCTTCCTTACTTGATCTAGCCTATGTTTGATTCCAGAACCACAGCAATGAGTTTGACTCTCAACTACCTTTCAAGGCAACGAGGGATGGGTAATAAATGCTGGCCAACTTGCAACGCCCATGTCCCATGAATGAATAAAGTCACTGCAAAGCTTCTTAGGGAGCTGCAAACTTATCCAAAACGAATCCTGATGGAAAAGAAAAATGCAGCAAACTGTATCTCGGCAACATATTCAAAAACAACTTCAGTTCCCAGGCACCTTTTTAAATTTGATTTTATCCCTGACTGTTCATCCTTGGCCCTGGATTGAGATTGTAGCTAGAGTGTAACAGCCATTAAAACAGATAAGCCAATTAAGTAATTGCTTTCAATTAGCCTCTTAACTGGCTAAATTGTTTGGCTGATTGTTGGCAGGCGCGCATCCAACTCTCATGTGCCTGCTAACCGAAATGTCATGCTGGTGTGTGATGACATCAGTCTAAGCACTCACATCTTCTCGTGTGACTTCACAAGCTTCCAGCTGGCCGCGCGCCTGACCAATCAATGTAAATTCATAGCCTGCGGGGAGAATTTTCCAGTTGTGCCCAGCCTGAGACCGGAAGTTCCCGCCCAAGGTCAATGGACCTTTAAATGGTGCATCAAGTTCTCGTCCCGCCCACCGCTGGAATTGTTGCAAGCGGCTCCAGAAAATTTCCCCCTTGCTTCTAACTTCAAACATAAGACTGTTTGTGCTCCAGTTAGACAGGACATTGGAGAGATCACATCTTGAATACTGAGTGGGATTTTCCACGCAATGAGTTGCAAAATGGAGATGGTCCACCATTGGCAAGACTTTCTGACCTTGCCATTGCCAATGGGGTTTCTCATTGAATGCACCCCTCACCATTGTGAAACCTGTGACGGGAGTATGTCATTGGCAGGACTGGAAGATTCTGTCAGTGTTAACTGTTGGAAAGTTCCAGCAATTGCACACAATTTTAGCTTCCTTTTGATTTGATTTGATTTATTATTGTCATATGTATTGGAATATAGTGAAAGGTATTTTTTCTTGCGTGCTATACAGACAAAGGATACCATTCATAGGGTACATGAGGGAGAGGGAAAGCAGAAGGTGCAGAATGTAGCGTTACAGTCATAGTTAGGGTGCGGAGAAAGATCAGCTTAATATGGGATAGGTCCATTCAAAAATCTGGCGGCAGCAGGGAAGAAGCTATTCTTGAGTCAGACTTTTGTATCTTTCTCCCAACAGAAGAAGATGCAAGAAGTATGCCTGAAGTGTGTGGGATCCTTGATTTTGCTGGCTGCTTTTCTGAAGCAGCAGGAAGTGTAGTTGCAATCAATGGATGAGATGCTGGTTGCATGATGGATGGACCATGGTGAAAATGCATTAGAGGAAGTTTATTTGATTTATATCTGGAATGAGTGAGTTGTTTTATAAGGAAAGTTTGGATAGGTTGGGCTTGTTTTAGCATGTAGAAGAGTGAAGGGTGAAGTATATAAGATCCTGAACAGTGTTGACAAGGTGGACATTAAGATGTTTCCTCTTGTAGGTGAGTCCAGAACAAAGGCGCGCTGTTTTAAAATTAGGGCTCACCCTTTAAGGGCAAGAGGTGAGGAGATTTTTCTCTGAGGTTATCTGATTTTGGAACTCTCTGCCTCAGAAGATAGTGGAGGCAGGGTCACTGAATATTTTTAAGGCATAGATGGATAGACTCCTGTTAGGCAAGGGAATCAAAGTTATTGGGGCTAGGTGACAATGTGAATTACAAAGCACAAGGAGACCAGCCATGATCTATTGAATGGCAAAGCAGATTCGAGGGGCTGATCGGCCAACTCCTACTTCTACTTTGAATGTCCTCACACCTTCGTATCCTCCCCATCCTGGGTGATATCTATTTGTTTTCACCTCAGTTGATCACATCAAAGGAATACTTTGACGGAATAAGCATCAGAATTTGTAAATTCTCACCCACTTCTAGTTTCTGAATGTGTTTGGCCTGATTGTATCATTGACTTGCATTTTCATCAGTGTGAATTGTGACAGAAAGATTGCAGTGATTGAACAGAAAACAGTGTAAAATTCAGGCTATGAAATCAGCAGAAAATTAATACTTTAGAGCTGGGAAATAGTTCAAGATGTCCCTGTCTGTGTGTCTTCACATGTTCCTACTTCCATTCAATCCACCCACTCTTCAATCCAATATCCTCATCTCCCACCAAACTGACAAAGGAGCAGGGAAGGGCTTACTTTTCAGTGATTGTGTTACACAGTGTGATAGTGAGCTGGTCCTGATGGGCACTACACATGCGTAGACAAGTAGGTTCTGGATGACCAACATGTGGAGAGGCTTGGCAGAAATTGAAATCTCAGTCCAACCTGGAACTCCTTTCTACAGAGCTTTCCAGATTCAACATCAATGTGGTCAATTCAGCACGTGCTAAAATATTCTGAAATGTTCATTGTCAGGCTATAATGTATCAAGTGGATTTGAGACTTCTGCAGTAATATGTCCTAAAGTATTGCATGCTTTGAAAGAAAGGAGTGCATTTGTATAACGTCTTTCATGCCCAGCAGATGTCCCAAATTACCTTCCAGACAATGAAGAAACTTCTGAACTGTAGGCATCATTGCAATATAGGAAATATGGCAGTCAATTTATACACAGCAAGCTCCTACTAACAGCACAGTGATGAGAACCAAATCATCTGTTTTTTTTGTGATGTTGGTTGAGGGATAAATATTGATCAGGTCACCAGGGACTAGGTCTTGCTCTTTGAGATTGTGCACTGGGATCTTTTACATCAATGTGTGAGAGCAATCGGGACTCCAGTTTAACATCTCGCCTGAAAGGTGGCACTTCTGACAGTCCAGCACACCCTCAATACTTAGTATTTATGCACCGGTCCGGCAGTGGGACTTGAACCCATAACTTGCTAAGTCAAGAGATGAGTGTGCTACCAATCTAGCTATTCTTACATTTATGTGCCTAGATATGTTGGTCTGTATTCTACCGTGGGTTTTGAGGCACTGATATCAGGATGAAATGTGAGTCCCAAGTATACCTGGAAGGTTGGAGGGCTTCTGATGTTCCCAATCCAATCAGTTGTTCAACAGTCCTGAAACCATGGTATGCTACCAGAAAAGGGAGTGAGGAGGAGGCTGCACAGCTGAGACAAGTCAGAGGCATTGGGGATATTGATGGACAAACAGGAAGACCCTATCGATCTCAGGGCAAACCACACTAGGGTTGGAGCTGCAATGGTGTGGGGAAGGTGGGATTATAGGTGTCACCATGGGATAAATTCAGTCAGCTCAATAAAATAGCCTCCTTAGGATTTGCAATTATGCAAATTGGCTTGTGCTTCTCGGGAATGGGTAGCTAATCTGCCTTATAGTCTGCCTCTGGGAAACATTCCGAGTCTCCAATGGGCTGCATCTCAAAGTGGTTCCTTGCCATTTAACAGGCTCCCCCCATCCACCCCCACACTTGTTCCTACACTTGGGGACCATCATTCCGTTTAATGATACTTATTAATTCTGGTATATGTAACATTGGAACCTGGTAAATTTCCATATATTGCTCTCTCACTTTCTATATTGCTATGTTATATATAGAAAAGACAAATATATAGAGGTACTGCTCCATGTATATAGGATAGAAGATATCCCAGTAGGGATGCTTCTAGTGAATTTGAGGCACTGTGTCAATGGAATGTCCTTATCTGAGCTGCAAAACCTGACTCCATTAGTAACATCACAGCTGGTGTTACAGAAGCCAGAGAAGCTGAACATGGTGGTCAGAATGCTTCCGAAACCTCTGTGGCAGTTGTAAGCTGCAGCATGACTGACATGGTGCAAACACAGACTGGTCATGTGTGTGATAGAAGAATGCAGAGCAGGCAGTCTCTTCAGTTGATTTGGTGCACATTTGGACATTTTGGATTGTGCAGGCCCAGTTAACACCCTCTCTTATTCACTCATAAATGAATACGTGTATCCCTGCTCCGCCACCACTCCCCGCCCTGCGCCACCTCAATTACACTATTTAAAAATCAGGTCAGGCATCTAACTGGCAGGTGAGGTGCTTTTGGTTTATTTTTGTCATGACAAAGTTTGTGGAAGTGTTGTGTCCTTGCAGGAACATTGGTGAAACTTGGTGTCAGTAGTGCTTTTGCACTCTGACAGAAGAGTCAAAGTTATTTACTGCCTATTACAGAAAGTCCGTTTAAGTTATGTGGCTTATGATTGCAGTCTCTGTTGGGATTGCAACATGACAGGGACATAGAGGCTAGGCTGCAGAGGGGGAGGGATATATGCGGAGTTAGAAGGAGAAGGATTCTCAACAGAATACCCACCCATCAAGGGTTATCAAGATGAACTTCCTCTACCTCTGCCTTAGCCGGATGTAATGTGGTAAACGTTATTGTAATACCTACAATTCACCAAGAAGGTGAACTGTACCGCCACCATCAATAGGACTTGGAGGTACACAGCAGCACAAGGATGGTGCTTTCATCTTCATAAAGGCCACTGTTGCCCTCAACAAGCTGAGACACTGATCACTAGATGCTGAATCATCAGCTAGTTCTACACAAAGCTCTTATAACATTGGCTGGCCAGGCAGCATCCGAGTTTGGCCTGCACAAAGCCCTGTACCATGTTGGAAACAAACTCCTTCATGTTCCCTGACAGTGGCAAGAGGCTTTATCTTGACTGATGAGAAAGCTGACCGATAAGAACCCTGTCTCTAATCTGTTGTCTCAGTTGACGTACTTCTCTCCAAACACCTATGTCTGAAAACAGGAACAATCCATTTTTCGGAGTATTGAATGTTTATCATATTTGAGGTATTGCTGTATCATTTCAATGTATTATTACACTGGTTCTCTGTGTGCTGAATTCGCCTTGTCATTAATTCCCAAGACTAGCAGGTTCCAGTGTGTTTCTAATTTGAGGCTAAATGTTGCATTTTGTGCATTTGATAGAGGGGGGGAAGGGAGAAAAGACGATGCCAAGTTTCAATTATTACTTATGGGAAAATGTGTTTTTTTTCTGTTTCCAAGTGCACCCAATTCCAGACAACTACTTGGGTGGGTTTTCCAGTCTGAATGGGTGACTAGTTTCGATGCTGCGGTCGAGAATTAGGGATGTAATGTACACTTAGTACCATCCCCAATGCCAAGAAATCCAATATAAATAGCAGTTAGCCGAAGCCTATTCCATAAGTATGCTCGCTTTCCCTTTCCTGATGTCTCCAATCTGTTGAAAACAAAATATTTTTCACAGAATAGAATCACAGAATCCATTCAATCCATCAAGTGTGCGCCAACAACAATCCCACCCAGGCCTTATCCACATAATCTCACATACTTACCCTGCTAATCTTTCAAATTAATACACCCCAGGATACTGAGCGGCATGATCAATCCAACTAACCATCATGTCTTTGGACTATGAGAGGAAACTGGAGCACCTGGAGGAAACCTACGCAGACACAGGGAGAGCATACAAACTCCACACCAACCTAAACTGGGAATCAAACCCAGCTCTCTGGAGCTGTGAGGCAGCAATGCTAACCACCGTGCCACCCAATGTTTTCTCTCATTCTTCTTTGAAGTTCCTTATTTCTCTGGATCATTCCTGTATCCTATAATCTATAAGCTTTGAAATCCTGACCTGTTGTCACCTTATCCCACTATTCCTTGATCAGCCTTATCTTATTTTCTTCTGTGTTGATGTTTATGATGTCTTGCACTATGAACCTTGACCTTGTACCAAAGGCATTCAAACCAAAAAGATGTCTTGGGCTCTGCCATATATTTGACTGGTAAGATTAGCTGATCATAATAAGATCATAGAAGATGGGAACAGGAGAAGGCTATTCGGCACCTTGAGTCTGCTGCACTATAGGATCATGGCTGATTCAACGTTCCTTACATCCATTTTCCAGCTCCTTCCCTATAACCCATTCCCTTACTGATCAGTAATCTATCTCAGCCTTAAATGTACACAAGGACTCTGGCTGTACAACTGTCTGGAGCAAGGAGTTCCAAAGACTCCCAACCTTCTGATAGAAGAATTTCCTCCTTATTTTAGTTTTAAATTGGTGCTCCGTTAACCTGAGACTCTGTCCTCTGGTCTAAGACTCTTCCATGAGAGGAAACGTCCTTTTATCATTTACCCTGTCGAGCCCCTTAACAATCATATATATTTCACTTAAATCACCTTTCATTCCTTTAAATTCTTGGACACACACATCTCCATTAAGAATGGTTAGCTCAGCGCTTCGCTGTACCACAAGCCTACAGATAACCTCACAATGTTCCACTTCTCCAGCTTCCAACCTAAACACATTAAAGAAGCCATCCCCTATGGACAAGCCCTCCGTAACACAGGATCTGCTCTGATGAGAAGGATCGCAACAGGCACCTCCAGGTGCTGAAAGATGCCCTCATAAGAACAGGATATGGTGCTCGACTCATCGATCGACACTTCCAATGGGCCACAATAAAAAACTGCACTGACCTCCTCAGAAGACAAGCATGGGACACGACGGACAGAGTACCCTTGGTCATCCAGTACTTCCCCGGAGCAGAGAAGCTATGACATCTTCTCTGGAGCGTTCAACATGTCATTAATGAAGACGAACATCTTGCCAAGGCCATCCCCACACCTCCACTTCTTGTCTTCAAACAATCACACAACCTCAAACAGACCATTATCCGCAGCAAACTATACAGTCTTCAGATAAACAGTGATCATGACACCATGCAATCTACCACAGCAACCTCTGCAAGGCATGCCACATCATCGACACAGATGCCATAATCTCACATGAGAACGCCGTCCACCAGGTACATGGTACATACTTTTGAAACTTGGTCAGTGTTGTCCACCTGATATGCTGCAGAAAAGGATGTCCCGAGGATGGTACATTGGGAAGACCATGCAGACTCTATGACAATGGATGAATGAACATAGCTTGACAATCACCAGGAAAGACTGTTCTCTTCCTGATGGGGAACACTTCAGCGGTCACGGGCATTCAGCCTCTGATGTTTGGATAAGCCTTATCCAAGGCAGCCTTCATGACACATGACAACATAGAGTCGCTATGCAGAGACTTGATAGCTAAGTTCCACACACATGAGGACGGCCTCAGTCGGAATCTTGGATTCAAGTCACACTATCTGTAACCCTCATGATGCTCATGACTTGCCTGGGCTTGCAAAATCTCACTAGCTTCCTGGCTAATGACAATACACACCTCTTTAACCTGTGCTTAACTCTCTCCACTCACATTGTCTGTACCTTTAAGACTTGATTACCTGTTAATTCTCGCGTTCCAACCATTATTTTGTAAATTGAGTTTGTGTCTATATGTTTGCGAACAGAAGTCCCACTTACCTGACGAAGGAGCAGCGCTTCAAAAGCTAGTGCCTTTTGCTACCAAATTAACCTGTTGGACTTTAACCTGGTGTTGTGAAATTTCTTACTCAATCATAAAAGACAGAGGGTAGCAGTGGAAGGATGCGTTTCTAAATGGAGGATTATGACAAGAGCTGTTCCTCAGGGATCAGTGCTGCAACCTTTGCTGTTTGTGATTATATATATATATATGTGATTTGGAGGAAAATATAACAGGTTTGATAATCAAGTTTGCAGACAGCACTAAAGTTAGTGGATTTACAGATAGCAATGAGGACCATCAGAGGATACAGCAGGACATAGATCAGTTGGAGACTTGGATGGAAAGATGGCAGATGGAGTTTAATCTGGACAAATGTGAGGCAATGAATTTTGGAAGGTCTAATACAGATAGAAAATATACAGCAAATAGCAGAACCCTTAAGAGTATTGATAAGCAAAGAGATTTGGGTGTATAGGTATTCAGGTCACGGAAAGTGGCAACACAGTTGAAGAAGGTAGTCAAGAAGGCACACAGCATGTTTGTCTTCATCGGTTAGGGCATTGAGTTTAAAAATTGCCAAGTCATGTTGCAGTTTTATAGAACTTTAGGAGGGTTGCACTTGGAATATAGTATTCAATTCTAGTCACCACACTACCAGAAGGATGTGCATGCTTTGGAGTAGGTACAGAAAAGATTTACCAAGATGTTGCCTGGTATGGAGGGCATTAGCTATGAAGAAAGATTGGAGAAACCTGGTTTGTTCTCTTTGGAACGACGGAGGTTGAGGGTTACCTGATAGAAGTCTACAAGATTATGAAAGACCTGAACAGAACGAATAATTAAAACTTTTTCCCCGAGTGGAAGTCAATTATAAGAGGGCACAGGTTAAGGTGTGAGGGACAAGGTTAAAGGAGATGTACAAGGCAACTTTTTTACATAGAGAGTGGTGGGTGCCTGAAAGTCATTGTCAGAGGAAATAGTGGAACAGATACGATAGTAACAAATACATGAATAGGATGGGAATAGAGGGATATGGTCCCCGGCAGGAGAGGGGGTTTTAGTTCAGTCAGGCAGCATGGTTGGTGCAGGCTTGGAGGGCCGATAGGTTTGTTTCTGTGCTGTAATTTTCTTTGCTCTTAGTTCTTGTACAGTTGCTGCAAGACTTTCCAACTCTTATACTCTAAGCTCCTTGAAATAAAGGCCAACATTCCATTAGGCGTCCTGATTACCTGCTGCACTAATGTGCTAGCTTCCTGTGTTTTGTGAACAAGCATTCCCAAGTCCCTTTGAGCTGCAGCTTTCTGCAATTTTTCTCCATTAAGACAACACTCTGTTCTTTTGTTCTCCCTTCCAAAATTAACAACTTCACATTTTCCCACATGATTCTCCATTTGCCAACTTTTTTGTCCATTTAACCTATCAATATCTCTTTGTAAACTGTCTGTATCCCTCTTGCAACTTGCCTTTCTACTTATTTTGGTGTCATCTGCAAATTTGGCTGCAGTACATTCGATTCCCCTCTCGAGAATCTGATCACTTTTTTTTCACTGCGGTGGAAAGAGCACCCTCGAATAGAGTTGGCGAAACTCATCCAGTCTGCAGTTCTATGTGGCTTTGGACTAGCCTGAGTCCAGCTGGAAAAGATTTATAGTTACACAGAAAATTCATCAACAATATTCTATTGTTGGATGGTGTATTGAGAGCTTTATTCTGAATCTATTTCTCTGTGTGCTTTACCTGAAAATGTGCAGTGAAACCATGTTGATGGTGCTTCTTTTTGTATCTAACATTATCCATACCTTGTATGAGAGGGTTTCATGTTAACATGCAGAGGCAAATTGATTCTATGTTTAACTTACTTTATACCTGACACATGATAGAGGTTTTGGCTGTGGGGATGGTATACGTGTATGACAAATTCCATATTCATGGGACCATAAAGAAAAAGCTTTACTGTGGATCTAGCCCATGGTGCAAGTGTGTGATGATCATCATACAAGGGTGTTTCATCTGCATCAAAATTTTCTGTGCCTAATCATGGGTTACAAGTTTTACACAAAGTATTCACATATTTGATGTTCACTGTTCAGGAAGGAAGAGTTCTGAGAGCTATTTGAGAACTTACCCTCACCCCTTAATTGTTCAGCTATCAATTAGCTTCCTTTGGGGGAGGTAAATGAGGTCTGTTTAGAGTTGAATTGTTACAGGGAAACAGGACTGATACAAAGTCAATACTCTACTGAAGACATGGTAACCAATACTTAGAGTCAAGTGGGTCCGTGGTATTCCAAGATGCGATCTGTTTGTCTCAATGGGATCTAAAAGTGTAGACATTTTATTTACTTATTAGTGTCACAAGTAGGCTGACATTAACGCTGTGAAGCTACTGTGAGAACACCCTAGATGCCACACTCTGGTGCCTGTTTGGGTACATTGAGGGAAAATTTAGCATGTCCAATGCACCTAATCAGCACAGTCTTTCCGACTTGGGTTCTTTTTAGTTAGTTCCAGGTAACACTGCAATCCAGTGATGTAACAGGTAGCAATGGAATGACCACTGGAGTGTGGTATCAGAGAGTGCCCAGTGGCAACATGGTTAAAATTAATTGGTGGGATTTAATTACAATATTAATATTGATGATTTTAAACTCTGGTGCAAAGCAGATATGCAAATTTTAAAACAAATTGGAGCAAAAGTAATAAAACAACATTGTGTAATAGAGACTGGAAATTGAAAGTACTGGCTCCAGGGCATAGTCCTCCTTACTTATGTTAACAGGAAAGAGTGGCAGATTTCCTACATGGAAGGAAAAAGAGGTTGAAAATAGAAGCATGGAAATGATTATTTTAGAAAATGCTTTAACCTCTTTAAATAAGCTGTCTGCTGTCTGTATTAAAATAGCATATACCGAAAGATCATTAAGCACTCATCCATTGATGACAATAAGACATTTTTAGGCTATGTAGATTTTAAACAACCTTGTTTTATTTGATAAATCTAAACGTGTCCTTATTCTGTGACATTAGGTGTGGCCAGTGCAAGAATCTTCAACCCTGTATGATTGCTGATGGACGATGTTTAGCCTGCGAGCCTGGATGGAATGGAACCAGATGCGATAAAACATGCTCTGCTGGTTTCTACGGGGAAGGATGTGGAGATCAATGTCCCCGTTGCAAAGATGGACACACTTGTAACCATATCGATGGGAGATGCCTGCACTGCAATCCAGGATGGCTAGGAGCTCAGTAAGGGCTTGCTTTGACTATTCATTGTTATTATGCAGAGGGTAGTGAGGGAATATCTTGTCTTCTTTACATCCCACCAATTTTCTCTGCCATTTGTTTTCTCTAGAGGGAAGTGATTATTTGCTGGAGTATGGTTCCATCTGATCATCGCATCGTTAACCATTCTTCAGGATTGAGTTAAAACAGCCATGTATCTCATGCTATTTGAGAATAGGTCATTCAGAACATCTATTTATATGGAGACCATTAGAGTTTGATTGTAAATTAGGAGCCCTCAGTAAATTTCCCTTCTCTAAACCAAGTGCACAGAGTCCAATCGTAGCGTACCATGAACAGAACTCAGCTTAAGTGCAAACGGTGTACAAAATCTAGAAACTCTGTTGGCTTATGGATGAACTCTATGAGTTAATGGGAAGCTAGCTTTCATGAGATATCATTTCAACAGATACAGAAAACTCTAGCATACTTTAAAACAAGTGGAAGAATGCTTGAAGCTAATTTATCTCATTGAAAATCTCTGCATTCCTATCCTCAATTCTTCCAAAATCCTGCTGCTTATTTTCTGTTGCACACTGACATCTGCTGATTTATTTGAAAGTCCTTTAGCCCAAAGTATCATTTTCAAAATCCTCTTTCTTATTCACAAATTCCTCTGTGCCCTCATGTCATTCACTTCAATGATTTCGTCCAACTCTACATTCATCCAACACTGTGCACTCTTCTGATCTTGACTTCCACCCTCATGCCCTTGAAATCTGAAATTCTTTTCCAAAAATCATTCCATTGCGTCCTATTTCTCATGTTCAAAAACTTTTTCGAAGCCTATTGCTTTGACAGTGTCAGAAGATGCCTCCCATTACACTACTCTATATTATCGCTTAGTGCTACTCTTCTTTAGCTTAGTTTATTTATTAATGTCACAAGTAGGCTCACAATAACACTGCAATAAAGTTACTGTGAAAACTTCCTAGTTGCCAAACTCCAGCATTTGTTCAGGTATACCGAGGGAGAATTTAGCGTGGCCAATGCACCTAACCAGCACTCTTTCAGACCATGGTAGAAAGCCAGAGCACCCAAAGGAAACCCACACAGCCACAGAGAGAATGTGTAAATTCTGCACAGACAGTGACCCAAACCAGGAATTGAACATTGGTGCTGTGAGGCAGCAGTGCTAACCACTGTGTCATGTATTGCCCCATTAGCTCCCCTTTCCCAATGTAAAATGCCTCAACATATTTTACAGTGATAAAGGTACCATAGAATCACAGGTTGTGCCCCCAGAACTGTAGGCTTACCTAAAATGTAAGTTTGCATTATTGTATCATCTTTGAAGGATCACATTTATATTGATATCAAGTCACTAGACATAATACAAATCAGATAGTAATTAAAAGAATTATTTGTTGGTGATGTTGTATATTCTGGTGGCTGATGCTGCCTACCATGACTAATCGAACACTAACAGAGTACTTTGCGTAGTAATCATTACAGTTTCTTATTTCAATAATGTTTTCTTTCCTTTTGTAATAGGTGTGATTTAAAATGCCAAAATGGTACCTATGGTGAAAATTGTAATTCGGTCTGCACAGACTGCATCAATGGGTTCTGTCATTTTGCCACTGGGGAATGTGTCTGCAACAAAGGATTTCATGGCCCCTTGTAAGTATTGGAGAACAGACGACTATATTCCATAATGATGCATTGTGAGCTCGATGGTGTTTAACCACACAAATTATAAACAGGTGGTCCATACAAACACTTAAATTCTTGGCATTCCTCCATGAGATGCTAACACCTGAATGTTCAATGCTGTTTTAGTGAATACGTTAACCGATTGTACATTAGTCCATTGGCATCCCAGGACTTGAACTGCAGATGAGCAAAATCTTTAAATTTTTAAAGCTCAGTAGATCAGTTAGCCTCTGTGAGAAGAAAAACAGTGTTAACATTTCATTAATGAAGAAGCATATTGAACTTGAAACATTAATTTGAGGGAGCAGTACAGAGCACCAAGAGAGCGACATGGAGGGTTGAGTGTGCACTGTGAATTGTCAAGGGAGCAGCGTGGAGGATCGAGGGAGCAGTGCAAAGATGTGAGGAAGCAGTGTGGAGTATCAGGGGAAGAGTGTGAAGTGTTGGGTATAATGCAGGATGTCGAGGGAGCAGTGAGAGCATCGACAGAGCAGTGCAGAAATCCAAGGGAGCAATACAGAGCCCTGAGACAGCATGGAGCATGGAGGAAACAGTTTGGAGAGTGGGAGAGAGTGCAGTGCAGAAAGTGAGGGAAGTCACTGTGCAGAGATTGGGAGATGGTACAGTGCGGAGAGTGGGGGAGGGCGCAGTGCGGAGACTGGTGAGGTTAGCAACCCTAGTGAAAAGGAGGAATGTTACCACTCTAGTCGTCAGAGGCCTACAATAGTGAAATGTGGCCAGTTACCCTGCAGGCATTGGAAACAATTTAACTCAATACCTTCAAGAGAGAATGAAGAGAAATATTGCATTTAATTTAAGCTGAAATGAAAGTTGTGAGATTGATGTGCCATGGCTGTAAGATTGTAGCTGCCCTGTGCCTTAACGTGACAATGAATACTAAATTTGGTCAGTGAGTAGATCACAGATTTGCAGATATTTGAGACAACTGGACAAGAATTGTCCACACTGAATAATATTAGCCTTCAAGACACTTGGGTACACATGCTATAGATCACTGGGTTGGGAGTAAAGTACTTCCAGATGTTAGCCTGCTGGTTGCAGAAATGAAAGGTTTAATTCAGCTTTCACTGAGGACTAGTAGTTGAAACAGCAGCAAGTCAAAAATCAACAACCATTTAAATAATTTCAGAATATGAGGCCAGATGGCGTTTTTCAGATATGACTCCAATTGTTTTTTTTAGATCTTGACTGTTCTTTTTGTGTATCTTTGCATCATTGGTTACTGTGCTTTTTCTTGGCTTGTGCAACCTCTTCTGCGTTCTGCATTCATTTTCAAGCATGCCTTAGCTCCATCGATGCCTTGACAGTCCAGAGGAGATGTTTTGCGTAGCCCAGTGAAACCTACTGCTCCATCTGGAGTTCAGACATTCCTGTGTCTCTCAAAGGTATCAATAGCCAGTTGGACAAGGTCTCCAAGCGGCTGAAGGGATGCACTTTGGGACTTCAGGCTCTTTAATTCCCAAAGAGAGAGTTTCATTTAAAAAAAAATCATGTAGAATACATGATGGCACTGTGATTAGCACTGCTGCCTCACAGCCCGGGAACCTGGATTCAATTCTGGACTCAGGTCACTGTCTGTGTAGAGTTTGTATGCTCTCCCTGTTTCTGCATGGGTTTCTTCCCACAGTCCAAGGAAGTGTGGGTAAGATTGATTGGCCATGCTAAATTGCCCCTTAGTGTCAGGGGGATCAGCAAGGTAAATACATGGGTTACAGGGATTAGGCCCAGATGCGATTGTTGTTGGTGCAGGCTTGATGGGCCAAATGGCCGCCTTCTGCAGTACATTGACCTTATGATTTATGTGGGAAGTGGTGCTGATGTTTCCAGCGAGGGATCCACCTTACCAATTTTTCCCTTATTCAGAAGTCTTTAGTTAGACTTGCCAGTATATACAGCATGCCCCGCACCCTCACAATGCAGGTAACCACCATGGAAATGAACATTAAGGAGCTTCCATCTGACTCTAGTTCACCAGCATGAACACCAAAGACCCATGGGGGTAATTGTACAGTGCCGTCAGACTTGTGGCCTGTGTCACTGAGATATGGAAAAATTTTAAGTGTGCAAAGAGGCACTGCAATGATGCAGAATGGAAGCTTTGAAACTATAGCTCCAAGTGAAACCCACTCTCAATTCAGTACACGGTTCAGAAACCTTTCTCACACAATAACTCCTTCTGTCTCTTTCCTGGATAGCAGGAGACCTAAGCAGAAGCCGTCTTATTCATTAGATCCATCTGTGTGCTTACGACTTGTAGGTCACTTCAGAGCTACAGGAAGAGCCTGCATGCAATAGGCTAAGTGAACAGTGAGTCTTTCCTGGGATATTGGCAGGACGTGCTTGCTTCCTGTAGTAAATGCGGGTCTTATTTAATGGCTGCTGTTACAATCATGGAATAACAATATGTTTTATATTGCTTCAGGTTAGCTCAGAGATCTAGTGTGTTGGAGCTAAGGAAGTGACTGCTGGTTATTTCCTGAACATGAGTCTCTGGGATAGATGTGTGCAGGGTTCATGGGGGTCAAAGTGGGTTGATATTTAAAGCAGTGTGATTTTGTTTGCTCTCTGTCTCACTCTTTGGCAGGAAGTGCAGCTGGAGAGTCTCTACTGCTGATATTTCCCCTCCAGATCCCTAACCCACCGCCTCTTAACCTGGCCCCAATGTTTACACAGACAATGACTAAACCAAGGTCCAATGTGAAGTATTGTGGAGACGGCTAAGGCAGGTCTATTTCTTGGTAATGTCCCTGTCTTTCTCCCCAGTATGTTCACAACTGCAGGGGTGTGATTATACAGGTGGCAGCCACCCTCTGGCACTCACTTAGGTGGTACAATTCTTCTCAAGAACACTGACAATGAAGTTCTTTTGCTTATTCAGAAATAAAGGCTATCACAATCAATCTTGATGAGCTGTCGGCACAGTGACACAATGGTTAGCAGTGCCGGTGACCTGGATTCGATTCCTGGCTTGGGACACTGTCTGCGCAGAATTCTACCTATGTCTGTGTGAGTTTCCTCCAGACACTGGGGTTTCCTCCCACAGTCCGAAAGACGTGCTGGTTAGGTGCATTAGCCATGCTAAACTATCCCTCAGTGTACCCGAACAATGTCAGAGAGTGGTGACTAGGGTATTTTCATCGTAACTTCATTGCAGTGTCAATGTAAGCCTATTTGTGACGCTAATGAATAAACTTAAACTTGTCATCCTAGGTGCATACTGTGCTTCCTCATAGGCTTCATGGGATAGTCATTAGGAGAGAAACCTTTTTGGCTAATTTCATCCTTACCCCACCCCTTTAGCCCATGCATGGCAAGACTCATTGCACCACACCAACTACTATTCACACTAAGATTGGGATTTGTCAAGGCTGGGGCTTGGGATATTCCAGATCACTACGGCTCATCTATTCACTGGAAAAAGTGGTTGCAATATCAAGGGATCCTGCTGAGATTTTAATGGCTGTTTTTCTTTTATATTGAGGAGATTAATGAAAAACCACATGTGAATGTTTCTGTGACCATTCCTTTTGCTGAGTCAGATCCAGTTTAGGTTTACTGTGTTGGAACAGCTGATGAGATCTTCCCATAATTATTTTATTGGATTAAGATCCATTTTTCTCAAGCATTGCCATGTCTTGCTTTCCCCTGCTAAGTCCACTCCAGAACCATGCTGAAGAATAAAAGCAATTCTAGACTAATTTTTTTATGACCAACCGAATGTTGGATTCTTCTATCTCAGCCATCCACCCTAAATACTACATCCATGGAGCACAAGGACTTCCTCATCTTTTGGATGAAGGTCATCTGTACAGTTGCCCCAGCTGCTTTCTCCCATCCCAACCTCTCTTCAACATCCATGTACTCTAGCTCTGACTTTCTCGTTCTACTTTCCTTCCATCTGCCATTATTAAGCTTAACTTGTCTATAGGACATACATTCAACTAACCCAAATGTTCCAGTGAAAATTGAAAGAACAGCACCTTATTTTCTGATTAAGCGCTTTACAGCCTCTGGACTTAACATTGAGTTCAACAATTTCAGAGCATGAATTCTCCCCTCCAGTTGCGCTCCACTTCCTTTTTTAATTTCTTTTTCTCTACAAGTCCATAATTTTAAAATTACTTTATATTACTATTATTTTTATTTTCTTCTATCATTTTGTTTATCCAGTTCTTAGCATCTCACTTTTCATCTTGTTTCCCCACCTTACTGGGACCATCTATCACATGTCTCAGGTTGTCCCGCATCTTTGTTCTGCCAGTTACACATTTTGATCTCTTAATGGACATTAATAGCACCATTCTTAGTCTTTATTACCAAATCCCTTTTTGTCTATGACACCTTTGTGAATTATACCTCCCCCCACCCCCCGCCAGCCCCCATACCCCTTCATTTTTTCAGTATAACTCTAGTCCTATATTCTGTGTTTTCACTTCTGACAAAGGGCAATCTAGATGTGAAAATTTAGCACTATTCACTCTCCATAGGCACTGTCAGACCTGCTGAGATTTTCCAGCAGTTGTGTTCTATCCCCATCTCATTTGACCTCTGATCACTCCATACTGGCAGCCTGTTAGCTGATATTTAAAGCTACTCCCTCATCCACTGCTTCATAAAATAAAGAAACTTCAACCTATCTTTTTAATTCACTCTTGGGCACAGCCACCATTTACTGCCCAACACTGATTGATGTTGAGCATGTAGTCGTGAGCTCTCTACAACTGAGTAGTTTGCTACTCATTTAAGAGAGCTGTTAAGAGTCAACCACATTGCTGTGGGACTGGAGTCACGTGTAGGCCAGCTGATTTTCTCACCAGAAGAACATCAGTGAACCAGATGGGATTTTGGACAATGTGGTAGGTTATTAATCAGACTGCCATTTTATTCCAGATTTATTTAATTAATTGAATTTACATTCTCCCAGATGCCATAATAAGATTTGAACTGATGTCTCCAGACCTTTCATCCAGGGTCTTGGATTACTAGTCCAGTAACATTATCACTTTGCCACAATCGACAATCTGTCTTCTCCAACGACTGCTTATCTTTAACCTCCCTTATCTTATGAAAGCCCCTGAATATGTCATCCCTTATCAGTGCTTGTCCATTTGTTCTGCAAAAATACTCTAATCACAATTCAACACTCCTCAAAGCAGCAAGATAATCCTCACCAATGTGTTAATTTTGTGATACATTATCTATCCACATCCTTCTCCAATTTTCCGCACCTTCCCTTGGCCAAATCATTGATTCCCCTGTGATACTGAGCTGTCTGACATTGCGTGAATTCACTGTTACCTTTCCAGATGCACTGAATGTATCACAAGTAATGGCTGATCTCCTCTCCCATACACAGTCACCTCCAAGATGCCAGGAAAGTTTAATCTTAGCTCTTTTTCATGGAAACATTGTCCATGGACAGTTGGTTAACTTTGCCTTGTGCACTGACATTCTGACCCACTGTTCCACTATTTCTATTGGATCTTTGATTACCTTTGCTTTGTCAGATTCACAACTTTCCACAGCCCCGTCTCAGGAAGACTGAAGCATTACCTCTTCTACTGAGCCTTAATATTAATTTTTCTCCCTGCGTGGCTGGAAATCCTAAAATTCAAAAAGGCCATTTGCAATGTTGGTATATTGAGCTTTAAATCTCACATCTTGCTCATTACCAAGAGTGCTTGCTTACATCATTCGCATACATACAATTCCCATAGTGCAGAAGAAGGCCATTTGACCCATCACGACTGCACAACACTTCAACAGAAGGCTCTTCAACAGAAGTTTAGGATAATTTTAAGTTCACAAGTAGGCTTACATTAACATCACGATGAAGTTACTGTGAAAATCTCCTAGTCGCCACACTCCAGCTTGGGTACATTGAAGGAGAATTTAGCATGGCCAATGTACCTACCCCAGCACATCTTTCAGACTGTGGGAGGAAACTGGAGGAAACACACGGGGAGAATGTGCAGACTCCGCACAGACAGTGAGTGACCTAAGCTGGGAGTCGAACCTAGGTTCCCAGCGCTGTGTGGTAGCAATGATAACCACTATGTCACTGAAATCGTTGTGACAGAAACTATTGACTCTTCGTCCGATCCCCATTATCACTCTGCTTATCGCCCTAATCCACACATCCTGGGACACTAAGGGACAATTTAGCATAGCCTATCCACCTAATCTGCACATCCCTGGACAATATGACTGACCTCCATTCATACCTCAGCGTCTCCAATGCTGAAATTGTTGGCATGCGTTTATCAGCTCTATTTATTGCTGACCTTGGCACAATACATAAAAAATCCTTCAACCAAGTTTCAAGTCATCTCTCATTAATAATCTCCCGCTTTCTGCCTCCATGTATACTTGTGAACTGCCTCAGACCATTTTACAAATGTTAACTGCCTTCTGAGAAATGCACGCTGTTGGATGGGCAGTCAGGAGTTAACTGGCAAGAATAAAATAAAGCCTGCATTACTCCATCGGTTCAGCACATTTCTCAAATTCTCAAAGTGCTTTTTCCACAGAGGGAAAAGAGAGAGAAAAAGATGGCAAATGCTGGAAGTCTAAAACAAATTAAAAGTAGGAACAGCTAGACTAAGAGCAAATTAAGAAACAGTCTGGTTGTCTTAAAAATCCAACAGCTTCACTATTGTCCTTTACAGAAGGAAACCTACTCCTCATATCTGGTCCAACCTTTAAGTGACTCCAGACGCCGACTAATATAGTTTACTCTTAAATACCCTCTGCTTTGGCCTAGCAAGCTACTTTGTTGCATCAAACTGCTAGCAAGTCAAGAGGAAGACCTACTATTACTTTCTCAGGGTAGTTAGGATTTAGCAATTAATACCATTTCTGATGGTGAGAATTGATTGAAATATGAGTCCATTTCCAAAGTCTCCGGTCCAAAGATGTGCAGGTTAGGTGGATTGACCATACTAAATTACCTCTTGGTATTAGGGTAAATGCATGGAGTTATGGGGACAGGGCCTGGATGGGACTGTGTTCAGTGTAAACTCGATGGGATGAAAGGCCTCCTTCTGCATTGTTGGAGTCTGTGATTCTATGAATAGAAAAGACAGTGAATATTTTGAACACTGCTGAAGGAGGATTAAACGTCAATCTCCATCCTACATTTCTCATCATTGAGCCTGACTGACATGCTGGGAATTTTTAACTTTATTTCTTGAACATTTAAGGGATTCAATTTGCCCAAAGCTGGAGTGACATCTGCCACTTTCCCTGTTGCTGGCAGTGAGAAGGTGACAGTCAGCCAGTTATCTCATCCTCCTGCCATCCCAGCTACCTCCTTCTGCCTCCCAGCCCGCTCCTGAGATCCAGTCTGACTTGCTGACTATTCTTTTTACACTATTTCAAAGAGACTCAATAAGCTGCCAACATTTACCCAGCCCAAAACCATACAGAAGCTTGACATTTATAAAGTGGTGCCAGCACACATAAAAATATCCAGTTCACATATGCACAAAACATTATTGCTAGCAGAGCAGTCAAAAAACAAATCTTTGTTTGCACTTTTCAGTCATTAAAGATAGTCAACAGCCATCCCTGATGTTCCCAAAATCTGACAGGCGGTTATTTTGCTCCTTGGCTTGTATGCAGTTTAAAGCTTATTTATTAGTTCACAAGTAGGCATACGTTAACACTGCAATGAAGTTACTGTGAAAATCCCCTACTTGCCACACTCTGGCACTCCTCGGGTGCACTGAAGGAGAGTTTCATGTGGCCAATGCACCCAACCATCACATCTATTGGACTGCAGGGAGAACATGCAGACACCACACAGACAGTGATCCAAGCTGGGAAACAAACCCAGATCCCTTTGATGAGTTTGTATGTGAATATATATTCTCTCCTTCAGAGAAGTAAGAGGGGATGTTCCTGCCATATTTTTAGTCATTAGCTACCCATCAATGCTGGGCAGTCAGGTAATTTTCATTAAATCTAATTTTGCCCAACTCAGCATGACATGAGTCTTGTGGACATTAGCAAATGGTCCAGAACTATACAAAGTTTCAGTGAAAGCCTTTGCCATCCTCACCTACAAAAGACCCCTGCACAGGGCTGATGGAGTACTCTGTGGGTGATGGACATGTTGCTATCTGCACCGTACATGCATCTGTCTGTGGGTTAACAACAGCATAGTAAGTGGCTGCAGTGTACCATCACTGAACAGTCAGATTATGTGTTGAAATCCTTAAGCGGGGCTGAGCCCATGACCTTTTGTCACAGAGGGGAGAGTATTATCGGTGAACTGAGCTGACACTTAACCTTGTCAGAATGCAGGCCTGAATGCATCAGTGTGACATAGTTCCTTCTCCAACACCCGCGTCGCTCCAAGAGAGACTGACAATTTATTGCTGAATGAGGCACAGTTGAATGTTGCTGAATTGTGGTGTTTCATGTGGTTTCGCTTAGCATTGGAGCCACAAACAGTGCCTGCTATGTTAGAACTGGCTCGCTCTCAGGTCTGTAGGTATATGTTAGAAAGTGCTGTACTGTGGAGTTGCTGTGCCAGCATATTAGTCAACTCCAAGTCTCTTGTGGAGAGGAGGGGACGGGGGGTGGGGAAAGGAAGAAATGGGGGCAGGGTAAACGCTGTGCTCATGTGTCTAATTTAGCTTTGGCATGAGAGACCTGTCTGAGCCTTCAAAGAGATGTCGACCGGATGTTGCGCTACACGATCCAGCTGGAATATTGCCTGGATCTGGCCACTTCCTGCTCTGCTCCTGCATTCTGAGCAATGATATTTTTTTTGTGTGGGAGTTGGGGTGAGGGGGAGTGATGGTGGAGGAGATAGTGGTGGGGTGGAGTGTGCTGGATGGGGGGGTTGGGGATAATAGAGGGGAGGGGAGAGTGCTTTGGAGAAAGGATTCTGTGTTTAACAGCCACAGACTGAAACACAAATTCCATCGCAGGGCCTTGTGGTCAGGGGCCAGTTATGTGGGGATTTGCGAAATGCAAAATGGAAACATTTTCTAAACTCCCGAGGAAAGAAAATCCCTCTTGACAGGAATTTGTTTTGACATTTTTAATATTATAAGAATCTGCAGGCTTGGAACGCAAATTCTAGCTCCCTGCCCCCAAACCCCCAGCAACCCCTTGCCATCTCTCCCTTTTTAGCCACATCCTCGAGGCTTCTGCATCCCACGGCTTTTGAGGAAATTAGGCTCTCAGCCCGGTGAACGGAATGATCCCACTGCCGCCTTTCATATAACAGTTGGCTACAAAGAACGATTGTGAAGCGTCCACAGTTAGCAGCTGCTGTTGGGCACAGAGCAGAGAGTTATTTGGAGAATTCCTCGGAAAGTGTCCAGGTTTCCTTCTGACTTTGCCAGAGCGTCCAGGTACTGTGAAGTACACAGGGACCCTATAAAATCGCTGCCGCTTGGAAAGTTTATTTTGCAGTCGCAGGACGTTTGTGGGATTGAAGGTCGGGAATGGGGTGACAGGCAGGATCGGTCATTAGAGAGGCCTATGTTTAGGCTGTGTTGAGGTACATCACAATTAGCAGGCCAAAGTGAGGAAGAAAAAAGTGGGAGAAAGGGCGGCTGAATTTACAATACCAACCCGAGAACTACTTCCTGTAAACGAGTAGTTTAAGTTTATTTATTAGTGTCACAAGTAGGCTTACATTAACACTGCAATGAAGTTACTGTGAAAATCCCCCAAGTTGCCACACTCTGGTGACTGTTCGGGTGCACTGAGGGTGAATTTACTATGGCCAGTGCACCTAACCGGCGCGTCTGTGAGAGGAAACCAGAGGAAACCCACGCAGACACAGGGAGAATGTGAAAACTCCGCACAGACAGTGAACCAAGGCCAGGAGCTGAACCCTGGTCCCTGGTGCTGTGAGACAGCAGTGTTAACTACTGTGCCACCCCAAGTTAGTGTTTATTTTAGACTTGCGGGGAGGTTGATCTTGACTTTGTGGGGTGGTGTAGAAATGGCGGCTCACTCATTTGCCACCAGGTTAACCTTCCATGGAAATAAATATGGTGAGAGATGTAACATTGCTGTCAAGTCATTATTGTAATAACTTCAAAAGCGACTTTTGGCTTCAAGTTATAATGGATTGATTACCAATATACAGACAAACAGGGTCTGACAGAATTGAACACACATCTATTTCCACTCCTCTCGCTGAGGTTTCTCACCATTCCAGGACACATGCTGTTGCACCAATTAGCTCAACTTTCTGCTCTGCCTCTCTGTTGGATCTGGCCCAATCACTTGGACCATCAAGGACCCTTAAAGGGGCCATACTACCAGACTGTTTCCCACCTAATTCCTGAGTTTCACTTATGCGTGAAACAAAAGGAATATCATTAAACAATGGCATGTTTGTTACAACAAGACATCAGCAAAACTCCAGGAATATCTCAACACAAGTTCAGCTGGTCAGGAGACTTCCAGGCCCTGGAAAAATGTTTCAGTTCTGTTCTATACTGTTCTGGAAGTGATGGGCAGATGTTTGCATGTTGATGTCGAGATCCTCCTCAGTAGCTACTGTCTCCTCAGCTACAGAAACTGCTGGATGCTCTGGATTCATACTTACAACAAGGGTCTCTGTATCAGCAACTAATGATCCCAAGTCTACTGTAGGGGTCCCGTATCAGGCCCAGCTTTCTTCCTCAAATGATCCACATGTTTTTTTTACACGATAATCTACAGCAGAGGAGGCCAATGCTGATCTTTCCAATTTTTCTCGTCACCCATGTCGGTTCCGCTGCGAAGTTTCCAGCCAGAACTAAATCCATGACTTGGAAAATGCTTGTCTTTTTTCCCTTGAGTCATGATTTTCTTGCTGGGAGGCTTGTCTAGCCTCCACTCTCCCCACCAAATCTGGGACTATCATATCCAACTGTGTGCGTAAGTGATATGCCATTAGTAGCTTGGCTTGCATGACTCCTGTCATCACATTTGGTGTGGCATCATATGACAACAAGAAACTTGTCAAATGTAAAACCTATCAACTTATTTCTTTGTTAAAGATTTGAACGTTTGTACAGCTTGTTCTGCTAACCCGTTGGAGGCTGGCTGGTAAAATGCTGATCTAACATTGCAAGTATCATTTGGTTTGGCAAATTCTGAAACTATTCCGCTGTAAGTGATGTGCCATTGGCTGACACTAAAATTTGTGGGATGCCTTGGAAGCCATGGATAGCAAAAATCTGCCTCAATTTGTCAATGATAGCACTGGCCTTTGTAGACTTCATCAATTGGACATCCATTTAAAATGCACATCCACTAAAATGAGAAAAATATACCCCATGAATAGCCCCTGCAAAATTTATTCTTGCCTATGGCCTAAAGGTGCATATTCATCAGTGGTTGCAATGCCTGTTGGGCTTTAAAATGAGAACAATGGCTGATCATCCTCACAAATTTTTAATTGATATCTGATCATCAAACATAATATTGGGAAGGTGCTTTCATCCTGGATGTGCGCCTGTAATTCCTGTAATTAAAAAGTCAACTCCCTTGGGGTGACACTATCACACAAACTCTCGACAATAACATGGTGTCCTCACTATTATCTCCATTTTTCCCTTCTGGTAAGGTTTAAGTAGCTCTGACTTATCACATTGTCATCCTTGCATTCCCCTCTTAATTTGCGATGGTACTAGGTCTCTTTTGGTCCAAGTTATTATGTGTTTAGCTGAGACTGGTAAAGTTTGTATCAGGTGCAGCACCATCACTATTTCTTGTGGTATCAGTGGTGAGCGTACTATCTCTGGCAGAGAGAGTGCATCTGCATTCGATACTGGAATCCTTGAGCTGGAATGAATAATTGCACTCTGCTAGCAATAGAGTCCATCTCTGTACCCTGCCAGAGGCAGTTGGCGACACTGGTTTATTCTCTTGCAATAAACCCAACAACAGTTTCTGATCTGATACCATTGTGAAATATCTTCCACAGATGAAACCTCTTTACTGCATAAATTACCACTAAACTTTCTTTGTCAATCTGGGAATACTTTTTTGCCGCATTTGATAATGTTCTCAACAGAAAGGCAATTGGCCTCTCTACTCCATCAGCATACTGTGGGATAAAACTGTCCTCACTCCGTATGGGGATGCATCACAGGATAACTACTAATGGTTTGCTTGAATCAAACTTTTCAAGCAATGCCAACGATTGCGGAGTCTGCTTTACTTTGGTAAAGGCTTCTTTTTATCCCTCGTCCATCTCCAAAACTGATGCTTTTTCAAAAGCTGGTAAAATGGGGCTAAAATTATAGACACATTTTGTAAGAATCACCATAAAAATTCACCATTTCTAGGAATGATTTTAATTTTGATACATGTTTTGGCTATGGAATATCCTGAATGGCTTTAGTTACATCCTCCAAAGGATGTAACCTTTAGTGCCTAACCTGAAATCTGAATATGTAACTCCACCTGCCCAGAAAGTACATTTCTCTCATTTCAAACAGGTACCCACTTTTTCAATAAAAGCAAATTACTGCAGATGCAAAAGAGAAAACGCTGAAAAATCTCAGCAGGTCTGGCAGCATCTGTAAGGAGAGGAAAGAGCTGACATTTCAAGTACAGATGGACGAGTACAATTTGTCTTGAGGATTGGGACAATGGTACAGCCCATTCAGAAAATTGTACAGGCTTTATAACACCGAAATCTTTCAATCTGCTGAACTCGACTTCAACCTGATGATGAAGTGCATCAGATTCTGGGCAGTCCTGAAGAAACATTGGTGCTGCATCGGGATTCAAATAAATTTTGGCTTTAACTCTCTATTCACCCTGGCTACTTTTGGAAAACCTCACTATATTTACATAGTACCTCCTGAAAACCTCTAGGTTTAATATTTCCAACCAATTTAATTTTATCTGCTTTAGTCAATCTTGACTGATTAAACAAGGTCTGTGACCTCCAATTACTAGATCAGGTAGATGCACTGTTTGGTTCCTGTAGAATATTGTAACTGTTGCTCTTCAATGCCTCTATATATATATATATATATGAACAATATGGCTCCTGACTCTCTCAATTTCAATGGTAGGAGACCTTTTTGAAGGTAACAAAATGCTTGCTCTGCTAAGACTGTGATTATGCCTCCTGTGGTGGCAGTCTATTTTAAATTGTCTGCTGTTTACCATCTATAGGCTTCCTCTATAGGGAATTCTCAGTGCTCTGTTCACCCTCTCAATTTGGCCACAACACCAGAAAGCGTCTCCTCAGGCTCCAGTACTGCTGAATGAAAGTTATACCTCAATTAAATGACCAAGGGGTCGGGGTTAAATTATTTTTGACCAATTCAACTAACTGGTTTGCGTTTGTGTGGGCAGTGTTAGACTTCTTGCAAGGCTATAAGTTTGTGAATCACAGACCACAGTGGTGTCATATTTTATTTTTCCCCTCATTGTGATCTCATTAGCTACGAAGAAATAATACAGCCTTTCTTTGTATTATTCCCAGTTTTCACTTCTGGGTCAAACGGTTCAATTATTCCAATTAAACACATTTTTATGAGCGCGTACACCTTGTTCCTTCATATTTTGACTCTCGCTTCCCCCCCCACCAGCTGCACACTGCGATCCTTTGTAACTAATGGAAGCTTAAATTCATCAGTAGTTTCATAATTTTGACGGTTTCAAGTTATAAAGCATTTACTGCCAACAATATTTATATATATATACAAATAAGGATTTAATAGAAATGTAGAACATGTCTACTCTCCTCTTCCCTGGCTCCAACTGAGGTCACTCCCTGATCAAGGATGTGTGCCCATTCAGCCAACTGGTATAGCTTCCTGCTCTGCTCCTCCCTCGGGCCTGGCCCGATCATGTGGCCTTCAGTGATCGCCTCCTTAAAGATATCACGCTACCAGTTATCACCTGTAACTAGACAAGATTTATTCCCACAGTGTGTCTGACAGCATGTTCCAAGAGCCATTCGATACCATGCAGCTTTTTTGCTGTCAACCTAAGGGCATTGAAACGACCCGGCAAGTCCACCTTCTACTCTCCATTCTGTGGTCAGTCGGCTCTAACTGTAGCATTTGGGACAAGAAGCTAACTTCCTTATAGAACAAAATAACCTATTGAATTTGCAGATAATAGAACAGCAATGCAGAAAAACCCAACCATTTGGAGAGAGTGAAGTAAATGTGGTGGTGGTTCTACAGAAACATGGACAGAAAGGAAAGTGATTCTTTTAAATGTCATCGACCATATGCTGTTGCTGAGAGGTTGCTGCTTAAAGATTTTAACAATTCTCCTGTTTCTCAAACCCATTTTCCCCTTTCTTTTTGCAGCTGCAACATAAGCTGTCCCTCGGGACACTACGGAGCCAACTGTGCCCACCCCTGCCCCTGTATCGAGGCAGACTGTGACCCTGTCCACGGCACCTGCATTCTGGGTAAGTGAATGCAGTCTCACTGAGTTTCAGCAAGATATCAGAAGGAAATAGTTAGTTTGTTTTTCAGCAAAGCCAAAGCAATTCTGCACGTCTCCTGCACGGGGAGAAGTACTGCAGCATCTGTGAAGCATTCCAATTGATCTCATTCAAACTTGAGATCAGAAATTTTATCCTAGCTATTGCTTCAATTGCAAAAAATCATTTCTGTAAGGAGTCAAAAATGACAGTATTTTACTTTTATATCGTAATCAAATTGCTGTTTACATATCAACACCTTGAACAAGATTTCAGCCATTTGCAAGACAAACTCAGTTTGCTTATAGGTAGCATGTACTATGGAACAAGTGAAAATAAAAATATATTTTACATCCCACTGACACAGTTAGTACACAGTTACTCACTGTTGGTCCTGATAGTCAGTGCACAGTCTCACAGTGTCTGCTCTTGACACAGTCAGTACATAGTCACTCAGACTCTGCTGCTCCTGATACAGTCAATACACAGTCAATCAGACCCTGCTGCTCCTGATAAAGTCAGTACACAGTCACTCAGACCCTGCTGCTCCTGATACAGTCAGTACATTGTCACTCAGACCCTGCTGCTCCTGATACAGTCAGTACACTGTCACTCAGACAGTGTTGCTCCTGATACAGTTAGTACACAGTTGCTTAATATCTGCTCCTCCTGATACAGTAGGTACACAGTCGCACAATGTCTTCTCTTTGTGATACAGTGAGTACACAGTGACTTAGACCCTGGAACTCCAGTATACAGTCACACACTATCTGCTCCTCCTAATACACTCATACACAGTCACTTGCTGTCTGCTCATCTCAACATAGTCAGTACGTAGTCGCTCAGACCCTGGCCCTCCAGTACACAGAGCCACTCCTGTCTGCTCCTCTTGATGTAATCAATGGACAGTCAGTCAGACTCTGGCCCTTCAGTACACAGCCGCTCAGTGTCTGTTCCTCCTGATACAGTCAGTACACAGTCACTCAGATCTGACCTTCCAGGACACAATCACTCAGTGTCTGTTCCTCATGATACAGTTCCTTGATTTGTTTCCCATGCCTTTTTCTCCACATTTTTGTAGGCTGTAGCTCTTAACAGTCTTAACAGGTTGAGATGATCTAATTCAACATTGGGAATATTCCTCGTGTGTATAACTTGACAACTGATCTCTGGTGAGCAGGTTTTCTATTAACTTCAGTACACAGTCTGACAGAGGAGAAAAAGCTTATGTTTTGCCAGAAATTACTGGACAAAGCTCTCAGGGTTATAGCTGGGTTAAACTGAACTGAATGCTACTGTATTTCATGCCAGTCACAAACCAAATTGAATGCGGCACAATGGCTAGCACTGCTGCCTCACAGCGCCAGGGACCCAGGTTCGATTCCCGGCTTGGGCCACTGTCTATGTGGAACCTGCACATTCTCCCTGTATTTGCATGGGTTTCTTCTGGATGATGCAGTTATCCTTCACATTCCAAAGATGTGCAGGTTAGTTTAATTGACCATGGTAAATTGCCTCTTAGTGTTAGGAGAATAGCAGGGTAAAGGCATGGGGTTATGGGGATAAGGTCTGGATGGGATTGTAGTCAGTGCAGAGTTGATGGGCTGAATGGCCTCCTTCTGCATTGTAGGATTCTATGATTCTACACGCCTATCTCCCAGAACAAAACTGTGGCAGATAAGTAAGCATCCGGATCTTTTGATTCTCAATTCTTCCAACATGGAAATTCTACTTGAACTGGTTAAGAGGCAAGTGAGCTATCCCATTATTGGAGGAATTGTGAATGAAGCTGAATACTATAGTGTTATCAGCACACAGTCCCACCCTTGATCAAGTGACAGAGGGAGGGTCATTGTTGAAAATGGCTGGGCTGAGGCTGCTGTCCTAAGGAATTCCGGCATCACGATAGATTTTGTGAATGAAACTTTTGTCTGAGGTTTTAACCCAGTTTGGATACAGTGGGATCTGTGTATTAGACACATGGAGTCCTGCCAGATTCTATATTTGTCTGACCAGATGACCAAGTGGAATAACTCACTGATAACAAGACCGCAAGTCTCTTCTGATTTTGAGCAGATTGTTGGATAAGTATTGCACTCTCTTGACACATGGACCCATAACTTTCTGAGTTCCCCAGTGATGTACAAGGGAAACTCTCCTTGAAATCCCACATTACCAAGGAAATCCACGCAGACACTGGGAGAACGTGCAGGTTCTGCACAGTGACCCAAGTCGGGAATCGAACCCAGATCTCTGGGGCTGTCCCAATTACTGTGCCACCCACTCTTCTAAACATATTCATAGACTCTCCACTTAGTTAAAGTCTCCCATTATTAGTCCTCAGCACCTCTGTGAATCCCTTGAAAATTTCTTCCTTTATATCTTTCCACAAGTTGTGAGCCTATAGAATACACCCAATAGTGTAACAATATCTCTATTGTTTTTTAGGTCTAACCAGCTAGATCCTATCCTTGACCCTTCTGAGACATCCTTTTTCCTTACTGCAATATATTGCCACCATTCACATTTTCTTACCTTTCCTGAACACCTTGCATCTATGAATATTTAGTGGGCCAGCCCCATCTGAGTGAAGACTGAGAATGAAGTCCTGACATTGAATAGCAGTGTAAGGGCAAAATAAAAGATGAAAATGTTATGGTCTTTCCAAAAATCTCAATGTAAAATACCATGGCCCGGTGAGGGGGGCCGCAGGGCTGGGAAGAAGGGGAATGGGTTGGACTGAACTGGGAGTTTGGTTGTGATGGTGGGAGGAAGGAGGGTAAGGGGGAGTTTGGATCAGGCGGGGAGATGTTGCAGTGGTGTGAGGGATCTGCTGCTCCACTAGGAGGGTCATGTGTGTGGGGAGTGTCCCACAGTCTGAAAGGCATACTGGTTAGATGAATTGGCCATGCTAAAGTCTCCCTTAGTGTACCCAAATAGACACTGGAGCGATGGCCACCAGGGGATTTTCACAGTAACTTCATTGCAGTGTTAATGTAAGCTTACTTGTAACTAAATAATTAAACTTTAGTTCCTTCCATCTTTCCTTAGTTCTAGCCCAGTGAACAAAGGGTAACTGCTAGATCTGGTTCCAGGGAATGGGGACAATGAAAATAGTGTTTCAAAGTTTGGTTCAGCTATGCAAAAGGGCAATAAAAAGAAACAGTGAACTGTGATGACAAGTCCAGTGGGTTTGGAATAGACCTGGCTCAGTGTAATAACTCTGGTTCAGCAGCTAGGTAAATAATATTTGTAATGTTTGTTTATATATGAGTGTAACAGAAGTTTTGCAGCCAGGTGCTGCCATTCAGCTTCCAGAATCAAATCTGTGAGGAAGCTCAGACTTGCTAGGGTGACCTCTCACCCTGGACCCTGATCTGGGTCATGTGACCCTCTCTGAAGTGCAGCTCTTAAAGGGGACATATGCCACATCCCTCCTCCCGCCAAGTCTTTTATACAATTAAAATAAATAATTATTTAGTCCCCAACAATTAGAAAATTTAACATATGAATCAGTCCATCATGACTTTCCCAGGTGGTTTCCGATTTCTAATGGAGCAGTGTAATTCCCCTGTTGCGGATGCTCCCACTGGGGTATTTTCTGCAGTAATTTCTATATCAAGTATTTCCTCATTACTGGTAACTCAACTTCATTGGTTTCCATGGGAATGACAGATTTGCCTGTCAGAGATTGATTTGGTACTTCAGTCAACACCAACTCCTGTTGGCGATATGGTTTCAGCTGGCAGCACTGGTTGCTAGTACAACTCGCATACTCGTAAATGGTCCACATGTTTCCGGATGATTCTTCTTTGTACTTTCACTTCATAAGACAAAGATCCTGCTTTTGATAAAACAACTTCTGGAACCCAAGTCAAGCTGTTTCCAAAATTCCTGGCATACACAGTTTCATCCACTGAAAACCACCCTACTGATTTGCCTAAATTATTTCTTTTCTTAAATTTGCACTAACTGACTTCTACCCTCCCTGGCAAATTTGGAAACACCAGACTTAATCTGATCCTAAGACACTCCGCCATCAATAAAGCCACTGGAAGCATTCTTGTAGTAGAAGTTGGCATGGTTCCATAGTCCAGAAAGAATCATGAGATTCTGGTCTCTGTGGTCACCCCTGACTGCTTCTTAAAGCTTGCCTGCAAGGTTTGGATTGCTTATTCAGCCAGTTCATTGAATGCTGGGTGATAAGATGCAGTCCTGATTTTTTTATTCTTTCATCACTGGCTGGGTCAGCATTTATTGAGGGCATTTAAGAGTCAACGACATTGCTGTGGATATGGAGTCACACGTGGGCCAGAGCAGGTAAGGATGGCAGATTTCCTTCCCTAAAGGGCGTTAGTGAACCAGATGGGTTTTTATGTCAGTTGACAATGGCTTCTTAGTTATCATTAGACTTTTAATTCCAGATTTCTATTGAATTGAAATTTCACCATCTGCCACAGTAGGTTTCGAACCCAAGGTCCCCAGGTCTCTGGATTACTCCCATGCGGTGATAACTGTAGCATGTAACGTCAAAGACTTAATTTCAAAAACTTCCACCAATTTGAATGGACATCGACCTGGAACAAAAACATTATGCCCAAAAATGGCCCAACATAATCAACATGGACTTGTACCCATAGCTGGCCAGGCCATTTTAACAGCTGCAGTGGGGTCATGGCAGGCAAACTTTGTTGCAATTGGCAGTGCTCACAATACTTCAATAGATTCTGAATGTCAGTATTAATGCCAGGCCACCAAATGTAATTCCCAATGAGCATCTTCATCTTGGATATACCTGGACGGTAACTATGTAATTCAGTCAAAAGCAATTCCCTTCCTGGCACAGGAACGATTACTCTTGGTCCCCCCGAGCATGACGCAATCTTCACAACTTAATTCATCCCTTCATCTATAATATGATTTCATCTCTTCAGAAACTGGCTCTCCAGCCCAACCTGTTTGTATTGTGTGCCTTACTTTGGCCATTAATAGATCCCTGCTGGCCTAATACTTGTTTTGCTGCACTGGAAGTGGCAACATGTTTCAGAAATTCAGTGCCAAAATAATTTCATGTGGCCAATAATAGCGACAAATTCGATAAAAACTGCCCATAACATTCACCATTACTAAGAATGCCTTGAGTTGAAATGTGTTTCTGAGGACTGGCACCTCCTTTATTCCTCTGACATAATTTTCCAAGTGGTATAATCCTTGTGCATGTACACAGTATACTCAGTTGGCTACATTAGTGGCTTGAAAAGTATATTTCTCCTTGCGGTAAACCTCTTGAGCTCCTCTTCTAAGTTAGCTAAGTGCTCAGCTTCTGTCGATCCAGTTATCAAAACATTACCAGATATGCTACAACATGTGGAAGTACTTGCAACAAACTCTCCATTGTTCTCTGGAAAACAGCACATGCCAATGGCATACCAAAGAGTCAGCATATATACTGAAACAAAGCCTTTTATGTGTTAATCCCAACATAACCTCAGGAAGCATTGCCTAACTCAAGTTGCTAATATGTGTGGCTCATATCCAACTTTATATAGGATTGACTTCAGGCCAGCTTTACATATAAGTCTTCAGAATTGGCTACTTAGCTAACTTGGCAGCCTGATTAATTATTAAATTGTAGTCCCTATACAAATGCGGACAATCTTGTCAGGCTTTACCATGGGGACTATGGATGCTGCCCACTTCATGAATTAAACTGGCTGAATGATACCTAGTTGTTCCAGTCTTTTCAGTTCTAAGTCCAGCTTTTCTCATAAGGCATACGGATTTGCCATGAGAAAATGAGATTGCCTCTGGATCTGCATCGATCTTTGCCTGTACTCCCTTTATTTTACTCCAGTCATTACAAAAGACACTCTCATACCTCTTCCGTAACTCAGACAGTCCCCCTTCCCACGGTTGGAACATCTCCATCCAATTTAACTTGATTTCCTTCAGCCAATCACAACTCAGAAGATTTGATCCCGGGCCTCATGCAATGATTTCTGGGAGCTGGATGCAGCTGATAGCTCACGGGTACTGTGGTAACACACTTATCATGATGGTTTCTCCTCTGTATGTTGTTAGTTTTGCTGCTATATCCTTAAAAACTAGTGGCTGGGCTTCCTAATGTAAGTAGTAAAATGTGTGTTCTCCTTTCATTGTGATAAAGAGGAGACATTATAAGGGCTAGCTCTATCTTCTATCTTTAAGGAATTACCGTTTACCAAATGAATCACAATTAGTGTTCAAAAATGTGCAGGTTAGGTAGATTGTCTATGCTAAGTTGTCCCATTGTGTGAAGGATTAGCATGATAAATAGGCCTGGATTGGATTGTTGTCAGTGCAGGTTCGATGAGCCAAATGGCCTGTTTCTGCATTGTAGGGATTCGATTCTATTCTATTATGGAGGCCAGATTGGACGGATAGCAGGTTGGGTCAGACTGGGTCGGAGTCGTGTTTGGGGAGTGGGAGCGACAACTAGGGTGAAGTCCAGCCGGGTTGGGTCAGGAGCAATTTGGGATGGGGTCAGATCGGGATATTGGAGATTGGGATTTGCTCGGATTGGGGTCAATAGCACATTAGGGGAAATGGGGCCAGATTGGGGGTATGAGGGGCAGGTCAAGACAGGATTGTGGGGTTTTGGTTGGGATGGGGATGTGGGATTCAGTAAGATAGCCGGGTTGAGTTGGAGGTGGGAGGAGTTGGGTGAGGTTCAGCGAGGTTAGGTCAGGAGCAGATTGGGGTCAGTTTGAGGTGTTGCAGGATGGGTTTCTGGGGAGGGTGTGGGGGAGGAGCATGTTAGGTCTGGTTGAGGGGGGAGTGTAGGGGTTGGGTATTTGGGTGGATTAGTCAGGGGATGGGACCATGTCTTGTCAGGAGTGGGGAGGAGAGTCAGGCTGGAATAATACTGCAGTGCGGAGGTATTTAGCAGTCATAGGTGGGGTAGGGGAGGACGACATAGATGTGAGAATCCCTTGTAGGGTCAGGAGTTTCAGGGGAATTTTGTGTGGGCTTCGATCTAGTTATTTAAAATAGTAACACGAAGTTAGAAGTGGTTTTATTTCTCCTAATTCTTCCAGAGTAAATATGGGTGTAACACTGGCAGAACCAACCAAAGTTAACAATTAAAATTGCCTTATCAGATGGTTCCTATTGCAGTGTAATTCCAGGAGATGTTAATGCTTCTGGATAATTACCATGCAAGTGCTTATGTGGGAGCTTCAAAGAGAGATTTTCACATGCATCTTTGGGTATCCTCCCAAATCTGATGCTGGACTGACAAGACATTACGGACCACTGTATATCGTAGGTTTCAGGTTCATAATGCAATTGAGCACATGACTGAATTGAGAAAGTAATTGAGAAAATAACTCGAACAAGCATAGAAGAAAGTGTGAGAAGGGACTGGCAGACAACATGAAAGGAAAGCCAAAGGGTTCCTATAGCCATATAAACAGTAAACGGTTTGTAAAAGGAGTGGGGATAGAGATCTAAAAGTGGACTTATACAGAGGTAGAGGGCTGATGTTCTAACTGACTATTCTGCATCTGTCTTTACTAAGGGAAAAGCTGTTGCGAAAGACATAAAGAGGAAGTAATTGAGATACTAGATGGGCAAAAATTTGATAAAGAGAAGACAGTATAAAGGCTGGCTCTAATTAACAGTTGATAAGCCACCAGGACTTGACAAAAATATCCAAGATACTGGCGGAAGTTAGTGTGGATATTTATGGAACTGGTTATAAATATTCAATCCTCTTTAGAAACTGGGAAAGTGCCAGAAGACTCTAGAATTGCAAATGTTTTAGAGTAGTTCAAAAAAAGAGTGCAAGGATAATCCCAGCAACTACAGGTTAACCTCTGTCATGGGAACATTTATTGAATAGATAATTCAGGGCAAAATTAACAGTTATAAAGACAGATGTGATTAATTGAGCAAAACCAACATGGTTTGTTAAAGGCAGATCATTTTTAACTACATGAATTGAGTTTTTTGACTTGAAATAAAAAGGACAGTGGCAGTATAGATAACAATTTAGCTGAATGACAGGAAACAGCATCTAATGGTGAACAGTTGTTTTTTTTGAACTGCAGGAAGGTATGTTTTGGGATTCCCCAGAGCTGAGTATTGGGGCGACCACTTCCTTTGATCTGTATAAAAGCCAAAGACTTTGGTGTGGAGGTCACATTTTCAAAATTTGCAGATCGCTGTGAAACACATTATCGTCTGATATTATAGAAGTTCAGTGGGACCTTCTGATCTCCTCACATCCTTCAATGTAACATGAGGATACTCCCCACGTTCCTCATTGTAACACTTCCAAAATGTTCCTGATTGTAACATTTCAATGGGGTGACACAGTGGCACAGTGGTTAGCACTGCTCCCTCACAGTGTCGAAGACCTGGATTCAATTCCAGCCTTGGGTGACTGTGTGGAGTTTGCAAATTCTCCCTATGTCTACGTGGATTTCTTCTGGGGTTTCAGTTTCCTCCCACATTCCAAAGATGGAAGGGTGAGGTTGATTGGCCATGCGAAATTGACCCTTAGTGTTAGGGTGATTAGGAGAGTAAAAATGTGGGGTAATGGGATAGGACAGAACCTGGTAGGATTGTTGTTGATGGCCAAATGACCTCCTTCTACACTGTAGATTCTATGAACCTCAGTGAAATCTTCTAATGACAGCCTACATTGTAACGTGGGGATACACCCCATATTCCTCATTGCAACACTTGATTGTTATATTTCAATATATCCCTTAACTCCTAATATACCTCACATTCCTTTCCAAAACACTCCAATATACCCAGCACTGACACAATGATATACCTGTTATTATACATTATTATGCATTATACCTGTTTCTGTAACATTCCCAATATATCTCACATCCCCTACTGTAACATTCTGATAAACCGTTTGCTGCCACACTCCAATATACTTTGCACTCCTCTCTGTAACACTTCGATAATCCCCCTCATTGCTGTATTATGATATCTCCTACTTATCTGACTCAATAAGGCACTCTTTGTACGTGGAATTATGTTGGTTGCGGGTTGCTAACCTTTGCTTCCTCTTTATACACAGGCTCCAATGGGAGAGTAGGCGTTATCGCGGCTGGAGCTCTGGTTTTGTTTCTTCTGCTCCTGCTTTTGCTGTTCTTGTGTTGTTACTGTCTCTGTCACAAGAAGAATCGGCAGAATGAGTGAGTATTCCACGACATGGAATTTTAATCTCAACCAATCATACTTGGAACAACTGAAAGCTCTGAACTAATTGCAATAAATATTTTTCAAAAGGACATTGGGAAATTGGGTTTGCATGGTAGCACAGTGACTAGCACTGCTGCCTCACAGTGTCAGGGACCCAGGCTCGATTCCTGGCTTGGGTCAGTCTCTGTGTGGAGTTTGCACATTTTGCTTGTGTCTGCGTGGGTTTCCTCTGGGTGCTCTGGTCCCCTCCAAAAATGTGCGAGTTATGTTGATTGGCCATACTAAATTGGCCCAAGTGTCAGGGGGAATAGCAAGGTAAATGGGTGGGGTTATGAGAATAGGGTCTGGGTGGGACAGACTTGATGGGCTGATTGCCTCCTCATTTTGACTTAACACCTCTATACTGGGAATAGAATCCAATCAGATTAAAGAGATAGATGTCATCTTTGTCTGTTGCCTCACAACGTCCAATGAGGAATCTCCATATTGTCAGTTCTTGTTTGTTGCAATGAAGGTGAACTGTCCTTTCTCACAGTGCTCCAGAGTCACTCAATCTGAAACACTCTTGGGCACATATACTGAAGACTGAGTCATGTCACATCATATTGGTTCCTATCATACTTGTAAATCGGAGTGTATGACGTGATAATCAACTACTCCCTGCAGTTGTAACTGAGTTAACTGAAGAAACACTGTCTCTTGTGAATGTATGCAGATTGATTGAATCAGTGTTGTTCCTTGTGGATGCAACTGGGTTAACCTATTCAGTGCAGCCCTCTGTGGGTATGGCTAGTGGAGAGTTTAAGTCATTTAGCATTGTCCTGTTCAGATTAACTGATTCCTCCTGCTGTATATTGGTATGAGTGAAGAAACAGATTTGTCCCCCAAAAGATTTAAGGTTAAAACACCTGATGGAGTCAGTACATCCCTCCTGTATGTGTGAGCAGGTTAACACTCAGGTTAATACACATGTTTCCTGTGAGTATGGGTAGTTAACTCACTTAGTACATTGCCCCCTTGGAGGGAATGGGTAAACTCAGCACAGTGCACTCTGTGAGGGAATGGGTTAACTCAGCACACAGTGTCTCTGTGAGGGAATGGGCTAACTCATCACAGTGTCTCTGTGAGGGAATAGGTGAACTTAATATAGTTCTCTCTGTGAGGGAGTGGGTTAACTCAGCACACAGTATCTCTGTGAGGGAATGGGTTAACCCAGCACAGTGGCCTCTGTAAGGGATTGGGTTAACTCATCACAATGTCTCTGTGAGGGAATGGGTGAACTTAATATAGTTCTCTCTGTGAGGGAATGGGTTAACTCAGCACAGTGCCCTCTGTGAGGGAATGGGTTAACTCAGCACAGTGCCCTCTGTGAGGGAATGGGTTAACTCAGCACAGTGCCCTCTGTAAGGGAATGGGTTAACTCAGCACAGTGCCCTCTGTGAGGGAATGGGTTAACTCAGCACAGTGCCCTCTGTAAGGGAATGGGTTAACTCAGCACAGTGTCCTCTGTGAGGGAATGGGTTAACTCAACACAGTATTCTCTGTGAGGGAATGGGTTAACTCAACACAGTATTCTCTGTGAGGGAATGGGTTAACTCAACACGGTGCTCTCTGTGAGGGAATGGGTTAATTCGCTCAAAATTGTGCAGTGTAGATGAAAGTGGGTTAACTCAGCACTGACACTGAGTAAAAGAAGTAATTAGGTCTAACTTAGCTCACCTTTCCAATAAGTTTCATGGTTGCCCAAACTGTGGTCTGCAAACCACATGTGGGCATTTAGACATAAGAATGCACTCCCATTGATTTCCACCCCTGCTTGATGTTTTCTGAGGGTACAGTGAAGCTCCAGTGATGTACGGGTTAGGTTGATTGGTTGTGCTAAGAACTTGCCCTTAGTGTCCAGGGATGCGTATAATATGTGGTTATAATATGTAGGGATATCGGGATAGGGCCTGGGTGGAATTGTGTTTGGTCCAGACTCGATGGGCCGAAGGGCCTCTTTCAGCAGTGTCGGATTCTACGATTCAAAATGGTCAATGGAAATAGCTGGCTTCATGGGACAGCAGGCAGCAGCACTGGGGAGTTTCCTGCTGGTCTGATAAAGGGCTGCGTGAGCAATGCGACTAACACCATTTTTGAGCAGGTCCTCTGGTTACCCAAATTGAATCTCTTTTTGCTAAGATATAACTGGATTGGGATAAGAAAAAAATTGAGACTGGGAATAACAGCTCGTGTGAAAGCAGAGAACACACATGCTCATAATGGCTAACATGGTTGGATCAAAGTGAGGCAAAAGGTATTCTGGTCTGCCTCAATTGTGTTTCCCACTATGTTGATTGTGTGGAAAGGAAGTCTGGAAGGCAAGAAGGCAAAAAGCTGAAGGATTTAAAAAAACATATACACACATGAGCAGCTGCAAATTTGTCACAGGCTAACACCAATAAACCCTTCAAACTTTGTGAATGACACTGGCAAAATCAAGTTGTGAGAAACGGAAGGATGAAGAAAACTAACATTTGAAGTGAAATGAAGGAAGATTTTATATTCACAGTTAAAGGTGGGAAATTTTTGTTTCTCACTCACAACAAAGCTAAAAGTGTCAATGTGAAATGAAACACAGAAATCTTTCTTTGGAATATCCCCCCAAGTCAGAACTATGGAGAAATGAGCAAACCAGGTTAAGATCTTGCCTAAATAGTCAGCAGATTCTACTTTTAGTCAGGAGGCTGCCTCAACAACTGAACATAGCAACAATAGTGTTGCTGTGTCATGGAACATCAGAGGTGCTAAGCGTTCATTCTTTGATGGGGAATTTTGAACTAAGAATGTTGTTGCAATTTTAGATCCAAAAAAACACAAAACTTGAGCGACTAATAATAAGTACTCTAATTTCATGCTACACTGCAGGCAAGTGTATTTCCCGGATCAGTCTGATGTCAATGATTGCACACTGGAAGAATATAGAAATAAATTGCAAGGACTATGGTGCAGGTTTGATGACTTGATTGAGATCCTGCTTCACTTTTCTTGTGAACCCATTCACGTTTGACAGGATCAACAATGACTGTCGTTCCTCTAACCCTTAGTTACAGAAACATGTAGAAAATGGAACTGTTGGAATTACAGGGTGGTCACGATTTAAAGATGCTGCATAAATCCAAATCTACAATGGAGTTCCAAAAGTTTGTACTGGAAGTCAAGTATCCTTAACTCAAGAAGACTAGTGTGTGACTTCTTTCAATTTTTGATCCAACATACTGCCGTGAATCACTGCATTCTATGACCTTGTTCCTTAACTTGGTCAATACCTGACCAAGCTCCTTCAAACTATCTTGGCAACATATTTCAGCCAGATTTTCAAAGATTTGTATCCAGGATGGAGAATCATGAGGCCTCTATCACCTAACAGTGATTAGCCTTGACAACCAGTAGGACCTTACTGAAGACCTAATAAAATGTGTGTGTTAAGTTTGTCCATGTCTCACAGCTCTTAAATGTCAGAAGTCAGGTGGCTGTAAGATTCAGAATGTTTGGCCAGCCCTGCAATAAGCTTGGCTTCCCCACCATTCACAGCAGATTTCCAAACTCTGGGTCTGATCACAAAGGTCACATTGGTTCTTTCGGTCTTGTAGTATCCAATGCTGTCAGACCTATCCTGTACAATGAACTATCTCCATGTTGATGTGATGTATCTAAATAAGCTCTCCTCCCTTGGCTCTCTACCACCTGTCTCACTGGGGAATTTTATTTAGACACTTTGAAGTTGAAGCATTGCTGATGGTCAATGCTGAGTTGTTCAAATACCGAGGAGAAACTTTAAACAACTACCCTCAACTATGTTTAAAAATTTGTATGGTATGAGGAGAAGTATTAATCTAGAAAATGATGTCCTTGACTCTTTGTGATGATTTTAATAAAATTTTGTTAATTTTGTTCACAAAGTTTCTTTTGTTAAGAAATAAAAGGAAAAAATAATGAAGTAAACTAAAAGTACACTTCACTAACTTTACACAATATTCCTACTTTAAACAATTCCAAACAGTCTAAACTACCTTCTGTTCTCTGTAATCTGTTCCATAATGCTATATAGATTTTAAGATTTATAAAAATCCAGTAACCTTTACCACACAGCACTTTTACATTTCTTGGTGTTGCTCCTGAGGTAAACCAGCAGTGAGCTTGTCAAATAATGCTCCCTTTACGCACATTGCTTGCTGGGAGGTAAACAGCTCTTGGCTGAGATCTTAAAAAAAAAGCTCCCTTGCACGGATTTCAGTGAATCCTTACATATATTTTCCCTCATCTGACCTCATTTCTTTAGAACTGCACTCTCCCAGTCTTAATTAGCATAATCTGTCTGTTTTCCTAACAGAGTTTAAAAGAAAAATAAATTCTCTTCTCCCACCTTTCCTATAACATCTTCACACATTGCATCTCTTCCTTTGAATCCTAAAGAACCTGCTCAAACCTATAGATTACAGAGAGTCTGTTCTGAAGGTAGTTTAAACTGTTTGGAACTGTTTAAAGTAGGGAAACTGTGTAGTTAGTTCAGTGTATCTCTTGTTTACTTTATTGATTTTTTTCTTCTCTAAATAAAATTTACTTTATTAAAATCATCATAAAGAGTTGGAGACATCATGCTGTCGACTTATCTCACGATGTGGAGATGCTGGCATTGGGCTGGGGTAAACACAGTAAGAAGTCTCACAACACCACGTTAAAATCCCACAGGTTTATTTGGTAGTAAACACCACCAGCTTTCAGAGTGCTGCTCTTTCATCAGATAACTTTAACTTGGTGTTGTGAGACTTCTTACCAGACTTATCTCATACAGTGAACTGCCTTCATTTTGATCTGATATAACTAAGTAAGTCCTCCTCCCTTGGCTCTCCACCACAACAACCTATAACCATTGTTTCAAAATTGCCTTAGGTAAACATCTGTCTGCAGTATTTCTAGCTTATTTAAATTTCAAATTCAGTTTCATTTACAGTCACTCTGTACCTGTCCAAATTATCTTCCTCTCATATTCCCACAGTTTACAATATTTAATCAGAACATTACCAGCAGAAAATACTCCAGTTCCTTGATATTTTTTCATGACAAAGTGATATATTAGAATGCAAATTTGTCTAACTTTGTGGAATTTTCTTTAGTGAGTGAGGCCATAGATCCATGCGAGATGTGATCATGCCCAATTTACAGTGTAGCATTCATAATCATTCTACTTGGAATTGCCAAAATGCTGTTTGTGCTCACCACAACTTTTAGCTACTTAAAACCATTCAGCTAAAATTAAACATACTGTTCCATGTTGGAAATGTAACTTGGTACGGAGTCAACAGTCAAACGCATTCATACAAGGGAAAGTTTAAGATGAAAAGGCAAGAACTGGCTTTTCATTAAACTTATTGAACTGTCTGGTTATCAAATATTAACTTATAAGAACATAAGAAATAGGAGCAGGAGTAGGCCATCTAGCCCTTCGAGCCTATCCCGTAATTCAATAAGATCATGGCTGATCTGAAGTGGATCAGTTCCATTCTCCTGCTTTCTCCCCATAACCCTTAATTCCCTTGTCTATCAGAAATCTATCTACCCGTGATTTAAATATATTCAACGAGGTAGCCTCCATCATTTCAATGGGCAGAGAATTCCAGAGATTCACCATCCTTTGAGTGAAGAAGTTCCTCCTCAACTCTGTTCTAAATTTCCGCCCCTTCCCTGGTTATTTTGAGGCTGTACCCTCTAGTTCTGTTTTCCTTTCTAAGTGGGAAGAATCTCTCTATCTCTACCCCATCTAGACCCTTCATTATCTTGGAAGTCTCTATAAGATGCCCTTCAGCCTTCTAAACTCTAATGAATTCAGGCCAAGTCTATTCAATCTCTCTTCATAAGCTAAAACTTTACACATGCAGCATTTAATCAGCTACCTTAATAATTTGGCCTGTCTCACGTTCGAGGAACACCACGCACGTTATTTTTCCTATCACTAACATGCAGCATTGTCTCAGTGGATAATATGTGTTAATGGTATAAGGACCGCATGGTGACACAGTGGTTAGCACTGTTGTCTCATAGCACCAAAGATCTGGGTTCATTTCCCAGCTTGCATCACTATCTGTGCAGAGTCTACACGTTCTCCCCGTGATCTGCATGAGTCTCCTCCGGGTGCTCCAGTTTCCTCCCTCATTCTGAAAGGCATGTTGGTTAGGTGCATTGACCATGCTAAAATCTTTCTCAGTGTATCTGAACAGGCCTAAAGTCTGGCGACTAGGGGATTATCATAATAACTTCATTACAGTGTTAATGAAAGCCTACTTGTGACACTAACAAATAAACTTTGAACTTTAACCTTTTCATCATTAAAGGTAAGTGAATTTGACTGGGTTCTCACGCAAGTAAACAGAAAGCATTATGACAAACTGACCTACTTACTGAGTTTCATAGTTTGATAAGACCCATTGAAGATACAGCAACTGTTTGGAATGCTCGACAACACAAAGACCATGTGAATAAATGCAAAAGAGTTGGGAAATTAACACCAAAACTGATCCTAGGTGACACCTACCAAAGCACTTCAGATACATGCAAATTATGGAATATGTGTTCCCTTGCTGCAAGCTGGAAAAAGCTCACTTTGGACTCTTTAAACCCCAGCTCCCATTGCCATCATCACTTGCTGCAATCACACAAAAGTAAGTGTGCGATGGAACCAGGAGAATAAAACAAATATCATTCTGCAAATAAGATATAGAATGAATAGCCAATGAGATATTTTAAGAAATAATTGCAAATTTAATGAACTCAGTCTGATAACATATGATCCATGGACAAGATGCAGAATATAATAGAGTTTTTATTGCAATTCCATAAATTAAAGAGACCTGCGTTTTGCAACTTGTGTACTGAAACTTGTACAACTTGTACTTGTGCACTGAAATGATCGTGATTATGCAATCCTTTTTATTATTTTATATTTTACTTGAACGATTGTATGTAACTGTGGCATGAATGATGGTTACTTTTTTATTTGGACTGTCATCACAATTCAATGCTTGCCACCATGATGAATTCTCAATAAAGCAATTATCTATCTGTCTGCCTACCTCTATCTATTTATCCATCAAGTTACACTCACTAATGAATTTACACCGTGTTGTAAATTTTGACGTTGAGCAATTGAATGAAGTGGGCACTTGCAGATCCTCCATTCTATTTTCCACTTCTCCTGAATTTTATTACCTGCCTTTGTCTCTCCCACTACTGCACGTACTTGGTGACTCAATAGTCGCAATATTTCCACTAAAGAAGATCCATGAATTCTTGAAGATTCATCCTCTTCATCAATATTGTTAGCAACAGCAGATTCATGCACTAAGTGGTGTCATAATTTGAGATATGGTTTTGGGACTTCTGTCACCGTAGGATCCTCTATAAGGTTAGCAGCAATGAGGCACTGTGCACCTAACATTCCTTATTTTACCTTACACCAGTTCCAATCAAGCCATCGCAGTCAGAGGAAAGCAGGCAAGGAGACGTTTGCGTGGCACCTTCAGCCAGATCAGCACCAAGTTACCCAGAATTCCTATTAAGCGCCAGAAATTCCCAAAGGTTGTGGGTGAGTACCAATTCTTCCTCAACATTGAAGAATGTTTAATTCACACAAATTGATACTTCGTTACGAGAAAAAAAAGAAATTCTGGAAACTGTAACGCAAAACAAAAATATCCTTGGAGGGCATAGAATTTGCATTTGTATGAGAATGGATGGATTAATGTGAAATAGACGGAGGCTTGATTAAGGATCCATGTATGTAATGTTCAGCTCTTCTGTCTTTTTCAATGCTGATCAACTCACTGAACATTCAATGTTTTTTGAAAACAATGCAGAGGATTGGGTGGTATAGTGGCACAGTAGTTAGCACTGCTGCCTAGCAGGGCCAGGGATCAGGTTTGATTCCAGCCTTGGGTGCTCGTGTGAAGTTTGCACGTTCTCCCCATGTCTGTGTGGGTTTCCTCTGGGTGCTCTTGTTTCTTCCCACAGTCCATGGTGCAGGTTAGGTGGATTGCTCATGCCAAATTACCCCATAGTGTCACAAGATGTTCAGGTTAGTGGCTGTTAGTGGGCTGAACACTCGGAGTTCCAGGGCTAAGACCTGAGTAAGATGCTCTTTCGGAGAGTCAATACAGATTCAATAGACCGAATGACCTTCTTCTGCACTGTAGGGATTCTGATGTGGTGTCCTTTGCATAACATTTATAAAGAGCAGCCTTGCACACACATGAGGAATTAATCTCTCTTTGTTATTTCAGTGAAGAAACTTCTCAAGAAAGTGAGATTTTTCTCTTAACAGAATTAATTTGCCTCTTGCTTCTTTCCAGAGGCTCTTATATCACTCCAAAGGAATGTTTTAATCCCGAAGCATTTTTATTTTGGCAAGTTTCTGTACTCCACGTGTTCTGATTGTGTTGTCTAAACCTCTACACCTGCATAGTTATTCCCATCTCCACACTTTATTCCCACTGCAATCAATTTACCTCATGATATTGCGTTCAGACCAGGAGCTGCCCGTCTAATGGAAAAAGCAAAAATCGGCTTGACATTCAGTACATTTTTCAGACCTGGTTCCAGGTCTAAGCAGCCTGTTTCCTGTTACACAGCACAAGATTATTCTATTGGAGGCTGCCATGTAAAATATTTAAACCTTAAACCCTCCTAGGAATTGAATTGAAATAAAATATTCTTATGGCTTTCTTTAAACGTTTGAAACTGTGTATAATGCAAATCAGAATGTGGTAACAATAGACATTGTCCAGCCTAGGTATTGACCCGGCACGTGGATTCTCTTTATATTAACCAGAATCCTCCTCAACAACAGTGATGTGCAGATTAATAGTGCCTTTGATGTTGCAAGTCTTTATTTCTCAGAGGGTCACCATAGTTGAGTATGATTTAAATGGTGCCAGGTGCATACATTTCATCTTGGGGCCTTATGCACAAGCAACCAGGGCACATGGACTTGTCTCCAAGCAGACTTTGTCTGAGGTCACATGTCCCTCAACACTCGAATAAAAGTCAAGTACTGTGGATGTTGGAATCTAGAACAATGCTAGAAAAACTCAACAGGTCTGACAGCATTTGTGGAGAAGAAATAGACTTAACATTTGCTTCCGTATGAGTCTTAACTCATACAGACTCAAAATATTAACTCTCTTTTATTTCCCACAGATGATATCAAACCTGCTGAGTATTTTTTCAGCATTTTCAGTTTAAGTCCCTTCATACTACTTCCTTTGCCTTGAATTAAAGGAGACAGTTTAAATCATAACCATCTTATAAGGCTTCATATTTGTAACAATATTTAGTTTTACAGCGTGCCTTTGCATCTGGCGAGGTTACTTTAATTAGTCTTCTCATCATATAATGAGTAGATACACTTAGCAGGAACTCCTTTCCTATTCAGTCAGCCTTGGGGCATGGCCAGTTTTGTGAGTGGTACTGGCTTTACTTGAGCCTTTTATGGAGAATTTGCCAATTGTGGGCAAATTACATTCATGATAACCTACGTAAAGTAGTAAAAATACTTAGCATTATATTTTAAAATGTTATATGCCAATAAGTTATTTGTTATAATATTAGTATAAAAACTTGTCTACATCGTGATTTAGGCTAGAACTGCCAAACCAATCTTTTTAATAACAAACAGATGAGTGAAAAGAAACAAAGGGCGGGGTGTAATCAACCCAATGTGGGGTTTCACCCATCGGTTGGTGAATCAGAAAGGAATCCCTGTCAGTGGTAAGGGGAAAGCCCAACCATACTGAATTCAGACATGGAAGTGACATTGCCCAGGCCCTTCCCAGGATACAGGGACCTGGACGCAGATATCCTGCCTACCAATCAGAGGGAGCTCCTCTTGGCACCAGGAATAGTGGCAGCTGCTGGCAATGCATCCACTAGAGGCCTGGGAGTATCACACTAAAGGCGAGTGGGGGCAAGACGGTGGGGCAGGGCTCATGGATATCACGGTGGCACAGTGGTTAGCACAGTATAAGGGACCAAGGTTGGATTCAACCCTTGGATGATTGTCTGTGTGGAGCTTGCATGTTCTCCCCATGACTGCACAGGTTTCCACCAGGTATTCCAGATCCCTCTTACAGTCCAAAGAGGTCCGGGTTAGATGGATTGACCAGGCTAAATTAACATCCCAAGTTGTATAGGTAAGATGGATTAGAGGTTACGGGGATTGGATGAACAGTTGGGGGGGGGGGGGGGTGGGCGGTGGGATGTTGGTGAGGGGAGCACTAGTGGGGTGATTATATATGTGGGCCTAAGATGCTGGGTCAGTGTAAATTCTATGGACCCAATGGCCTCCTTCTGCACTATAGAGATTCTATGAGAAAGAGAGAGTAAGATGGCTTTTAGGGCCACTCCCTTCCTAACTCCAAATCCATTAGTTGGGCACGGTGTTGGACAAGTTTTACTGGGTAGCCCTCGAGAGTCACTGGAAAGCTGCGCAGCTCCCATTTAATCCCTGCACCACCACTTCATTGTGGTGGACTCCAGGTCATAGAATCACAAATGGGCTCAGGAATAATCAGCATCAATTGTCTCAATAATGATACTGGTTGGCTATCCCATATAATGTGAGGGGCTGCATTAAATTCCACTCACTCAGAGACACTTTAATACATAGTAATTACAAGTTCCCTGATTATTATGTGGCAATTTGTTTAGCTGATAATTTCAGATGGAATGCTCCTACTTTTGAACATAGCAGCTTAATAAATACTTGTTAAAATAATTGGGAAAAATAAACTGAGATATATATCGATTAATCTCAAAAGGAACCATCAATCAAACATGAATGTTAAAAAGACTCACAAGATGTTTATATTTGTATCCTTATTGCACTTGAACCGGAGAATAATGTCTCTTTGGGCCCGATTTTATCATTTTTGTTCTAAGTACTGAATCTGGGCACAATTCAGGTCCAACTTGGAAATTTGCTTTCATTAGCACTTGGCCTGAAAAAAGGAATCATGAGTCTGAATCGAACTGTGGGTGGAGCTTAGCGCACTTGAAATGATTGGAGCCCTGAATTGCGTACACGCAGTTAGAAAAAAAATTTTAAAATCACGCCACTGTCACATTGCTCCCAGGCCACAAAAAGCAAATAAAGCAGCTCAGTAGCGATGGTTCCCACAGACATCACCCCACCCCTTCAAAATCACTGTGCTCCTATCCACCCACCACCCCCACTATCCTAACTGACCATGACCCTGTTCCCCTTCATGCTGACCAATTGCCTGCAGAGTGGCAGCAGACTCCCCGTCACCCCTGCCCCTCCTCCTCACCAGGGAATGATCGGCCCTCCCAGAGAAGGTTCAGGCCTCCGCCCCCAACCCCACCAGTCAAGAATTGGGCCTCCCTCCTCCCTTACCCTCATGCACCAGAGATACATCTGACCTGCTTTCTCCTCCTCCCTGCGCCACACCACAAGATGACTGGGTTTCCCTCCTCACATCACCAGCGAATGATCTGGCCGCCCCTTCCCCATCCCACCCTCCACCAGAGAATGATGGGAGCCTTCCCCCCACCCAACAAAAGTGCAGACGGGCGTTCTCCCACTCCTCCTTTCCACCTAACAACAATTGGGCTTCCCTTCTCCTCCCCCCTCCCCCCCCCCATCCACCAGAGATACATCTGACTCGCCTCCTCCTCCCTCTCTTCCACCAGATTGAAATCTGGCCTCCCTCTGCCCTCCCACCCCCCACCCCCCTGAAAACTAGATAGTGATCTGTCCTCCCTACTACCTCCCCCAACCCCCTACCCCCCTCCATCCCCCATCCACCAGAAATACATCTGACCCATCTTCTCTTCCCTCTCTCCCCACCAGAAAATGATCGGACTCCCTTCTCCCACCCCCTCCACCAGACAATGATCTGGTCCGCCTCCCCCATTTTCCCCCATTTCCCCTCCCCTCCCCACCAGAGAATGACCTGGTCCATTTCCCTTCTTCCCTCCCACCAACGATCTGAGCCAGAGAGCGTTGAAAGTTTTGAACTCACCTCTTTAGAAGCTGGAGCGCCCGAAACAGACCTTTGGTCGGGCATGTCTGATTTACACCAAACCTGGATACGCGGACACGGTGGTAAAAGGGGAAATGCTCATAAAGTTGGATGAACAGTTCACTAATTCAATTTAAATGCACGCCGTTGGACGCGAATCAGATCACGGCCATTTTTGTGCCTTGGTAAAGCGGGCATCTGTGCGGACATGGATGTGGATCACATTAATGGCCTCACGCCCAACTTTACCACCTTTGGGCACAACACAATGGGAAAATCAGGCCCTTTGTGTATCAAAATAAGGTTGCAAAGCTGACAGCAATAAAATAAGCCAACAGTGATATTTGTTACACTCATATCCGTTTCTCTGTTGGCCTATTTTCATGTGTTAGACTAGAACAGAAGGACAAGCAATCTACCAGAATTTATTAGACTTTAGCAGTCATTTTGAGAGTTCTATGTCTCCTCAAGTAATACGGGCAGTGTTGAGTGAAAACTCATAAACAATGGACAAAATTACTCTACTTTTGTCACAGACCCAACAATGACTTGTATTTATATAATGACTTTAACATAGAAAAATGTTCCTAGGCACATAACAGGCGTACTCCTCGGCACATAACAATCAAAGGGGTTGATACTAGGAAGGCTAATCAAAAGTTTGTTCATTGACATACTGACAATATAAAAACGGGTAAATTTTGATCAACTGATCTATACTGGCAGTTGCGCATTACATGACCCTCTTCCTCAGCCCCTTTATCTAACACTCTCAGCCTATTGAGAGATGGTTTTATGGACAATGTTAAAGGAGAAGAGAGTGGAGGGAGACACAGTAACCCAAACAGGACTGGTCTTCATCTACGTTAACCTGAAACTGGTCCTCACCAACTTAGTAACCAATATTTCAGGGAATCCTCAGCCTAATACTAGCTGGGTCTCTAGCATTGACTTTATTCCCATGTCTAGCCCATCATTAGTCATTCTGAAGCTCCTGTTAGTTTGTACTAACAGCGAGCCAGTGCTTGGCTTCATCTCAGCAGCCTGGCAATCTGCCTGAAATATTATTTTCTTTCCTCCATCGGTTGCTGTGTATTAAAGAGGTAGATGTGGAGGCCATGATTAGCACAGATCTACCATAATCACCCACAGCTGCTACTGCAGCTAATGAAATAACCACATCAAAGCTGAACATCACTAAAAACACAAAGGTTAGGAATTCTTCACATGTTCCTGAGGCATCACCATGGTATTACATTCATGTTAGTAAACAGTTTAGTTAGCATCCCGCTACTTCACAATGCGAAACGCCTTCCAGTTAGTCAGCGTGAGGATGGCACGAAGTACATAAGGCTCTGCAGGAACTAAAAACTGGAAAGGTCGAGGCAAAGGATGGTGGAATTCATCCTACTCAGACATTCATGCTGTCAAAGAGATCATTTTTAAGTGTTTTTTTTTATGTGGAGCAGGAGCAATCATTAAATCCAGTGCTGATGTCAAATTATATGTCAACAAAATGTAACCCTTAGTTGAGAGGCATTATTCACTGCAGGAGGAAGTGTCAGGAATGGCACTCACGGATATATCATAATCAAAATAGGAGATAAAAGTCCCATTTGATATTCGTGGAGCAAAGGTCTTTATATTAATATAATGCAGCCTGTGTTCGCTATTGAACTCTTGGATGTTCGTTTCACAAAGCCAGTTGGTGAAGGATGGTACTGCAGCCAATCTTCATGCAGTCTTACATTTATTTACAGAGTGAAACATTACAAGCAGGCATCTCCTAATGAAACCATACGTCAATTTCATGTGTCTTTTTGTATGTGCACTAGTGCAACCCCAATAAATGCCCTTCCCCTGAATATAATGGAGCACAATTACTTAATGCAGGATTAACTTGTTACATTGCACTGGCTCATTGCACTTACATAAGTTAATAGTTTACTTATTAACTTATGTAACTGTGCAATGTTCCATGGGCAATATGATCATCAAATTTCACAAAATATGAATAAGTGTGGATAAATTGGGCAAACCAGGAATATAAGCTAAAAAGGGAAGGGCAAAAAGTATATTTTTAAAATGGATCTTAGGAACAACATCTAACAAAGTGTGTGAAATATTTGGAAAAATCCTCTGGACAGGATAGTTGGAGTTAAAATATTTGGAATGTTTTTAATGAGGTAGGGTTTACTTCTGCCTGTTATTAAATGTATCATTCTTGAGGCTATCAAGTTGCAGACACATCACTGAATGACAAATGGGTGAATGTGACATGTTTCTTGAGTCTGAATGCACCTATTCCCTTTGCTAATCCTGTACTCTTACTTTCAGTGGCCCACCATGACATGGAAAACACCTTGAATTGCAGCTACATAGAACCGCCATCTATGATGGATCAGCCATCACCATCCTGGTCTTCCCATGGCTCCTTTTCCTCTTTTGATACAGCAGATGATGGTCCTGTGTACTGTGTACCTCATGAAGGTGAGTCCAGATGTCAGTGGTTGTATATAGTCCTTCAATTCCAGTTTATATTTGTCCTTCTCTACTTCTAAAGTAACCAGTTGTGCATTTAAATGAATACACATAATTATAGAATGATTATAAGACAGAAAGCAGCTCTCAGCCTGTCGTATAAGTGCTGGCCTTCTGAAGAAACAGTTCATTTGGTACAACTGCCTTTTCCCTATAGCCCTGCAAATGTTTCCTTTTCACATAATGATCCAATTCCCTCTTGAATGCCTTGATTGAACCTACCTCCACCACAGTCTCAAGCAGTGTGTTCCAGATCCTAACCACTTACTGTGTGTGATAAATTCTTTCCTCATGTTGCCATTCCTTCTTTAGCAAGTTACTGATCTTTCCACCAATGAGAACAACTTTTTTTCCTATCTATTCTGTCTGGACTGCACATGATTTTTGTACACTTCTATAAGATCCCCTTTCAACCTTCAAGAAGAATCGACCCAACTTGTCCAATCTATGAAGTTTCTCATCCCAAAAAAAATTCCCAAGAATCTGTTCCGATACTCCAGCAAAGGCCGAACTGGAAATTGCCCACCCTGCCATTACAGCACCTGGTTGAAGGTCCTAGTGCCATATCTAAGTATCTCCTGCACCCCTTTTGAAATTGTACCCTATGTTTTATGTTGTCTCTCTGTGTGATCTTCCCTTCGCACTGACTTTTGACACAAGTTCACACAGCTCAATATTACATTTCATCTGACACTTGTCAGTCCATTCCACAAACCTATCTCTAAATCATTTTGAAGTCATTCTGCCCCATAATTCACCACACAAGTTTCATATCATTTGTAAATTTTGAAATCCTGAATACTCTTTCACCTTCCCAGGACAGTCTCTTAAATGTGCCCCCCTGCCCACCTCCGCAATCTTTAACATTTATCCTCTGGCCGTCCTGCCCCCATTTTACCCCTCCTCATTGGTTGTGCCTCTTGTGCCCAGCCTGCATGTAGCTTCTGCTACAGGCACCTGATTTGTAGCAATGATGGTTTTAAAAGGAAGACAAAAGCAGTGTTTACTGCCCTTTAGGATGTGGATGAAATGAAACTTGACCCCACCTATACACAGTGGCAAAACAAAACATTCTGAGGGAAGGCGAGTTAACTTTTTTGATGAGCATTATGAGATACTAATGAATATAAATGAAGCTCCCCAACATCACTTGTTGGGAAACTTGACCCATCTTTAACCTCCCTGAAAGTCGGAGAACAACATTCTGAACTATTTTCCTACCATTATTAAGAAACTGATTTTTTGGCTCATGCCATGTTCATTGGTTTGCCTGTCACTATTCTGCTGCTGAACAGGAGTGGATGATTCATTTATTAGTTTACTTATTTATTAGTTTAATTGTATTGTTACAAATAGGTTTACATTTTCACTGAAATGAAATTACTGTGAAAATCCCCAAATCGCCACACTCTGGCGCCTGTTGGGATACATGGAGGGAGAAATTAGCATGGCCAATGCACCCCAACCAGCATATCTTTCGGATTATGGGAGGAAACTGGAGCACTGGAGGAAACCCATGCAGACACAGGAAGAATGTGCAAACTCCAACTCAGTGACCTGAGCCAGGAATCAAACTCAGGTTCCTGGAGCTGTGAGGCAGCAGTGCTAACCACTGTGCCACCATTCCATCCTTCAGCTGGGATTATCACACACCCTATGGCAGGTTCTCCGGTGGCGGAGGCAACTCACCATTGGCTACTGGCGGGCCCACTGTAATCAATAGCTTTTTCCGTTGCTCACCAGCTATACCCAGTAAGAGGTCTGACAACACCAATTTTAAATCCAACCGGTTTATTTGATAGTAAACTTGCTAGCTTTTGGCCTTTGTAGACTTCATCAGGCGAATGATCATCATCATGACCAACTATACCACCAAGGAACCAGGTGCAAAAAGTGACCTTTTGAATTGGGACAATCCCGCTATGGGACAGCCTGGAAAATTCCACCGTATGTTTCTATTGGTAAAACTCCGATGGTGTCTGCTCCATAAACTATGCGCTCAACTTGTCCTGGCATCTTCAGTATTTTTGCAATATATACTCAGATTCCTCTGCTCCTGCATCCCTTTTGGAACTGTAGCCTATGTTTTATGTTGTTTCTCTGTGTGATCTCCCCATCACGCTGACATTTGATATCACTTCACACACCTCAATGTTACATTTCATCTGACACTTGTCCATTCGATAAACCTTTCTTTAAATCATTTTGAAGTCATTCTACTCTATCTGCCCCTTTAGTTCACAACACTTCCAGGTTTTGTATCCTTTGAAAATTTTGATATCATGCACTGCGCAGTGAGGTCTAGATTATTAGTAATCCCTACGGAACTGCACTATAAGCCTTTCTCTAGTTTAAAAAAATTGTTCACTCCTGCCCTTTCTTTCCTGCCACTCATGCTGCTACTGCCCATTTTATTTATTGAGTTGTCATTTTGCCCATAAGTCTGTCATGTGGTACTTTATCAAATGTCTTTTCCACATCAGCATTACCCTTACCAAGCCTTTCTGTTAATTCATCTAAAACTTATGCACGTTAATTAAGCATGATTTAGTCTAGACAAATGCTGTCTTTCCTTAATCAACCTGCATTTTCCCAGTGACTATTAATTTTGTTTGAATTTATTGTTCCTGAAAACTTGCCCATCGCTGAGGTTAAACTGACTGGCCTACAGTTGCTGGGCTTATCTCTGCATCCCTTTTGAGCCAGGGTGTAACAGTTGCAAATTTCCATTCCTCTGGCACCACCTCGCAGAAAGATTGGAAAATTATGGACAGTGCCTCTGCAATTTCCACTCCCACTCCCTTCCATATCCCGTTGAATGTATCTCAAGATTGCTCCTGGCACCTTATCAACTTTAAGTACCAATAATTTACCCAGGGCTTCCTCTTTATCAATTTTAAACCCTTCTTGTGTCTGAATTACCCCCTCTTTCACCATAGATCTTGTTTAATTGAGCCCAAAATAGGATGCAATGTCATATCTTGTCAGCTTGGATCTAGTTTGGCCCTCGTGTGGGGACCATGATTGAACCTAATTTGAATTGACTGCACCTTCATCCTTGGTAATAGAAGAGGCAATGACCTAGCGATATCACCAGATTATTAATCCAGAAATTCAGTTAATGTTCTGGAGATCCGGGTTCAAATCCCACCATAACAGATGGTGGAATTTGAATTCAATAAAAAACATCTGGAATAAAGAATCTGTTGATGACAATGAAACCGTTGTCAGAAAAGCTCACCAGATTTACTAATGTCCTTCAGGGAGAGAAATCTGCCAAGCTTATCTGGTCTGGCTGACATATGACTCCAGAACTATAACAATGTGATTGACTCTCAATTTCCCTCCAAAGGCATGTAGGGATGAGCAATAAATGCTGACTAGCCAGCAATGTCCATATCCCATGAATGAATTAAAAAAGGATACAAATTTGATAAGACATATGTTAATTTAACACCAAAGCCAAAGCCACCAAAGTTAATTTAACACCAACACCAATGCTACCATGCCATAGTCCTCTTTTTTAGTCCCTAACTGGCTCCATTCTTCCTGTTATTACTTTTTTATTATTTATATGTTTGTGGAAAACATTTCAATTTCCTTTTTTGTTGCTGCCATTCCCTTTTCATATTATTTCTTTCCTTCTCTTATTTGCTTTTCCAATTCATTTCTGAACCTTTAGTATTCAGCCTGATTCTCAATTGTATTATCTATTTGACATTGTCATAAGCACTTTTTTTTTCTGCTCCATCTGAATTTCAATCTCTTTTATCATTCAGGGAGCTCTGGGTGATTTGCTACTACCTTTTCCCTTATAGGAACACATTCTGTACACATCTATTTCCTTTACAAAGCCTGGGCATTATTCTTTGATTCCAATTTATCTGGCCCAGATCCCTTCTTACTCCACTGAGATCAGATTTCTCCCATTTAATTATTCTTATTCTGGATTACACTTGTCTTTTATCATTGCCAATCTAAACCTAATGATGCAATAATCACAATCCTCTAAATGTTCCCTGACTGATATTTGATCCAGCTGGTCCACCTCAACCCCCATTGAGCAATAAAGTTCCTTATTATCAATTGAACTAAGAGTAGGTGTTCATCATTACTTATTTTTTTTTATTGGTAGCCTTCAGTACTTCATTTCTGATCAAAAAAGCCAATTCAAATTAAGTCCAGTCATGATTCCCTACATGAGAGATAAGCAAGATCCAAGCTGACAAGACAAGACATTGCACCCCATCTTAGGCTCAGTCAAACAAGATCCAAGCTGATAGGATGAGGCACTGCATCTCCTTCCAGGCTTAATTTAATGCCTCATCTTAGCCAGAAGGCCAAGATAGCTTTGAAATATTGCATCAGGTAAAGCCTTGGTTTAATCTCATTGGCTGCCCTGAGAAGTTTGCTGCCTTGGCAAACTTCCGTCACAGGTATCAATATACCCCCAAGAGCAATGGGATAGTCTCATTCTGGGAGATCAACCTGTCTGATCAATAACTCTCCCCTGCCAGATACTTATCATGAGGAGTCTGGATTACTTATTGTCACTCATATCCTCGTTACAAATTGAGTAGCAAATGAGTAATCTTGTTGCCAACTGAATGGATAATAGTGGGGCTTCTGTCTGATCAGATGGAGGTCCAGACATTTCTTTCATATTTCCTTTGCAAAATGAGGAATTTGTATGAATATTTTATGGAGGTTAGGGCTGTTTGAAGATTGTTAGTCATTATTCAGAAGCTTACCCCATTGAGGTTTAATTACCATTAATTATCATTTAATTATTCTTTTCTGGATTATTCTCTTCCATAGCCAATCTAAACCTGATGATACAATGATCACAATCCCCTAAATGTTTCCCTATTATATTTGATTCAGCTTCTCTACCTGTTCTTGGTTGGTGGCACAGCAGTTAGTGCTGCTGCCTCACAGCGCCAGGGACCCAGGTTTGACTCATGGCTCGAGTCACTGCCTGTGTAGAGTTTGCATATTCTCTCGTATCTCTATGGGTTTCCTCCCATAGTCTGAAAGCATGCTGGTTAGGTGCATTGACCCGAACAGGTGCCAGAGTATGGTGACTTGGGGAATTTCACAATAACTTCATTGTAATGTTAATGTAAGCCTTATTTGTGATTAATAAATAAACCTTACAACTTTAACTTTATTTAACTTCCATTGCTAACAATAATTCTGATACTTTGGTGTCTTGCTGTGTAGTGACTGGATTCTACAGTGCAATGTTGTTGACTGCAAATATTCTCACATTGAGGTTTGATTTTACAGAAAGTGTCCTGGAGAACAGTGTCCGTGAGAAGGTGAACTTGGTGGAAAAGCTAGCTCCTCCAATTAACGAAGATGATGCCGGGGAGTACACATGCCTGAAAGGTGACCCCAATGATACGCTGTTGCTCAAGTTATCTGACAGCGAAGCCTCGAGTAACGGCTCAGGTTCAACCAGCGGAGCCGTGTATGCAAAGGTAGCACGACTGTCCAAGCAGTCCAAAGACAGCGACATCAGTGTGAACACCAATAGCAGCAAAAATACCAACACGAGTGGCAAGCATCCTTCACCCGAGAGGATCAAGCCTCCCCCACCTGACCCTTCAACCAAGCCCAAACTGTCTTGGATTCATGGCAAGTTCAACCACAGCCAATCAAGTGCTTCATCTGCCACAAGATCACCTTCACTAGACAAAGCGGCCAATCAAGTAGACAACCAGCATGGGACAAGTAGTAGCAGAAGAAGGAATCTAAGCGAGTCCTCTGCTGGGATTTACGGCAGGTCAGATGAGAAGAGGAGCTCCACAGAGGTAAAGCTGAGACACAAAGACAAAGGACCCAACCGGGCAAGGGAGCAAACTGCGAATGACATGAATTATGGAAGCAAAATGCAGAAAACCAAAGCAAATGCTGAACAAATGCAAAATCTCAATGGTGCTGTCCAAAATGCTTTGAAAAGAATTGGTACTTTGCCTGATGATAAGAAGGGCGCGGAAGGAAAAGAATCACCAAGAGGCCCACCACATGCAAAGGGTAGGCCGGAGGTCATTCACCATCAGCTACCCTCAGAGACAGCTACTATGTTGGCTCAACTCAAAGAAAAGACTCAGAGTAAGTCAGAGGTTAGCATGAGGCAAAATGGGCTGATTTCACCTCAGCAGCAGAGGGAAAAGCCCACGCCACCGCAGAAAGCAAAGCGCTCATTTGGTGCAAATAACCAGAAGTTAAATAAAGCTGTCATTCCAACATCGACCAATCTTCAAAAAATGATAACTCCCTCTCCCGAGCACCAGGAAATGACGGCAGCCAACAACAGAAACTCAACTCTGGAGGACAACAGGCAAAGCTATAGCTACCAGGAGCAGGATGGAATGAACTGTACTCAGGCCAGACAGGAAACAGGTGACCAGACACCCAAAAGGACACCAATCAAAAAACCACCAAGGAAGCGCAGCAAGGAGGCAACGTTAGACTCACATCCTAAAACAGCTGTGCTGCCACCTCAGGTGATGGCCTTTAAGGAGTCATAACCAAAAAAAAATGTCTTCTGCCTCTGTTCACCTCATTAACATTCCACCCCCTGCACCAAAAACCAAAATACAAATGGGCAGAAAGGCACTTATTAAATCTCTTGTAGAACCAAGGAACTGCATGGCCACTATTCTGGCTCAGAGCTGCAACCCATCCATCAAACATGGAGCACAGTAGAAGTGATTGACTCTGTAACGTAATATATTCGTATGTGTTTCTTACCTTCACTTATGTCTTCCTGATGGCTCAACACGACCAAATGTGCTGGAGGGCATTAAATGTTGGATTGGTACTGCCTTGATGGATGACTAAAAGCAATGCCTTCTTTCCTTTGACCTTGCAAATGCCTGGGGCTGATGATCATTCATGGTACAAGAGCGTCGGGCATTTCCATTAATCCTAGAGGTAGAAAGAAACACATGGACTATGGAATCCAAGTTTTGCGTGACGTTATATCTTTCCATAAATTTGCATAAGCAAAGCTTTCTCTCAAAAAGGAAAACATCAGTTCTTTGCCCTTTTCTGTTATTTTATTCAGTATTGAACTGCTGGCTTTTTGTATTTTATTCTTTTTTCCGTTCTTTTGATGTCTTTGTGACTGAGTAAAGGACCAAAGATGCCACCTTTGTGCCTCATTAAAATGTGTGTAACTAGCTCAGTGCTGCACAAAACTCCACTTAGGCAGCTTCCTGTGAAACATGGTCCAGAGTGCAGCAGCAGGCTAGAGGAGGAGGGAGCTTAACAATTCACTATCATGGCAGTGATGGACCCCATTTTGGCAGGAAATGATGTTTGAAATAATTTGGAGTGGGGGAGATAGGTCCTGGAAAGCAGGGCCTAGGGACCAGAGTTGGTAGGCGCACCAAGGGTCAGTTTAGTTTATAAAGTTCATTTGTGTTAACAGAACACTGGAGCACAGAGACCGGAGTCTACAGTGAGGTATTCAGCAGCCACAGTACAAGTGTATTAGCATTCTGCGGCACCTTGCAACCATAGTTTTAGCTTCTCAAGTGCTTTTGGTGTATTTACAGTGTTGCATACTATGTCAGATGCTAAGCAAGAGCCTGCCAGTTTGCCATCTTTGAATAACTGGCAGGGAAAAGCTTTAACTCAAACACAAACAAAAACCACTGGAAAATCTCAGTAGGTCTGACAGTGCCTGCGGAGAGAGAATAGAGCTAATGTTTCGAACCTGGATCCAGACATTAGCACTATTCTCTTTCTACAGATGCTGTCAGACTTGCTGTGATTCTCCAGCATTTTTTGTTTTTGTTTCAGATTCCAGCATCCGCAGTAATTTGCTTTTATGTAAGAGCTTCAACTCGCTTGGGTTACTGTGCGGCTGCCAGCACACTGGGACTCCTGACTCCCTGGTGCGCTGTGTCCCAGCTGCTTTCCATATACAATCATTTTTTTTTTTTTGTAAAATATTTTTTTATTTCAAGTTTTATTAAAAATTTCAAACAAAAGGAATAAAACATTTTCTTTCTTCAGCCATCTGCTGCTTGCTTTTCTTTATTCTCTGGACTCGGTGATTGGGTGAAGGCGAATGACATTTTACATTGTGCACAAGGACATGACTCCAAAGATTTGGAGAGCCAGGCTGGGCTTTGGGTGGGTGAAATGACAAGAAGGAACTGCAATGGCATCTTTTCATTAAGAGAAATGAGCCCCCCGTACGTCACTGTGCTTTGCAATGTATTTTTTCTTTATTCATTCATGGAACATAGGCATCGCTGGCTGGCCAGCATTTATTGCCCTTCCCTAGTTGCTTGTTTGAGTTTAAGTTTATTTATTAGTGTTACAAGTAGGCTTATAGTAACACTGCAATGAAATTACTGTGAAAATCCCCTAGTCACCACACTTTGGTGCCTGTTACAGTACGCTGAGAGAGAATTCAACATGGCCAATGCACCTAATCAATACGTCTTTCAAACTGTGGGAGGAAACCAGAGCACCCGGATGAAACCTATGCAAACACAGAGAGAATGTGCAGATTCCACAAAGACAGTGACCCAAGCCGGGTTCTTGTGAGGCAGCAGTGCTATAACCACTGTGCCACAGTCTCCCCGTTTAGAGGGCAGTCAAAAGTCAATCACGTTGCTGTAACTCAAGTCACACGTAGGCCAGACCAGGTAAGGACAGCAGATTTGCATTCCTAAAATACATCAGTGAACCAGAAGAGTTTTTCCAACAATAATTTAATGGTCATCAATAGATTCTTACTTCCCGATATTTTTGAATTCAAATTCTACTGTCTGCTGCAGCAGGATTTGAACCCAGGTCCTCAGAACATTAGTTGAATTTCTGGAATAGTAATCTAATGATTAATACCGCCAGGTCATCGCCTTCCCAAAACATGCCACTTCGAAAGGATGTCATGTTTTGAGGCAGGGGTTCACTTGGAGTGCTTGGAAGGTTTGAACTAATGTCAAAGGATTCAGACATCAAAGCACTTATGTTGTGTGCTCTTCCTCTCTCACGGAAAAAAACATATTTAATAGAGCAACAGTTGATGAATGCTTTCCTATTGCTGTGGGTTTGAGATGGGGAGATGGTTCACTAGTTTACAACACTCAGCCCAGGGCTTCAAAACCAGCCACAGAAAGTAGTTGAGGCCATAATGTTGTATGATCTCAGCACTTGCTGCTCTCATTCTTGGGAAGCTGGGGTCATGCAGGCCCTCATTGCAACATTCAGAAATGCAACATTGAATTCTCAAAAGCTGAACGTGCCAATTTCACACAGACAGTCGCCCAACGCCAGAATTGAACCTGCGTTCCTGGTGATGTGACGCAACAGCGCTAACCACTGTGCTACTGTGCCGCCCTATCCTGTTCCTGTCACACTTTGTTCTGACCTCAATGTTGTTTCACTTCCAATTATATTGCAGCTGCAGTAGAATTACAAATGCCTTTGCTTGTGTCCTGATGGGTATAATCCATGATATAGTGTCAAAACTGTAATAAATTACCATATTTGGTTTTGTGAAGAATTATATAGAAGCTACGGGACAAGAACAGGACAGCATCAGGGACCCAGGTTCAATTCTGACCTTCAATCACTGTGTGGGGTCTGCACATTCTCCCTGTGTCTGTGTGAGTTTCTTCTGGGTGCTCAGTTTCCTTCCACTGTCCAAAGATGTATGGGTTAGGTTGATTGGCTGTGCTAAATTTCCCCTTAATGTCAGGAGGACTAGCAGGGTTAGAGGGATAGGGCCTGGGTGAGATTGTTGTTGATAATGGGCTCAATGGGTTGAATGTCCTCTTTCTGCACTGCAGGGATTTTATTCTTCTTCTATGAGGAACAGGACATTTGGCCCACTTAGTATCTTCCATACTCCCATTGAACCACCTCCCACCCTACATCATCTAACAAACAACAAATCCTTCCATTTTTTTACTCTCATCTACTTAGTGAGCTTTCTTCTAATCGCATCAATATAGTGGTGAACCTGAGATATTAGCCCAATGGAATGAACACTTTTCCATTTTAACTATTCATGCATGATTTCCCATGCAACCAATGTGAGGTTTTACTATATTTTAGTTCTCCTGCAGGTCACAGAGCAGACACAGGCTAGTCTTGCCATGGACAAATCCTCACCTCACAACCAGCAACCTACCTGCTCTCCCACACACACCTTCTGAAGGGAGAGAAATCTACCTGGAGCTGTTGGCGGGGAGGGGCTAGAATTCCCATCAAGCATCTTCTATCAGGCAACTGCTCAGATCTGACACAGAATTGTGCTGGGTAATTACAATGCAGATTCTAAAACAGGCCCTCACCACAGTATTACCTTCTTTCAGCATTTACTCATTGCTCAGAGAGGCCACAAAGAATAGCTGGTTTAGAAAGTAGGAGGTTCACTCAAAGCAGCTTAGAGTTGGCTTTAGTAAACTAATACCAGGAATAGGCAAGTTGTCTTCTGAGGAAAGGTTAGAGAGCTTGTATCCACTAGAGTTTAAAAGAATGAGGTCGAGATCTTTCAAATCCTGAGGGGTTTTGACAGTGTGAATGTGGAGAGAATGTCTCCTTTTGTCAGAGAATCTAGAACTAAAAGTCACACTCACTTAAGACAGAGATGAGGAGAATTTCTTTTCTCATAAAGGTTGGTGAATCTCCAGAACTCTTTTCCTCAAGAGGCAATGGAAGCAGAATCCTTAACTAGTTTTACTGTGGAGTTGGATAGATTCTTGATTAACAAGGGAGTGAATGGTTATTGGGGTTTGGCAGGAAATTGGTTTGAGGTTACAATCAGATCAACCATAGTCCTATTGAGTGGTGAAGCAGGTTCGAGAGGCTGAGTGGCCCTACTCCTGCTACTAATTCATATGTTTCTAATGTAAAGTAGAAAGATTGAAACTGGTGGAATGGGAGGTGGGTGTGTTACTCAGATAAAGTTTGGGATAATGCAATTTTTGACCTGAATTTCTTGCCTTACCTGCATTTGAATGAATCTCTACAGTTAGCTGTATCTCACTTTACCCTGGCAGTACCTGAGGTGGACTCAGGCTGGGAAAAATGAGAAAGAATCTTTTGTTCTGATCCTAATATTAACACCCCATACCTGAGGAGCACCAAATTTTACCAATAGCATTGGCTGAGATCTTCCGAGGATTGGCAATCATCGCCAGATTGCTGCTCCATTCAAACTAGGCCTTGCCTCAATGCATCTCCATATTTCTTGTTGGATCTTCCCAGCCTAACCCTACCAGAAATGTGGAGTGCAGTGCCCTCTCAAAGAGCAGTGTTGCAGTGCTGTGGGATTGGCAGGGATGAGAGACAGGGCTCTCCCTCATCTTAGGGCATTAGCTGCCATATGGTAAGATTAAAGATCCTGTGTTAGTGTCGCTGGCTGGGTGAATGAATGAATGAGTAGGGTGGCAAGGTGGTTGAGTGGGTGAGGTAAGCAGGTATGGTCAATTAGCTGTTGATGGTAAGATGACAGATGGGTGAGATGACTTGTGTGTGAGATTGCCATTGGTTTAATTGGCAGTTGGATTCAGTGAGTGAAGTGGGGGCTAAGGGTATCCAGGTTAGGTTGGGAGCTGGTCATAGTGGGTAACATGGTCAGGAGGAGTAATTGACTCAGTTTGGGCAGTGGGGAAGGGTGAGTCAGAATATAGTTGAATCAGGCCATGGGCTGCTTGGTGCAGGTTAGGGTGGTCAAGAGGGTTGTTCGGGGGGAATGTCAGGATATCAGGGGATGGATAGGGAGTAGTAGTTGGTAGATCAGAGAGAATGATTTTGGGGGGAAAAGGAGTGCAGTGCGATGTGTAATTACCTAGCAGTTAAATTAGGTTCCAGTCTGACTCTGGGTAATTATTCTGCTAAGTATAGAGCAGGGGAACTGTATGTTGGAAATTGAAACTTCCTGGGGAATTCCCACAGAGGTCAGTGCATCAGGAATTCCACGTGGAGCCGAAATGAATTTTAGGTTGTATGCCTGGTATCTAACAGTCCACAGTCCAGATTTTGCACGGGGTTTTGTTATAGGGAGAAAGTGATGTTTCTGACCAAGTAAGCTGCATCACAATCTCAGTATAGATTTCTGTTCACACTCCTTCCTCGTTTGTGTGTATGTGTGTGTACCCAGCTCACAGGGCTATCAATCAACCATAGTTAGTGCGGCATCAAGGTGATTGTGCAGGCTCTCAGTGGTAGTTATGCAATGCAGGCGTGCTTTCAGCACGCATGGTATCAATTATAAATCACAAGATCCCCATTCTCAGCTTCCTCTCACTCTGCTGATGTATTTTCCTGAGGCCCCACACACAGAGGCCTGACTGTTAGGCCTTGAATGGGCCTCTTGTCCCGGTCTGACAGCAGCATCTCCAATGCAATTGCTTTGCCATTCAGTCAGTGTTTGGATAAAGGGCCAACGTGACATGCCTGGCCTTGCTCTGCAGTGTGTAAAAAAAACACAGGGGTATTGACAGAGGCCAGCGCTGCTATGAAACTGTGACGGGTTGTTCCTTGGCATTGGCAAGTTGAGGTGATTGCGCTGCGCTCCTGACACTTCAGCAATATAATGTGTAGAAAATCTGTGACCCGGTGAAGATGCCGGCCTGATGGGGAAACTCTTGACAAGAACAGGATGGTAGTTCACAAGGTCAGTCCCAGAACTGCCTGCCTTTCAAACTGACAGCTTTCTGTACCTTTATCATTAAACTGGTGCCACAGGAGAAGCATCAGTGGTCAGCGATATTCAAACCCCATTGACATCAGAGCTGAGACAGGGAGTGAGCTGTTTGCAAAGGAAAGACAAATTCACTAGCACGTTTACAAATGTTAGGGAAAAATATGACAAAATCTGACAATTTGAAGTCTAGATAATGGAACTGTCTAGCCAAGGCTGAAAGATACATTAAGTCCCAATTCAATTGTACAAATGCCACAATTCAGAGAGACAAACAAAGAGAAGTCTCTCACTGTTTCCCTTGTCCCCTACTGCCCAGATAAAATCAGTTAGAATGGTTTTTACTTGACAGCAATAAATTCAGCAACCATATGTTATCTTTTCAATTATGAGTAATGCTGGACAATTAAATAATGGTGGACGATCCATCAGTATCCCCTTTCTCAGTGACGGGAAGCCAAAAGACACAGCTGAAGCCGAAGGAATACAGCAACTTAGCCCCCAGCATCACAGAAACCAGCCTTCAATAAATTCAATTCACTCTGGGTACCACTAAGAAACTACCAAGTGAGTGGCACAGTGGTTAGCACTGCTGCCTCATAGTGCCATGGATCTGAGTTCAATTCCTGCCTCAGGTCACTGTGTGGAGTATGCATGTTCTTCTCGTGTCTGTGTGGGTTTCCTCCAAGTGCTCTGGTTTCCTCCCATATGCCAAAGATGTGCAGGTTAGGTTGATTGGCCATGCTAAATTAACCCAAGTATCGGGGGGATTAGAGTAAATATGAGGGGTTATGTAAATGGAGTCTGGGTAGGTTTGTGGTCAGTGCAGACTCGGTGAGCCAAATGGCTTCCTTCTGCACTGTAGGGTTTCTATGATTCCAATGGTTGACAGCACTGAATACTGCAAAGGCTCTCTGCCCTAACATTCCAACAATAGTACTGAAGATTTTACCACACCTCTCGTCAAGCTGTTCCAGTACAGTTACAACACAGGCACCTACATAACAATATGAGTAATTGCCCAGATATACACTGTCCACAAAAAGCAGGACACATCTAACCCAATCAATTAATAGCCTGTCAGCATCCACTATCAGAAAACTGATGGAAAATGTTTTCAACAGTGTTACCATGTGGCACCTCCACAATAATGATGCACAGTTTGGGATTCCACCAAATCCATTTAGCTCTAAATGGGTCTGGCCTCAAGAAGCCCTGGCAAGGTTTGAGTCAATGGGAATCAGGGGGAAAATTATCCACTGACTGAAGATATGTCTAGCACAAAGAAAGGTGCTTGTAATTGTTGGAAGTCAATCATCTCAGACCCAGGACTTCACCACAGAAGTATCATCCTAGGCCTGACCATCTTCAGCTGCTTCATCAATGACCTTCCTACCATTGTGAAGTTCAGAAGAATGGATGTTTGCTGATGATTACACAATGTTCAGCATCATTGTGACGTTTGAGGTGCCGAACCAGTCTGTATCATACGCAGCAAAGCCTGGAAAACATGCAAGACTGTGCTAATAGGTGGCAAGAAATATTAACACCACCTAAGTGTCAGGCAATGAGCATCTCCACAATAGGGAATCTAACTATCTTCCCTTGACATTCGATAACATTACATCAACCATGATTAACATCTTGAGAGTTACCATTAATCAGAAACTACCACCCATATGACAATTGTGGCTACAAGAACAGGTCAGAAGCTAGGAATCTTATGGAGCAACTTACCACCTGACACCTCAAACCATGCCCACTATCTGCAAGGCACACGTCAGGAGTGTAATGGAATATTGTCCATTTGCAGCTCCAATAACACTCCTGAAGCTTATTATCATTCAGAGTAAAGCAGCCCATTTGATTGATACCCCTTCCACAAACATTCATCGCCTCCACCTATGCACAGTGGCTGCAGAGTGTACCATCTACAAGATACACTGCAGGAACTCATGAAGGCTCCTTAGACAGCCCCTTTCAAACTCACAATCTCAACCAACCAGAAGTATAAGAACAGCAAACAGATGGGAACATTACCACTTGCAAGTTCCCCTCCAAGCCATGCATCATCTTGAATCAGTACTATATTACTGTCCCTTCATGAACACCGGATGAAAACTTTTTTCCTGGCAGTATAATGTGTGTTCTTACACTATATGGACTGATGCAGTGAGGCAGCAGTACTCACTGTTCAGGCAGACCAGCTAATGCATCCAGCAGCACTGTGTGAATGCCCACTTCACATCCTCCTACATACTGTCCAATTGAGGCCCTCACCTGAATGCTTTGCAACAGTATTCATCCTCCACCTTGCCCTTGGGTGAACTGGCATATGAATCATCCTTTTCCTGACCAGTTAGCAAGCCACTTATGCCCAGGTCACTCAGCACATGCCCATCTGCACTTTGTACTCGCCTTCGAGATAAATGCAATTCCTTCTTTTTCTCAACTATCCTAATATCTCCTCATATAGTGTGGCGTCATATATTGTGTTTTAATGTTCCTGTGAAACATCTTGGGATGTTTTATTACAATAAAGTGCTACATAAATAGAAATCATTGTTGTTACTGGAATGAAGAATATTTGGTTGGGACTGAATTGGATACCCATGGTCTTGTCAATATTTAATAAGGAGAAAGTTCTGGTTTCACCACATTTAGTGGCAGCTCAGCAGCACAGCAACTGTTGAAAGCAGTAGTTCTAAATTCAACACATCCAGACGCTCCAATTAAATTCCAGTATGTAACTCATTACTGGATATCTTTGATGCAATAGATTGAGGCTGACTCAATTTGGCTTTATTGCCAACAGAATAAGTAGATAAATGCAAAATAATGCAGACTTTGGAATTTGAAAGAAAACATGAAATGCTGGAAAATCTCAGCTGGTCTGACAGCATCTGTGGAGAGAGAATACAGCCAACATTTAAAGTCTAGATGACCGTTCGTCAGAGCCTCTGCACCCTCCTGCTGATTAGCTCAGCTTCCTGCTGAAGTGTTCCATAGGGTCCTTGGTGAGCACGTGATCCTTGGGAAAATGTCACTCCCTACACCTCCCCCGCCCTTAAAGGGACACTCTACTACAATTGAATCTACATCTACATCGGCTTGCTGGCACAGTTGTTAGCACTGCTGCCTCACAGTGTCAGGGAGGGAACCAGGTCGATTCCCAGCTCCGATTACTGTCTGCGCAGAGTCTGCATGTTCTCCTCGTGTCAGTATGGATTTCGCCCAGGTGCTCTAATTTCCTCCCATCAATCCAGAAGACTGTGCTTGTTGGCCATGCTAAGGTGTCTCTCAGTGTGCCTGACCAGGCGCCGGAATATGGCGACTGGGGTATTTTCACAGTAATTTCATTTCTGTGTTAATGCAAGCCTACTTATTATATGAATAAATAAAGTTTAACCTTTAACTTTATATAAACCCCATCCAAACCCCTCAAGTACATTTCAGTGCTGGAATCGTATATGTTCTATACTTTGTTTCATAATATAAGTAATATATATCACACCAAGCAAAACTCCTCAGTTAGATTCCATCCATATTTACTACTTTAACATATGATAGACTCCAGTTATCCAGTTAAGGGGTAAGTTTGCCTTTTCATTCTTGCCTGTGGCTGCTGTGGTTATAATTGGGTGGAAGTTCATCCACTGTCCCTTTTAACATGGTAAACAAAAAGAAAATCCATAGAGGAGTGTCTTATTGCAACAGTAACAACAAATGAAAGATGAAATGGTAATTGCCTTAACCCTGCCAAGTGAAACAGTTCCGAACCCTCAGCTCCCAACCCCCCAGTGTCAGGCCTCACATAAAAACTGCCTTCACATAAAACTGTCACTGAGCCAGGAACGGGGCCCATGACAACACACTGGATCACAAGCTTCCCAGGGCAGCCCACGTCATCCACATCTGGTAGCTATTGAGAAACAGGAGATTTACGAGGAAGGAAGGTGGTGAATAGCAGAGGAATGCTCAGCACGGGGAAAGCTGTCACTGTCAGCATTTCAAATGGAACTGTTCTTCCACATTTCATTCATGAACACTTTTGTGGGTCCCACAGCAGCCAAACACCAGCGGCCTTCAGCTGTCAACTATGTACGCCACACTCCTCACTGTAATACCCTGATGTACTAAATACACCATGTTCTTTAACATTCCCTGATATGCCCCACATTTCTCCTTGTAATGCTTTCTGATACATAACGCATCCCTCACTGTAACACCTTGTTATAATCTGCACCGCTTCTTGTAACATTTCCAGAAGTTTATCACACATGTCATTGTAACATTACTGAATGTATCTGTATCCTCCCTGTCACATTCTTGAATGGATCCACATCCTGTCTGTGACACTCAGATCTAAGCTCTGAAGCCCTGCCACATCCAATCATGAATGGTGTGGGCAATTAACCTTTATCTGGAGGAGGAGGCCAGACAATGACCATCTCCACCAAGAGAAAATCTACTCATTGTCATTTAACGTTTAATGATGTTACCATCATTGAATCCCCTGCTATCAATGTCCTGGGAGTTACAATTGACAAGAAATTCAACTAGGCTAGCTATATAAATGCTCAAACTAGGAATCCTGTGGTGAGTCACTCACCTCCAACAACTCTCAAGGAACATGTGACTCTGATTAATTGGACCAGCCACTTGTTAAAATTAAAATTAAATTAAATTTTGGACCAACTTTCAGAATCCCACTACTGTGAAACAGGAGACAGAAAGGTTGGGGCTGTGCATGACCTGTAAAGGGAAGGAGGTGGTGGGGATCAGGGACATCTAAGGCAAATGTTAGCATTGAGGGTTGATTGATTAAAGAGATTCCAAATGTGTGGGCAGGGTATCAGTGGAGGAGAGAAACATGACAAATGTTACTGGGGGGACAATATATAAAAAAGAAGAACCTGTCCCGCACAAGGCTAGGAAGCTTGGGGAGGGTGTTTTGGTGGTAAGTGCCAAACTACTTAATTATGCTTATGGGACCTTACTGTGGCACCACTATTCCACAGCATCAAGGATTTGGGTTCAATTCCTGGTTTGGTCGCTGTCTGTGTGGAGCTTGTACTTTCTCCCCATGTCTGTGTGGGTTTCCTCCAGGTGTTCCAGTTTCCTCACACAGTGCAAAGGTGTGCAGGTTAGGTTGATTAGCCATGATAAATTGCCATTTAGTATCAGAGGGATTAGTAGGGTGAATGTGTGGCATTATGGGGATAGGGCCTGGGTGGAATTATGGTTGATGCAGACTCGATGGGCTAAATAGCTTCTTTCTGCACTGTAAGATTCTATGATTGTACAGATTCTGGGCTTCATGCAACGGCAATATGGTTGGGTCAGTGTCCATACAAATACTGAAGCCCGGCATGATTTTAACTCAGCAATGGTAATGTTGCATTGCTTTATATCATTATTCTAACATATACAGACCTCAGCTTTTAGCATTATCCAATTCAAAGGTAGGCTATATTATCTATCCAAGGGAGATATCTAAATGAAATGGGAAAATGTGAAAATAACATATTCAACACAATAGATTTCACTACAAGAACATATACAATCATAAGCAGCAGAAAACATGAGTGTGTATGTTTAAAAGTCATCTAAAAACTGATGCTAACTCCCGGGGCGAGGCTTGGATCTGGGTGTGAACAGAGGAGACCAGTCTTGCTTCCAGTGTAGCCCACTTCAAACCAAACTGGGACCAGCTTACGCCAGCATAGTGAAGTTTGACACAGAACTGAATTCTAACTGTTCTGGAGTTACCTTGCCAGGAATAAATGGCTGCCTTAGTCCTTCTCTCATCTTAAACATTGACCGTAATTCTCCAGCCTCGCATGCCTCGTTACTGCTGCCAGCCAGAACAGAGAATTTGGCGCTCGGCCTAATCTCCATTCATTGCAGTGGGACTGGAAAATCCGAGCCGTGGAGAGATCAGAGAATTCTGGCCTCTGTTATATTGAAGTTAATTTTACCCAGTCCATCCTGCAACTTCATCCTTTTTCTCTAACAGTGCTCCACATTCTTAGTTCTACCCTCCCATTCTACACCCCTAGCCTCATTCCATTTTGTGTCATCTGGAAATTTCGACACCACACTTCCAAAACTTGCACCAAAATCATTTATGGCTGGGAACAGTTATATTAAATTTATCTTTTCATTGGACTCATGAACTGTGAACTTTGACAGAGTTTCATTGAAGGCTTAACAGAATTTCTCACTGATAGTTCCCTGCTTTCTCTTTATCTCCCTTTTTGAATAACAGGCTTACATTAACTACCCTCAAATCTGTAGGAACTATTCCAGAGTCCACAGAATTTTAGATAATAAACACCAATGGACCTACTATCTCCAGGGCTATATTTACAGCCCTTCCCTCATCAATTATCTTTTTCACCTTTTCAAAAAAATCAATTACATTAGTGAGACGTGATTTTTCCTATACAAACAATGCTGCCTGTCATTAACTGGCTCACTTTCTTCCAAATGTGCATTTATCCTGTCCCTCAGTATCTTCTCCAAAAAGCTTCCCCATCATTGACGTTGGGGTCACTGGCCCATGATTTCCTGGATTATCCCTGCTTCCTTTCTTAAACAACATTGGCTATTCTCCATTCCTCTGGAATCTTGCCTGTGGTCAAAGAGGATGTGAAGATGTCCCAGCTATTTCTCCCCTTCCCTCCTGCAGTAACCTGGGGTAGACTCCGGGGACTTGTCTATCTTAAAGCAATTTAGGATACTCAATATTTCTTCCTTCAATATACTGACATTCTCTAGAGATTTAACACATATATCTCTGACCTCAACATCCATCATGTTCTTTCCTTTGATAAAATACTGATAAAAAGTACTCATTAAGGATCTCACCTACTTCCTATACCTCCACACATAACTTCCCTCTGTTATCCTTGCATGGGCCTACTCTTTCTCTTACTACCCTCTTGCTCCTAATATCTGCATAAAAAGCCTTGGGATTCTCCTTGATCCTGTTTGCCAAAGACATTTCATGCCCCATTTTAGCCTTCCTAATTCCATATTTATTTCCTTCCTACTTTCACTATATTCCTATTTTGTCAGTTTTTATATGCCTCAACCTATCATATGCTTCCTTTTCACTTTTGACTAAGCTTATAATTTCCTCAGAGAATCAGTAAACTGCACAAATTATAGGCAAACTTCAGGTAGTGAGCACCTTCTGCATTTTAAGTTGCACTTAGGTCACATTTCCACAACCAGAGCAGCAGCAAATCATTTCACAATGGGATTCTGATCTTTAATCCACATTCCTTGTCCAATTGGTAAGCTCGCACCCTAGGAAAATGCAGTTGGGTGTCAGGGTGATCATGTGATGAAGCAGATGTCCCATCTTATGTTGTTTTTGTCATGCCAAGGAAAATTCAGGCCTGATTCTGCAGTTTAAGGACATTCCATTTAGATACAGGATGTGCCGCTATCCGATTGGCATCTACTTGTTTCCGGCCACAGTTAGTGTGACGGTATAATGAAACATTATTCGGCTGGGCTCCAGACAATTCTTGCAGCAAGTAGATGGAGACAGGGATCCAAACTCACCCTAATCACTCATTTCCCAAATGCTTTTGAAGAGACAGATGGAGGCATGTGTGAGTATCTACAGATTAACTTTTTGAAGACTACTCTTTTAAAACTCTTCTTTCACTTTCTAACTCCGATTCACGTATCATTGTTTTTTAGTTAGGGGGAATGGAATGGAGTGGGGAATATATCGGTCTAACAGAGGCAAAAATCTTCCAACTGCTTGTGCTGTTAAAGAATGTGATAGCATTGGAGTGGAAGTCTGAGATCAAATTTTTTGCTATTTTGGTTAGGGTGATGTCCAATGCTAATGTGGTCTATCAGTCTGTTTCACGTTAGACACACAGACAAATCCAACATTCACATGAAACATTACACACACTTAAATGTAATAAGTGCAACATATTGGAACTCAGCTACTTCTGATTTCACCTTTATCTTTCATGGGTACGCTGTTTATTTATTTATGTCACAAGTCAGCTTACATTAACAACGCAATGAAGTTACTCTGTGCAATTTCAGAGTGAGGTTGAGGGTCACACAGCCAACTGGATGGGCGAAGCAAACAATGTCAGCAAAACCAGGATTCTGAAATCAGGATACCCCTAAATTAAAGACCCTCCACCTCCCCATAGATAAAAGGATGTCCCCCCACCCCCAGCATTGGACCAACACTCACCCCCACAGCAAATGCAAAAGTCATGGAACCCCCAACGATTGGGTTCCTCACCCCCAACCCCAACAAGGATCGGTATCACCCGATCTCGTCCACCAATTCCTTCCCCCCTCATCGACACTGGAGAGCCTCTCTCCCACCCCTCATCATAGACTCCAGACCCCCTCCACATCACTAACATCACTCCCATCTCCAATCACAGTCTCCATCCCAACTTGGCCTTCATAAGCATCGGGGAAAGCCCAGCCACCCCTTGGGATTGGGAAACCACCCCTCTTCACTGGCACCACTTCCTTACTCCAATACAGGCATCAACCTGCCCCCCTCCCCCATGCATTCACTGATACTGCCCCCCCCACCCCACACTTATATACACTCAATGGGACTCCCCAGAGGTCACACTCTTAGCACTAGAAGGATACTTGCTGGCCATTTCCTGCAATACCCAGGAGCTATATCTCACTGAGCACTCCAGCATAGTCATCACAACTGGATTTCATTTTTGAAAACCAGCATTATTCACACTGACATGATATCATGGCAGATGAGTGGGAACATACAGTGATGACAGAAGAAGGTGTGCCAAACCCACCAATCATAATTAAAATTATCATAATCTATGTTAATAAAGTGTGTGCCCATTGACTCCCTACACACTGTCTAGAACCGATGAACTCTATAGTTACAATAAGATGCATAATGCAAAAAAAAATTCATAAATTTCTCTTACACCCAAGCAAACATCATTTCGCTGCAAGGTAAAAATATGTCAAAATAAAAATAGCCATGATTAAAATCACAAAACCTTGAAACCCTTGTGTGTAGGCAGTGACCTAAATGCCTCAGCTGTCAACCAAGCTATGTTTTCTCTGGGGTCCAGGTGTTTTAGTATGCAAATGGTTGCCTGAGCTCTTAGCCAAGCATACATAATGAGGCCATAGGCAATTGGGGAAAGGGCAGACCTGGACATACGGGTTATATGAGATGGGTGGAAGGGAAAGATTTGGCATAAAGGGATATGGTGGGCCGTAGGGATGGATGAATGGGCAGATGTTGGTGTGGGGCAGGAGGAGAGCTTTTTGAACTTGTTGAAGCATCTCCTCAAGTAGACTCGAGCTCATGACTCCTCTGATGGGTCACAGACCAGGACTGTTCAACAAAAACGTAGCCTAACTCTATGAGAATTGCAGAGCAGTAACAAAAGCCTTTTGATTTGATTTGATTTGACTTTTTATTGTCACATGTATTAGGGTATATTAAAGAGTACTGTTTCTTGCACACTATACAAACAAACCATACTGTTCGTACTGTACAGAGAGGAGAAGGAAAGGGTAGGGTGCAGAATATATGTTACAGGCATGTCTAGGATGTAGAGAAAGATCATCTTAACATAGGGTAGGGTCCATTCAAAAGTTTGATGGCAGCAGGGAAGAAACAGTTCTTGAATCAGTGGGTATGTGACCTCAGACTTTTGCACCTTTTTCCCGATGGAAGAGAGTATGTCCGGGATGCGTTGGGATCTTTGATTATGCTAGCTGCATAATCAAGGCAGTGGAAAGTATAAATGCAGTCAACAGATGGGAGGGTGGTTTGCATGATGGACTGGGCTACGTTCGCAATCCTTCACTACCTCCAAAATGGAGCCAGGCAATTCGGGAGTGCCAGATGCACCAGAGTCAACCATCTTGCTGTGGCTCTGAAGTGACATGTAGGCCAGTTCAGGTAAGGATGGCAAATTTCCTTCCATAAAGGACATTAGTGAACCAGATAGGGCTTTTCCTACAATCGACAATGGTTTCATGGTCATTAATAGAATCTTAATTCTAGATTTTTTTTTATTGAATTCAAATTCGACCACTTGCCATGGCGGGATTCGAACTTGAGTCCACAAAACATTAGTTGAGTTCAACACAAGGGCAGAGAGTAAGCGATTGACTGAATCAGCCTGTCAGAGAACTGGCAAGATCGGGTTCAACATTGCTTTTACAACACATATCACTCTTCATCGACATTAATGTGTGCTAATGGGTGGGATGTAAACTGGCATTCCACTCAATTCAGCAGGCTTCCTGCTGAGTTAGTTTATTACAATGACCTCTTAGGGTGTCACTCAACAAAAAAAATAAGCAACTCCTAAATGAAGTTCCCAGGCTGAACCTGACTCTAATTAAATAATCGCAAAAAGAGAGCTGAACACTGCCTGGCATTATTCCGAACTGAGCAAACCCTGAGGTGCTATCTCTTCAAACAGAGATGATCTCTGGTTGACACTTTCATAGAATGAGCAGAGAGCAAGCAAAAATGTGCTGAGATCAGAACCCGAATCAAATATCTTGAAAATATGATCATTGTTGCAGTGGCAGGAGCCAGGTTTGCTGTGAAGAAAGGATATTACTAAACTTGAAAGAGTGCAGAAAAGATTTACTGGGACACTACCAGGACTTGATAGTTGGGAGTTATAAGGAGCGGCTGGGTAGACTGGAACTTTATTCCCTGGGGCGAAGGAAGCTTAGGGATGATCTTATAGAGGTCTACAAAATAATGAGGGGCACAGAGCAGCTAGAGACTCAACATCTTTTCCCAAAAGCAGGGGGAGTTTAAAACTAGAGGGTAAACTAGGTTTAAGGTGAGAGAGGAGATACACAAAAGGGTTCAGAGGGGCAATCTTTTCATACAGAGGGAGGCAAGTGTCTGGCACAAATTGCCAAAGGCAGTGGTCAAGACAGATACAATTTTGTCTTTTAAAAAGCATTTAGATAGTTACATGGGTAAGATGGGTATAGAGGGTCAGGGGCCAAAGGTGGGCAATTGGGACTAGCTTAGTGGTGAAAAAAGCACAGCATGGACAAGTAGGGCTGAAGGACCTGTTTCCATGCTGTAAACCTCTATGACTGTACACTGGTTTTTGATGCTGATCAATATCAGAGGTGCATTGTTTAATGAATGACAAGGTTCCTTGGATGGAATACGCTTTATGGGACAAAGCTGTGTTTCTAAATCCTAATCTGTCCAGGGCTATCGAAGACCTGATCTTTTCCTCTTAAATTTGCTGAGACATTTGTCTTTGAATTGCTGGAAATTAAAGACTTCAGATTATTATTTTGTTCCCTATTCTCCTCTTAGCTCTTTTGTGAATGTTTATTCACACACATATCCTTCACACACAATGGGACCTATAATAAATGGGCAGGACCATCTGCAGGAAGCAAAACCAAAACATTCTGAATTATTTAATTGATTCATTAAGAAGGTGGAAAAGCTGCAGAATTTACCAGGTCTCCCACAAGATTCAAAATCCTTTTTCTTGAATTTGACACAGATTCAATTGTTCTTTTACATTTACTTGAAGTAAAATCTGTCAAATCGCCCACAATTGCATAATTTCCATAATTAGAACACACACTGTGACCCTGACTTTAATCCTATTTGCCTAGACACAGAACAAGTGATTAAAACTGCACAACCCAATCACTGCTGTCAAAAAATAAATTTCCCAATTGCAATTTCAACGCTGCTGCTGACTGTGGTTGGAAACTGTTGGGTGCCTGAGAAATAGATCCAAATCATGAGGACTATCTGGACCAACTTGTACATTAATAATCTGATGTGGAGATACTTCTGTTGGACTGGGGTAAACACAGTAAGAAGTCTCACATCACCAGGTTTAAGTCCAAGAGGTTTATTTGGTAACAAACGCCACTAGCTTTTGGAGCACTGCTCTTTCGTCAGATGAGTGGGGAGTTCTGATCACAAACAGGGCATATAAAAACACACACTCAGTTTACAGAATACTGATTAGAATGCGAATCTTTACAGCTAGTCAAGTCTTAAAGGTGCAGACAATGTGAGTGGAGATAGCATTAAGCATAGGTTAAAGAGCTTTATATTGTCTCCAGACAGGACAGTAAATGAAATGTTGCAAGCTTAGGCATGAATCCAAGATCCCGGTTGAGGCCATTCTCATGTGTGCGGAACTTGGTTATCAGTTTCTGCTCAGCGACTCTGTGCTGTCATGTGCCGTGAAGGCTGCCTTGGAGACCATTTACCCAAAGATCAGAGGCTGAATGCCCATGACCACTGAAGTGTTCCCCAACTGGAAGACAACAGTCTTGCCTGGCAAGTTCCGCACACGTGAGGACAGCCTTAACTGGGATCTTGGATTCATGTCACACTATTTGTAACCCCCATGACTTGCCTAGGCTTACAACAGCTCACTTACTGTCCTGTCTGGAGATAATACACATCTCTAACCTCTGCTTAATGCTATCTCCACTCACATTGTCTGCACCTTTAAGACTTGACTAGTTATAAAGACTCACATACTAAGCAATATTCTGTAAACTGAATGTGTGCTTTTACATGCCCTGTTTGTTATCAGAACTCCCCTCTCCCTGACGAAGGAGCAGTGCTCCGAAAACTAGTGGCATTTGTTGCCAAATAAACTTGTTAGACTTTTACCTGGAGTTGTGAGACTTCTTACTGCATTAATAACCTGGCAGGGATGGGGGGTGGGAATGAGGAATGGCCTAAATAAACTGACAGATAGGACTGGAAGAACTAATTAAAGGAGCATTCACTGGTTTGGTTAATAAGATCTCTGTGTCTTTGTTATTGGGTGATTGCCAAGGCAGTTCCAGGCATTTAAGATAAGAGGAGTTCATCATAGCTGAGGAAGAGGAGGGGATAATAAGAAATATTTGTGTAAGAGTGCATAGTGTGTTACTCAAATATGCATCTGGTATGTTAGACTACATGAATACCTGCCTCCAATGTCTTGCCCACTATTGGCTACTCAACCTGCCCATTTATGGTGCATTACCTTCCATTGCCAATTGGAAAGTTGAAAACCTCTATGTAACACAATCGGATAATTCTTGATGTTCAGTCAAATAGAAGTGCTTTCCCAACTCCAATATTTTTTACAATTAATAAACAAAAGTCTTCAAAGAAAATTTCAAAAAATAAAACTTTGATTTTAATTTTTTTTAACACCTCCTACAATTTTCCTTTGAGCTTACTCACAGATGTGCCCTAAGATTAATTTTCAATTCTTTGGGGCTCCTTGCCATTACTGAAACTTTGGCAATCCACTCATACGTATCTGGGATTGCAGTCCTCCGTATTGAGGTATGAGGATAATGTCATTGATATTCCTTAGGTTGTTTGTAAAAAGTTGTATTTCGATTCACGCAGAGGGCGATCAGGTGAAGCTGTTAGCCTGACTAGTCTATTCACATTCCTCCTCTGACTCACTGAATTTTAGTTCAAACTGTGACACCCTGAGTCATTAGACTGACTGAAATATGAATATTAGAAAACCAATGTTTGTAAACAGTATGCACTCAGCCTCATCTGACTTAAGCATTCCTTGGAAAGAACCCCAGAGCTTAACGAGGTTAATGATCACCAGAACATAATAGATGTGAGAAAGACAGAAGAGACCAAGGGCATCCATCCAGTGCATTTGGTCCCTGATATTGAAGGCCGTTTATTGTCATGTTATTATAATATAATTACCATTCACTCATAAGGGATTGAGTAACCACTTTGCGGGTTCATTTATTAAGACAAGGCAAATGAGAATAGTTATACATAGGTACAAAGCTTGAAAACAACAGAGCTGTGTGTGTGCTCTCCTCAAAGCAAAAATGAAACCAAGACTGGATGACATAATGCATTTGCCTTCTAGTAATGCCATGTTGATAACCCTTATATTGCAACATCTACCTGGTTTTATTCATCAAATGAACAGGGTGATTTTTTTTTTGTTAGGTTAACTGAGCTCTAAAGGATATGTCTTTACATTCAATAAAGATGTCACTGAAGATGTCATCCATCAGAGAAATAATTCTTTATCCTGTGGGATAAGAGTGAGATGGACAGTAGGTGCAAATATAGGCAGTCCTTGACCTTATATTCTTCGAGTTACCATTCAGTGTGCTTACAATGTTGGCTAATTGACACCCCATTCTGAATTTATATCATCAAGCTCAACCTTACAACTCTGTGCTGGCATGTTTATATGTGCATTGATGTTCTTCACCACCCATCCATGTGACAGGAAGGTAAAACTGTTTTTATTAGGTTGGATACCAGTGCTTTATTCTGTTAATTGTTTTTGGCGCAACTGCTGTGATTTTAATGCATTTATATGTTTACGTTGTATTTCATATGCATTCAAACTCTCAGAAGAATCAGATTGAATAGGGAACTGACAGTGTTCGATGGCTTCAATTATATCTCTCAGCTAATTGATAAACTTGCATTAAGACATCTCGATGACTTGACAGGACAACAGTTGAGGGCATTTAACAACACTGAGTACCCTATGAGTGATTTCTGATCTTGGCTGAGGAACAAATCCCTATTGTTACAGTGGGAACATCAGTTCTGATTTTAAAAGTTTCAACTTACAACAGTTCAGGCCCAATCTTGTCAAAATTTTGAGAACAGTCCTTGAGAACAGTCTAACTATTGGTACAGTTCAATTCACAAGTGGAACAGACCAGATCACAATCAAGGAAATATTACAGCTTTGATCATTCCCTAACACTTTGGATGGAATTTTCTGGCCGCGTGCTTCCCAAGGCTGGAAATTCCTACCCAAAGACATTGGACCCTTAAATGGTCTGCCAAATTTTCTGTCTCACCCACTCGGGTGGGCAGGACTGGAAAATTTACTCCCTTGTGTGTATAGTTTGACAGCAAACTATAGACTATTATGTTACAAAAATGGGAGTGACTACTCTGCAAATATTTCTGTAAATCTTCCTTCTCTGCTGTTTGAAAAGGTGGCACTAAATCCTTTTCAACTATCATAGAATTCCTACAGTGCAGAAGGAGGCCATTTAGCCCATTGAGTCTGTACCAATCAACATCCCAACCAGGCCCTACTCTCATAACTCCACACATTTACCCTGCTAATCTCTTTGACACTGAGAGTCAATTTAACATGGCCAGTCAGCTTAATCCACACAGCTTTGGACTGCAGGAGGAAACCAGAGCACCCTCAGGAAACCCACACAACATGGGAAGCAAGTGCAAACTCCACATAAGACAGTGACCCGAGACTGGAATTGAATCTGGGCCCCTGACATTGTGAGGCTGTGATGTGGAGATGCTGGCGTTGGACTGGGGTAAACACAGTAAGAAGTCTCACAACACCAGGTTAAAGTCCAACAGGTTTATTTGGTAGCAAAAGCCATTAGCTTTTGGAGCGCCGCTCCTTCATCAGGTAGGTAGGATTTCAGTTCACAAACAGGGCATAAAAAGACACAAACTCAATTTACAAAATAATGTTTAGAATGCGATTCTTATGCCACCGTGCTGTTCCAGATCTAAGTGGGTTCTGTCAAATAAAATAAAAATGTGAAAAAAAAGCAGTGTCTTATAAGACCAGGAGTACACAAATAAAAATGGGCCACTAACTTCACTGGTCCTCATAGCCAAAGCTTTAATTGTACTTGAGATAACTTGTGAATTATGAATCACAACGAGTTTGTTGGCTGACTTGCGCTAAATCTTCATTTAGTTTCTTGGAAGCAGATTTTACCCTCCTCACATGTCTGCAAAATTGGTGCATCTGGACATTAATTGCATATTTTTAAAAACCACAGGAAGTTAAATCTGGTAATTATCAACATCAGTACCCTATTAACAATGTGATAATTGTTAATGCCTGCCATTTAATCTCACTTGAACAAAATGGGAACATTTTAAAGTGTAGAATCTTGATGTTTCAGTTTAAGCCTTTAAATCTTGCCCTCTGTTTATTTTTAAATCCTGGTATTTCTTTGGCTAAGGAGATATTTTTGTTCGGCTGTTCATCAAAGTGTCAGATGCCCTGTTGTCCTCACCATGCTATTACCAAATCAAGCTTCAAGCAAAAATTATTAAAGCCAAAAGGGCGATCAGTCTAATTTATGGGTCACACACTTCAACAAAATCTGGTGCCACATTTAATATATTCTTTCTCCTGCACTACTTTTCTTCTCTTTGTGACAAATATATGCACTTGCTGAGGCCCGGTTGCCATTATCCAGTACCGTGATCACCATTTCCAATGTGTGAGCCTTGACAGTGAACGTGAACTGGTTATTCAGCTCTGGGGGGCATCACAGCTATGGTCATTACTTTTGTCACTTATTGATCACACACAATGCACAGGCAGAATCCATTTGAAATCCATTGGGCAGCGCGGTGGCACAGTGGTTAGCACTGCTACCTCACAGCTCCAGAGACTTGGGTTAGATTCCCAGCTTGGGTCAAAGTCCAAAGAATATGTGGACTTTGCATATTCTTCCTGTGTCTCTGTGGGTTTCCTCCGGGTGCTCCAGTTTCCTCCCACAATCCAAAAATGTGCCGGTTAGATGGATTGGCCGTGTTCAATTGTCTCTCAGTATCTTAGGTGTAGGTTAGAGAGATTAGTGTGATAAATATGTGGGACTATGGGGATAGAGCCTGGCTGGGATTGTTGTTGGTGCAGATTTGATGGCCAAATGGCCTCCTTTTGTACTTTATGGTTTCTAAAGATACCGTAGAAACCTATGATATCAATCAGCAACAGTAACCCTAGTACACTGAGACTAAGTGTATCATCCCCACTGCCACCATGACTGAGATCAGCTGACTTGGGCACAGGCTGAACATTGGATCTAGGACCCTGTAGATCTACGTCACTGAGTTTCATACTGTGTGCTTCGGAACAACTGGAGCAGCCTCTTAATTAATTTGGAAAGGAAGGCAATCAGGTTATTGGGTATATGGAATCCTGGAGGGTAAAGCAGATTTAATACCAGATCAGAAGCACAGCTGATACCAAGGAGGGATTGCTGGAATGACAGCAAGTTTAGTAATAGTGACCCACATGGCCAAACTTTACTTCAGCTGGTAGTCAAAGCTGCTTTTGGATCAGGTTCTACTCTCTGTTTCGTCATTGAGCCAACATCAGTAGTGCTGGACACTTGTGATTGATGGCTGCACATAATCATTCATTTATTCTGAAGACCTGAGGCTCTTAGTTTCCGATTCTGTAACTTCTGGGAAGAACTCCCAGCTGAAGTGTGCCTCAATACGGCTGCATGGTTTGTGTAGGGTGGGAGCCAAAGTCAGTCAAAACGGTGTGTCCTGATTGATTTGAGTCAACAGTGGGCAAACTACATGCCTGCAGCAAGGCATTTGAATTTCCCTGTTTCTGCTCCATTGTAATGACATCTGCAATAGCATTAACTTGATGTATTATCTCCCAACAGTTTAAATTCTGTTTCTGTGGAGGGAGATATTCATTGGCACCATCCCAAGGAGAGTTGTTCAATGACAATAGAATAAATGTAGACAACATGGTAGCATGGTGGTTAGCACTGCTGCCTCACAACGCCAGAGTCTTGGGTTCGTTCCTGACTTATGTGCCTGTGTGGAGTTCTTCCTATATCTGCGTGGGTTTCCTCCAGGTGCTCTGGTTTCCTCCTACAGTCTAAAAATGTGTGCGTTAGGTTGACTGTCCATACTAAATTTGCTTCTTAGTGTTAGGGGGATGTCAGGGCGATTAGTAGGGTAAATGTGTGGGATTGCAAGAGTGGGGCCAGGGTGGGACTGTGGTCAGTGCAGGCTTGATAGACCAAATGGCCCCCTTCTGCACCGTAGGTATCCTATGATTCTATAGTTTTAGCACGGAGTTATGTGTTAACTCAGCAACAACTCAAATGGCTATGCAGTATAGAAAAGAAAATCCAGTTAAGGCCTGTTAAGAGGCTTTCCCTCATGGATTTTTGAAACATGTACAAGCACTTGAATTGCTTATTGCAAATTCCCATGAGGTACTTGCAAGCTGGACTTTGCAAAACCCCATTCAGTTACAATCTTACACACTTTACTTCACTAAAAGGATAGCCTCTTTCACATGCACCTGTCACCATGCCAATTATTTTATTTAATTGCTGCATTATCAGGTATATGTAAGCATCACTGGCAAGGCCAGCATTTATTGTCCATCCCTAATCACCCTTGAAAGGGTAGTGGAGTCACCTTCTTGAATCACTGGAGGCCACATGATGAATGTGATACTTGAAGTGAGATATGAACCCATGCCCTAGAAAGGGACTAGAAATAACCAGCCTTTAGTAAACCTGGAATTAGAACGTCTCAAGTTTGGTATTTTAAATCACTTGGTCATCCTGACAGCTGAGGCTTATGACAAACTATACGAACAATAAATGATTTTCACTTCTCCATTCTTTTTCCAGATAGGCCACAAAAAGCAAAGAAAAAGAGTGTGTGAATCATGTTCCTCTCATCAACTCCTACATCTCACCCTGCGTGAGGAGAAATCTGGTAAATCCTCAGAGAGTAGACCCTTGAGGCTGGGAAAGTAGAAAGGATATTGGCCAGCTGTGCTGTGCAATGAGTTTCTTACTTCCCACCCTATCATGATTCACATTAACTGTCAGCAAATCAGATGGTGAGGTGGTTCCCGTCACTCTTTCCAATGGAAGTTGCATATGAAACTAGGACACATTGTGATCTGACTTCCTCTTTTCCCCCTTGCAGGTGTGCCTGACTTAAGTACGCACATGCCCCAGTTCAGCTGCCCTGTCAGAGGAGGCAATGTCAATCACTCTATCCATCCCGGGCAGTGAGCTGGAGTAGCTGCTCATTATACATGAGGAAGCAAGCATTACTAGAGAAAGGATCTGCTCGCTTAGCCCCTCAGCTGAAGAACCTTTTGGAAAAGCATAAGCACTGGATGTGGTTATCAGATGATATGTTGAACAGTGAGATGCAGATGGGAGGAACTCACTGGTATCATAATACACTGGACAGTGCATCTATAACTTGGCAGTGCACCATTGGGCATGTTTGGGGCAGCACAGTGGCAAAGTGGTTAGCACTGCTGTTTCACAATGCCAGAGACCCAGGGTCAATTCCAACTTCAGGTCACTGTCTGTGTGGCGTTTGCATATTCTCCCCGTGCCTCTTTGGGTTTCATCCACGTACTCCGGTTTCCTCTCACCGTCCAAAGACGTGTGAGTTAGGTTGATTGTCTATGCTAAATTACCCCTTAGTATCAGGGGATTAACAGGATAAATATGTGGGGTTACACAAATAGGGCCTGTGTGGGATTGTGGTCGGTGCAGACTTGATGGGTTAAATGGCCTCCTCCTGAACTGTAGGGAATTTGTAGGGATTTTATTCTATGTTTCTACCTGAGAGATGAATGCAATAAAGACTTCCATGACAAGGAACTTAAGGATTGTCTGTGCTTCTTCTACTTATTCTTAGACTGTTGTCAGCCTGAGAAAGAGTGCATTATGTTTGGGTCTTGTGGTGCTTAAAATGAGGTAGGCCTGTCAAACTTAAATAAGGATGCAGATTATTTCAGACTTAATAATCAGTCCGAGACTAAATCCCTGAGCTTCACTCCAGGCCCTGGGATAACTTGACCCACACTGTCAAAGGGGCTGCATGCATCCCAATTTATATAGCTAACAGAATGCTTCATCTGATTCCAAAGGACCAGCGCTGGGTTTCAGATGCAGTTTCACTGATCCCATTGGAATGGCTTTCATTCAGATCAATTATCTTGCTGAGCCAGTGCCTGGTGGCACAGCATGAAGGGACAATAATGAAGATGCTGCCTCTCCAGTTAACAGCACAGGCGCACTTCTCTGCCAACCCCCATCTGATATCAACAAATATTACAGGAATCATAAGTTGCAGATGTCCATGACAGAGCAGCCATCAGCAAACCCATCTCAGGCTTCAGCTGCAGTAAGATGGGGCTTCTATTGCAAGTAAACATCCATCATATGCTCAGGCACAAGCTGTGGAGTCTGTACAGCTGGTACAAGTGTGGACGCACACACCCACCCCCCTCCATTCCTCCTATATTGGATACATAGGCATCTATTCATGCTTGTAAAATAGGCAGAGCACCAATGAATTTCTCGGCAGACTTTGTATATTAAATACACACACACACGCAAGGGAGGCACATGTCCAGGACCTCTACAGCTGTCCCGCTGAAGTGATATTCATGTGGAATTGACTTCCAGGCAAATTAAACCAGCACGTTGCTGGCAATGCCTCCACACACTTGATCCATGATTAATGTGCCATCAGTTTTCCAGGAAATATGATGCACTGCAACATTCTGGGATCAAATAATCTCTAAACTCCGGTTTGAAGATTTTTATCCCCGAGTCCAATATATTATGCCTTCAGCTGCTGTGCCAAGCCACAAGCATATTTTATAAGGGTGCTGAATATCCCACAAACAACTGCTGTACTCCAGAGTCACCCATGAAGTGGATTGATTACATTCCTCTTACAGTGATGCCGTTGCAACATGAAGACAAGTTATTCAGCCGAGTCAATGCTAATTGTGCACTATATGCCCAACAAGACTGAGAGTGAAATCTTCCTAAAAAATGGCAGTGTCTTTGTTCTGGTGTGAAAAGCGGAGTGTTTCCTGCCAACGACACAGCGTATTTTTGGGTCAAATCTCATGCCTTATCCATAATAACTTTAATGCCCACAAGTATCATGCCACACCAACAGCTTTTTTCCCTCTGATTTGCCCAGCCAGCAACAACATAACACTGCAAGCTCTGAAGACCTCCAGATAAATAGTTCCCCAGCACTTTTTCAAAAGCAACTTCAGGGAATGGCAGCCAAGAAAGCAACACCAAGCTTTTTAGAGGGGCCCTCAGCAGAATGTGGATGGAGTGTAGCTGAGACAGAACACTTTCTTACCCTGCTCCAGGAAACGGGTAGTCAAACAAGGTCACCATCCCAGTCTGGGGATGCAGTGGCTGTCCTGGTAAATGCAAGCACACTCTAAAAGAGGACAGGTAGCAGTGTCGGAAGAAGGTGAGTGATTTTCTTCACTCAGCCAGGGTAAGTGAACCACCTCTTGTCTCCCACTGGAACCCTTGCACACCACTTGCACCCCAAAACTTTCTCTCCCTTGGCCACCTTGACCTCTGTCCACACCAGACACCAGGTTCCCTCCTCCCTCCCATAATCACCATGTTCCCTCTGTACCTACTATGTTCCTCACACTGTACCTCGCTGGCTTGACTATGTGTGAGCTTGTTCCTTGCCCCACCCAACTCATACTGCACTTCCAACAACAGCTGGAACTCTCCGATCTTGCACATCCTGCTACCACTGCCAGCAAGAACAGAGAATTTGCTGCTCAACCAAATCTCCATTCATGGCAGCGGAATAGATAATCATAGAATCATAAAATTCTTATGGGACAGAAGGAGGACATTCAGCCCATTGAGACTGCATTGACAACAATTCCACCATATCCGTATAACCCCTCATATTTACTTTGTTAATCCCTTCTGAAACTAGAGTGAATTCAGCAAGGCCAATCAAACTAATCCATGTACTTTTGGACATAATCCCAGCTGTGGACAAACTCAGAGAATTTTGGCTATTATTTCAAAATCATCCTAATGAATAGAAAGAGGTTTCATCTATTAAAAGTGAAAAGGAAGAAGTTGCAGCTGAATGCATTAGTGTGGAATTAAATGCACATGTATTATTTTGTATATATCCTGCTTAACATGCGGCAAGCTCAACCCTTCTCAGAATGACTCCTTGGTTTTTAAAGTTCTTTCTGTCATCTATGACCAATGGCCCTCAACTTATAAAACAGCTCACTCCCACAAACTTTGCCCCCGCTTTTCCACATCCTAACTGTGGATTGCTGCTGCCGTTCACCTTCATCCATTTCAGTCCAGAGGAAGTCAGTGAGCTGTCTTTGGAATTACCACAAATGCCTATAGCCTGACAGATATTCAGATGAAGCCTGGGGCTCAATTTCAGCCTCAGGCCTTTGACTTTTTGCACAAGTTGTGAGTTCAGCAAACATTCCAAAAAAAAATAGGATGACAGTGTGACACAGTGGTTAGCACTGCTGCTTCACAGCGTGAGGGACCTGGGTTCGATTCCTGGCTTGGGTCACTGTCTGTGTGGAGTCTGCACATTCTCCCCATGTCTATGTGGGTTTCCACTGGGTGCTCCGGTTTCTTCCCACTGTCTAGAAGATGTGCCAGTTAGTGTATTGGCCATGCTAAATTCTCCCTCAGTGTAACTGAACAGATGCTGGAATTTGGCAACTGGGGGATTTTCACATTAACTTCATTACAGTGTTAATGTAAGAGTGCTTGTGACAATAGTAAATAAACTTAAACAGAAAAATGGCCCTGAACAAGTTCTGCCCCAAGTGCGAATGAAGGTACGCTTGGCACCTAAGTTACTTTTTACATTTTGCAAAGCCATTGCTGTGTTGGGGCAGTTCTGACAAATAGACCTTATGCAATCAGTTGTAATGTGGATGTTTGCCTCCTGTGATTTACTGAGGCTTATGGCCAGGTAGACTGGGTCTCCCTGGACACTGGCTTGGCAAATCCTGACAAGTTTAGCAGTTGGCTGCAAAAAAAAAGTCCTGTGGAGTGGAAGCTAGCAGAAGAATGGATGTTATCCAATGTAAATAAACCCTGTATTAAACTTGCAGCAGATCTGGCCTTGGGAGCGTTTGATGGAGCATTGTAAAGAAGCAATCGTTTACATCTCACCTATGTTGCACCTGACCTGAGAATTATGGTACATTGTAAAGGGAACTTGAAATTTTAATTTAGATAACAGGCTAAAATCTGCTAAAAATCAAAGACCTGGATCATATAACTGTCGGGCTGGTCCCAATTTTTAAACAAAGGTATCAGACTTTAGTTTGCATAAAGTTCATATAATTTGCATTGAATATTATGAGTGGAATTGGAGTTACATTATAACCTTTCAGAACATGTTAGTACCATGTGCGATGTAAGATGCTGATGTTAGCCATTTAAAAATAACCATTTGAGGGAAGTGATGTCATGCCTGCTGTGAACTCTCTCTTGTGGTTTTGCTAAGATCATACAGAGTGAATATTTTTCCTTGGTTAAAAGATTTAATTCTTTTTATATTTTCTCTCTGTTTACTGTATTTGCACAGCATGCAGGTCACTGCAACCAAATACTTTGCATGCTTATTTACATATTTCCTTTGAACCTAGTGCATGAAGTAGAAGCATATTTAGAAATTATTGGTCATAAACTCTTGATTCCCAGATTGAATGATGAAATTTAACAAGCCCGTTCCTTCCATAGTTCATGTACTCTTCACTCTTTCTTGTTCCAGAGATTCAAAGCAGAGTGTTCTTGGTAAGGACAGAGTTCTTTTTTTCATTTGTTCATGAGACTTGGGCTTTGCTGCCTGGCCTGCATTTATTGTCCATCCCAAAGGCAGTTGAGAGTCAATTACATTGCGGTTACTCTGGAGTCAAGTGTAGGCCAGGCTAGGTAAGCATGGCAAATTTCCTTTTTTAAAGGACATTAGTGAACCAGATGGGTTTTTCTGACAGTTCTCAATGGTTTCAATGTCATCAGTGGACTCTTAATTCCAGATATTTTTTAACTGAATTCAAATTCCACTATCTGCCATGAGAGATTTGAACCCAGGTCTCAATAACATTAGATGAGTTTCTGGACCAATATCTAGCAAAAATATCACTAGGCCATCACTCCCCATATTGCAGACAGATCAATTGCCCAGCTCACCAATTCCACTCCAACTTTGACCCAATTCCTTTAGAAGCACATGAGTCACAGTGTCACATTTATATCACTTTTTTGTTTCTTTCCTTTGTAGGACACAGGCATTGATGGCTGAAACCATTTATTGCCCATCCCTTGTGACCTTTGAGAAGGTGTTGGTAAGCTGTCTTCTTGAATAGCTGCAGTCCTTGTGCGGTGGTTGACCCACAATGCCTATAGGGAGGGAATTTCAGGATTTTGACCCAGAATGACGACATATTTCCAAATCAGGATGATGAGTGGCTTGGAAGGGAACTTGCATTGCGTGGAAGGAAGTATTGCAGGGTGGCCAACTGTCAATGAGTATATCCTCATTGTAATGACTTCAATTAGGTCATTGAAGTTGCCCTATTGGAATATGAACTGCCTGAGTAAGGAGTCAATTGATAGGTCAATCATGGAGTCTTTTTCTTGTATTTAACTGGGAGTGTCAGATAGACTGTTAGTACTCTGTGTACCGCTGTTGGAATTGTAAATAAAGGGATTTTGGTGAAAGGACTTCTGCCTCCGCAGACTTATTACACTCCCTTTCCACTACCTGCCAAGATACTATTAACCATATTTGTGTGTCATGGTGTGTGTACCTGTTAATGAGCGAGCAGTCCCTTCTCTTCAGGGCCTGCATCTGCAGAGGTGTAGAACTGTGCCACCTGCTGCAGGAACACTGGTTGCTATTCGACATTGTGGTTAATTTTACCTAAAATTTGGCTCCATCTCCTTGCAGGCATTCTCTGAGGAGGATGCTATAGAAGGGCGCAGAGTATCACAAACAGATGAGGCACCATTATTTCCACACAAGCAAAATTCAAACAGGAGAGTTGGGTCGGTTGTTGGGCTGCTTTCTCACATGTCTCCAGATTGTGCCTGTACCTTGATTTCCTTTATCTTCATTTGGCCTTTAATTCTCAGTCCTTCTTACTTCATCCTTGGTAAATACCATCAATTAGGCCTTGCCAAAGGCTTGCAGGTTTTTTTGTTCTACTTTCTACTTGCCTACAAAAGTTTCCTCCCACTCAAATATTTTGCTGCATTCTGCAAGTATTCTGTCTATGCCCATTCGAATAAGAATATAAACACCTAAGAAATAGGATCAGATGTAGGCCACACAGCTGCGTGAGTCTGTGCTGCCAGTGGAGTGGTGTGAAACACGCTGTGGGACCCCAGGAAGCTCATTTTGATACATTAGCAAGTCATCAGCGAACACTGTCTCCAGCAGAGCTCATACTACACAGGGGAACATACCAGCGCGGTTAGAGGGCTAGCTAGCTAACTGAAAACAGAGCCACGAGCAGGCTCAAGGGGCAGAATGGTTTAGTTCCGCTTCTAAATTGTATATATCTATGCATTTAACAGAATCTTGCCCATCTCTTTGTGATATTTCTGCTGCATTCGAGTCTTAACTTAATATTCATATTTTGTTCTCCACCACATTGATCCCACTTGGCGCCTGAAGAGAAGTGTCTACAAGACCCACTGTTAGGTTAGACACAAGGTAGTGGGATTCTTCCAAATCTTCAATTCATCATCCTATAAACTTCACTTAGCAAAACATATACTTATAAAATCATGAAATCCCTGCAGTACAAAGACCATTCAGCCTATCGAGTCTGCACCGACCACAATCCTATCCAAATTGTATCCCCGTAATGCCATATATTTACCCTGCTAATCTCCCTGACACTAAAGGGCAATTTAGCATGGCCAATCTTCCTAACCCACACACCTTTGGACTGCGGGAGGAAAGCGGAGCACGCAAATGATACTCACATAGACACAGGATGAACATGCAAACTCCACACAGACAGTCACCCAAGGCCAGATTTGAATGCAAGTTCCTGGCACAGTGAGGCAGCAATGCTAATCATTGTGCCACTGTGCCACTGGAATTCAGCTGCTCCATCCACTAAGGAATCAAAGCAGGTATCAGGCGGACAATGGGAAGCACCATTGACCTCAGATGGGATTTTACAAATTGGGGTAGAGCGAGGCTGTAAATCCCACTCATAAATTTTGGTGGGTGTTGATGAAGTAGATATTGAGGGGATGTTTCCCCTCATAGAGATATCTAAAACTATCAAGTTTGACAAAAAACTATCACCTATTTGCGAAGGAGAGGAGGAGGAATATCTTCTCTCAAAGGGTTATGAATCTTTGGAATTCCATACTGCAAAGTCTTGAGACGGCTGGATCATTTGTTATATTCAAAGCTGGATGCTTGATTGATTTGATTTGATTTATTAGTGCCACATATATTAACATATAGTGAAAAACATTGTTTCTTGCGTGTTATACAGACAAAGCATATCGTTCATAGAGAAGGAAATGAGAGAGTGCAGAATGTAGTGTTACAGTTACAGCTAGGGTGCAAGCTAAGTCCATTCAAAAGTCTGACAGCAGCAGGGAAGAAGCTGTCCTTGAGTCATTTGGTCAGATTTTTCTGTCTTTTTCCTGAAGGAAGAAGGTGGCAGAGAGAATGTCTGAGGTGCGTAGGGTCCTTAATTATACTGGCTGTTTTGCTGAGGCAGTGGGAAATGTAGACAGAGTCAATGGAGGGGAGGCTGGTTTGTATGATGGATTGGGCTACATTCATGACTTTTTGTAGGTCCTTGTGGTCTTGTGCAGAGCAGGAGCCATACCAAGCTGTGATACAACAAAAAAAAAATTTCTATGGTGCATCTGTAAAAGCTGGTGAAAATCGTAGCTGACATACCAAATTTCCTTAGTCTTTTGAGAAAATAGAGGCATTGGTGGGCTTTCTTAACTATTGTGTCAGCATGGGGAGACCAGAACAGGTTGTTGATGATCTGGACACCTAAAAATTTGAAACTCTCAACATTTTTTACTTCATCCCATTGATGTAGATAGGAGCACATTCCCCTTTACACTTCCTGAAGTTGATGACAATCTCCTTCATTTTGTTGATATTGAGGAAGAGATTCTTGTTGCTGCTCCCATCCACCAGATTCTCTGTCTCATTCCTGTACTCTGTCTCATCATTTTTTGAGATCTGACCCACTACAGTGGTGTCATCAGTAAACTTGAAAATCAAGTCAGAGGGGAATTTGGCCACACAGTCATAGGTTGTAAGGAGTACAGTGAGAATACAACCTTATTCTATAGGAAACTCAAGAATTATGAAGTGGCAGAAAAGTGAAATTGAGGCCAAAATCTAGTGACAATACCACTACACCACTACCTCCCCTATTAAATGCTTATGTTAGTTGTTTCCTCGACAGTGAAGACATGTCCAAAATACCCGTTCAATTCATCCACTATTTCCTTATTATTCATTATTGATTCTCCAGATTCACTATGTGGAGGACTGACATTCACTTTATTTACTCTTTTTCTTGTTAAATGTCTAGAGAAACTCTTACTATCTGTTTTTATATTTTACGTTAGCTTTCTCTTATAGTCTAATTTGCTCATGGTTTTGATAATAATCCCGAGATATTAGCCGGAATTCTCCAGCTGTTCATATCTTGTCATTGCTGCAGTAAGGATAGAGAATTCAGGGCTCAGCCAAATCTCCATTCACTGCAGCAACACCAGAGAATCCTGCCGATGAGAATGGCCAGAAAATTCCAGCCATGATCTTTGAAGTTCTGTTATATAACTTAGCCTCTCGCTTCCCATGTCCTCCTCCTTAATCCTATCTACATCATTGATACCTATATAGAACATAAGAACATAAAAAATAAGAGCAGGAGTAGGCCGTCCAGCCCCTCGAGCCTGCCCCGCCATTCAATAATAATAATTATGGCTGATCTGTAGTGGTTCAGTGCCACATTCCCGCTTTCTCCCCGTAGCCCTTAATTCCCTTGTCAATCAAAAACCTATCCACTCTTGACTTGAACATATTCAATGAGGAAGCCTCCACTCCCTCATCAGGCAGAGAATTCCAAAGATTCACTACCATTTGCGTGAAGAAACTCCTCCGCAACTCCGATCTGAACCCCCCCCCACCCACTAATCTTGAGGCTGTGCCCTCTAGTCCTGCTATTTTTGCTAAGCGGGAAGAGTCTCTCAACCTCTACCCTATCCATCCCCTTCATTATCTTATACATCTCTATAAGATCCCCTCTCAGCCTTCTAAACTCCTAAGAGTACAAACCTAGCTTATTCAGTCTCTCCTCATATTCCAATGCCCTCATCTCCGGTATCAGGTAAACCTTTTCTGCACCCCTTCCAAGGCCAATATATCTTTCCTCGAATGTGGCAACCAAAACTGCACACAGTACTCCAGCTGCGGCCTCACCAGCACCATATACAACTGCAACAGAACCTCCCTACTTTTATATTCTATCCACTTAGCTATAAAAGCCAACATTGCATTTGCCTTCTTAATCACCTCCTGCGCCTACATACTGTGTTTTTGCGATTCGTGCACAAGGACCCCCAGGTCCCTCTGCACTGTCGCATGCCGCAGCTTTTCGCCATTTAAATAGTAATCCTTCCCACCATTATTCCTATCAAAATGGATAACCTCATACTTGCTAAACATTATACTCCATCTGCCAGGTCCTTGCCCACTCACTCAGCTTATCCAGATCCCTCTACAGGCTTTCCACACCCTCCCAGCAATTTGCTTAACACAACCACTAATCTTTCCCTCTCTCCCTGCAATTTTCGCTTCCTCCTAGAATAGATGTCCTGAACCAGACAGGCAACACAGCCTTCTGGACTCAACTCTGCAGAGAGGTGTACCACACCCCCTGACTGTACAGCTCCCTAAAACCATTGTATTCCTATTTACTCTGCCCATTTGGATAGCCTCCTGTATCATTATGTAATGGTTTGTACGTTCATCCACACTTTGCCCCCCACCCTCCCCACAACTTTCTTCCTTACCGGCAAACATTTGGGGCAATTGCAAAGACTGAGACTCCTCCATCTCTAACTTCTGGCTCCCCATTCCTGTCTTGCACACAGTCACACCCTCCTGTCTTTGGCCACTGACCCAATCAGAAGAAGGCTCTATCCTAAAGGATGTGTTTACCTCTTGATACAAAGTGTCATGCTAACTTCCCACTTCCTGGTGGCTTGCAGTTTAGATCCAGCCCATTGATTGAGCTAAAGCTCCTCAAGCTGCAGATATTTACTGCAGGTGTATTTGTCCTGGATCACAGCGGCTTCTAAGAGCTCCCACATTCAACATTGCAACACATCTTTATTACATGTTAATTAATGCATTTTTTATAATTAATTTATATTGTTACTACCAATAATCTTTTCCACAGCTAGTAAACCCTTGTTAAATATAACAAACTTCACAATTATTAACAAATTACACAGAAACATAGACATAGAAAATAAAAGCAGGGGTAGGCCTTTCATTCCTTTGAGCCTGCTTGCCATTCATTTTGATCCTAGTTGATCAACAAAATCAATATCTTGACCCTGCCTTCCCTCCCATATCCTTTAATCACGTTAACCCCAAGAGATATATCTAATTCTTGAAATTACACAACGTTTTGGCCTCAACTACTTTCTGTGGTGGTGAATTCCACACATTTACCACTCCCTGGGTGAAGAAATTTCTCTCCATCTCAGTCTTAAAAAGATTTACCCCTTATCCTTACACCGTCTCAAATTGAGAGTGAAATTTTATCAGCATGTTCTCCTGAAGTTCGTACAATTTTGCTCACCCCCGGAATCTAGTTCTGGACTCCCCCATAATTGGAAACTTTCCTTCTAAGTCTACCCTGCCTAACCCTATTACAATTTGATGAGTTTCTATGAGATCCCCTCTCACTCTTTTAAACTCCAATGAATATAATCCTAACTGACTTAATTTCTCCTCATGTGGCAGACCTGCGATTCCAGAAATCAGCCTGGTAAACTTTCACTGCATTCCTTCTGTAGCAAGGACATCCTCCCACAGATAAGGACACCAAAACTGCACACAATATTCCAGGTTACGCAAGAATGTCCTGGGAACTGTCTGAGACAGGCTTTAAATACTAGAATCCCCTTTGGTCTTTGTGCACACACAGATTACAGATGGCATTTGTTCAAACAAAATATTAGCAGTGAATCGGGCTCTTCCTGCGGGGACAGTTTGCTGATAATAAACTATCAGCTGACCCCTCCAGGCTCCATCAATGCACTTATGTTAACTCAAATAACACAACTCCCAGTGTTTAAGTAGAACTGGAAAATGTTGGCTCTGTTCTGAAAGTTGGCATTGCACCAAACCACAGCAGTGACTCCTCATTGGGAAACAATGGGCATAACTAACCAAAGTGAGTTATGATAAAGACTTTTGTCTGTCCAAAGGACTATATAATGTAATACATCGAAGCTCAGGCAAGTTACCATCAAGATAAAAACTGAAAATGCCAGAAAGATTCAGCATCTGTGGAGAAACAGAGTTAAAGTTTTGAGTCAAATATGACTCCTCTTCAGACCTGAAGAGATGTAGAAATGGAATGGGATTTACGATATTGAAAAGGGTTAAGTGGGAAGGTCAGGGATAGGTTAGAGGGCAGGGGAGAGAATTCCAAAGTTGCACTATCTCTGAGAGAAAAATAAATTCTTTTCAGGTCTGCCCTAAAAGGATAACCCCCTAATTCTGGACTGTTTGGTAACTTGAGCTTTTGGAGCAATGCCCCTTCATCAGATGACATCAATGACTCACTTGATGAAGGAGTAGTACTCCAAAAGCTCGTACTACCAAATAAATCTGTTGGACTTTAATCTGGTGTTGTGAGACTACTTACTATGCTTACCCCAGTTAAACACCTGTAAATCCACATTACAATTCTGGAATCACCCACAAGGGGAAATGTCATTTCCTCATCCAACATGTCAAGACCATTCTTATATATGGTAATCAAGCCACTCCTCCCTCTTCCAAACTCCTGTGGAAGCAAGCCCAGCCTATTCAACCTATCCTCATAAAACAATGCACTCATTCCATGGGTGGCACAGTGGTTAGCACTACTGCCCCATAAGGCCAGGGACCTGGGTTCAATTCCAGGCTTGGATCACCATTTGTGTGGAGTTTGCATATTCTCCCTGCGCCTGTGTTGCTTTCCTCCAGGTGCTCTCGTTTCCTTCTATAGTACAAAGATGTGCGGGTTAGGTGGCTTGGCCATCTGAATGCCCCTTAGTGTCAGGGGGACTAAATAGGGTAAATGCATGGGGTTATGGTGATAGTGTCTGGGTAGGATTGTGATTGGTGCAAACTCGATGTGCCAAATGGCCTCCTTCTACACTGTTGGAGTTCTATGATTCCATGTATCATTGAGCAAACTTCTTCTGAACTACCTCCAACACATTTACATTCTTTCTTAAATAAGGAGACCAAAATTGCACATTGTATTTGCAATGTGTTCTCACCAATGTCCTGTACAACTGAAACATAACATGCTTAATTTTGATTCAGTTCCTTTTGTAATAGAGGATAGCATTCCATCAGCCTTCTTGATTGCAGGCTACACCAATATATTATCTTATTATGCCTAATACACAAGAATAACTCGATTCCTCTCCATCTTGGAATTCTCCGTTTAAGGAATGTTCTACTTTTTTATTCTTCCTGCCAAACTGACTAACTTCATATTTTCCCAAATTATACTCTATCTGCCAGATTTTTGTCTATTTGCTGAACATTTCTGGTTGCACCTACAAACTCCTTGGGCAGAATTTTCCGATGGGAATTGTAGCATGCATGGGGCAGACCGTGCAAAGATCCAATGACCTCGGGTGGGATTTTCTGATTTTTGCAGAGAGCACAGCTGGAAAATCCTGCCCATTATATTTTCTTCACAATATATTTTCCTACCTGCTTTTGCGTCATCTGCAAATTTATTTAGCCTGCTTTCGCTTCCCCTATCTGAGCCATTGATTTAAATTCTAAAAGGTTGAGGCCTCTGCACAGATCCCTCCGAGGTCCAGCTTCTCACATGGCAGGCCTGAAAGGGTGTAATATTTGTTAACTCTGTTTCTCTCTCCACAGATGCCGCCAGGTCTGTTGAACCTTTACAGTGCCTTACATTTTTATTTCAGCTTTTCTACATCTACAACATTGACTTTTGTAAGACATGTCGATCAACTGTTACAAAAGATATTTCTTATGCTGCAATTTGGTGTTAGTATGTTTCCTTACCTAGTCCTTGACATGATTTTGGATGAACCCTTCAACATCACACATGAACCTCAGACTGAGACAGAGGGTGGAATGTTGAGATCTCGTCAGCGTAAATGGTGACGCAATGCAACATCCCAAAAAGCCATGAAGCACGATTCTTGTCGGTGCAAACACATTTCGCAATTTTCCATACCACTTGCTGGTGATGTAATGAAGTTCCTGTCCAGGAAAGTTAGGAACTTCATTCAAATGCATTAGCATCTTATTTGCGAGTCGTTCTACTGGGATATCCGCCCTCTCTGAATATTCCTTATGTGCTGGTGTGACGCCATGCCAAAGAATGGGCACAAGAGAGGATTTGGAAGTGACTAAATGATTATTGGTAGAGGTGGGGGAAGCTGGGAAGGTGTTGAGAGTTAGCTTTTGGGTAAATGCATGGAGTTATGGGGAGAGGGCCTGGTTGGCATTGCGGTCAGTGCAGACTATTAATTGCTGTAGAGCAGCAGCAATAATGCCTACGTTCACCTGCAGGTGGGCAGGAGCAGTGCTCTGCAAAAGAGGGCCTGCTGAGGTACTAGAGGCAGGGCCACACATGGAGGTAGCTAGAGGAGACAACACTGCATTTGGGTCTACTGGAGGACTGCATCACATCTCCAGATGTCAGAGATCCAGTGCCTGAGAAGACTGCATCTATCCCAAGGGATGGTGGGCCATCTATGCCAGATTATGGAGAACTGGGATCCATCCATCATCTGTGGTCCTCAGAGTTACAACTGCACTGAACTTTTATGCCAGTGGCTTGTTTCAGGACTGCACCTGTATTCTTTGCTGCATCTCCCATTCTGCTGCACTTAAATATATACGGGAGATGACAGATGCGCTATTTGCAAGGACTCACCTGTAGATTAATTTTGGCCAGGACCAGACAAGCCCAAATGGCAGAGCCATAGGCTTTGCCACACAGTGGCCAGCCTCAAGTGCAAGATCTGATTGACTGCCCCCAGATGTCTCTGCATTCCCCATGGCAAAAAATACTTCCATGATCTCTTAGTTTATAGCCGATGCCATGGCTTGAGAATATTTATTCTATCATTTCAAAATCTATGGAATGAACAGAGCTTATCTCTTTCTGCTCAAATGCAGTACACAATAAATAGGAATGAATTCTCCAGCAATTCCATTGATCAATATATCGGACATGCCAAATCTTTATAAAGTATTGTGTCCAGTTGAGGATGCCATACTCCAGGGAGAATGTCAAGGCCTTCAAAAAGATGCAGAGGAGGTTTCTCAGAACTATATGGGGAGTGAGAGACTAGAGAAGCTGGGATCACTCTCCTTCGAACAGAGAAAGCTCAGGGAAGATTTCATGGAAAAATTCAACATTTTATGAGAGGTTGAGACAAAAGAAATAAGAAAGATCTTTTCCACTACAGAGCAAGTCAGTATTTAGCAAAATAAAACCTGAGGGAAGGTGAGGAGTTTGTCTTTTACATAGCAAGTTGTGTTGATCTGGAGTACATTATCTGAAAGCATTGTCTGCCTCACAGCGCCAGGGACCCGGGTTCAGTTCCGGCCTTGAGTGACTGTGTAGAGTTTGCACATTCTCCCAGTGTTTGTGTAGATTTCCTTTGGGTGCTCCAGTTTCCTCCCACACTCCAACAATATGCAGGTTAAGTGAATTGGCGATGCTAAATTGTCCGTTAGTGTCAGGGGAATTAGCAGAATAAATACATGGCGTTATGGGGATAAGGCCCAGGTGGGAATATTGTAGGTGCAAGCTCGATGGGCCAAATGGCCTCCTTCTGAATTGTAGTAGTTATAGAATTACAAAGAACAAAAAGTACAGCACAGGAACAGACTCTTCGACCCCCCGAGGCTGCGCCAATCATATTTACCGACACTTATATCCCCCTATTCCCCATTATTCATATGCCTATCATGATAAGTCTTAAGTGTGGCTAACGTGACTGCCTCAACCACCTCATTTGGCTGTGCATTCCAGGCCCCCACTACGCTCTGTGTAAAAAACTTTCCCCGCATGCTTCTACTGAACCTTTTCCCTCTTGAACTTGTGCCCCCTTGCAATTGTCATTTCTTCCCCGGAAAAAAGTTTTCAACTGTTCACCCAATCTATATTTCTCATAATTTTAAAAATTTCCAGCCCCTCAACCTCCAACTTTCCAGGGGGAACAATCCAGTTGATTCAATCTCTCCTCATAGCGAATACCCTCTATACCATCCTGGTAATCCTTTTCTGTACTCTTTCCAAAGCCTCTGGTGGTGACCAGAATTGGACACAAATATTCCAAATGTGGCCATAATTGGAATACTGTGAAAAGATGGCAGAAGCAAATTAAATGTTAACTTTCAAAAGACAAGTTGGTCATATACTTGAAAAGAAATCAAATGCAAAGAGCAGGGGAAGGAACTAATTGAACAGCTCTTTCCAGGAGTCAGTAAAGGCATGAGGGGCTGATTGGCCGACTTCAATTCTGTATAACTCCATGTGGCAAATGCTTTTAACATTGACTAGACATGAATCTCTATCTCTTCTTCCATGTGTCTCTTATCTTGATGGTCTCAGAGGAACTGATAAATTCCCTGAGGTTTATCTCCTTGAGATAAACTCTAATACACTTGGATGTGAATCAAGTAAATCTGTCAATTGTGCCATTATTTAATGACACGGAAAATATCTGCAGCTTTAGGGACCACCCCTTGGAGTATTAGCATTATCTATCCAATGGACAATCCAAGAAAATCATGTCATTTGTGGCTCAGTTTTAAAACCCATTTGACTTAATTAGCCATTCAACAGAACAAAAGAAGTATCAATTGACATATTAGAATATTAATACCTCACCAGGTCATCCAATAGATATTCAGACTCTAATTCTTTCTATCTGTTGTGTATAACCAGCTAGAATGGCTTTATAGAGAAAGTTTTAGAAAAATCAGAAGGATGTGCTGTATCACACTGATGACTAAGGGATTGTTTATGGTCACAAGCCAAAATAAAGCACAAACAATCCTCCCATGCCACCTTCAGTCACAGAGGAGGAATATGGATTCAATTTGCAGTAAAGCTCATTTAAGCTGATCATCAAAGACAGAAAAAGAAATGCATAAAAATGTCAATTGGAATGGTTTTCCTCTGCTGTGAAATTTGATGAGACTCATTTTTCATCACGGCACCAGAGCAGTTCAACACGGCTTGTCTACACTTTTATTATAACAGCGGGGGTGTCACCGGGCAGGTTCAGGCATTCAGGGGCTGGGGGTGGGGGGTCACAAGTTTCCTACATGGGACATGATCTTCTTGGAGCACAGGATTCTGCGACACTGCTGTAATTCATAGAGTCTTACAGGAAAGAAGGAAGCCAATTCATCCATCATGTTTGTGCTGACTCTTTGAAAGTTTTAGTGAATAGTTCCACTTCCTCTGCTCTGTCCCTATCATCCTTTAATTATTGTGCACTGGCATGGTGGCACAGTGGTTAGCACTGCTGCCTCACAGCACAGCAGTGCTAACCACTGTGCCACCATGCCAGGGATCTGGGTTTCATTCCCAGTTTGGGTCACTGTCTGTGTGGAGTCTGCATGTTATCACTATGTCTGTGTGGGTTTTCTCCAGGTGCTCTGGTTTTCTCCTACAGTCTGAAAGACATGCTGGTTAGGTACATTGGCCATGCTTAATTCTCCCTCAGTGTGGCAACTAGGGGATTTTCATAGTAACTTCATTGTAGTGTTAATATAGTCTACTTGTGACACCAATAAATTAAACTTAGACTTAATTTGCACTTTTGGATGGAACAAAGCCACTCTTCATGGATAACTTCTGGTGGGCCTTAGAATCCCTACAGTGCAAAAAAGAGGCCCATCGAGTCTGCACTGATCACAATCCCACGCAGGCCCTATCCCCATAACCCCATGCATTTAACATGACCTGATACTCCCTGATTCCCTGATACTCAGGGGCAATTTAACATGACCTGCACATTTTTGGACTGTGGAAGGAAATTGCAGCACCTGAGGAAACCTACAGAGACACGAGGAGAATATTCAAATTCTATACAGACGTTGACCCAAGCTGGAAATTGAACCCGGGTCACTGGCAAGGTGAGGCAGCAGTGCTAACAACTATGCCACCATGCTTTAATGGAGGCAGAATTTTTTTCAAGGATAAGAAATACCCTCTCAAACAAAATCCAAAATTTCTCTGGCAATTCTGTGCATATTGCCCTTTTTTGGCAATTGGCTGGCAAAGATATACTGTGCATCTTTGGATTGATAGCTAATAATTCAAGGTAAAACAAAACAAGAAGATTATCTGGCCTGTAATCAGAGGTTGAGTTTTGTTTTCTCCCCAGTTTGGCCATAGCTAAAATTCATTCTTGAATGAATGTGATGTTTTAGACTGAGGAGAATTCTCATTCTGTCTCATGGTCCTAGCACTGAGCACCTGCGCCATAGACCTCAAGAGGAAGTTAAGTTGGCCAATGAACACTTCCAACAATAATCATCAAGATAAGCCTGGAAGCCAAATTTGAACCTTTAATCCCCATGCTGTGTGGTAAAGACATGAGTTGCTGCCTCCCGATTTCCTGCTGCTGAGCTTTGACCCTGGCTTGTTAGCTTTTGCCTGATGTACGTGGGAGGAAGAAGTTTTCGAAATGCTAATTGAGAAAACAGGGTAATGTTTTTCCCTGTCAGAAAAGTGAACGATAATGATTTTTACTTAAAATCTTTTCTTTGGCAATTTTTTTTTCCCTCATCCTGCTCAACTTCTCTGCCTTTTTTTCAAATGAAGAAATCCTGAGTGCGTGTGGAGGCCTCCTTGTGCGTTCCAAGGATCAGCATCTGGCAACAGGATAGTTATCAGAGAGTATAATAAAAAATGGTCCATTTGCCCATAGCTTTACAATTGGCAGCATACAAAGCAATGAAATTATGGCATAGATGCGAGCTGTTTGGTCCACTCTATGCTTTCTATTCTAATTTCATATATGTTCAATATCTATTCACCTCCATCCTTGTTAACCAATTCTTTTTAAGTTTCCGTCTAGGTTGTCATTTGTGGTAAACCATTTTCCACCCCACCGTGCCTAAGCTTAGGAGAGAAGTATCTCATCAGAAAACCTGCCTGAGAAACTTGGGTACCAACTGGTAAACGCCTCACAGGAAATTGGCTCAAGAGAAAGGGCCAACACCCAATCACATCATTCGTTACATCAGACCCAAAACAGAATATGAGGCAGACCCATGTTTCGGAATATTCTACTATGTGTATTTGAGTCACCCAGGATAAGGGACAAAGGACTCATCAAAGGTATATTGTCTGTGAAAGTATTACTATGGTAGTAACAAGGGTGACAAAGGACTGGGCTTCTGTCAGCTGATCCCTTCACAAGGTGTTTGGTATTTTCTGAACAGGATGGCAATAACTTATGTTTATGGAGCATCTTTAACATTGTAAAACGTCCCAAAGGCACTTTGTTGAAGTTTGAGCTAACTCAGTGTGATATTAAAACAGAAAATACTGGAAATCTCAACTGGTCTGACAGCGTCTGTAGAGAGAGAATAACGCCAAAGTTTCAATGTTTGAGACTCAAAACGTTGGCTCTATTCTCTCTCTACAGATACTGAGGGATTTGAAATAGACAGAAACAAAGAATCCTACAGCAGGAGGCACTGCTGCTTCACTCCGTCAGGGACTCGGGTTCGATTCCTGACTGGATGGGCCAAATGATTCCTTTTGCACTTTAGAATTCTGTGATTCTGCAAGGCCATTTGGCCCCTCAAGTTTGCACTGACCACAATCCCACCCAGGCCTTATCCCCATAACCCTATGCATTTACCTTAGCTCGTCCCCCTCACTCTGAGTGTCAATTTAGCATGGCTAATCCACCTAACCCGCACACCTTTGGACTGTGGGAGAAAACTAGAGCACCTGGAGAAAATCCACACCTTCACAGGGAGAATGTGCAAAGTCCACACAGGAAGCGACCCAAGCCAGGATTCAAACTGGGTCCCTGGCACTGTAAGGTAGCAGCGCCTCATTCTCCACTGTAGAATTCTATGATCCTATCCATTTCAAGTCTGTGGAGCTTTTCCAGCATTTTCTGTTTTTGTTTCAGATTCCAGATCCAGTGCTTTGTTTTTATCAGTCTGACTCCGAGTCATCTCAGGAGACACAGGACAGGTGATCGGCCAAAGCTTTGGTATGTGAGGTAGGTACTTGGGAGCATTGTTAAGGAAAGCTACAGGCGGTGATGTTTAGGGGGGAATTCCGGAGCTTTGGATTTTAAGAGTAGCTGGTCGGTCCCTGAGGAGTAGAGCTGCACTTTAGTCAATATCTAAATCTGATGTAGCCTAGCACTGGGGCAATTTCATATCATAAAATATTCTTTCCCAATCTGCCATTTGGTTTTTTTATCATTGTGGACAAGTTTCACTGCAGACAATGTCATACCAGCAAAATCTGTGGGGCTGAGAAATGCAACTGAAACTTTTCTTGAAACACGGGGAATGTTAATGATGACATTTTCATTCAAAACAGATTTTTACAGCCTGCAGGAACAGTTATTACCATACATACAGAAAAGAATTGAGACTGACAGACAAGGAGGGAGATGAAGACTGCGCGAGACAGAGAGATAAAAGAGAGAAACGGGGAAGCAGATTGCATGACAGAGACAGAGATAGAGAGAGGGAACAAGGAACAGAGGCAGAGACACAGAAATGAAGGAAGGAGTGTGACCCGATGGAGAAAGGGGTAGAGGAAAACTGAGAGAGAGAGGGAAGGAGACCTGGGTGTGTGAATTTTGTATGTATGCTAGGCTGACAGGTACATAAACAAACAGAGAAAGACGGAGAGAGGAAGAACAGCCAAAGAGCAAATCAGATGAATGGACAAGAGAGTCAGACTATAATAGAAGATGAAGCAAGCAGTCAGAGGCAGGAAGGAACAGGCCAGCTTTTCTGTCCACACATCCTGACAGCAACATGTGCGTGATTCTGTTGCTCAGCAACACTGACCATATTCCCTCTCTTCAAAACTTACAACAGCTCTAACTGTTGCCTTTGTTCTGTCAATAAGCAGGATGGAGGGTCACCACAATTAGTATACTGAGCCGAACAACAGGGTCGGTTGTTAAATATAAAATTCTAATCCCCCTGAGAGGAAGCCGGGGTGCACCATGGGAGAGGCTGCTGCTAGGAGTAAAACCACAGCTGTTGTATACAGAGACTTGGCAGCTCTCTGATTCTCATCCTGCTGCTGCTTTGAATTCTCATCAATCTATTCCTGTTTGTGTAAACACACCGACCCCTTCTTAGCTCGGCTGAACGGAGAGAAAAAAAGGGCGTTCGGGAGCAGCAATTTACTGTCCCATTGTCCCATCAATTAGTGGATGGTTTACATAGAGCGCTCAAAGCGTGATGGCAAGAACAGAACAGAATAATGATTAACTCTTCACATCTCCCCATCATAACTCTTCAATACCAGCTCCCGCCCTCTCACCCCCATTCACTCACTCCAAGTACGGATGCATTCAATGGCAACATAAACAGAAAATGCTGGAAAATCTCAGCAAGTCTGATAGCATCTATGGGGAATGGATAACCCTTCATCAGAGCACATTAGTTCAATGGCAATGGAACTAATGTCATGAGGCAGTAAAGTGAATAATTTGCAGCTGTAGTTTTGGGCAGGTCAACTGAAAAGTCGACTGAAAGTGGAACCCCACAGAGTCAGTTCAGTAATCATCAAACCAAATGGGCAGTATTTTATCAGTCTCTGGTAGGCTGGCAGGTTAGGAAGTGGGCAGGATAACGAGTTGGTAAAATAGGGAGGTGGCACATCTGGATGGTGCCCTGAAGCTGCCCCGCTGCCAGGAAGATTTTCCTGGTAATGGGCTGCAAGGCGGATCTGCCCCCACTCCAAGTAGGTGGGCAGCTAATTGGCATAATTGATAGCCTTAAAATGAGCCATTTAGTGGAGCTGCCTGCCAAGAGGGAGGGTGCCTCTTGCTGTATGGAGGTGGATTCCTCATGGCAGCCCAGAGAACCCAGCGGGTCCATGACCAAAGGAGACATCTGTGGATAAGACAGACACTTGATTCGGCCTTATCCGCATCCCATCTACCCTCAACCTTCTGAACTGTTTACTTTAAATATATTTACCTGGCCCCCGATCTTTTCTGACCTGTCTCAGTAGCACCTACCGTTCTTGTTGGTGCTGGTGAATCTTCAGGGCTCCCAGACCTCTGATTGGAAAGGCAGCATCGGGAACTCGCTCCCGTGTCAGCAGTTAATTCGCGCCCGATTTCTCATCTATCATGATCTTATTGCGCTGGATATCCAGCGAGGTCAGCCTGGGCTGATAATAATGTTTAAATTCATTTAAATCATATGGGATAACTTGCCTGTTTCCTGTTGGTGAGCGTCCTCACTGGTGAGGATCACATATGTTCCCCATCAACGGAGACCAGTCATGGTGGCCTCACTGGTACCATTGAGGGCCCTCCCCCTCTCAAGGGGACAGTACACTTTGGCCAATGCCAGCCTGGCAATGCCGGCCTGGCATCCTGGCACTGCCCACCAGGCACTCTGGCACTGCCAGGCTGTTACACTGACAGTGCCCCCCAAGCTCTGCAACAAAGATTAATTGGCGGCGTTGGGGGGAGGGGGGAGCGCTGTGCGTTCTGCAACCGATAATAGGCTGAGCTGAGGAGGGCATCAATAGAGGTGGGGTGTTTGGAGTGCAACCGACCAGAGGTGAGTGTGGGGCCAATCAGTTGGGGAGACCAGCAATCATGGGGAGGTGAGCACTTTCAGAGGGGAAGGTGACTGAAAGAAGAGAGAGATCTGCACATGCGTGATTGTGCGCTCTATTGTGAGGTATTGACTTTCTGGTGAGCTTAAGCCCTGCCTCCTCTCCCTGCTGATGGGAAACAGATTTAGCATTTGTTTTTCACAGAGTAGCTTAAGATTGAACTTGTAACCTCACAGCAAAAAAACAGATCTGAACTTCTGCTGTTTTTGTGCTCATTTGGGATTTAGGAATTTTGTTGGTATGATCTCTCCCATTGTATTTAATTGGGTGGTGAGCACGTACATGGCCAGTGATGCGGCTGCCTGCAGGAAAATGAATGAATCAGTCCCATCGTCTTTGGCCCAATGACAGGGGCCTGATGCCTGCAGTAACACTCAGCCCAAAGGTTTCCTGCACAGCCGCCACTCTTAGGGGAACCCAACTACTTTCACCTGGGGGGAGATCTTCAGTTGAAAATTCCCCATCTCTCTAGACTTCAAATAACCCAAAACAAGCTTATATTCCTTAACTGTAGGGTATATAGAAACATCTAAAACATCAAACACTCTTTGTTTCTTGATTGATCATCCCCATCAACATCACTTCTTACTACATTTCATATCAAATCTACAAAAGGCCTTCGTGATATCTTATTCCAAAACTCTCTTGCTGCCTGGCTTCCATTTTTACTCTTAATTTTCATAGAATCAATGACTAGCTACAACGCAGGAGGCCATTCAGCCCCCATGTCTAGGTTTGCTCTCTACAAGAGCAACATGGCTTGTCTCACTCCCCCCCCCCACTTTCTCATTCACCCTGAAAATTGTTTTCTCTTAAGGTGCTTATCCAATTCTCTTCCAGAGTCCCAGTTGCATCTACTTCCCCCACATCCCTCAGGTTAGTCATTCCAGAGCCTAACTGTGATATAGGTGCAGGGGAAAGCCATTTGGCCCTGCTCCTCTCTGCATGAAAAGGCTTTTCCTCATGTTGTCACTGGTTCTTTTGCTGTTTACTTTAAATTGTGGCTCTTGGCTCACCATCCTTCTGTCAATGGGAACAGTCACCCATATCTACTCTGTTGAAACCTCTCAGGATTTTGGAATGCATTCCTTGGTGGTAGGATCTCTTCACCATAATGCACAACTTACCTCAATATCTTGGTAACTTGATGCAAATGAAGGGAATTTGATATCCTTACTGAAGTATATGATAACCCCGGTGAGTCTCATGGGGTATCTCTAATTGATGTGGGGTTCATTGAATAACAAGTTCCCATGGTAATAGGCAATTGCCTGCCCAGGTGAAACTAATCTGAGCCTTTTACAAGGCAGGCACTGGAAAGAATTTGCAGAGCTATGTTCCCGGCTGGAACTTGTATGTACGTGTGCTGTGATGTAGTGGCTTTACTTTATGTTTAACAATAATCTTTTTTTAACTAATTTGTGGGACATGGTGTCACTGGTTGGTCAGCATTTATTGGCCATCCCCAGGGCAACAAAGAGAACCACATTGCTGCAGCTCTGCAGTCGCGTGTAGGCCAGATCAGGTAAGGACGGCAGATTTCCTTCCCTAAACGACGTTAGTGAACCAGATGGATTTTTTCGACAATGGTTTCACAGTGATTAGTAGATTCTTAATTCCAGATTTGTTTTTTTATTGAATTCAGACTCCATCATTTGCCGTGGCAGGATTCGAACCCGGGTCCCAGAACATTAGCTGAGTTTCTTGCTTAATAGTCTAGTGATAATTCCACTAGGCCATCGGCTCCCCCTATCCTGTTCCTTTTCAGTTGGACCTCCTGAGTTATTACAGGTAACAAACACATTGATTCCCAAGTTGGCCCTTCAGCTCCAAAAATGCCTGAATGCAAGCTTTAAATTTTTAAGAATTTCGAGGAACAATTTATCATCTTCAGGAATCAGACTCCGTGGTTTCGACTGCTCCCTTTCTGGGATGGAGAGCTTGAACTGGCATTGCGGGAAATTCCCTCATGAAGAGATTTTTTATCACTTAACTCACTATGTGATTAATTCATTTTTGACAGAGCAAGTGTTTGGGGAGGTGATGTGGTGAGCTCCTGTTTAGTGAAGGGAATCAAGCAAATCATTTCGCAAATGGAAGCAATTCGCAACCACAAATTGCTGGGTCGCTTACGCACTAATGAAGGTGTGTGAATAAACTCACTGTTGTTGTGCTTTCCCTAAAAAATTCTGGGTCATTTGAACTTGTAGCACCACCGAGCCACGCTGTGCCAAATAATGATGTGCACACAGCACTGTAGGAGGCAGGGCTGCTTAATCAGGAGTCTGCTGGTCTCTGATTGAACACTCAGCCTGCAATACGGTTCATACTCATGGTTAAAGGCCAGACCCACACCCTCCCCCACCACTCCCCCTAGGGGATTTCACCAACATTTAACCGGAGGCAGGAAACGCATCTGTAACTTAAAGCTGGGACTCACAGCACACATCAGCGCATCTCCTCACGCAAGAACAGAAATTGAGTTGGAAGGGGAGACAGCAGAATTCCCCCAGTGGCTGAGTCAGTTAGTGAATACGCTATCACAGAATCCAGCAGCAGCATCCCCCCTCACCCTCACCCCCACCTCATCCCACCCTGTCCCACTGCACTTCGATTTGGACTATGTTTGCTGAGAGCAGCCAGTGGGGAAAGTGTGTGCTGGGCTGGGCAGTGGGAAGTTCAGCCAGTGTTTCTATTTAGTACCTAGTGTTTCCTGCTGGAATGGTACATGCATCATGTCCCATCCATATCCCCCTCCCCCACCTCCACCCCTACCCCTCCCACTCCCAGCTCCCCCCGTGGTATGGTATGAATACTCAGGCAAGATGCCAGAGGAGCTGTGGACCCAAGGCTGGAATAACTGGTACCCTTCTCCCTCCAGGATAGGAGATCAGATGATCAGATCCAAACAAAAAGAGTACAGGAAAGGGACTGAGAATTCTTTTTATTTCATGAGCTATTACCTCAACTGAGGTATTTGACTGTGGATCAAGTTGTCCTCAGTTCAATTCTGAGTGCTCCCTTCTGTTTTTGATTTGCACGTTATTTTTAATATTAATTCATGGGACATTGACCTCACTAGTTGGCCAGTATTTATTGCCCATTCCCAGTTGCCCAAGGGCAGTAGAGAGTCAACCATATTGCTTTGGCACTGGAGCCACATGTAGGCCAGACCAGGTAAGGATGGCAGATTTCCTTCCCCAAGAGAAAATAGTGAGCCAGATGAGTTTTTCTACAATTGACAATGGTGGTCAGTAGATTTTTAATTGTAGATGTTTTTTATAACTGAATTCAAATTCCACCAACTGCCATGGTGGGATTCGAATCTGGGACCCCAGAAAACCAGCTGAGTTCCTGAATTAATATTCCAGATATAATACCAGTAGGCCATTTCCTCTCCATCCCCAGGTCTTAGGGCAGTACAATGGTTAGCACTGCTGCCTCACAGTGTCAGGGACCTGGGTTTGATTCCTGGCTTGAGTCACTGTCTGTGTGGAGTCTGCACATTCTCCTCATGTCTGTGTGGGTTTCCTCCTGGTTCTCCGGTTTCCTCCCACAGTCCAAAGTATGTGCTGGTTAGGTGCTTTGGCCATGCTAAATTCTCCCCCAGTGTTCCCGAACAGGCGCTAGAGACTGGTGACCAGGGGATTTTCACAGTTACTGCATTGCAGTGTAAATGTAAGACTGCTTGTGACACTAATAAATAAACTTTAAAAGTTAAACTCAGCTGTTTGACTTCTCAGGGGTGGAGCTGGTGAAAGAAAGCAGCAGAGGAGAATGACTCGCTGTCTGTCTTTGGGGGCACAAGCTCTAACTGTGGAGAGGATCTTGTACAGATTGAGATCTCTGCCTGATTTCCTGATGCTACACATAGCTTCATTGGGCTGCCTGTCATGTATCCGAGCTGCCCCGTGCCTATGGAGCCCCAGGCCTCCAGCACACATGGCTTCGTTTACTGGGAGGCCTGGTTAGGGAGGAAATAGCAAAGGCTCCTCCCTTTCTTGTTTGACCAGAACCAGCCAGGCTGTTTAACAGCTCCCAGAAAATACTGAACTTCTCCCTTTTAAAAAAAAACACATCAGATATTTGTCAGAATGGGAAATCTGCCGCGGCCAAGGTTTAGTTCAGTGTGGAAGGATAGCCTGACGCTGCAGGTTTACAGCTTCAGATCACCACCACTTATACCAGCCCCAGATTCCACACTCTATCTCCAAAGGATACAATGGCCTGGGTTGTGACCTCCGTCAGCATGACTCAGTCACTCTGCGACTAACCACAAGGAACTTTTTCCAGTTTTGTAAGTCTCTAACTAGTCCAGCTGTCCCCTCTCTCATCCTCCAATAGGTTGTCAAACTTAACCAAGTTAGCAGCCGAGTTCTATATAGACTTGGAAGGTCTCAGGATCAATTCCTGGCCTGTATTGAATTAGTTGAGCACAGTTGGAATAGCTGATGTGCTACTATAATTGGCTTCAGACGCCCTGTTTGTGTGTGTGTGTGTGTGTGTGTGTGTGTGAATGTGTGATTGTGTGCATGTTTATATACGTGTGTATATATGTTTGTATTTGTGTGTGTGAATGTGTACATGTTTATACATATGTTTGTTTGTGTACGTGCGTGTTTACATGTACGTGCATGAATGTGTGCATGTTTATGTGTGTGTGTGTGTGTATACTTATGTATGTATGCGTGCGCAAACATGGACTGAGGACTGAATTAACTGCTCTATACACCCATGATGTATTTAACCTGATAACATTCAATACCTCGGCTCACACATAAGGAATAGTCACTGGACTGAGATATAGGAGGTTGGAAGTTACCCAAATCCATTCCGCCCCCCCACCTCGACAGCAACAATAAGCACTTTTGGGAGAGAAGGTTGATAGATGTAATGAGTGGAAAGCAGCTGGGACAGTGGGCTAGTGACTGAAAAGCTGATTTGTTTTATTTGTTGCTGCTGTAACTTTATTGAAAACTTCCACTCCATCAGTCATAAAAATAAATGGAAGAAATGGTTCCGTTTTAAGGCTGTCCAACTTCCATTTTATATAAATACCATAACCCACCAACCCGCGCTGTGGCACCAGTCTGCCATCTACTGTTGCAGGTACATAAATGCATGAGTGGCTATTTCCTGATTACAACACAATAATGCGCTTTGTCTGCCTCATGTGCCACTAGGCATGGCAGAGGATGAAGGAGGTGGTTTTCCACTTTTATTTTCAATAGGTGGGATAAGCAATGAGAGCAGAAAACCCAACAAGATGTCCAAATTTCATTTTACACTGACGTAAAGATGTGATCAATTCTCCCTGTGCCAGTGACATGACAGACTTCATGATGTTCAAACTCAGGAACTCAACTATAAATAAATTTGAATTGAATTAGCAGGCCTCAGCACCTGATTACCCATCCCTCCTCCTCCCTTTATTAGATTATCTTCACGCTGGCATGAAGTACGACTGGACTGCCATGGTATATACCTGGCAGGCAGATCCGCCATAGGAGCTCAGGCAAGTGCAGCACTCAGTGACAGGAGGGTGGGGACAGGAGAGGGTCATGCCTGCGAAGCACACAAGCAGTGTCAGGGGGCATTGTCATAGGGCAGTGCCAGAGGACAGTGCCAAGCCAGTGCCACAAGGCATTGCCAGAAGGTAGTGCCAAGGCAATGCCACGGGGCAGGGCCTGGGAACAGTGTCATGGGGCAGTGCCAGGGGACAGTGCCAGGGGACAGTGCCAGGGGACAGTACCAGGGGACAGTACCAGGGGACAGTGCCTGGGGACAGTGTTTGGGAGTAATTCCAAGCGGCAGTGCTGGGGGCAGTGCCTAGGAACAGTGCTATGGGACAATGCGTGAGGGGAGTTCCTTTAGGCAGCCTTTAAAAATAACACCCCTATCTTTACAAAACTAAGTTTCTGGCTCTGCAGCCAGCATAGGCTACTTTTAGCCAGTAAATCCCAAGCTATATAGTGAGTAAAGCCGCTACCTGGACTGGTGGCTGCAATGCCAGTTTTCTCACCCGCTGCAACACTCCGCCTCAAACTAGAAAATTGCGCTCTTCTGCGAGTGTCAACATTCACTGCAATTCTTAACATTTTCAATTTTTATTTTATATTTTTGTTTTCAAAACAATTTCATCATTGAGAATGGAATCACTGTCAGTGTTCAGTGCTCCCAGATCAGATACATCATTAATTTGATGCCTGTTAAAGCTCCTTTCTGTCCTGTTCCCTTTAACACTCCTGAGTCAGGTAGTCCTTTTAAAAAAACAAGTATTTGTCAGAATGAGGAATCTGCCACGCCCCAGGTTTCAGTCGGTGTGGAAGAAAAGCCTGATGCTGCCGGTTTAACGCTTCAGGTCACCACCACTTATACCAGCCCCGAGTTGTAAACTGTAGCTGTAAATGATCCAATGGCCTGCGTTGTGGCTTCCGTCAATGAGATTCAGTCACTTCATGACTAACCACAAAGAATTTTTTCCAGAAGGCGAGCTATGGGAGTGCTCCCTGCCACTGTCCCATGGGGCTACACTGAGAGAGAAGTTCACATGCCCAATACATGTAACCAGCACATCTTTCGGACTATGGGAGGAAACCGGAGCACCTGGAAGAGACCCACGCACACACAGGGAGAACACACAGATTCCACACAGACAGTGACCTAGAGTCAGCTGCTGCGTCACACTCTAGTCTACAATGTCTCAATCATTAGCCTTAATCGCAACACAGGAAAAACACACCCACTGCAACATTCCTGCTTCCTCCTAATTGGACAGGCTTTCCCCTAACTGCTGAAATATGTTCTTGAGTTTACGACATGGGTTGAGAGTGCAGCAACTAATTTCAATCAACAGGGAAGGAAATCATTCATTGCATTGGAATTAACTTCAAACATTTGTCGGGAGTGAAGAGATAGGTTTCTAACATACTGCACCAGCCAATAGCTCATTAAATGCAGAGTTTTGAGAAGTTCTCTGATTTTGTTCCTTTAAACACTGCCGGCATTGGATATTCCAGAAGGGCATATTAGTAGGGTGTTGAAAAAGGCATATGGGGCATTTGCCTTTATCAATCAATGCATCAATTACAAAAGGAGGGAGATCATGTTGAGTTGTATAGAATTTTGGTAAGACCACAGCTGGAGTACTGTTTGCATTCTTCTTGCCAAAGTATAGGGAGAATGTGATGGCACTAGAAAAAGTGTAGAGAAGATTCATCAGGATGCTGCCTGGGATGGAACATTTAAGCTATGAAGAGAGGTTGGATAGGCATAGCTTGTTTTTACGGAAAGTAATTTCTGCATCAGCAGGAATTTATTTATCATTCATTATATAATATATGTCGATTTATTTTGGGCTCCCAGCTCTTTCTGCAATTTGTTTACTCTGTGTCCACACCCAGGCTTAACCAATCAAGTACAAGGATCATCAATTGTAGAAGGACTCACATAATCAAACATGGAATGGGGCAGAGATGCCAGGAAATATAGAACATAGAACATTACAGCACAGAACAGGCCCTTCGGCCTTCGATGTTGTGCCGACCAATATAAAAAGCAATGCCCCTCCAAACTAAACCATTCCCTTCTCTTCCATATACTTATCAACTAACCTCTTAAACGCCACCAAACTTGGCGCATCTACAACTGCTGCAGGAAGGGCATTCCACTCCCGACCCACCCTTTGGGTAAAGAACCTACCTCTGATATCCATCCTATAACTATCACCCCTTAATTTAAAGCTGTGTCCCCTCGTGCTAGCTTTCTAACTGGGGACAACTGATAGGAATGATTGGCCTTTGAGAGGACATTCTGATCTCTCCACAGCATTCCACTATGGTAGAGAGGCCCCACAGATGATACTGGAAGATACAGAGCCTACCAGCTGAAACTATTCCAGCAGGATGTTCTCTCTACCTCCTTCAGATGTGAATAGCAGCACAGCTATCCTTCTGCAAGGCTATCTACTCCAGTGGGTTTGTATCTTATCAGTGCACAGCATAAACTGGAAGTAATGAGTGAATAGGAGACATGTACATATTTTATTTATTAATATTGTCACAAGTAGGCTGACATTAACACTGCAAAGAACTAACTGTGAAATTCCCCAGTCAACATAATCTGGAGCCTGTTCGGATACACTGAGGGAGAATTTAGCATGTCTTTTGGAGCAAACCAGAGCACCTGGAAGAAAGCCACGCAGACATGGGGAGAACGTGCAGACTCCACACACAGTGACCTAAGCCAAGAGTGGAACCCAGGTCCCTGGCACTGTGAGGTAACAGTGCTAACCACCATGCCACCATGCTACCCAGGGTACAGCACCTGGGGAGTTTCAGCATGGCTGAGTTGGTATTACTTTCGGAGACAGAATGGCAGTGATTTCAGGTTTCACTTTGTGACTCAAGCACACAACCTTGGCTGGCACTGCTGTGAAAGAAATGCTAAATTGTTAGTTGCTTGACCTTTGGACAAGACATCCACACAGGGGTCTTCTTTGCTGCTTCAGCTTTATGTGGAGCTGCCAAAATATTCTATACCAGAGAGCAGTATTATCTAAGGAAAGATATACTGGCATTGGAAACAGTGCAGTGAAGTTTCACGAGATTGATCCTGGGTGTGGAAGGATTTTCTTATGAGGAAGGGTTAAACAGGTTGGGCCTGTACTTACTAGAGATTAGGAGAATGAGAATTGCCATTATTGAGACATACAAGACTCTCAGATTTCCTGACAGGATGGCTGCCGAGAGGTTGTTTCCTCTGTGGCAGAGTCCAGGACTAGAATCTCAGAAATATCCATCTCAATCAGAAATGGAGAGGAATTTCTTCTCTCAGAGGAAAATGAATCTGTAGAATTCTTTATTACAGAAGGCTGTCGAAGCTGGGTCATTCAAAGCTGAGATAGAGTATTAACCAGGAAGGAAATCGAGGGGTTATGGAGATAAGGCGAGAAGGCAGAGTTGAGGATTATTATTTCAGCTCAGTTATGATCTCTCTGGCAGAGCAGACTTGATGGGCCAAATGGCCTACTTCTCCTACGCCGTATGGACTTGTATTTAAAAAAAGAGCACAAGCATTCCAAACATCATGGAAAAGAATTTCATTGATTATTCCTCTTGATCCTTTAGGTATATTTCACTGCATGAACATGGCTACTGCACGTGCCCCCATAACAAGAGACACTGGGCATCTGCTGTGTGAATGTTACCAGCAGATCTGATGATATCTGGGATTATACTCATCAGAATTCAGAAGGATGAGGGGAGATCTTATAGAAACATATAAGATTATGAAGGCAATAGATAAAATAGAAGCAGGGAAGTTGTTTCCACTGGCAGGTGAAACTAGAACTGGGGGCATGGCCTCAAAATAAGAGGGAAGAGATTTAGGACTGAGTTGAGGAGGAACTTCTTCACACAAAGGGTTGTGAATCTGTGGAATTCCCTGCCCAGCAAAGCAGTTGAGGCTACTTCATTGAATGTTTTTAAGGCAAGGATAAATTTTTGAACAGTAAAGGAACTAAGGGTTATGATGAGTGGGCAGTTAAGTGGAGCTGAGTCCACAAAAAGATCAGCCGTGATCTTATTGAATGGCAGATCAGGCTCGAGGGACCAGTTGGCCTACTCCTGCTTCTAGTTCTTATGTTCTTATGAGACACTGTCGATACAACCCTTCCTGTCTGTGCTGTGCAGGCGTGGGAGTCATTCATTGCCAGTCAGGACTGAAACTTACCGGTTTGCAGGTTGCACTTGGACCCGAGTTTTACTCTGAGATAGCATTCAAACCTGTGCACACTGTGGTACAGCACACTAGTCTTGTAGCATCAAGATGGCTGCATTGATTTATACAATGTAAGGTCCTATTTCTTGATTTTATGAAGCTTCTTGTATGTGCAAAATGTGTGCAAGGACTCAGGCCTATATATAACTGACTGTCCCATTCAGACGAACCAGCTCTATATAGTGGATGTGATTGCCCCGTGAAGGGGTAACAAGATGTAAGTCAGATCAGGGTACTCCAGTGGCACTGGGGTTAGATCCAGGGATCTGGGCTCGATTCTGGGTGACTTTTTATGTAGAGTTGTATGTTCTTCCTGTGTCTACGTGTGTTTCCTCCGAGTATTCCGGTTTCCTCCCCCAGTCCAAAAATGTGCAGGTTAGATGGATTGACCATGATAAATTGCCCCTTAGTGTCCCAGGACGTGTAGGTTAGTGGGGTAAGTGCATGGGGTTACGGGGATAGTCGAGGGGACAGGATCTGGTTAAGGTACTCTGTCAGAGAGTTGATGGGCTAAATGGCCTCTTCTGAATTGTAGAGTGTAATGACTTCAATCAGGCTATTAAGATTAGTCAATTGAAATATAAACTCCTGATTAGGGAATTCACATTCTAAGTTGATATTTTAAGGTTTCTTTGCACTTTATTGGTTGTTTCGGGTAGTTACCCACCCCCCCCCTCCCCCTTTTGAGTTGTCACTGACTTAATTTGATTTTGTTTATCTGGTTGGACACAAAGAGATGTCCTTGTTTCAGGAGTCAATTGGTGGGCCAATCATGGATTCTTTTCCTTATATTTAACTGGGAGTATCAGGGTATTTGGGACTCCTGAAAGTAGGCTGCTGACTGATAGTACTCTGTGTAAAAACTGTTGGAATTGTGTATAAAAGGATTTTATACACAAAAAAAGCAGAAGGGACTTCTGCTTTTGAAGACTTATTATGTAGGGATTATATGATTTCTAGAATCATAGCTGAAAGGGATGATGTTGGGGGGGGTGTTGTAGAGAAAGGCCCATGGGGAAAGGGCATCAAAGGGGAGTGAGGACTAACCCATGAAAGGAAAAGTGAGAACAAGTTAACACTGTTTCCAGGGTGCAGGAGAAGCCCTCGAACATCTGGGAAAGTGCCAAAGTTTCCACATTTTTTTTCAATTCCCTTCTGTGTTTTTCTCAGTTTCCTTCTACATTACACACAGTGTGCTTGTAAAATACTACTTTTTAAAGCCTGATTTTTGCTCTACTTTGTACTTATTCATGAAAACAATGTTTTAGATGCATCCCTCCCACTCCTATTTGGAAGGTTCTTATTCAAACACCTCCTCCTGCTGGTTAGGGTTTGATCTGCTCTTTTTCCCAATGGGTGAAGGCAATCTCAGTCCCATTTCTTCTCACTGAAATGAACTAACTTGCAGCCTACTGAGACTACTTTTAACTGCTTTTCTCAGTTCTCAGTATCAGTTTAATTAGCTTTCAGTGAAAATGATAAATTATCCACTTCATTCCTCCTCTGTGCTGCAACTTTGTCTGTGGAAGGTGTACCACAATAAGTGGGATAGATTGTATTTATTGGAGTTTAGAGTAACAGGATTTCATAGGAACTTGTACAATTCTAACAGGATCAGACAGTGGATTCAGAAAGTGCCCGTGATGGTGGGGGACTCCAGAACTAAGGGTAGTATCTTGAGGATAAGAGTCATTGAGGTTTGCAACATGAAAACAGGCCCTTCAGCCCAACCTGTCTATGCTGTCCTTTCTTTTACACTAAGCTAGTGCCAACTGCCTGCATTTTGCCCATATCCCTCTTTACCCATATTACCCATGTAACTGTCTAAATGCTTTTTAAAAGACAAAATTGTATCCACCTCTACTACTACCTCTGGCAGCTCATTCCAGACACTCGCCACCCTCTCTGTGGAAAAAATCGCCCCTCTGAACCCTTTTGTATCTTTCCCCTCTCACCTTAAGCCTATGTCCTCTAGGTTTAGGCTCCCTTACTTTTGGGAAAGGATATCGACTACTTAATTGATCTATGTCCCTCATTATTTTGTAGACCTCTAAGATCACCCCTGACTGAGGTGAGGAGAAATTTCTTCATCCATTGGGTGGTGAATGTGTGGAATTCACTGCCACAGAAAGTAGTTGTGGCCAAAACATTGAATGATTTTAAGAAGAAATTAGTACAGTTCTTGGGGCCAAAGGGATCAAGGAATATGGGGGTTGGTGGGGATCAGGATATTGAATTCAATGATCAGCCATGATCAAAATGAATGGAGGAGGATATTTGAAGGGCTGAATGGCCTATTCCTGCTTCTAGTTTCTAAGGAGCGTAGAGGACTTCTTTCTACTTGGTTCTAAAGATGGGGGCAGGTCCACAGATTAGCCATGTGGAAGGGGGGGCTGACATTGATTGAACAAAACATTGGAAAGGAATCAATTCCTCCACTGCATCCTGTGTAGACAGTATAGATAGAGGATTGGCTCTGTGCACACACACGTGCTGCCTAGTATGAGTGGTGAGTGAAATTGTTCCTCTTTACTCGATATGTACTCTGCACAGACAGGAGCTAAAATTGAGACAAGTGAGCTGTCCAGAAACAGATGAGAGTCAATTGTGCTCTTTTGCTTGGGGTATACTGTTCGAGGTTTTTTTGACAGCTCCATGCAAACATTGAGAAGCTTCAATGTCTATCTCTTTAAATCTGTATGTATTTGGGGTTAGCTTAGTGTCAGTTCAGAATCACTCAGGAACAAAGCACTTTCCAGCGCTCTGAAAGTATTTTTCCATTTCTCTTTTAGCCTTGAATCCTGTGAAGGGAAGACAGTCAGACGGTTAATTCCATTGGGATTGGTTGCTGTAGATGAGCCAAGGCCCTACCCTGCCCTGTACTAATGCTTTCCCAGCTGTGGAATGCTAATGTTATTATTTCTGTTGGATTTCAAGCCTCAGATCTCTCTTCAGTATTTTATTACAGATAAACAACAGTGTACAGACTGTCTGCTGCTTGGCTCATTGAGACCCTGTTTCTCAAGCTTCCCCCTCATGTGTGTAACTTAGATGACAGAATCATAGAATCCCCAAAGTGCAGGAGGAGGCCATTCGGTGCACCAAGTCTGCACCGACCCTCCGACACAGCATCCTACACTGGCCCTATCCCCGTAACCCCACATATTTTCCCCTCTAATTCCACGAACTGACACGTCTTGGGATACTAAGTGTCAATTTAGTGAATGGCCAATCTGCCTAACCTGCACATCTTTGAAGTGTGGGAGGAAACCGGAACATCCGGAGGAAGTCCACAGGGAGAATGTCTAAACTCCACAAAGGCAGTCACCTGAAACTGGAATTGAACCCGAGTCCCTGGTGCTGTGGGGGAGCAGTGCTAACAACTGTGCCACCGTGCCATCCTAACATGCCTACCTCTCAGTCAGAAAGTTGTGGATGCAGTTCACCTTCCAGTACAAAAATCAAAGCCACGCTCCAGTGCAGAAAGGGAGTGCAGCATTGTCAAAGACACTGACTTTCAGCTGAGATGTTAAGCTGAGGTCCCGCCTGCGCTCTTGGGTGGATGCATAAAGTCCTTATCTTGAAGAAGAACATTGGAGTTATTCCCAGTGTCTTGGCTGATGTTTATTGTTCAATCGATATCACTAAAACAGATTATTTGGCCATTACCACATAACGGGTGGTGGGAATTTGCTGTGCTTAATTTAAGTCCATCTCAAATAAAGTAGAGTACTTGCTACCAAACGCTTTGGAATGCCCATGGTTTTCAAAGTTGCCCTATAAATTTAAATCTTTATCTTTGCATCAGCCTTTAGCTTGGGTGGTATGGTAGCACTGTGATTAGCACTGCTGTTTCACAGCACCAGGGACCTGAGTTCAATTCCCAGCTTGGGTCACTATCTGTGTGGAGTTTGCATGTTCACCTCGTGTCTGCGTGGGTTTCCTCCGTGTGCTCCGGTTTCTTTCCATAATCTGAAAGACATGCTGATTAGGCGCATTGAGGCGAACAGATGCTAGACTGTAGTGACTTGGGGAATTTCACAGTAACTTCATTGCAATGTTAATGCAAGACTTACGTTACTGAACCTTCAATTAATGGGACAGCTGCTCCTTACCTATCCTATCCATGCCCCACATAATCTTCTACAGCTCAAGCAGGTCACCCCTCAGTCTTCTCTGCTCCAGCGAAAAGAACCCAAGCCTATCCAATCTCTCTTTTATAACTTAAATGTTCCATCCCAGGCAACATCCTGATGAATCTCCTCTGCTCTCCTTCCAATGCGTTCCCGTCCTTCCTACAATATAGCCACCAGAACTGCACTGAGGAAAGCCCTAAATTCCTACCTCTTTGATCAAACTTTTGGTTAGCTGTCCTACACTGTCTCCTTTAGCTCAGTGTCAATAAATGTCTGATTACATGACTATAAAGTGCCTTACCACATTAAAGCCATGATATAGATGCAAGTTGTTGTTTTTACTGGATATCACGACAGTATACACCACAGCACTATAAATAATGAAAACTATATTTTGTTAAAATAGCAATTTTTTTTTTAGAAAAGACTAAATATCAAGATGGTTCTGGAGAGAAGCCAGCCAGATTTTTTGGACAGGCAGCTGTGTTTATCCTTTAAGAGGACAAAGAGAACTCTTTCTAATATTGGCTCAATGTCTGTCACACCAGAAGATAAACTAAACTTTGCAAGTAACTTTGTTGTAAAAATAGGTGAATTTACCTTTTCGAGAAAGGAAAAGCTTCATTACACCAAATCTACAGGTGGGAAAAAGAATCCCACCTGGCTAAGAGGATTACCAGAATACCTTATTTGAACTGTGGATTGGCGCTGATACAAAGTCATATGATACAGTAGCAATCATTATTCCTTGTTAAAAATACAACAAACTGCTACACAAAAAACAGATTCCAAGTCACAACTCTGAGACAGAATTCCAGTTTGGAACTGTATACGGATTTCCAGGACACACAGGGAGAGAGGGTGACAAGCACAGTTATCAAATAGCTACGGTCAACCAGACCGAAAAGGCTCACACCACAATTCATTGAAAGAGAAATAAAGAATCTCCTAAGAATTTGCCTCACACCAATCCTCCCCCAACCTGCCTGTCAAGCTTAAGGTGGCACGGTGGTGCCTTGCAGCACCAGGGACTTGGGTTCAATTCACGGCTTGGATCACTGTCTGTGTGGAGTTTGCACATTCTCCCCATGTCTGCGAGGGTTTCCTCCCACATTTCGAAAGACACGTTGGTTAGGTGCATTGACCTGAACAGGTACAGGATTGTGGCGAGCAGGGGATTTTCACACTAAATTCATTGCAGTGTTGATGTAAGCCTTATTTGTGGCTGATAAACTTTATTAAACCTCAGCTTGGCATCAACATAGATACTGAAGTAAATTTTCCCATCCCGTCTGCCACTGGAATTGGAGCAGGCAAGGGGTGGACCATGCAAAGAACTGTTGACTTTGGGTGGGTTTTCTGGTTTTGGAGCAAGCGTAGCCAGAGAATCTCGCTCGTTGAGTTTGTCCATTTTGTAAATGCTGCTTTCATCTGGATTTTGTCTGTGTGAGACAGAGGGTGGGATCTTGAGCCCATGCTCTTTGTGGGTAGGAATGACAGTGTGGGATCAAAATGCAGAGAGTTTGTGAAAGCATGATTCCCAACGGCAAGATCACATTTTCCGATTTTGAGCTGACATCTCTGGCAGAGTGATACAGGGCAAGCTGGAGTGGGAGGAATGGGGGCAAGGGGACCTAATTTGAAGTACAGCTCAAGGCTGGGAATGAGGTTCATATAGCCATCCAGACTGGGAGCTTGGGGGTGTGCTTGAGTTGCCCACAGGCCTTCTGCTCATTTTCCTATCGGCTTGCCCTTTATTCTAAGGAAACATGTTGGCATTGCTTCCCGATTCCTCCATGCTGGGTTACTGTTCAATCGATAGCTAAGTGGGTTCTCTGCCTTGTTGGGAGCCTTAAACTAGGTGGGAGGTGGCCATAACAGAGGGACAAAACTGGGTATCATTACCCAGTACCCCACTTTAGAAAGCATAAAGGCCCTCTCACTTCATAGAAACATAAAAACTCTACAGTGCAGAAGGAGGCCACAGTCTATTAAGCCTGCATCAACAATCTCACCCAGACCTTATCCCTGTTACCCCACATGTTTGCCCCACTAATCCATCTAACCTATGCATCCCAGGGGCAATTTAGCATGGCCAATTCACCTAACCCCCATATCTTTAGCGCGTGAGAGGATCAGCTGGAGAAAACTCATGCAGACACAGGGAATACATGCAAACTCCACATAGACGGTGACCCAAAGGTGGAATTGAACCAGGGTCCCTAGAACTGTGAGGCAGCAATGCTAACAACTGTGCCATCATGCCGCCATCATTTGGAGGAGGCTTTATTTGTGACAGTAATAAATAAACTTTAAAAAAAAAACTTTTACTTACAACACTGACTCTGTGAATGGGGTGAGGCCAGAGGGGATTACTGGAAAGGAAGTTCAAATGTACTTCTCTGCGATTTTGGACTATCAGGTTCAGCAGTGAGTAGGTATCTATAGTTCTCATGGAAGGTTCTTTAACGGAACAACATTGAAGACTCTAACACTGAGGCTGTCCTCTAGGGAATTGCTTCAAAATCTAACTGCAGACCTCTCGAGGTTTAGCAGTGACCTGTCAAGATAGATGTGGTTGCCGGAGGGACTACCTGATTATTCCTCGAGGAGTTTAGCATGCCAATTTAATATCCAGAGCTATATCTTATTGCACAGTCTGGAGATGAAAGTTAATCCTTCAGAACACCAAGTCCCCACAAGCTCCGTTCAAGTCAAGCTTCAGCAGTATGGGAGGCAAGGGTCAGGGGAATGTGCAGGTCAATCACCATCAGACAATAAAGACTCAACGCTATCCATTCTGCTGGTGTACAGTGGAGGCATTGTGAGAGTGTCTGTAGTGTCAGAGGACGTGGTGTGAGGGTGGGTAGAAACTTCACAGGTAACGGGAAATGATGCAGTAGAAATCACAGACGTAGGGAGTGATGAGGGTCAGGGCTCTGACAATCTTCAATGTTCACAGTGGTGTTCTCACTTTTTCAGTGCATGAATCCTCATAGAACCTGTTGAGTTGGTCTTTCTACTGTCTGGGATTAACCAGCAGTAGAGATAATGACATGGTGGCCAAGAATCTTCTGGCGTTGCTACCTTCAGTTGCCTGTGTTGCAGTGCCAGAGAAGAGTGCATCTTTCCTGGAGTGGCAGTGGACCACTCCGGGCACCTGCTGCATAAGTTGGCACCCCATGGAACTGGAAGACATCCAATGCCTGTCATCCTTAAATTTACTCTGAACTTCTATACTCATCGTTCATTCCAGTGCAGCACGGGGGACATCTGCGGCACCTCTCAGACTGCCACTGACAAATGTATTAGGGAGGTGACAGATGGTATTTATGTCAAGGCTGAAATGTTTATCAGCATTGAGTGGGACAAGGTGAGCCAGGACTCCATGGCCATGGGCTTTGCCACCTAACAGGGATGTTACAGGCGAAAGATCTGATTGACTGCAGCCATGTAGTTCTTAGATCACCATGGCAGCATCCAGTGCCATCCAGGAACAGCAAGGGATTTCACTCTCTCAGCATCCAACTTGTCTGCTATCACACAATGCGCCTCATGCACGATACAAAGATCGGTGGACGATACAAAGATCAGTGGTGTTGTGGATCATCTGGAAGGATGCCAAAGGTTGCAGCAGGACATAGACAGGATGCAAGACTGGGCGGAGAAGTGGCAGATGGAATTCAACGCAGATAAATGTGTAGTGGTCCATTTTGGCAGGAATAATGGGATGAAGGAGTACAATATAAGGGGTAGGAGTCTTAGCTGTGTTGTAGAGCAGAAGGATCTCGGGGTCCGGGTCCATAGGACTCTTAAATCGGCCTCGCAGGTGGAGGAAGTGGTCAAGAAGGCGTACGGTGTACTGGCCTTCATTAATCGAGGAATAGAGTTTAGGAGTCAGGAGGTAATGATGCAGCTCTATAAGACTCTTGTCAGACCCCAGTTGGAGTATTGTGCGCAGTTCTGGTCGCCTCATTATAGGAAGGATGTAGAGGCTATTGAGAGAGTTCAGAGGAGATTTACAAGGATGCTGCCTGGATTGGGAGGCAGGCCTTATGAAGATAGGTTGAGGGAGCTGGGACTCTTCTCACTGGAGAGACGTAGGTTGAGAGGCGACCTGATAGAGGTTTATAAAATGTTGAGAGGAATAGATAGGGTGGACTCTCAGAGACTATTTCCCCGAGCTGAAATGGTCACTACGAGAGGACACAGATTTAAGGTGCAGGGAAGCAAATACAAAGGACATGTCAGGGGTAGGTTTTTCACTCAGAGGGTGGTGAGTGAATGGAACCGACTGCCGTCGGAGGTTGTTGCGGCAAACTCACTGGGGTCTTTTAAGAGACTTCTGGATGAGTATACGGAAAAGAATAGGATAGGGGGTTATAGACAGGTCGGTGGATTGGTAGATGTGATCGGCGCAACTCGTGGGCTGAAGGGCCTGTTTGTGCTGTATTGTTCTATGCCTACTCTCCAGGGAGCGCCAATGACCATTACACCTAGCCCACTTGCAAATCCCAGGGAGCTGGAAAGATGACTCCTTGAGAACATGGGGCACACACTCAGCTAGTGACCAAAGACATCAGTGCGGAGGCCACAAATAACAGCGGACACTCGATACAGTGAGGCTCACGCTTCGACACACAGGTGATTGAACTGTTGAATGTGTAGTTCTGGTGCCAGGATCAGTCTGGAGGATGCTCTACAATACAATCCCCAGAGGAACTCTCCCATTATTGTGGTCTGCTGCATTCTCAAGCTAGCACTTCAGACATCTAAAGAAGATGGTTGATCATCATATCTTCTTGGATGAGGAGGATGTTGAGGATGGTGCTGGGCTTGATGATTCCAAGGAGGAAGAGGAAGAAGGCTGGGCAGTGAACAGGATCAGAATTGGCCATCAAGCAAGAGGTGCCCTGATCACCTCTCATTTTGGGGACTAGTGGGAGTAGCTGAAATCTCCCACAATGGGTGTAAGCTCCAGCTAATGATGTGACATGATTTAACTATTCGGTTGCACATTTCCAATGGCAGGGGGGGCTGCAACCATTGATCTGACTCTGCAGAAGAGTAATGGAAACTTGCAGGGAGGACAAAGCGATGCTTCTCTCATCAAAGGCAATATGTCTTCTGCCTAACAAAGCTGCATGTGCCATGCCAATGGATGGGCACATCATGGGGCATCAAATAAATACTTGCAGCTACTGCAGTTCCCTCTAAGTATATGGTCAGGTTTTCATTTTTGTCTTACACCCAGGTTGGGCAGGAAATCAGCGCCTCTGGCGCTTAGGTGACGAGTTGCAAAATTGAAATATTCTACTCTGGACAGAAGGGTCAGGGAAGGGGATTGTTCTTTCCATGAATGCAATCCCAGGGAAGGGCTGCATGGTAGCACAGTGGTTAGCATTGCTGCCTCATTGAGCCAGGGACCCAGGTTTCATTCCTGCTTGAATCAATGTCTGTGTGGAGAAGCATGAACCAGGGTGTCATAGGGAGAGCTGTCCTTACAGGACACTGAATTGATTTTGATTTAAGTCATTTTTTTCATAAATTATAGAATCCGCACAGTGCATAAGGAGGCCATTTGACCCATTGAGTCTGTACTAATCACAATCCCACCCAGGTCCTATCCCCATAATGCCACACATTTTACCTTGCTAATCCCTCTGGCACTAAGCGGCAACTTAGCATGGCCAATCAACCTAACCTGCACGTCTTTGAGGAAAGATGTGGGAGGAAACCAGAGCAGCCAGAGGAAACCCACACAGACAGTGACACGAGTCTGGAATTGAACCTGGATCTCTGATGCTGTGAGGCAGCAGCGCTAACCAGTGCGCCACCGTGCCACCCTATGTATGACATGTATATGGTAAAAAGTATTGTTTCTTCCACACTATACAAAGTATAGCATACATAGAGAAGGAAAGGAGACGGTGCAGAATATAGTGTTACAGCCATAGCTAGGATGTAGAGAAAGATCAAATTAAAAGAGTTAGAATATAGGGTTTTAAAAGCATAGAATGAGAGAAAAAGATAGAATTAGAAGATATAATGAACACAGCTTGCAAGAAGTTGCCAAGCTCCAGCACCAATGAGTCTTTGGGGGTGGCATAGTGCTGGAGTTGGCAGAAATAGGGTAGATTGAAGAAACAGAGTTAGTTCTGCAGGTAAATAATCTAAAAATCTGAAGTGTATTTGTCTCGTATATTTAATGAGTTTTTTTTATTGTGTAAGCTCCATCTAGTGGTGAGGCATAGTGATTGCAAATCAGCTGTGAAACTTGAATTCTCTGGGGTGGCATTGTGCTGATATTAGGCAGGTTAGAACAACAAACACAAACTTTCCTACAAACCCATCGAGACACACTCACACTCGCATTATACAGTGTTTCTCCAGCAATTTTAATTGTGACAGAATTCTGGCTGACTTATTGAAGGTGAGGAGTCAGGTATTGAGGTTAAATCAAACTTAGAGGGTTACAGAAGAATAAACCAGCAGAGCTTTTGAATTGACTGATGCTGGTCTGAATTGGTCTTGTATACTGTAAAATGGTGGTTCATTTTGTACTGGTGCCAATCATTTCTATTTTTTACTGGCTTTTCCTTTGGCTTCAAAGTGGTAAAGGTGCTATTGGCTGTGAGCCTGAAGGCCAGGGTTCAGGTTCACGGATTTCTTTATTTCAAAAGGGCAACACCAGGCCCAATTTTCTCACCCAAAACCCATTCAGTTTAAGAATTAAAATTGGGCATACAGTTTTTATTTGAAGGGAATTGTGGCAATAGAGTCAAAGGGTATAGGGGATGGACAGGAAAGTAAAGGCCAAAATCAGATCCATCATAATTGTATCAAATGGTGCTATACATCAGAAATAATTGAAATGAAGAATTGCTGAGTATTACTTTTCCTACATTTAAAACACATTCTCCGATTTGCTGGTTAAAAGGAAAAAGGAGGCTTATGTCAGGATGAGGATTGAAGGCTTGGTTAGTGCAATGGATAGCTATAGATTAGCCAGGAGGGAGCTAAAGAGGGAATTGAGGAGAGCAAAGAGAGGACATGAAAAGACTTTGGCTGATAGGATTAGGGAGAATCCTAAAGCTTTCTTTAGATATGTTAAGAATAGAAGATTGGTTAGGGCAAGATTAGGGCCAGTCATAGACAGCAGTGGGAAGTTGTGCGTGGAGCCTGAGGAGATTGGAGAGGTACTGAATAAATATTTCTCTTCGGTATTCACGCAGGGTGATTTAAATGTAGTTATGGAGAACACTGAGGTACAGGGTAGCAAACTGGAAGGTATCGAAGTAGATAGGGAGGATGTGCTAGATATTCTCGAGGTTTTGAAGTTGGATAAGTCCCCTGGGCCGGACGGGATTTACCCTAGGATTCTCTGGGAGGCAAGAGAGGAGATTGCAGAGCCTCTGGCTCTGATCTTCAGGTCGTCGTTGGTTACGGGTGTGGTTCCGGAGGACTGGAGGATAGCGCATGTGGTCCCATTGTTCAAGAAGGGGAAGAGAGACCTTCCAGGGAATTATAGGCCAGTGAGTCTTACTTCTGTTGTGGGCAAAGTATTGGAGAGAATTATTAGGGATAGGATTTATAGTTATTTAGAGAGAAATGAATTGATTGGGGATAGTCAGCATGGTTTGTGAAGGGTAGGTCGTGCCTTACTAACCTTATTGAGTTTTTTGAAAAAGTGACCAAAGAGGTGGATGGGGGTAAGGCGGTTGATGTGGTATATATGGACTTTAGTAAGGCGTTTGATACGGTGGCCCATGGAAGACTTCTGCAGAAAATGCAGATGTATGGGATAGAGGGTGATTTAGCTAATTGGATTAGGAATTGGCTAGCAGATAGAAGACAGAGGGTGGTGGTTGATGGGAGATATTCATTGTGGAGTTCGGTGACAAGTGGTGTACCTCAGGGGTCTGTTTTGGGGCCCCTGCTGTTTTGTAATTTTTATAAATGATCTGGATGAGGGTATTGAAGGATGGATTAGTAAATTTGCAGATGACACTAAAGTCGGTGGAGTGGTAGATAGTGAAGAGGGGTGTTATAGTTTGCATAGGGACTTGGACAAGTTGCAGAGCTGGGCCGAGAGGTGGCAAATGGAGTTTAATGTGGAAAAGTGTGAGGTAATGCACTATGGCAGAAATAATCAATGTGTAGAGTATAGGGCAAATGGTAGGATTCTTAGTAGTCTAGATGAACAGAGGGATCTTGGTGTGTATGTGCATAGATCCCTGAAAGTAGGCAGTCAGGTCGAGAAGGGTGTTAGGAAGGCATATGGAGTCTTGGCTTTTATTGGTAGGGGGATTGAATTTCGGAGCCGCAACGTCATGTTGCAACTGTACAAAACTCTAGTGCGGCCGCACTTGGAGTATTGTGTGCAGTTCTGGTCCCCACATTATAAGAAAGATGTGGAGGCATTGGAGAGGTACAGAGGAGGTTTACCAGGATGTTGCCTGGTATGGAGGGCATGTCTTATGAGGAGAGGCTGAGGGATTTGAGGTTGTTTTCGTAGAAAGGAGGCGGCTAAGAGGAGACCTTATCGAAACATATAAGATGATTAGAGGTTTAGATAGGGTGGACAGTGATAGCCTTTTTCCTAGGATGGAGAAAGCTAGCACGAGGGGACACAGCTTTAAATTAAGGGGTGATAGTTATAGGACGATATCAGAGGTAGGTTCTTTACCCAAAGGGTGGTTCGGGAGTGGAATGCCCTGCCTGCAGCAGTTGTGGATGCGCCAAGTTTGGTGGCGTTTAAGAGGTTATTTGATAAGTATATGGAAGAGAAGGGAATGGTTTAGTTTGGAGGGGCATTGCTTTTTATATTGGTCGGCGCAACATCGAAGGCCGAAGGGCCTGTTCTGTGCTGTAATGTTCTATGTTCTATGATTCATTCATCTGCACAGCATACAGCAGATTTAAAAGCAGTGCGTGTATGCATGAATGTGTGCATTTTATCTATGCATGTGTGTGTGCTTTTTTAGGTTTTAAGTTTATTTATTAGTATCACAAGTAGGCTTACATTAACACTGCAATGAAGTGACTGTGAAAATTCCCTCATCACCACACTCCAGTAGACTGAGGAAGAATTTAGCACAGCCAGCACACCTAATTAGCACACCTCTCTGACTGTGGGGGGAAACCAAAGCACCTGAAGAAAACCCACCCAGTCAGAGGTAGAATGTGCAGACTCTGCACAGACAGTGACCCAGGCCAGGAATTGAACCTGGGTCCCTGACACTGTGAAGCAGCAGTGCTAACCACTGTGCCAGCGTGCCGCTCCATGTGTGTGTATATATGTGTGTGAATGTATATGTATTTGTGTTTGTGCATGCATGTTTTGGGTTTGTATATGTGCATGTTTGTGTGTGTGTGCATGTAGGTGGGTGATTCCCACACCGATCCCTTCTATCAGATCACTATGTCACACATGATGGTTAGAGTGCTGCCTGCTTTGTCAATAATCTCATTGCTGCATATGGATTGAAGTTAAAATGAAAAACTTTTCTGTTTGATCATGAGCAAGATTTATTTACAAAAATTTCACATCAAGAAGCTGCCAGGTTGATGTTTGAGTGTTTGTGTGACTCGAGGAACAGTGAGCTGGATGTTTCAGTGCGTTCACTGAAACATCCAGCTCACTGTTCCTCGAGTCGCATTTCTGTACGCGTTGTTACAGACAAGTGAGCAATTAGCGGGACGGTCCCTCTTTTCATTATCTCTCTACTGACCAAAAATTATATTTTTGAAAAGTGAATGCAGTCAGGAGCATATAAACCGTTAGGTGCCTCATAGATTTTAAACAGAAATGTTTATTATTCAACACTGGATTATATGTTATGAGGGGACTAACACTTCATTGTATATTTTTATATATAGATATCCTCACAGCTATTTCTAAAATTTTAAAAACAGGACAAGGATCTTTGAAATGGTGGAATCTATGTCCATCTGTGCCCCCACCTCTCCCCAAAACAAAAGGAGCTACCTGAAAGAATTGGGGAAATTTGTACCTTGTTATCTCTTGACAACCACTAACGATTTGGGCTGCACAGGCTAAATTCAAAGAGGGCTATACAAAGACTCCATAACCCAGACTTTCCTTTCAATTCTTAATGGTTGAGACATTTAGTAATCTTGGGAACCCAGATGAGTGATATACATCTTTTGTCAAAGATAGTGTGGGGAGGTGGGACTTGTTTGACTTGGATCTCTGGCTTTTGGAACCAGTAATATTGCCTTTCTGAACTCTAAAGCTCAGTCTGCTGCTAACCATCTAACTGGCAACCTCAAAAAAAAGGAGCTTGTCCCAGTTTGAATACCTGACTCCATCTACACTGCTTCTGCTGGAATCATCTACAAGACTGAACCATCTTTCTCTGCCTATCACATCATGTGAAGTCAACACCACTGGAAAAATTAATTATGCAATATCAGTTTTTAGCCTCCCAACCTCTGTGAAGGAATAAGTCATACTAAATTCTGGACTGTGGACCCAGATAAAACAATATTTCTTTCCTCTGTGGTCTTCATGGTGTAATTTTTTTTTCTTAAATCTCAATCTCTTCCTTTTCTATCTGACAGTGAGGGAGATGTTACAAATCCTCCTCACATGTTGCAAGTGTGTTCAAATAAACTAGCCCTTTGAGTTCATCTTATCTCAGGTTAATGGGGGTGGGGGGCAGTTCTTAATAGAAGATTGGATCTCATCAAAAGTGAGTGGTTTGAAAATACACAATTGCTTATAAGAGGGAAACAAACCAAACCATCTTTCTGTCCATGGATGGGTGAAGAGGGGAGAAATTAGTTTTCTTTAAGTTAACTCCCCTCCTGTCTGTATCAAGATTCAAACACACCTACACTCATCCTCATGCAGATACACACTTGCTGAAAAAAAAGATTGTGGATAAAAAAGTAGCATGCGGTTAGATCTCAAGAGTTCTTTGTGTTCTTTTTTTCCCCGGGCAGGGAGGTGTGTGTGTGTGTGTGTGTGTGTGTGGAATTAAAACAATGCTGACCCTAACCCTATTTCTGGTCTGCTGAAGAGACGTCTGGAGGCTTAGGAAGATGGATTTGCTGGTTCTTTTTGTTTGCTGTTGCAGATTTCTCTTGTTTCACTCCCGTCAGGATGCACTCATGATATCTTGTAGTGAAGCCTTGGTGTGGTTCCTGAGCTAGAGAGGTCAGAGCTGAAATGAAGATCTGCCTACTGGTGTTTCTTAGACAGGGTCTTTTCCTTCACTGATCTGGATGTTTCTTCTCTGTTTGCCTCAAAAAATATGCCTTATTTAAATCTCTGTATCAGAAACCCAGTTTCAGTCATATGACCAGAACATTTCTTTCCTTTGTCCTCACAAGTGGTTTATTCCCAAAAGGTTCTCTGATCTGAAAAGGTTAATCAAACAGCAGAATGCTTAGGGTGATGAGGTTGATATCTATACAGAACCACCATCCAAAACCCAACGCAACTTCTCACTTATGGCAAAGATGTGAAATATTTTTAAAAAATAATTTATGGCTGGCCAGCATTTATTGCCCATCCTTAGTTGTCCTTGAACTGAGTGACTTGTTAGTCCATTTTAGAGGGCAGTTGAGAGTCAATCACATTGCTGTGGCTCTGGTGTCATGTGTAGGCCAGACCAGGTTAAGGACACAAATTTTCTTTCCCTATAGGACATTAAAGTTCAAAGTGTATTTTAAATTTAAGTTTATTTATCAGTGTCACAAGTAGGCTTACATTAACTCTGCAATGAAATTACTGTGAAAATTGCCTAGTTGCCACACTCTAGCACCTGTTCGGGTACACAGAGGGGGAATATAGCATGGCCAATGCACCTAACCAGCACGGTCTTTTGGATATTGGTGAACCAAATGGGTTTTTTCCAACACTTTGTGCTGGCTTCACAGTCATTGGTCAATTCCTAATCCCATTTTTTTTATATTGAACTCAAATTCCACCATCTGTTGTGATAGGATTTGAACCTGGGTTCTCAGAACATTAGCTAAGTTTCTGGATTACTATTTTAGCAATAATATCACAAGGCCATTGCCTCCTTCTAAGGATGAGTGTGAGAGGGTTTTGAACTGCGGCCTGCCTCTGGGATGGAGCAGAAGGTTAAATGTGGAATGCTAAAAAACGTACATTGAAATGTAAAGAGGACATTACAGGGCCTGAGTGACAGCTTGCATCCAGGCACACTGGCAGAGCTGCAAATCAGAGAAGTTATCAGCTGTGTGCTAATGATATAGACTTCATTATCTTTGCTTGTTGCCAGTGCAGGGGTTCAGTAGAGCAAACCTATTAACTGCAGTACTGAAGTGACTGCTCACAGCCCCAGCCATCAAAGGTTTGGCCAAAAGATTTTACAATACACCTTTAATAAGACTTTAATAAAGGTCATTGACCTGAACATCCTGCACAATGTACAAGTTTAACAGGACTTCGGCAAAGCCAGTAAATTGGGTCCTGTTAAAAGGCCTTGATTTTTAGCAAAGAAATTGGCAGATAGTTCCATTTGGTCTGACAGATGTGAGTTATAGTGAAACTCTTCACACCCATGTGTGTTCCTGCTGACATCTCCAGTGTGACATACCTTTCCCATCAGAACCTGAAGACTGTAGTCTTTAAAGAACCAAGGGGCCCAGGGTTGGATCAAACCCACACTGAAGAATATTGACTTCATTAGCAGGATTGGAAAAAAGGAAAGATTCCATTTTACTCCAGTGTCTTTGTGATGGGATGTGCACTTGTGGGTGAACAAAAGGCTATTTACCCTGTTTTATTGGAGACACAGAAGGGGTTAAAAACAACAGTAAAATGTGGAAATAAAAATCCTGGTCCCAATTGTCTTTTCCTTCTGGGTGACGGTCCTTTTAAGCAGAAGGTGACTTATTGGATTTGAAGTTAGGCTGTTCTTCTGTGGGCCACCTCTTTAATAGTACAGTATACATAGCGTAGTGTTCATTTGCTCTGTGTTTGTTTATGTGAGTCTGGTAACTTGATGTACACTCAGTGCTTGATTGGTTTGGACTGGATGAGGACTCAGGACAAAGTAAACAGACACTACAGAAGCTACTGGAAACTGAGCTATGAGCATGAATCAGATATTTTCTGAGTGAAGAGATATTTTAAACCTCTTGTAAATAAATCTGTACTAGTGTCATCTCTAAATGTTCTGAGATAGATAAAATATTCGGTATGGGGTGTTGGGTATCAAGTTCACTAAAGGAGAACATTCTTCTCTGGAAAGTGTTTGGTCAATTTTTATGTTGTGTGAGGGAATTGCTCCTGGAGTTTGTTCTTTATTAATCGAGAAATCTCAATAAAACAGCATTTATCGATGTGAAAGACACACCACTAAGGCTGGAAAGAAGATTAAAAGTAAATCAGGAGCAAGAAACTCGGAACGAGAAGTTTTGAGTGCAGGAGCAGGGATATTGAGGAACTATGCAGGATCTTGATGAGGCCACACCTAGAGTATTGTGTGCAGTTTTGGTTTTCTTTTCTAAGGAAGGAGTTCTTGCTCTTGAGGGAGTGCAGCAAAGGTTTACCTGGCTGATTCCGGTGATGGCAGGACTGATGTGTGAGGGAAAATTGACTAGGTTAATCTTTTTTCACTGGTGTTCAGATGAATGAGGGGCGAATCTCCTAGAGGTTTATAAAATTCTCAAAGGACTAGGCAGAGTATATGCAGGAGGGATATTCCCGATGGTGGGGGATTCCAGAACAGGGGTCACAGTTCGAGGATTCAGGGTAGGCAATTGAAGAAGGAGATGAGGAAACATTTTTTCACCCAAAGAGTGATGAGCCTGTGGAATTCATTACCACAGGAAGTAATTGAAGCCAAAACATTGAATGCATTCAAGAAGCACCTGGAATGAATGGGATCGAAGGTTATGGGGAGAAATCAAGATAAATCTGAGTTGGACTATCAGCCATGTGTGTAATGAATGGTGGACCAGGCTTGAAGGGCCAAATGGCCTCCTCCTGCTTCTATCTTCTATGTTTCTATGTTAAAGGCATGTAGATTATAGAGAAAAGTTCCACAGACTTGTGGTCCTGGAAAAGAATGGATTGCGCAGGCAATGCTGATTTCATTGTTTATAAAACTGATTGATAGAGACTCCTCTTCCAAAGCTATCAAAGGAACCTGAGGTTGGAAATGATCCTGCATTTAAGGGCAACAGGGTGGCATGGTGGTTAACACTGCTGCCTGACAGCACAAGGGACACAGGTTCAATTCTGGCCTTGGCTCATTGCCTGTGTGGAGTTTGCATGTTCTCCCCATGTCTGCATGGGTTTCCCCCGGGTGCTCCAGCTTCCTCCTGCAGTCCAATGATGTGCAGGTTTGGTGGCTTCACCATGCTAAATTGCCTCTTAATATCCTAAGATGTGTCGGCTGTGGGGATGGGGGTGCCTGAGTAAGATGTCCTGTCAGAGAGTCAGTGCAGAGTCAATGGGCCAAATGGCCTCCTTCTGCATCATAGGGATTCTATAGTTCTAAATGTTTGCTGTAAAATGTTTAAAGGGATGTCAAGAGCTTCCCTGGTTTGAGCACTCAGTAGTGGATCCCGGAGAGTTCTGGGGGATTATTTTTGAGTCTGTAGTTTGCCGATGATGAGCGATCTCAATGTTACAATGGTTTTACCCTGGAAACGGCCTATTCGGTTCATGGTCAGACAGCACCACACAATGGACACTTGCTGCAATTGTTGACGACATGTGCCATCGGTCAAACTGGCAAATACAGACAACATCAGCAATTAGGTCAACCCAAAGGACTAGCAAAAGCTGAGCAGCAGCTTCCAAAACACAGACATCTGAAAAACGTCTCTGCTTATAAGGAAATGAGGTGCAAAAACAAATTATACCTGGGTCTGTGTTCCAATCTTACCTTTGCTAATAATTAAAATTCACTAAAAAGGTGGGAAACTCATTAATGCTGCACATCTTGAGGTATAGGCAATATTTGACATTTTTTTTAAGTAAAGATTTGTGATCTCAGAAAGATCAGCACAGCCTATTCAAAAAAAAAAAGAACTGCCTGAGTCCAAAATTGGAAAATCCAGGCCAATTCTAAATAAAGTGTGTCTCGGAAACTGAGAGAATGAACTTCATACGCAAGCAAACAGTCTGAACAGGTAGACTCCCATGTAACAGATAATCCATCATATCTGTCTCTCTGTCTGAGAGACCCTCTGGCTTTGGTCTCTCAGATTCATTGCCCCACGTATAAAGCGTCCCGGTATTTGATTAGATTCTTAGTCTGTAACCAGCTCACAGGTATTCATTATTTTACATAGATCACAAGACCTTACATCATGTAATCCACTCCTGGTCCTGTCATTGTATATCTCAACCATCCCAAACCTTCGATTAGACTGCATCCTTCTGCAACACACTCCTGGGATTAGAAGTTAAAGTCATATGAATATTTCATTGTGAAATTGTTGTTAATATTATATTACCACATAGCATACTTTGGAGTTGTGAGTTACATTAATTATTTAATGTACTCTGGTTGGATCTAGTCTGCTGGGACTAACTTTGTACTTTCCAACTTCACCCCAACTCCTCCTGAGTTTTGATACGGTTATTGGGGAGGAGGGAGTAAAAAGGGCTTGTCTGTTAAAACCATTGGCAGCAACAATGCCAACAATATCGATGTACCTGGCATCTTTCGCGGAATAAACCATCTCCAAGAAGCTTCACAGGAGCATTACAAAACAAAGTAAGGCACATAAAGAAATATTGGGTGAGATTTTCCAGCTGCATCACTCCAAATCTGGAAAATCCCACCCGATATCAATGGACCTTAAAATGGTCCTGCCCATAATGATTCCTGTGGTGGGTGGGATGGAAAATGTCTGGCCATTCGGTCAGATGATCTAAAGCTTAGTCAAAGAGGTAAGATTTTAAGGTGTGTCTTAAAGGAGGAAAGCAAGATGGAGATGTAGGAAAGGAAGTCTGGAGTTTAGAGTCTATAATCAACTGAATGTGTTGCCTCCAATCACCCAATGATTAAATTCAGCATTATTCAGAAGGCCAGAATTAGATGCCACAGATATATCACAAGGTTGTGGGGCTGGAAGAGATTATTGAGATAAGGAGTGAATCTTCCAGTCCCGTCAGCAATGGGAAGCTTGGCAGGCAGGGAAGTTAATCTGGCGTGAGGCCAAAATTCAGCTTCCTTACAACAGGATGAACTTTAGGAAGTACTGTCTCAGGATTTTTTTAAGATTATTTATTATTATCACTAATCAGCTTACATTGACACTGCAATGAATTTACTGTGAAAACCCCCTAGTAGCCATACTCCAGTGCCTGTTCAGGTACACTGAAGGAGAATTTAGCATGGCCAATGCACCTAACCTGCACATCTTTCAGACTATGGGAGGAAAGCAGAGCAAACAGAGGACATGGGGAGAATGTGCAAACTCTACACAGACAGTGACCCAAGCCCGGAATTGAACCTGGGTCCCTGGTGCTGTGACTCAATGGTTAGCACTGCTGTCTCACAGTGCCAGGTTCCTAGGTTCAATTCCCAACTTTAAATAAGGGTTAAAGGCAGGTTGGGTTTCCCAGCGAACAATGTTGCAAAGTGCTTTAGCATTCATTCGCATGTCATGCTTGCTCATTATAAGGTCAACTCATCAGTTCCCGCTCTAAATAAAATTCCCCACCAATGAGAAAGTAGAGTGTTCACTTGTATGATTGCGATGACCAGTGCTGTGCACATGCTGAGGTAGACTTATCCCATGATGAACAGTAAGTTGATGCTGCACTGTCCTCTCTGGGGAATGCCTATAAATGCCAGCCTGTGCTTGAGACCTGGTGGCAGCAGTGCAAGCTGTGTGGAGGATGACAAAAGAAAGGAGGAAGAGTTAGCGGAGAAGGGTTAGCAAGGCAAGGTTAGCTGGTTGGGTTAGCTGAGCAGGATTAGTAGGGAGAGATTAGCGGGGCAGGGATGATGGGGAAGGTTGGAGCAGTGGCTGGAGAAACGGTGGAAGAGACAGTGCAGACTGTCTGGATGCCCTTTAAAAAAGGTGTCACACCTTCAACCCTATGAGGTAAATGGTGGGGTAGACAATTTCCTGCTTGTCCTCGCTCCAAGAATTGGTCAGCTCCTCACAGATTCAATGAACTAAACAGTATAAGGTCACACGTAGTCAACTGGAACCACACCACCCCTCCCTTTCTTTTTCCCTACCACTTCAACAGGAATCATTTTACTGTCATGGTCATTGCTTTAGAGCAGAAGATTCCATCCAAGGAATGGTGAGGCTATGGGGAAATTTAAAAACAAAGATAATGTTATAACAATGGGAGAAAACTCTAAATTACTGATAGAAATTTTCAACTTTTAAATAAAACATGTTTTTTTAAAAATGGGCAAACAAGCCAACGATGGCTGAGGTTGTAAATTCAGTCTCTCTCTCAGTTATTCCTTTGGATAGAACTAACAGAGAGAGCTCATGGAAGTTACACATTGTTTCCAAACAAAGACAGATCAAAGGCATGAAAACCACACAGAAACTAACCACCATCCCCTGTGGAGACAATGGAAGCTGATTATCATCTTAGCAGGGATGATACCCAATAAATAATGGATGGTTTGTGGATTTTCCCCTTTCAGGAATATCTAAGAGACTAGGATAAAAGCCAGCTGAAAAATCTGCTGGGTGTGCGCTAGTGCTGGATGTGCCAGAGTGTGTGACATGGCAGATAAAAGACAGCAGCAGTCGCTCCTGCCATGAGGTAAGTAAAATGCAAATCTTGCAGTCTCCCTTCCTCTTATTGCTGAAGCAAGCCAAGTCAGCAAAATAACAGCTGAAAAGGAAGCTGGACAACTTCTCAACTAAACTACAGAATGCTGGAATGTGGAAACCAACTATTCAACTTCTGAAGTCAGCACTACTGGAAGCATAAATCTCAAAGGCTGCAGGGCTGAGGGACTAGCTATCCCTCATAGCAAGTGAAAAACTAATTCATATTTTTTAACTTATGTTTAGATCCCTTGTCATTTCCAACTGAAGTGAATGTATATGTAATTGTTTCAGTATTTTCCTCAAATTTAAAAGCTGATAAACAGACTCCTCCTTTGACTCAAGAAAGCCTGGTTAAATTGGTTCCTTTTAAAGAGAAAAATATTAGGATTGGGAAAAAGTATCCACAAGGGAAGGGATCATTTTTGAAGTAAATTTTTGCAATGAACCCAAGGAGTTGAATAAATTATTTCCTCACTCGGAGAAATAACAATTTGGGAGTATCTCATCCGGAATTTAACAAGTTAAAGGATCTCGTCCAGGATAACAACTTTGGGGGAGCCTAACTGGGACTGATCATAACAGTGAAAATGGTCAAGTCAAGCCATTGCCTGAATGGGAGTCACTGTAGGACACCAAGCATAGGGGCGATGGGGAGTTAGGACATGGGCAGCAAAGTTCTGGAAAATCTTAAGGCTACAGCGGATTGAATTTGGAGACCAGCCAAGGACGGAAGAAGAAGAAGTGTTTTCCCAGCGCCGACAAGTGGTGATACTCTAAAAGGAGGGAGAACCATAGCTGTGCTGCTATTGAAATGTGAGGTTCCCACCATTTTCCGACAGTGCTTATTGCAACATTTAAAACCACAAAAGAACATTCTGGAGGATCAGCTGACTTGAATGCAGCCAATCTCTTTTTTGTAATAACCGGATTACCTTGGGGTCTGTCGCAAGGGCAATTAATCTCCAGCTACTGGGTGTGAGTTCACCATCCTGTTTACACTTGAAAGCAAGGATTTGGTTCAACCAAGGTGAAATGGCTATCAGTCTGCATTGGCTGATTTGTGTGAAATTGGCTTGAATCTTGGCAGCCAAGATCCCCAACAAAAACAGAAAAGTTTCTGATGCAAGCAAGGTCACATAATGTCAGTTAGACCCTAAAGCCAAACCCTTCTTTGTCCACCCGACTGGTCAGTTTACATTGCAATCCACCATTTATTAGCAGAGCAAGACTGAATATGCGGGTTATGTTGACTGGCCATGCTCAATTGCTTCTTAGCATTAGTGGGATTACCTTTAGCAAGGTAAATATGTGGATAGGGCCTGGATGGGACTGTTGTTGGTGTAGGCTCAATGGGCCGAATGGCCTCTTTCTGCACTGTAGGAATTCAAGAGGATGTGGCATATTCAGTGAAAGTTATCACACGGTATCAGATGGGGGTTTTGCAGGTATTTTTTCTGGTGAATTTTCCACATTACTGAAAGCTGATATAATCACTGCTGTTGCTTGGGCATTTGTTGACTGTTGCTCTGAAATGTAGCTTCTTTCCCCTCCTGATCAGACAATACACATTCCCTCAAAGTCTTTGCTTGCAGGTCCTCAAGCAAGTGGCCACGCCAGCTGATTCCCCCATGCCCAAATCAGCGAGTGGCTTTCTGCTGGTGGTTTGGCAGCCGTACTGCTGACGTGTGGCTGCTGCATCGACTGAACATTACACCGAGCTGGGAAAGAAAATGAGGCAACACCTGGTGCAGGTCAGGCAAGGAACAAACCATTTCCCTGCAGATAAATTGCGTCGAACACAGGTCAGGCTTACACTGAGTGCCTGACTTTAGCTGACTACGCTCATTAATAAACTCAACACCACAGTAAAGTCATCTCTCTAAACTGTTTACCTCAAATTGAGTAATGTAAATTTGTATTCGGTGCTTGCTGGGTCTCCTCCCTCTGGACCGTGGTTTAGTCCCCAGCCTGTTATAAGATATGGATGTGCCACATGGTCCTCAGTCTGCCTCTTGCCCCAGTTTGGAGAGATGCTGTCAGCGTTGCTGCTGTGTGCTGTGGTGTCAATGATCCATCATGCCCGTGGACAGGAAGCGGCAGAGGAGGAGAATCAGGAGGAAATGGAAATAGCTCGAGCAGAATTAATCGTAAGTTTAAAAAAAAGTAGAAGTAAAGTTTATTTATTAGTCACAAGTAGGCTTACTGTAACGAATTTACTGTGAAAACTCCCTAATTGTCATACTCTGGCACCTGTTCGGGTACGCTGAGGGAGAATTAAGCATGGCCAAGACACCTAATCTACACATTTTTGGATTGTGGGAGGAAACTGGAAGGAACCCATGCAGTTATGGGTAGAATGTGCAAACTCCACACAGACTAATACCCAAGGCTGGAATCAAATCTGTGTCCCTGGCACTGTGAGGTAGCAGTGCTAACCACTATGCTACTGTGCCGCTCATCTACTAGACAAAGTGTTATTCATATAGAAAGTGATTGATGGTCAACAAAGCTTTGGATCAGATTCCAGTGCTGGCCAGAGCAAGTTAAAAGAGACAACTAAACATTGTGATGTGTCAATAAAAGAGATGAACAGGATGTAAGGTCATGTTGCCAAAGCAGTGGAGGTTGGAAGGTTATAAGATGATTAGGCATAAAGAAGACTATTATCCATCTAGATACATTCTATAGACTGCAGGCCATATTTTTACTAAATGCCACCATTGTCTATATGTAATGTTATCCAAAGCGTCTCAAGTTTTTGGTACTAATAGTCATCTGGACCATTTCGCCAGGGCTGGAATCTTCTGGTCCCAGGAAGCTTGGCAAGTGGGGAAACTTAATCCGGCATGAGACCAAAAATCAATTCCCCAAAATGGGATGAAATTTAGCAAAAGACAGGTTAAAAGTGGATCGAGATTCCCAATAAACAATACCAGGAAGCCCTTTACCATTCATTAGCATGTCATGTTGCTCATTAAAAGACCACCTCTCCAGAGTTAAGAGTTGCTGTAATGTGTTTGACTGTCAAAAGCCCTAACGCATCTAGAGATAGGCACTAAATGCTGGCCAGCCAGCAATGCACATGTCCCATGAATGAATAAATAAAAAAAGAACAGCATTCAACTTCTCTTTAATGGTACCACAGGCATTGGTTCTAACACTATCATCTGATAACGGTTGTAGTAAAACTAAGATGGGTAAAGTGGAACAAAGGAGCAGAATTGGATACTTAATTGCAATGTTAAAGGCTCTGTTCAGAGGCATCAGATAGAATAACCAACGAGATTAAGATAACATTTTCAGCTCTGCACTCTGTTAATACCACATTTTGATTTGTTTACAGGCTCCTAGTTTAGTTGGATGATCAATTAAGAAGATGCCAGAACTGTACCAATTCCTCCTGAACCGACTGGCATTGTAGTATCCTTTTGTCTGATTGGAATGAGGAGATAAGTTGGTATATTCCATCCTATTCTTCCTTTTACCTGTGGAATTCACTGTGGCTGTGACAGCAGCACCTGGATAGTCAGAAGCTTTTTTCCAGCGTGGAAGAGTCAAAGCGGCACAGGTTTAAGGTGTGAGGGGCAAGGTTTAACGGAGATGTACGAGGCAAGTTTTTTACACAGAGGGTGATGGGTGCCTGGAACTCGCTACTGCTGAATGTAGTGGAAGAAGATGCGATAGTGGATTTTAAGGGGCATCTTGACAAATGCATGAATACAGTGGAAATCAAGGGATGTGTCCTGGAAAGGATAGGGGTTTTTAGTTTAGTCAGGCAGCACGGTCAATGCAGGCTTGGAGGGCTGAAGGGTCTGTTCCTGTGCTGTAATTTTCTTTGGTCTTTGTTCTAATCTAGGTTCAAAACTTCTAACCTCAGGAATAATTGTTACCAGGTTCCAGTTATATTGTAATTCACTCTGCATTCCCTTCAACATTCATGGTATTCAGCTTTTCTCAAGCAGCAATGGACACTACCTGTGTAATTGGTAGGTTCATTAGCTTGCTGGTTGATGCAGAATTTCAGTGTACGGTGACATCACAGAATAGGCAACTTATTCTGCACTCACCATCGGTGAAAGAGTTTCCTTAAACCCATTCTTCAGTCATAATCTGCAGTATAATTTACAGGATGACAAGGAACCTGAGCTCCTCTTCTACAACCTGAGGAATGAAGTTGTGAAGGTCGGTTTCTACTTTCATTTGGATTTTTATATAACATCTGGGGGGAAAAACATGCATATTGAACTTAGTGGAAGTTGGGGACCTTTCTATTTCATACTGAGCTATTTAGTCTGATAACAGCAGGCAGAATAAGAAAATGTAGATCCAAAAGTGAAAACATTCTTATACATCCTGCATTAGGTACAGACAAATAAAGAGATAAAGAGTGATACAGAAATTGAATTGTGATAAGAAAGACAAAAAGAAAAAGGAGGAGAAAAAAGAGAGTGTGCAAAGGAGAAACTGATGTGGAAAGGGAAGACAAGAGAGAAATACACTACTAAAGATGTCGATCAATAAATACTTACACTCATTATCCATAAGAAATGAAAGGGAGAGAGAATAGTTTGTAACTGATATGCTGACCTCTGTATAAGGACAGATCTTGCAGTGAGTAATTACAGTCAGTGCTTGACGGAGAACAATTTAATAAAGGATAACAAATTCTTGGTTGATTTCAAAAGTAGGCTAGGGATCTGATCTGTGGTTTTCCAGTGACATAGTAAAAACCCACTTTTCATGACGGTGTCAGTAGGGTGATTAATACAGGAGCATCTACGCCCGACCCTGATGGTGCAGCATGTCTCTCCTCCTTTGTAAAGATAAAGGATTGTTGAGCAGTACTTCATTCTGATGATGGCCTTTAACTCCCCAAACCACAAAGCTAACAGCTACAAATAATAGTATCTTACAGCACAGAAGGAGGCCAATTGGCCCATTGTGCCTGTGTCGGCTCTTTAGAAAGAGCTCCACAATTAATCTCTCTCTCCAACTCATTCCCCTTAGTCCTGCCATTTTTTTTTATCCATCACATATTTATCCAATCCCTCTTTGAAAGTTACTCCCAAAGCTGCTTCTATCATCTTTTCATTTCAGGCAGTTCTCTCTGGATCAGAACAAACTGCTATGCAATTTGTTTTTACCTCATGTTGCCTCTGGTCCTTTTGCCAATTACCTGTGTCCTCTGGTTACCAACTGTCTGAAAATAGAAGCAGTTTCTCCTTAGATACTCTATCAAATCCCCTCTTCAATGTGAACATAGAAACATAGAAATTTGAATCAGGAATAGGCCATTCAGCCCTTTGAGCCTGCTCCACCATTCATTTTGATTATGACTGATCATCAAAATCAATATCATTATCCCTTTAACCACAAGAGCTACATTTAATTTCTTCTTAAAATCAATCAACGTTTTGGCCTCAACTACTTTCCACGATAGTGAATTTTACACGTTCACCACTCTCTGGATGAAGAAATTTCTCAACACCTCAGTCCCAAAAGATTTACCCCTTATCATAGAATCCATACAGTGCAGAAGGAGGCCATTCAGCCCATCAACTCTGCACTGAAAACAATCCCATTCAAGTCCAATCCCCATAACCTCACACGTTTATCTCACTAATCCTGCTAATCCCTCTAATCTACATATCCCAGGACACTAAGGGGCATATTAGCATGGCCAATGCACTTAACCTGCACATCTCCGGGAGAAAACCAGAGTACATGAACAAAACAGCACGGGAAACAGCCCTTCGGCCCAACGAGCCTGCGCCGCCACCCCGATGTTCCCACCCCTACCCACGATCCCTGTCCATGTTAATAGATGTATGGACTAAAAACCAAATTTGAGACAATTTAGGGAGAATTTGTTTTGCCAGTTAGCCTAAGAGCACATCTTTGGGATGTGGGAGGAAACCGGAGCACCCGGAGAAAACCCACGCAAGCATGGGGAGAATGCACAAGCTCCCACAGACACAGGCCCAAATCCATGTATCTGCACAGCACAGCGATAGTCACTAAACTGTCATGTTGCCCATCAAATGGTCCAGGTCAAGCGTACACTAACGACATGAAGCACTAGGATACTCTCAAAAAAAACATCCAAGAGCAGCCCTCACAACCCATCGCGTGTATGCCCCAAAGGAAACACATGCAAGCATAGGGTGAATGTGCAAACTCCACTCAGATAGTGGTTCAAGCCTGGAATTGGACCCAGGCCCCTGGAGCTGTGAGGCACCAGCGCTAACCACTGAGCCAAAACTATGACCACTCATTCAGGACACCCCCACCATCAGGAATATTTATTCTGAATCCACTCTGTCTAACTCTGGAATTTTATAAGTTCCTATGAGATCTCCCCTCCCTCTCCTAAACTCCAGTGAATATAATTCTAACATTTCTATTAAATCTTACCTTAGCTTATTCTGCCCTCAGCAAAACTCTCCCAATTTCTCTGGGTGCCAACAATAATCAACTATTTAATTTTTCCAACACACTCTGCAATTTGTTGAAGGAAATCATTCCAAAGTGTTGAAGGTAATCATTCCAATTTGGCATGTTGTTGTGTTGCACTGGTGGTTCATTGAGGTACAGCAAAGGTTATCCTCTGAGGATTGTGTTCTCAACCATTTCCGCCTCTCCCTCCCCTCAGAGTTACCTGGTAAGGGATATGACGGCGGACGAACTCTCTGCTCTTCTTGAGTCTTCGGGTTTCTACAAAAGATCAGCCAAGGGGGAGGAAGTCCCAAAGGAGTTCCAGCATTTTCCATTGAAGGCTCCACGGGACGAGTTATAGATCAGTGGCTGCCGTTGTGGTGACTGAACGGTCAGCATGAAGGCCACTTCCAAAAAAGCATGGATGATGTTCGAGCTTGAAAGGCCGCCAATAGCTGGGGCTCGAGCGGAATGTCTGCTTCTTGGTGTGAGAAATACTAAATGTTCAATAATAAAAATCCATGAATTCATCCTTGTCCCTTGCAGTGTGTTTTATTCTTGATCTCCAGTCTAACCTACTTCTTCAAGTCAAAGTGGCACGGTGGCAAAGTAGTTAGCACTGCTGCCCCACAGCATCAGGGACCCAGGTTTGATTCCCGGCTTGGGTTGCTGTCTGTCCAGAATCTGCATGTTCTCCCCCTGTCTGCGTGGGTTTCCTCCAGGTGCTCCAGTTTCCTCCCACAGTCCAAAGAAGTGCTGGTTATTGGCCATGCCAAATTCTTCCTCAGCATACCTGAATAGGTGTTGGAGTGTGGTGACAAGGGGATTTTCACAATAACTTAATTGCAATGATAATGTAAGCCTACTTGTGACACTAATAAATAAACTTTAAACAGAGCTGGTTCATGACACATTGTATCTATAATACTAGAAGGAGCCTAGTACAACAATAACTTGCATTTGAAACACCTCTCTAACATAGTAACATCTCCAAGGTACTACCACAGTGTTGCATTGCTGGCATTCTGATACAGTAAGAAGTCTCACAACACCTGTTTAAAATGCAAAATATTTATTTGGAATCACAAGCTTTTGGGGTGCTGCTTCTTCACAGGTTAATAAGTTGAGTCACTCACCTGATAAAGGAGTAGTGCTCTAAAACCTCATGATTCCAAATAAACCTGTTGGACTTTAACTTGATGTTATGAGACTTCTTGCTGTGCCCACCCCAGTCCAAAGCCAGCACTCCACATCATAGCATTCTGGTAGTGAAAGTAACAAAGTAATTTTTTATAACTTGTTAGTTTAGTCTGCCTCGATCCGTAGGAGAAATCCATTAATTGCTAACCTGAGGTTATCTTTCCGCTTTACTGAGCATTCCTGGGTGCAGAGGGAAGCACCGATCAGCCTTGGAATGAGTGGCGGCTCCGTGCTCTTCAACAGTGCAGCATCTCATCTCTTTGAACCAGCCTGTGCACCTTTCCTGAATTATCAGACTGCTGCCAAACAGACTATCAACTTCAGTGTCACCTCATGAAACAGTGAATCTGTCACACTGTTTTTCAGTGCAGACACCCACTGACAGGGGCTTCAGCTACACCACTGGTGGTGTTAATACTCCATCATTATAGATCATGGACACTGCAATGTGAGGGCCACAAGCAGTGCCACCTGGCAATAGATGGTGGCTTTGCTCTTCCTGTAGCGGTTTATGTTGCTTTTTGTTTGGATATTCCAATCTGATTTGACTGTAGTGGGTAAGATAAAACTGAAATCCCTTTGACGTAGCTTTTATGCTTGATGTTCTGCATGCCTTTGGAAACTTGGAAATATGCTTATTTGTCAGTCTTTTAAAATTAAAAACTTGCTGATCTTACCAAGCTGAGGCAAATACTATTAAGGAAAATGACAGAGATAATTCAATGTTGTTGGCGAAACTAGTATTATAGTTATGGAGATTGGTCTTGGACAGAGATAAGATGGAGCACTGTGTTTCAGAAAATGGGTATTATGTTTTCAAAGAAGTTTCATTGGATAGTAAGACTTGTCAATATAGTAAACTAACCCCGTCTCCTAAAAAGGGTATAAAAATTGACAACTGCAAAGACCTGTATTAAAGACTTGCAAAAAGTAAATGAAAATATTCCCACAGAAAACAGAGATCTTAAATCATTGAATCTCTACAGAGAAGAAGGAAGCCATTTGGCCCATTGAGCCTGTATCGTTCACAATCCCATCCAGGCCGTATTCCTGTAACCCCACATATTTACCCGACTAATCTCCCCTGACACTAGGATCAATTTAGCATGGCCAATCCACATAACTTGTACATCTTTGGAATGTGGGAGGAAATCAGAGCACCCAAAGGAAACCCACACAGACACAGGGTGAAGGTGCAAATTTCACACAGACAGTAACCCAAGGCCATAATTGAATCTAGGTCCCTAGTGCTGTGAGGCACCAGTGTTAACCATTGTGCCACTATGCCACCCAGGGGAGGAAGAGTATGAGAGAGAAAAAGAGCCTGATTGATCATCAGGAGAGTATAAAAATACAAGAATCTGCAACATTTGGTGTGTTTACCGTAATGTTCAATATTTCGATTGATCTGTGTTTGATTATGTTATTTTGTCCTCTGATCCATGTAATTGTACTTGACTGTTTACTCCTGTTGCTGGAGCTAGATTGTGAAATATTGATATCACACAGAGAATGTTCTAGAAAGTCTGAGGGTGGGATTTTACAGCCTTACTTGATCCGAGATCGTAAAATCCCATCTGAAGTCAACAGACCTTCCCATTGTCCACTCCTCGCCTGCTCTGATTCCCATGGCAGGCAGTTGGTAGAATTCCGGCATGAAACTCCCTTCACAGACCATGGCCTGAATTGTCATCCCTGATGTGAGTTGCAAGACTTGGAAAATTTACTGACTTGGCTTCCCTGCCTCAGGAGAAAGTGCCAACAAAGATCACATTTTTATTGGGTGGGTGGGTTGGGGGAGGGTCAGTGCAGTGGTGGGGGTGTTGAAGGGTTGGGGGGGCTGCAGGAACTGACTGGAGTTGGGCTAACTAACCTGGGAAAAAGATTGGTGGACTCACGGGCTGTTGATGCAAGCTGTTTCAAAAGGCCTGTCCTGGTATTGTGGGTTTTCACCCTAGTTAAAATAAAAATATAAAGGTCCTCTGAACTACCAGCCCTCACCTCTCATCTCCCACACAACCCCGTGCTCCATCGATGCCATCCCATATCTCTACACAACACTATGACTTCTCAATTCTCCTATGCCAGGTTCTTCCCCTCTACCTACCCTGATGTCCAGTCCTGCCCATTGTGTATGGCACTTCCACAGTCATTGATGCATTAGATATACTATAGAACCAGTGCAACTATAGTGACAATTCGATGTTTAAAAACCTTTCCTTAAAAAAAGTCAATCATCCGCAACCTTTAAGTTTTAAAAAGTCATTTCACTACAGTGCAATAAAAGTACCATTCATCCAAACTCTTTCAATAGCTGAAATTGCAAACATTTGAAACTGCTCAATCTTGTGTAAATAAACACTATGTACTTGAGTAACAGAGAACAAAAAGCCAGAGCTGTCAAAAAAGCAATATTTTCGCTGGGGTTCACGTGTTTCAACAAACTCATGGATTACTGGGATCTCAGCCAAACCTCATTATGTGTTATGAATTATGAGTCAATATGCATGGAAGTACCAAAGCTAGTTAGGAAAGGCATGGCCAGGGATGCAAGGGAAAACCTTGGCATAAAAGACATGAGGAATAAAGAAGTTCTTTGGGGGCATATCTTGGCATGGGTGGCATGAAGAGAACTTATTGTACATATATTTGAAAAGTTACTCTCATGCAGACTATGGTTCATGACACCTCTGAAGCGCTGTGAACCATGACTCATTGAAAATCTAACCCAAATCCATGAACTTTGAGGAGGATCAGGACATGCCTATAACTGCAATGGAACCAACCAGTCAGATGAGCATGATGAGGGCTTTTGACAAAAATCAGTCCACAGGCTTTTAAGTCACTTCTGAAAATCTAAACCACCAGCAATAGTGTCAGGGATTGTTGAATTGGGATGTAGGCGCCATTATTAATGGATTCTGTGCCATTCTGACCAGGTGAAAATCCATGTGTGTATATATGAAATGCCATAAATTCTGTTATCGTAGAATCATAGAATCCTGACAGTGCAGAAGAGGCCACTCAACCCATTGAGTCGGCATCAACCCTCCGAAAAAGCATCCTATCTGGGCCCAATCTGGTAACCCCACACATTTACCTGTGCCAATCCCATCTAACCTGCACACCTTTGGTAATAGCAAAATCTTGCAGATGCTGGAATCTGAAAAAAAAACAGAAAATCTCAGCACATCTAACAGCTTCTATGGTGAGAGAATAATGCCAACGTTTCAAATCTGGATGACCCTTCAGTTCTGATGAAGCATCACCCAGACTCAAAACATTGGCTCTGCTATCAGACCTGCTGAGATATTTACAGCATTTTCTGTTTATTTTTTGCTGCACACCTTTGGAGTGAGAGGGGAAACCAGAGGAAACAACGCAGACATGGGAAGAATGTGCATACTCCACACAGTCAACCAAGGCCAGAATTGAACCCGGGTCCCTGGTGCTTTGAGGCAACAGTGCAGCCATTGACCAACAATGCTACCCCAAATATTTTCATGTTCTGTAAATAAACCTGTTAGGATTTAGAACTAAAGTTATCACTGTCTAAATCTAAGATGTACAGTAAATTGATAAATCCGTAGAATTAATGGCCATAGTTGATAGCATATTTGAGTTTGGTATTGGTAATGTGTTTACTGGCTGGAATTGAAGTGACATATTTGATTCTAAACTAGATATTGGTGAAAAACTGAAGTACTGGAAGTGAAGTAACAAAGCTCTTGTTGTTTTATTATTATTTTCTTTTTCAACCTATCAGATGTGTAATAATTTTCTGCCTGCGCTTTTACTTTCCTGCTACCATTTCAAAAATCTGCCCAAATAAATTAACCCCATTATCTATAAAAAAAACCATTTGAGTGAGTCAATTTGCTCCCTTGTGACTCACAGGTTAAAACAACCACAAGTAGGTTGCTATAAAGATAGAACCTCCTACAGGTAAAGCAGTAATTGGTCACCAACGTAACTATAATATAAACACAATTTCATCTTTACCTAATCATAGAATCCCTACAGTGTAGAAGGAGGCCACTCAGCCCATCGTGTTTGCTCCGACTCTCTGAAGAGCCTCGTACCCAGGCCCATCCATGCATTTACCATAGCTAATGAGGGGAACCTGGTGCCCTGGGAGGAAACCTATGCAGACATGGGGAAAATATGCATCACTTCACCATTGGTGACCATGCTTTCAGCTGCTAAGTCTGAAAAATCACTCTCTCTCTTTCACTTCCTTCTCCTCCTCTAAGAAACTCTCTCTAAGTCCTAATGTCTCCTCATGTGGCCTAGTGTAACATTTTATTTGATAAGGCTTATTGGAATGTTTTAAAAGCAGAGTTTGATCATTATATAAGGATCTTTAATTTGCATCTCAGCCTGCTGCAGTTCACCTAAGGATGTTATGATTTCACAAGGGGCCAGATGTGTGAAGGGTGTCAGTTTAGATATTCGTTCCTCCATTTTCCGAGTCACAACCACCCCTGCTGAATATAGCCATGGCTACCAAGATGGCCACATGAAGTCATATGATAAACTGATGAGGAGTCTGTGCAAGCAAGAGTCAGCTGTGCTGCCTTAACAGGCTATTTATGAAAAGTGCTGAGTCCTGCTTGAAAAAAAAGCCCAAGGAAGTTGGGAAGATGTTCCTTGGATTCTGGTAAGGGCCCAGCGGATTGGAAACAAGCTAACGTGATGTGCCTATTCAAAAATGAAGTCAGATGAGAAACAGGGCACTACAGGCCAGTTAGTTTGATCTCTGAGTTGAGGAAGTTACTTTAATCAATCATTAAGGAGGAGATGAATGAGCATTTGAAAAGACAAGGCTCAATCCACCATCATCAGCACGGTTTTATGAAGGATAAGTCATGCTTTGCAAATTTGTTTGAGTTCTTTGAGGACACAGCCATAAAGGTAGATAATGGGGAACCTGCAGATGTGATATATCTAGATTTTCAGAAGGTGTTTGACAAGGTGCCACATAAAAGAAGGTAAGATCACAGAGATTGAGGGTAGGGTACTGGATTGGATTGAGGATTAGCTGACTGATAGAAGGCAGAGAGTCGGGATAAGTGAATCCATCTCTGGCTGATGAAATGTAACTGTGGGATGCCACAGGGGTCAGTCCTCAGACCTCGACTGTTTACAATCTGTATAAATGATCTGCGAGCAGGGACAGACAGTAAAATAGCAAAATCTAAGGATGATACTAAAATAAGTGGGAAAGCAGGCATGAAGAGGATGTAAGCATTTTACAGATGGATATAGATAGATTAAGAGAACGGGCTAAAATCTGGCTGATGGTCTTCATTTTGATAAGAGTGAGGTTATCCATTTTAGCAGAAAAAATAGAAAGGCGAATTATTACCTAAATGGAAAATAGATTCAAAATGCATTAGGGCAAAGGGATCTGGATATCTATGCCCATGAGTCACTGAAAGTTGGTATGCAGGTGCAGTATGTAATAAAAAAAGCAAGTTAGAACATAGAATACAGAACATTACAGCGCAGTACAGGCCCTTCGGCCCTTGATGTTGCGCTGAGTTGTGAAACCAATCTAAAGCCCATCTAACCTACACTATTCCAATATCATCCATATGTTAATCCAATAACTATTTAAATGTCCGTAATGTTGATGAATCCACTACTGTTGCAGGCAGGGCATTCTATGCTCTTATTACTCTCTGAGTAAATAACCTACCCCTGACATCTGTCCTATAGCTATCACCTCTCAAATTAAAGTATGCCCCCTCATGCTAGCCATCTCCATCCGAGGAAAATGGTTCACACTTTCCATCCTATCTAATCCTCTGATCATCTTATATGCTTTTATTAAGTCACCTCTTAACCTTCTTCTCTCGAACAAAAACAGCCTCAAGACCCTCAGCCTTTCCTCATAAGACTTTCCCACCATAACAGGCAACATCCTGTTAAATCTCCTTTGTGCCCTTTCCAATGCTTTCACATCCTTCCTATAATGCGGTGACTAGAACTGTACGCAATACTCCAAGTGAGGCTGCACCACAGTTTTGCAGAGCTGCAACATGACCTCATGGCTTCTAAACTCAATCCCTCCACCAATAAAAGCTAACACACCGTATTGCCTTCTTAACAACTCTATCAACCTGGGTGCCAATTTTCAGGAATCTATGCACATGGACATCTCTCTGCTCAACCACACTACCAAGTAACTTATAATTAATCCAGTACTCTGTATTTCTTCCAAAGTGAATCATTTCACACTTCTCTGCATTAAACTCCATTTCGCACCTCTCAGCTCAGCTCTACAGCTTATCTATGTTCTTCTGTATCCTGCAATATCCTACCGCACTGTCCACAACTCCACCGACTTTAGTGTCATCCACAAAGTTGCTAACACATCCTTCTACGCCCTCATCCAGGTCATTTATAAAAACAGTTCTTTGTGGCACACACTAGTAACTGAACTTCAGATGAACATTTCCCATCAATCACCACCCTGTCTTCTTGCACATAGCCGATTTCTGATCCAAATCATTAGATCACCCTCAATCCTATGCCTCCACATCTTCTGCAACAGCTTACCATGGAGAACCTTATCAAATTTACTGAAATCCATGAACACTACATCAACTGCTTTATTCCATTCCAGCTGTTTGGTCACCTTCTCAAAGAAGTCAATAACGTTTGTGAGGCATAACCTACCCTTCATAAAACTGTGCTGACTATCCTTAATCAAACCATTCTTTTCTAGATGATTATAAATCCTATCTCTTATAATCCTTTCCAAAACTTTGCCCACAACAGAAGTAAGGCTCACTGGTCTATAATTACCAGGGTTGTCTCTATTTCCTTTTTGAACAAGGGAACAATATTTGCTATGTTGGCATTTATTACAAAGGGACTGGATTATGAAAGTAGAGAAGTGTTGTTGCAATTCAATAGGGTATTGGTGAGACCACATCTGGAGTATTATGTCCAGTTTTAGACTCCTTATTTGAGGAAGGATGCGATGGCATTGGGAACACTTCAGAGGAGGTTCACCAGATTGATTCTGGGGATGAAAGGATGATGTATGAGGGGAGATTAAACAGTTTGAACATGTACTCACTGGTGTTTAGAAGGATGAAAAGGGACTTGATCAAAGTATATAAAATTTTAAAAGAAATTGATAAAATAAATGTAGACACAATGTTTGCTCTTATGGGGCAATCTCGAACAAAAGGTCACAGGTATAGGTTGAGAGATGGTGAAATTAAAACTGAGATGAGGAGGGACTACTCGCTGGGGGTGGTGAATTTGTGGAACTTATTGCCCTATAGCATGGTGGAGTCTGAATCATTGAATGGTTTTAAGAAGGAGATAGGTATATTTCTAATGAAAAAGGCAATATGGACAACAGACAGAGAGGTGGATTTGAGACCAGGAAGAGATCGACCATGATCTAATTAAATGACAAAGCAGGCTCGAAGGCTGAATTTGCCTAATTCAGCCCCTAATTCCTATGTGTCTATGTGTGGGGCTCTTATATGGAGTATTTCCTGTGTGCAATTCATTGTATGCTTTGTGTGCTACCACCAAGACCCACAACAAATCCAATTTGGAATTTGATTATGGATTGGATAAGAACCAGGATGGCAACCTACTGTTTATCCAACTATGAACATAGCTATGTGCCTTCATGTGAGTTAATTAGTCAATTGTTTATTCATTGGATTTGGGCTTCTGGGTATCCACATCGTGTCTCTGAATCCCAACTATATTGTTGCCCGATCCATTAGGCCATTGCAATGTATGGAGGAAACTCTGTACCTTAACATTCTTAGTGAAAGGTAAATTCCTCCACTCTCTCTCCCTTAGATTGAGTACAAAAATTCATCACAAAGAAGCTGAAGATCATTAAAAAGTGGAGTAAAGGCAATTTGATGATAACATAATCAGTGGGAGTTCAATGAAACTGGAATTCCTCTGTTCTATGTGAAAATATCAGATTGCTAATGGTTGTGGAGAATTGTCTTCTCAAAGCTTATTGCAAATTGAGCAGCAGATGGCAGGCTAACACTACCCGAAACCATGCTGCCTCTAATCCTCCGGTGTAGGAAAGTCACGTCTTGGCAGGTTTGTGCCTGTGTCTGATTGTTTTTTTTTGTTGTTTCTCAGGATCTCCTTCAAGTACTTTCCGCACAGAGCCCTGTTCTCAGCTCCATGGAGCTGTACTCTTTGTCACAGAACCCCTGCGTATCTGTCTGCACTGGCATTTGAAACTTTTTGGAGCTTGGTTAACCCCAATAATTGAACTGATCCAGTGTTTGCAGGGATTGGAAAAAGTGAGAATAGTTTTAATATTGCAAGATGATAGATGTTTTCAGGCCAGGTGCAAGCAACGTCTATTAACTCTTTTCTAATCTCAATCCAGGCACTTCCTGATAATAACCATAGAATTATAGAAACCTTACAGTGCAGAAGGAGGCCATTTGGGCCATCAAATCTGCACCAAAGGCAATCCCACTTAGGCCCTATCCCCGTAACCCCACATATTTACCACCCTAATCCCTCTAACCCACACATTCCAGGACACTAAGGGGCAATTTAGCACAGCCAATGTGCCTAACCTAAACATCATTGGATCGTGGGAGGAAACATTAGCACCTGGGGGAAACTCGCATCGACATGGGGAGAACATGCAAACTCTACACAGTCACCCAAGCTGGGAATCGAACCCAAGTCCCTGGAACTATGAGGCAGCAGTGCTAACTACTGTGCCACCATGCTGCCCAAATAATAGCGCTCAATGTGGGGCATAAACCTACAGCCCTGAGATTAAGAGTCTCATATTCTACCGATAGAGCTACCTGGTAAATAATGCCACTTATTGAAACACTTACAAACATTTTTAATACTTTGTTATTGAATATTTCGCATTCCGATTTTCCAAAATATCTTCAGTTTATTATGTCTCTCATCCTGAAATGTTTCCATTTCGTAGTCCATTGCAATACCTGCAGGGTTTCCCCAGGTAGTTCCTGGCTTTAATTGGCATATATTTTATTCATCTGTGGGACATGGACATTGCTGGTTGGCAGGATCAGCATTTATTGCCCATTCCAGCTCACCCTTAAACCAAACAGCTCGCAAGCCCATTTCAGAAAGCTGTTGAGAGTCACCTACATTGCTGTAGCTCTGGAGTCACAGAGAGGCCAGAGCAAGTAAGAATGGTGGATATCTATCCCTAAAGGACATGATTGAACCAGATGAGAATTTTCTAACAATTGACAATGATTTTATGGTCAGCAGTAAATTCTTAATTCCAGATTTTTTTAATTGAATTCAAATTCCACCAACTGCAGTGGTGGGATTCGAACGTGGGTCCCAGAATATTATGTGAGTTTCTGGATTAATAGTCTCACAATAATATCATTAGGCCATTGCTTCCCCCATCCATACGCCACTTCAATTCCATTCTTCTGGACTTCTTCAGGGCCACATACCAACAATAATGCATTCTTAATAGTGTGTATTATTACTTGTCTCTGTCTTTTGGTGATTACAAAAGACCAAATAAAATGAAAATGAGAATAGGTCAGATGCTTTAACAGATAAGCAATCTGCTCAACCACTGTCCAATGGTGAACTCTACTGTCTCCATAAATCAATGGTATAATCTCCAGGTTGATCCCTACTGTACTAGTATTCAACAACCCAGAAAAATTTGGTTAAGAGTTTTTTTTACACAATGGTTTGTTAGAAACTTTGTAGCCAGGTGCACATTCAGATCACCACCTCCCCTGCCCCCCACCCCTCCTTGTAGCCAGAGTCTAGTTGAAGCTCAGGAGAGATGCACAAATAGAGTCAGTTCGAGTAAAGTTCAACAATGACAATCTCAAAGACAAAGCCAGATTAGACTTGTATCAATGCACATTGAAAAAACGATTCCAAGCTCTTCAAATTTTTCAGGATATTGAAGCAACAATAGAGGATCAATGGCGCCCGTTAAAGAATGATTGGAAGAAAACATGTGAGGATGCATTGGGACAAAAGAAAAGGCAACATAAGCCCTGGACTTTAAGGTAGTAGGAGAACAGATAAAATTAGGTTCTTGCACAAGAAGTATAAGAAAAGCAGGTCAGCATAACATGAGAAAACTCTATGAAACAAATTCAGAAACATCCAGGTTCCGAATCTGGATGGGAAACTTTTTACTCTTCCAAAGGATAAGCTTGGGAGATGCTTAGAACATTTCAACCAAATCCTGACCAGACCTCCTCCAACCCAATCAGCTGATGTACAACCATCAGGGATACCTACTGGGTATCAGCTGTGAACCACCATCAGAAATATGAATCAGGAAAGCCTTCTTCATCACCAAAATTTGGGAAATCAGACAATATATCAGCAAAAGATTTCAAGGCAGATAGCAACTCTTCGGTGGATATGCTGTATGGACTCCTGAGAAAATTATGGGAAGAGGAAAAGATACCATCAGATTGGGAGAAATATTATGAGGTAAAGCTTCCGAAAAAGGGCTTCAGTCTTAATAGTGAAATAATGTTGTTCCCTGTGCCAGGGAAAGCACTGAACTATTTAATACTGGATTAAAATGAAGGGCAGTAGAAGATATTCTGAGGGACAATCGGGCAGGATTTCACCAAGGAAGATCTTGTGTCTATCAGATAGTAACCCTATGAATTACAATAGAACAATGATTGGGATGGAACTCATCAATCTACATTAATTTTGGAGACTACAAGAAGGCATTTGACAGCAATGACCACAGCTCACTCCCAAGAATACCAATGATGGAATAAGCTGTCAAATCTTGCATAGAGAAGCCTTCTCTGATAAATTCAACTTACAAACTAGCATGAACCAAGGCTGTTTGATGTCACCATTCCAATTTTTGCTCACGATTGAATGGATTTTGAGACAAAAACATCAGACAGAAGAAATGGCATACAATGGACTCTCGCAGAACAGCTGAAAGATTTAGACTTTGCATATGACTTGGCTTTGTTATCAAACAATCACATACAGATGCAAGATAACATCTGTCACTTGATGCAAATATTGGCTAAAGTTGATTTTAAAGGACTCTATTAAGTTCAAGAACAGCATGTTGGATGAATAAAATCTTTTAATTATCTGGGTAATGTTCTAAGTACTGTTGGCAGGACATATGATGTAAAGATCGGAATTGGGAAAGCTAGAGCAGCATTTATCTCTCTTTCCAACATCTGGAAATCAAGGGAGATCACCAAGGCCACATATCTTCAACTTTAACATTTTCCTTTATGATTCCAGAACATGAAGTACCACCAAGACAACACTGATGAAAATCCAATCCTTTGCCCAGAGATGCCTCCGAAGGAGGCATAGGCAGCACGGTAGCACAGTGTTTAACACTGCTGCTTCACAACTCCAGGGACCCAGGTTTGATTCCCAGCTTGGGTCACTGTCTGTGTGGAGTTTGCACACTCTTCCTGTGTCTGCGTATGTTTCCTCCGGGTGCTCCGGTTTCCTCCCATAGTCCAAAGATGCGCAGGTTAGGTTAATTAGCCATGCTAAATTGCCCCTTAATGTCTCAGGATGCATAGGTTAGAAGGATTAGCAGGTAATATGTAGGGATATGGGAATAGAGTCTGGGTGGAATTATGGCCGGTGCAGATTCGATGGGCTGAATGGTCTTTTTCTGCACTGTAAGTTTTCTGTGCTTCTATGATCTTTAGGATACACTGACCAAATACCATCAATAATATTGAGCTATGGCAGGAGATAAAACAGTCTCCTGAATCAAAAGGTGAAAGTGGAATTGGATAGGCGGTGCTTTGAAGGAGTCACGGAACAATGTTACATGGCAAGCTCTCATACAGAACCTACAAGGAAAAAGAGGGCAAGATAGACTATGAAACACAAATGTCGAGGGCTATACATGACAACAACTGGACAGGTAAGCCTGAAACAGGATTAGATGGAAAGAATTTGTCCGTGGCCTATCCTCCATCAAGGAGTGAAAAGGCCAAGAGGATGAATATAGTCCTAACAAAACAAGAGAAGTGGATTAATACTTGAAAAGGGAAGAGAACTTGGGCTAAAGTGGATAATTCTTTCAGAGAATCACATAAGGGCTAAATGGCTTCCTTCTGTGCTGTAAGATATGATTTCAAATCCAGATTGGATGTGGGATTCAAGAACACCAGAAGTGCTCCTGATGAATAGTAAGATTGAATGGGACTTGAACTGTGTTAGGAGTGACGTAAGAGCTGGTGTGGGGGTGGGGGAGACGTGGCAGAAAACAAATTTAGTTACATTGAAATAAATGTAGATGGCACTGTGAGGGGAGAATAAGGAGAGGAAGTGACATTGAGGGGGGGAGGGGATGTGAAGGAGAATGACTGACTCAGTAGTAAACTGATGTGTACTCTGATGATGTGAGCACAGTAATAGATATTCTCAAAAGTACCAGAATATTTGATGGAATCAGAACACTTAGGCGAATGCTGCATTTTAAAAAAAAACTCCCAGAAATAGACATGGAAAATCAGGCCATGTGGCATATACATGGATGGGCCACTGAGGAGATATAAACAAAAAATCCCAGAAACACAATCAGAAACAATACGGCACTCAGTAGGAAATAGTCCTGAATATTTGCCATTATGAGAAACCTAGAGTATTTGTTAATGGTTTCAGTCTTGACATTGCAGCACACTATCAGTCACTCCCAGATCCTCCAGGACAATATTTAAGACTAATTTCCCTCAACAACAGCAGGTTTTGGTATGTAGCCGGAGGGAGCTGCCACCCTGTGTACTACTAATAGGTTGTTAACTGCAGAGGCTGTGGGCTTTGCAGAAACAATGAGTGTGTGGCAAGGTCATTGCAGAAAACACAGGGTCTGCTTACTCTTGGTGCCAATCAATAACCTATTTATTTTACACCCATTCCTATTAACAACTTGCAAGGCTTTTGAAAACTGGCCTGATACCGTTGCGGGATTTGCTCTGCGCAGGCTGTCTGAAATAAGATCTGAAGAATGTGAGATGGAGGAGCGTCAGGGGATGAAGGTCTTGTGATACTTATTCAGCCTCACCTCACTGAAACTGCACAAAATGTGTTAACCCAGCGTATTCTCACTGCAGCTTTCAAAATTAACATCAATTTCCACTGGTTTGGTCATTTCAGAAATGTTCCAATGATAAATTCACAGCCAAATTTAAGAAGAAACTGCAATCTGAAATTAATTGTAAAATTGCAATGAACCAGTATGGCTCCAATGAGTAACGTGACATTGTGGTTGGAATCTACTGTCCGATCACGCTAGCGGGATTTTCAGCTCCTGCTGCAGTGAACGGGGATTTGGCTGAGTGACAAATTCTCCTTTCTCATTTCCAGCATTGGGATATAAATGGCCAGATCCTGGTCCAATTTTTTCACATGCTGGAGTTACAATTGCTGTGGCAGTACAGATTACCTTTATTATACATGCTTCGGAATCAAAGCAAAACTTTAGAAATTTGTGAGTAAAATTTTGTAGTTTTAGTAGGTAGATGTACAGGAAATGTCTGTGATGACTTTCTCTCTTTGATTTTCCTAGTGCACTTGCAAAAAAAAACAACAGACGTTCCTGTGTTGCCGTCAGAAATATTGTATCATTTGGCTTTGACACTGGTCAATCTGGTTTCTCAGTCTGGCAAATCTGGCAGCTGAAGGGAGGTAACGGCTGGTGCATGGAAAATCTATCTCTACATTACTTTTTGTGAGTCAGGAATAGGAGTGTATCTCTACTATTGTTATTTGCTCTGCCTTCATGTGACTCCAGATCCACAGCAAAATGATTCAGTCGTAACCACCATCCTAACAGGTCACTTTTTTGTATTGAACTAAGATTGGAAAAAATCACCACTTGGTATTGACCTGGCAAAAGCAAATCCAATCCTACTGGTTCTGCAAAATCCTCTTCACTACCACATGGGGACTTGTGCCCTGGTGGCAAGGTAGCAAAGTGATTTGCACTGCTACTTCACAACACCAGGGTCTGGCTTCGATTCCCAGCTTGGGTCACTTCTGTATATGGAGTCTGCATGTTCTCCCTGTGTTTGCGTGGATTTCCTCGGGTGTTCCAGTTTCCTCCCACATTCTGAAAAACCTGCTGGTTAGGTGCATTGACTCAAACAGGTGCAGGACTGTGGTGACTAGGGGAATTTCACAGTAACTTCATTGCAGTGTTAGTATAAGCTTACTTGTGACTAATAAATACACCTTACATAACTAGGAAAAGTGCCTCACCAACAAGCATCATCAGCCATCGGCATGCTCATTATATTATACTGCTCAACCATTGTACCAAACTCTGATCACCAGCACTAACTCACTCCCTCTTTAACGCTTACTTGATATTAGGGACCTTATATAACCTGAGCATATTGTATTACCAAGCCTATTTAATGTCCTTGGTGATCCTATCTGTCTGTTACAGGAACCGGAAAATCTACCCCATCGTCTTTTGTGTCATTATACTCTCTTTGTTGGAAGCCTGGATAAATGTATTATAATGACTTTTACTCCACACTTCAATTAAAAATAGGCAATGCTGTGCATAATATTGCCATCTGGTTACTAAAACTTGTTTTTTTTTGCGCTGTAGTCAATGGCAATCTTCCAATTTCTCAGATTCAGTAGTTTTTATCTGCTTTAATAGCAACCCTCTGTGTATGGTATATGGATTGTCAAAATTTTGATGTACCTTTATGAGCTGTCATTATACAGTAATTCAGTGAAGTTGTAAACTCTCTCTTTGTGTCTGGTTTGGTATGTCTTTTTAATTGTCAGAATACAAAATACAAATGTTAACTTAATTATAAGGACTTAGGTAAAAACTTTGCTCAATGGATTTAATAATTTGGGAGCTTGTTGCAGTTTACAATTTGCCTGGATTTACCCGACAGTCATCAGTCAGATAATTATCAGATCATGAGCGTGATTCAAATTTAAATTGTAGTTTTGTAGTTTGTGAAGTTCTGAGGATTATCCTTTATTTGTTCACAATACTATGTATTTTGCTACTTTTTGTTGCTTGATGGATGATTTGATTGGAAAAAGCCAACAATGCAAAGGTGTTGTCGTGAAACAGTGTGCAGCTTGACTTGTTGGGAAAAATAGCTGTAATTGGTTTAAAACACAAGCTGAGAATGACATGGAGAAATTTTCCTCTACAGTAGGGGCAGGCAGTAGATGTGTGACCAGTGCTGTATCCATATTGGAAATCCTTGTAGACTGGACAAAGCTTTCAGAAGTACTCGCTGTATATCATAAAAGTTTCAGCCAATAGGTACTGGAAACGCAAATGATGTACAGTCAGATCAAATTAAACCTCATCAGTATATCCCAAAGAGAAAGAAGGAATCTCAGAAGGAGATGAAGCACAGTGGTTAACCAAGGTAGTTAAGGATAGTATTAAACTGAAAGCAAAATCATACAATGTGCCAAAGATTAGTGGTAAGCCAGGGGATTGGGAAAGTTTTAAAACCAGCAAAAGAAGATCAAAAAAATTGAGAGAGAAAATAAGCTAAGGATTCACCCCCTTTGTGCCCAAAAAAGAGCCCTCCATCTTTTTGTATCAGGGTGTTGAAACAGTCACATGATTTTTAATAGGTTTTGATTTGGATCACGTGGGCTTATTTCTGGGTAGGGTTAATATGATCACTATTACCGATCCAGGACATTCTATTTCACTTTAAATTAACATGGACGTGTTAAAACAGAGCCATATTGCATCTTCCTGTATTTATAACAATACTATGCCCACTCTTAGTCAATATGCTATGAAACACATTCAAATTATTTCTGCAATTGTGAAATGGATTCTGGTCTGGCATACCCATATACTTTCACATTTGGGATATTCTGTTTCTTCTTTGGTCACTATCCTGCTCCACTCAGCTTAACTTGTTCTTATTTTGAACATACTTTTTGACTTCTTCCACTTTCTCCAAATGAGAAGTATCTCTATAGGAACCTACATAGGCCCTAGTCATACAAGCCTTTTCGCGGGATACATGGAACATTTGGCTTTCTAATCATGCTCATGTCCCCTCACTCACCTCTTTTTGCCAGTACATCGATGACTGGATTAGAGCTTTTTCCTGCTCTTGCCCCACATTGGAAAGTGTGATTTAGATCTCCATCCTTGCCTCCCCTTGTCTGTTCCCATTTCTGGAGCAGCAAATGCCTGTACAATGACACAGATTCTGACAGCTACCCAGATTACACTTCCTGTCATTCCATTTCCTGTAAGGATTCTATTCCATTCTCCTAGATTCCATTGCATCTGTTTTGAAAATGCCGCCATCCACATCCAATGCTGCAGATGTATCCTTCTTCTTCTCAACTGAGGATTCATCGCCAGCACGATCAAGTGCCTTTCATTATGTTCCTCCCATTTCCTGTATTTCTGCCTTCATCCCTCCCAGTGCTTTCTGTAACCATCTTGTTCTCACCTTGCAATCCCCTAAACTCATTCTCTATCATTTCCAGTGTGGTGCAATCACACAACACATCCTCCATTTCCCTCCTATTCCAGCACCCTAGCCCACTCTTCAATTGCCCCTAGCATTCTGCCATCTGGTTAAAATAACCTGTTTGCTGTGCTCAATTAATGCTAGGGCATTGGAGAAAGTTATAGAACAAAGAGATCTATGAATATAGTTTCATGGCTTCTTGAAAGTGGAGTCACAGATGGACAGAGTGGTGAAGAAGGCGTTCAACATGCTTGGTTTCATTGGTCAGAACATTAAATATAGGAGTTGGGATGTCTTGTTGAAGTTGTACAAAACATTAGTAAGGCCATACTTGGAATACTGTATACAGTTCTGGTCATCCTAATATGGACAGGATGTTACAAAACTAGAGGTGATCTTACAGAGTGATCTTATTATGGATGATCTTACAGTGTCTATGAAATAATGAGGGGCATAGATAAGATAGATAGTCAACAACTATTCCGAAAATGTAGGGGAGTCTAAAACTATATGGTATTGGTTTAAGGTGAGAGGGAAGAGATACAAAAGGGGCAATATTTTCACTCAGAGGGTGGTAAGCATCTGGAAAGAGCTGCCAGAGGCAGTAGTAGAGATGTGTACAATTTTGTCTTTTATAAAGCATTTAGATAATTACATGGGCAAGATGGGTATAGAGGGTTATGGGCCAAATGTGGGCAATTGGGACTAGCTTAATGGTTAAAAACTGGGCAGCATGGACAAGTTGGGCCAAAATGCCTGTTCAAGGATGTAAATTATCATGTGACTGTGCAAAATCCTACCCTTTCAACTTTTCCACTTCACCAACTAGGATCCCAAGTATCCTTTCCAAGTGAGATAGGTATACACTGCTACTCTTTCAGTTGAATATTGGAGTGGTGCACTGATGCCAAAGGACTGGAAAATCACTAAATGTCACATGGCTTGTTCAAAAAAAATGTAAATGAAAACTCAGCAACTACAGAATGGTCAGTTTAAACTCAATGGTGGGTTAACTTTTAGAAGGGGCAGCTAGAGTTCACAGGATACACTGGTTCCCACCCTCTTCAACTAAAAAGTCTTGTGGAACACTCCCACCCACTCTGATCCCAGAACACTGTCCTTCCTACATGGGTAAAATAGTGGAGGAAGGATATGGACCTTTTGTGACTCTGAATTAGCCACCTAATGGTCTCAATAGATCTAATGGCGGATGGATGGAATAGTGGACTAGCAAATGCCTGAACTCCCCTCTCTGTAAATATAATACATGTTGGGATAGGTGACAGTGAGGTTAACCACTGGATTTTCAAAGTCACAAGGGCAGACCATAAAATCCAGCCAAATGGTTCAAGACAAAATTTATAGTCACTTGAGCAAAACGTGTGTTAGTTAAAGACAATATGTATTCATTTGTCGAGAGCAAATCATGTTGAACTAACTTGCTTGAGTTTTATGATGAGATATGAGAGGGTTAATGAGGGTGATATGGTTAATTTGGTATGTAATGTGTTGAGGTGGTATACATGGACTTTTTTTGATAAAGTGCCATACAACAGACTTGTGTACAAAGTTAGTCTTCACAGAACAGAAGAGGCAGCAGAAACCTGGGAAGGAAATTGGCTGACAGGAAACAGTAGTAGTGAATGGTTGTTTTTCAAAGTGGAGGAAGGCTTATAGTGGAGTTGTCCAGAAGTTGGTCTTCGGGTCTCTGCTGTTTCTGGTATAAATAACGATCATGATCTTGGAGTAGAGAGCACAATTTCAGTAGTTGGGATGACACAACAATTATGTGTATTTTGAACATTCCCTGAAAAGGAAACATGTTCAGGGCTATGAGTGTCATTAGTGACTGGTTGTTGTAGAAAGCCTGTAAACATAGAATCCATACAGTGCTGAAAGAGGTCACTTGGTTCATTGAGTCTGTACCGACTCTCTGACAGCGCATCTCATGCAGTTCCATCTCCTCCCTCCCCATAACCCACTGATCCCTTTAACCTACACCTCTTTGGACACTAAGGGGCAATTTAGCATAGCTAATCCCCCTGACTTGCATATCTTTAGAGTGTGGGAGGAACCTGGAGGGAAACTATGCAGACACTGGGAGAACATGCAAACTCCACAGAGACAATGAGCCAAGGCTGGAATCACACCCAGATAACAGATGCTATGTACCATTATACCCACATGATGGGCTGAGTGGTCTCCTATGCAGCAACCATTTTGTCATTCAATATGTTCAATTTTTCTGGAGAAATCTAGCATAGGTCGGATGATTATTTTGCTGAACACTTCTGCGAAACAAAGCTTCTGCTTTCTTGCTATTTTAATTCTCCATCTTCCTCTTGCTCTGACCTTCCTGTCCTTTGCTGTTCTAATGACGCTCCACAGAACCTTAAAGGTGACTTTCGATTTAAGCATTTTACATTTCAGCTTTAACAATTTCAGATCACAACTGCTGCTCACATCTTTTTGTGAAACAGCGATTGCCGGTAATGATTCTAATGTTTGTTTAATCACTCCTGTCCATGCTGTCATCCTGTCAATCACAGATTGAACCCCTTCCCCCATCTTTATTTTTGTTTTCTTGTTTCCCCGCTCTTTCCGTTCCTCTGGACTTGTGTAAAGCCTCCACATATTTTCCACGTCTGCTGTAATGTTTGCCCTGTTTCATTCTCGCACTCCCCACAGATTGTGTCTGGCCTTGCCAAGTATTCCCAACATTTTCTATTTATTTTGTGTAGAGGAGGATAGTCTTCAGTCACAGCAACTGAGTTGGATGATCAACCCATGATCATAGTGGATAGCAGACTAGATAGCCTACTCCTGTTTCTATGTTACAGGACAGGTATGTGAGCAGTAATATTTTGGACATATTTGAGGACATGGTCAATTAGATTAGCTTGGATACATTTGAAATTGGAAAGGATGTTGGATCAGAAATGCAGCTCTTGTGTTAAACAGAATACCAAATATTCCCATGTCTGGTTCAGCGGGACCATGCAGCAAAGATGGAAAACTGAGCCAGTGGGCAAAGCTGGAGTGGGATTTTGTCTATCCAATATTGAGCAATATTGTGACACTGTGATGTGTTGATTGTCCGAGATACTCTGATAACACTGAGGTGATCCCAGTTGGAGGAATGGGTGTGGGGAAATGGGATGGAATGGCAGGGATGCTCTAAATAAATAATGGCAGGTTAGTGATGGAGCAAGCAATGAAAACTGTCCACCTACCTATGAATGATGCCACCAACAATAAGCAGGAAATAATGAAGGATAAATCCTGGGAGTGAATGGGAAAGGGCTTAGTCTATGTTGAGCCACTGGAATTCTGTACAATGGGAATTAATTGGAGGGGTATACTCCATTAGAATTCTAGATTCTAAATAATGAAAGGGAAAGGGTTTATTTAATTTGAATTTGGTACTTGCATGTCTTGTACAGTCTCTGAAATAGATTATATCCAGAATTCTCTGACCTCGTCCGGCACTAGGATTCTCCAATCCCGCTGCAGTGAATGGAGATTGTGTTGAGCGCCGAGTTCTCTGTTCTCGCTGATAGTGACAACAGGACACGAAAAGCCAGAGAATTCCAGCCTATATTAGGTTACAATTCTCCAACATTTAATTCCCATTATATTTATCAAAATAATTGCCCATTGTAGAACCTAACATTCATATGTTGAATCCATTTTTAACAGGGCACCCGATCATTAAAACTGATGGAAATTAAATTCAGGTGGAGTGTACAATGGCTGGCCAATCCACCATGTCATTTCCCTGTTTCAAGTCTACAAAAGTACTTTATCCCTGCTTTTTTGCTCTTTCCTTCATTTATTGGTGCTGTGAACTTCAACGAGGCTGGTGACAAACAAGGTTAAAAAAGAAACATATTTCAAGGATATCATCCAAGCTGCCAAAATTGAGCTGAAATATCAATTTGATCTGAGACAAGGGTTTTGTGTCCTTTTGGCTGAACAAGGGAATGAATAAAATATTCTGTTCAGGAGACAGGGAAAGCTGTCATGTGTTTGATATTTTCCATTATTTTACATCGGCTTGTGGATGCCTTCTTGACATGCACAGTTTCTACCTTCCTTCTTACCCCATTCGCCAGTTTGTGACTCTCACATATCCCCCATTATTTCTTAAACTGTTAGGAAGCATATGGGTATTTGGCCATTTATCTGGACATAGGGTGGCACGGTGGCACAATGGTTAGCACTGCTGCCTCATAGCGCCAGGGACCCGGCTTTGATTCCTGACTTGTGTGAAATTTGCACATTCTCCCCATGTCTGTGTGGGTTCTTGTCGCAGTTCCAAAGATGTGCGAGTTAGGTGGATTGGCAATGCAAAATTGCACCTTAGTGTCAGGGAGGTTAGCTAGAGTAAATTCCTGAGGATAGGGCCTGGTTGGATTGTGCTCGGTACACTGTAGGGATTGTATGATTCTATGCTATTGGCTTAAACTAATTAAAATAGGGAGGCAGATCTTAAGGACAAGCTAACTGTAGATGCTTGGTGCACTTTCTTCCCAGCAGGGCCAGCATGGGGTGGGGGGGGGGGGGGGGGGGGGGGGGCATTACCTCTTCTGGGGAATGGTGCATTGAAGGAAGAGTCCAAAGAGGGACCAAATAATGACAAATTTGAAGGATCCAAAGTTTAAACGGAAGAATTTCAAACAGGTTTGCTAGGTCAGGTAAGTTTAATGCAACTTCCTGTGAGGTGCAATGCTTGAATCACTATGGATAACACAAAGTGATAACGGTATTGTATAATATCATGTGATTCCATCAAAGGACATTAAGCACAACGTACAATTTTAATGGTTTGAATTGAAACTGCAGTGAGATGCATCCCATCTTTCTACCCAATACTATCACTCATCAGTGTCAAATTATTGCTGAAAACATTTTTAAGGGTAGAAGTTAACTTTCAGGCACCTAAGCTGGAAGGGCAAACAAGCTGGCTTGCTCCTTTACTATGCCATTAGAGAACTATTGTTCCTGCAAGGGCCAGCTAGGACCTCGCTGGCTCAGGGCCGGTGCCACAATGGGTGAGCTTGAGGCCTAACCTGTATGCAGCCAGTTAAGTCCAAATGAGGGTTATGGAAGTTTCAAGAGGGCTGCACCCCTGGGAAGGGGTCACAATCTGAGGGTACCGGGTAGACCATTTAGGATGGAGATGAGAAGACATTTCTTCACCCAAAGAGTGGTGAGCCTGTGGAATTCATTAGCACAGGAAGTAGCTGATGCCAAGACATTGAATGTATTCAAGAAGCAGCTAGATATAGCATTTGGGGCAAACAAGATCAAAGATTATGAGGAAAAAGCAGTATTAGCTATTGAATTGGATGATCAGCCATGATGATGATGAACGGTGGAGCAGGCTTGAAAGGCCAAGTGGCCTCCTTCTGTTCTTATCTTCTATGTTTCTACATTCATATCACCAGGCTTTATTGACAGTGTACAGTCTACCTATCAATCTCTTAAATTGCATTGGAATCATATATACATCATCGGACCATGATTTCAAAATATCAAGAAAGCTACTGCCAATCTAGGCTGTTACCCAGCCAAAGAAAATCACAGTAGAGCGGGAATGGGGTGGTAAGTTTATTTTAATTCCATTACCATCCTGTTTCTATTAGACAGAGGGAGTTAAAACCTCCCCTCCAATTCTTATGAAGCCCACATACAGCCATATGTTCGAAGAATATAAATTGGCCTATAATTAGATGAATAATGATTATTATTGCAACTCCTCAGCATTAGTGGAGCCAAACAAAGTCACGCACATCCCCAGGTAAACATTTGCAGTGGCACATTCACAGACTAATTCACACAGTTTCCTAAATTGAAAAAGCTCTGCACAGTGCTTGAAAAATAGTCAGCGAAATAAAGTCACATTGGGAAAGCTTGTGAGCACCAGATACAGAATAATTTTCATGGTTAAACTTACTGAATCGAACAACATGCAGTTTATGGGAACATTAAGATTGGGGTTGAGTTGTGTCACTGTCAATGTTGTGGAGGGTTGTAAGAGTTTCAAGATTTTAGGACTGTTGTAGAACATATTTGCCCAGCAGCACAGTTTTTGTAAGAGGATTTTATGCTCTATGATCAAGAAGCTGTGCTCTTTTTGATTCATGTTTGATGGACAGCAAGGTGGCTCAGTGGTTAGCACTGCTGTTTCACAGCACCAGGGACCTATGTTCAATTCCAGATTGGGTGATTGTCTGCGTGGAGCTCGCATGTTCTCCATGTGTCTATGTGGTTTTCCTCTGGGTGCTCCAGTTTCCTCCCACAGTCCAAAGATGTGCAGGTGAGGTCGTTTGGCCATGGGAAATTGCTGCTTAGTGTCCAAAGATGTGTAGATTAGGGTGACTACTCATAGTAAATGTGTGGACTTATGGGGAAAGGGAGTGGTAGTAGTCTTGATAAGATGCTCTTTTGGAGAGTTGGTGCAATAATACATTCACCTAAGGACTAGAATTGCCAAAAACTCAGGGCATAGATGAGCGAAGGCAATTGAGAGATTGGCAGGGGGGGGGCACCTTTCAGTGGGCACTCCCTTCCTGATGCTGGATTCTTTGCTCAGGCACAGAATTGAACAAGGGATATGCTCTGAAAGTCTGCAAGCAAACATATCAGTGTTTTGTTTTGAGTTTTCTGTAGGATGCATTATTGTCCACTGCTCATGGCAAAACAAGATCATTAAGTAGGCATTAATTGTCCAAGTAAGTGCCTCAACTAATGATGGACAGCAAGGCTGTGCATGAACATTTCCACTATAGACTGAATCAAGATAGAGTTTGGAATGCAGTATGGTCTCCACCCACATCACTCCTGCCTGATTAAAAAGCATAAGACCATAAGATATAGGAAAGAATTAGGTCACTCTACCCATCAAGTCTGCTCTACAATTTTATCATGGCTAACATGTTTCTCTAACACATTCTGCAGTCCTTTCCCCATAACCTGGAAGGCCCTCCCTTCCCTCCACCCCCAAACCTGCCATGGAGAAATCATTAATTCCACTCAACATGTTACTTTATTGCACTTCTGTTTGACAAAATCCTTTTTTCAAAAACAAAATCATTGGCCAGAATTTTACCATTCTGCCTATCACAGGAACTGGAGCAGCTGAGGGGTGAACCATAGGAAGACCATCATTTCCAGTAGAATGCTACGGTTTTGTGATAAATGAGGCCATAAAATCCCACCCAAAATTTTTTCTTCAGAAAATTGAGCTGAGGTCTCCACCCTCAAATTCTTCCTGAATCCTGAGTACAAAAGTCTTACAAATTCCACATGCAGATGATCAATCCTAGTTTTTGTGATGTCTAATTTACAACATGAAGTAATCTGTAAGTAGGATGGCACAATAGTTAGCTGCCTCACAGTGCCAGGGAACCAGGTTCAATTCCAGCCCCAGGTCACTGTCCGTGTAGAGTTTGCACATCCTCCCCATGTATGAGAAGGTTTCCACCGGTTACTCCGGGTTACTCCGGTTTCCTCCCATCGTCCAAAGATGTGCAGGATAGGTTGATTGGCCATGTTAAATTGATCCTAGGGGTATTAGTAGGGTAAAATGTGTGGGGTTACAGGAATAGGGTCTGGGGTGGGATTGTTGTTGGTGCAGAGTTGAACAGCTCAATGGTCTCCTTCTGCACTGCAGGGATTTTATGAATCATGATTCTATGATTTTAAATTAAATTATCATTGAATCAGATGGTTACGTGTAATATTTTCAAACATACTTAAGTGCAGGTGGGAGAACCAGCACGAGACAATGCTTAATTCAGAAACACGTATGGAGTAGCTCTTACCCCTCATGTTTGATTGCTCCAGAGAACAGAAAGTGAGTAGATATAGATTTCAGATCATAAGGAGCATGGATTGTTTATAGATCTGTCAACAGCTCATTGAACAACAACAATGTGCTAAGGAACCTGAAACATAATATTCAGATGTTCTATAATTTGCACTTTATGTTAAGTGACTGGGTTAGTGATTGTCACGCCAGTTCACACCAAATAGAAACAAACCCCAAAGCATCAGAAGGTACAGTGGGTTATCAAAATCTTTTGACAGGTACAAAAAATTAATTAAAGAGGCTAATAAAACATTAGCCTTCATCTCGAGAGTGGCGAAATGTAAAGGGCTGGAAGTCATGCAACAAGTTGTACAAAGCTTTGAATATACAACATCTGAGGAACTATGTGCAGCTCTGGGCACCACTATACTCAGGAAAGATACACTGGCATTGGAAAGGAGGCCACCAAATTTTCCAGAATGATTATCTTTCTTTAGCATAGAAGCTAACTTACTTTAATCTTCGAAAATAATTAAAAGAGATTAAGGTTAGAAATGTTTTATTTGAAAGGGAGAGCCCAAAACAAGGGGTCATGAGCTTCAGATTAAAGTTTATTTATTTGTGTCACAAATAGGCTTACATTAACACTTCAATGAAGTTACTCCAAAATCTCCAAGTCACCACTCTTCAGCACCTGTTTGGGTACACTGAGAGAGAATTTAGCCAATAAACCTAGCCAGCATGTCTTTTGGACTGTGTGAGGAAATCAGAGCACCTGGACGAAACCCATGCGCACATAGGGAGAATGTGCAGACTCTGTACCAACAGTGACTCAAGACAGGGATCGAACACAGGTCCCTGACACTGTGAGACAGCAGTGCTAACTACTGTGTCACCCAAAGCTAAGCTCATCAGGGATGATATTCGGAAACATTTTTCCATACAAAGATCATGGAAATCCAGAACATTACATTGGAAAATCATGTTCTACTTAAGTCAATTTTAAAGATGTCAAGATTGACACTGAACGATTCTTTTGGCAGGATATGGAAAACAGATATAAAGAGTTGAGGTATATATCAGTTATGTTCCAATTAAACAACTCAAAAGGATGAATGGCTTACTCCTTTTCCCATATTAATGCTGTACATACCTTGTAACATATGCCTGTCTTTGCTCTTGATATTACAATTGGTTTGTAAATAATAGTAATAATTAGTTATAGTTTTAAAGTAAAGTGGCGATGGGATGGGAACCGTTGCAGGGAGTCAGGGGGAAGTAAAGTGGGGACAGTAAAAATAGGCAGTCAGATGAAAAGTGGAAGGCAGATAAAGACAAAAATTAAAAAGGGCCACAGTATAGAGTACAAAGACTGTGCAGCACTCAGCAAATGGTTCCAATAAGGCTAAGAGAAATAAACATAGGGAGGGTGTATAAAACATGACAGGACAGATGGTCTGAGGTGTGTTTGGTTTAACACGAGGAATATGACAGGTGAGGCAGATGAATTTAAAGCTTGGATTACCACATGGAATTATGATGTTATGGCAATTATGGAGACTTGGATAAAAGAAGAACAGGACTGGCAGCTTAGCATTCCAGGAATTTGATGCTTCAGGCGCAAAAGAGATGGGGGTGTTGCTTTATTGATTAGGGAGAATGTCACAGCTATACAGAGGGAGGATCCTGGTGGGATCATACAGTGAGGCCGTATGGGTAGAAGTCAGAAACAGAAGCAGTGCAATAACACTGTTGGGGTTGTACTAAAGACCTCCCACTCTAATTCAAGGACAGTACAGGGAATTTGTGTGTGGTGTCAGATAAGGTGGGTGAGATCCTTAATGAGTACTTTGCATTAGCATTCACGAAGGAGAAGGATGTGATGGATGGTGAGTATAGAAAGGAGGATGTTCACATTCTAGGACATGTTGAGATAAAAAGAGAGGAGGTATTGGAGGTTTCCAAAAACATTAAGGTGGGCAGGTCCCTAAGGCCAGAGCGGGTTTATCCCAGAATACTGAGAGTGTCTGGAACACACAGCCAGAGGAGGTGGTGGAAGCAGATTTCAAGCTATGTTCAAGAGGCATCTAAATAGATACATGAATGGGAAAGCAATAGAGGGATATGGATTACATAGAGGCAAGAAAATTTTAGATTAGAGAGGCATCTGTGCCAGCATAGACTTAGTGAGCTGAAGGGCCTTTTTGTGTACTAAAGTAAAGTTTATTTATTAGTTACAAGTAAAGTTTACATTAACACTGTAATGAAGTTACTGTGAAATTCCCCAAGTCTCAACACTCCAGCGCCTGTTCAGATCAATGCACCTAACCAGCAAGCCCTTCAGACTGTGGGAGCACTTGGAGGAAACCCACACAGTCATGGGACACTTGACCCAAGCTGGGAATCAAACCTGGATTCCTGGCACTGTGAGGTGCTATAGTGCCACCCCTGTATTGTGTCACCCTTTGTGTTCAGTGAATGGACCTTCAGTCCCTAGTGACCTTGGTACCAGCAAAGGCTCATGCTGCCAGTTAAATGCCTGATTTCCATTTAATGCAGTTGGCCTTCTTGAAAAGATAAAACGTGATGTTCTCATTGTCTCTCTCTGGTCAACAAATGAAACCTCTTGTCACCTACATTAAAATCTCCCCAGACTAACCTTGCGATAGACTGTAACCACACAAACCAGTTTGGCAATTTCCAGCAAACATATTTGAATCTGATGTTATATTTTGACCAATTTACAAAGTTAACATAGAACTTGGTGTATAAACTGAACATATTAATTGAAATAACTGATTAAATTTGGTTGCTATGTTATGCTAACTGAATTAATCAATTAAAATAGGACTCAAAAACTTATTTGCATGAAACAGAAAGAGTCCATTTTGTCCTTAAAATTTATTTGGAAGAATATCTATACAAAATTGCAACCAGTTTTTGTTTCAGGTTTGGAACGAGCCAAGTATGCCATGAGTTCTCCACTCTCCTTCAGCCTGCCAAACACTCAAGCAAACAGACCAATTATGGTCTACATATTACATTAGCAGCTTCTCCCCAGGGTCTCTACCACCTGCTGCACTTTATTTTCACTCATTGAATAGCAATTCTCTCTTTAAATGTAAGGGCATTGGAAGAGAAACAACGATTTGGCCCAAGAAATTAATTTCAGTGAAACATTCTTCTCCCCTTCATACCATGTATAACGTGATTTGTATTTTGCTATGAGAACTTGTTAGACCTTATGATGTTCTTGGGTGTCAGTGATTTTTTAAATGATTTTATACCCAAGTGCAAATTTCCATTAAATGCATATTATCTCTGTGCTATGGTAATATTCTGGTCTAACCTTCATGCTATATAGATTGGAGAAGTTAGGACTATTTTCCTTGAAGGCTGAGAGGAGATTTGATGCAGGTATTCAAAACCATGATGGCCCTGCACAGGGTGGATAGAGAGAAACAATTCCTGCTTGTGAGAGGACTGAGAAGAGGGCACAGATTTAAATCCATTGATAAAAAAAACAAAAGTGAGATGAGGAAAATCGTTTTTACGCAGTGAAAGATGAAGGTCTGGAATGTATTGTCTGTGATTGTGATGGAGGCAGTATCACATTCAGAAGGGAATCAGACTGTGATCTAAAAGGGAACAATGTGCAGGGTTACTTGAGAGAATGAACTAAGTGAATTATTTATTCAGTGAGTTATTGCCAAATGGCCTACTGCAGCATTGTAACATTTCTGTGCTTCTATTCAATAAATTTCTATCCAATGGGCAGCATGGTGGCACAGTGATTAGCACTGCTGCCCCACAGCGCTGGGCATTGGGGTTTGATTCTAGCCTTAGGTGACTGTCTTTGTGGAGTTTGTACATTCTCCCCAGATCTGTATGGATTTCCTTCGGGTGCTATGGTTTCCTCCCACACTCCAAAGAAGTGCAGGTTAGATGGATTAGCCATGGTAAATTGCCCCTTCGTGTCCCAAGATGTGTAGATTAGATAGAATAGTCATGGAAATATGTGGACTTATGGGGATGGAGCAGGAAAGAGGGTTTGCATGGGATACTCCGTCAAAGAGTTGGTACAGATTCAATGAGTCAAATAGCCTCCTTCTACACTATAGAGATTATATGATTCCCTGCAGCCTTCCAGTCACTTCCGTATTTGTTTTAGATTCTTTTCATCTTGGAAATTGTGTTCACCTTCTAAGTGTGGTACTCCAAACAAAAAAAAACTCATTCTTGACTTAATTGTGGCACTTCTTGGCTCAACATATATTTTGTAACAATGTCCCATTACTTTGCACATGAGAGTTTGTACTGTTTCATTCTGGATCACGCTATTAACTTCCAAAATACATTTGTATTTCGCTAACTATTGGAGGAGAAATTGGCGAATGTCCGAGTATAAGCACAGGGATCACGGTAGGTGATTAATTGAGTTGAAACAGGTTCAATAGAACAAATTTGTGTTGTTTTATTTTGCATGTGTTTGCTACTAGAGCTGTTCGTTAGCTATACATAGGGTGGTATGTTGGCTCAGTGGTTAGCACTGCTGCCTCACAGTGCCAAGGACCCGGGTTTGATTCCAGACTTGGGTTATTGTCTGTGTGGAGTTTGCACATTCTCCCTGTGTCTGTGCAGGTTTCCCCTGCGTTCCTTCCACAGTCCAAAGGTGTATGGGTGGGGTGAATTGACTGCGCTAAATTGCCCCTTAGTGTCAGAGAGATTAGTGGGGAAAATACATGTGGCTTTGAGGATAAGGCCTGGGTGGGATTGTGGTCAATGTGGACTCGATGGGCTGAAGGGCCTCCTCTGCACTGTAGGGAACCTGTGATTTTTTGAAATATCAGCAGGGAGTCTGATATTGTGTGAGTTAATAGCAGTCACCTCATATTCTGATGCTTGGCGCAGCGGTTGAACTGGCAAGACAGCGAAAAGTAATGCTTTCCCATCGTGCACTGGAAGAGCTGGTATAAGGGAGTAAGATTCACAGAGGGGCAGATGTTCAGTCAGAACAATTAATGTTAGGAATCAATGTTAAGCGTACTGCTATACGGTAAGGCTTCAGTGCAGGAAAATGTTCAACAATCTCACATAAGTTATCAACGTCAGTAAACTGAAATTCAAAAGGCATATTCTATCAACTATGTCGCTAACTTTCTCCACTCCTTGTATCCACACTAAATTGACAATGTCCAAATCACCCATCCATCCAACAATCTCTATGAATCATTTAACCCTTCAATTTATATGCTTTACTTCACCCTTATATTCTTAATGCTGTTACATGTATCATGTCTACAATTCAGAATTCACACAAACTGACAGCTATTTAACCATGACAGCCCACCTCATCCAAGAATACTGCTGGACACTCACTGACACATGATCTTGCAGGAGAAGGAGATACATATCAGCAGGAAGAGGCAAAGATCTGAAGAAAGACATGATGGAATGTGGTCACTGAAGCAATGGATGAAGAGGGTATCTGGATAATTTACCCTCCTTTCCTCACCTTTCAATCTCTTCTGATTTGGAAACAGCAGGCAGTATAAGCACTCACTTCTTACTTTCTCCACTCCTCTCATTACAACCTAATCCTCGCCCCTTTTTCATTTCCAATACCAAAGCTCTGAATCCTCCCGAATCAGTAGAGGAAGGAAAAGAAGACAGTGAAGATGAAGAGACACTGTCACTCCATGTTACAATTCCAGACAGCAGCACAGATACTGAGAGAGGAAGGAGCTGAATGTGGTGAGCCGCTAGGTATAAGCCCGCAGGCTCTCGGGTGGGAGCAATGAACTAGTGCCAGATGAAGATTAAAACAGAAAACAGATAGTGCTGGAATTGCTCAACAGGAGAGATAGAACCTGTGGAGAGAATCTCTATTTTAAGCATGCACACATATCTCGGATGCCATTTTTGTAAATTGGGAGACTGTGTAGTGCCTAAAAGAATGAGCAGAGTAAGGCCCAATTTCCACCCAGCTCTCTATATATTTTCTATATAATTACGTTACATGGAAATTACTGCATGGATTTGGCTGTTTGGTTCAATTGGTCTGCACTGGTGTTTATATTCCAGATTAGCAATTGTACTGTTCCCTTTACTTCAAACTACCTATCTTATCTGTTGTGAAATGTCAGCATGGTTACATATAGACAAACTCTATTTTCTCTAATGGGGAAATCAAGAACAAGGAGAATAAAATTAAAATTCAGCTTTGAATGTCTTTTTTATCCCTCAGCTGAGAATTCAATCAGGTCAATGTTAGGGGAAGCCTCACATGGCCATAGGAAGGTGGAGGGAGTCTACTTTTTCACTGATCCGGACCAGCCTTAAAAAAGGCACGCCGATCTCAGTGGACCCAGTCTTGCCGACTTTACCAGAACCAGCAGAGTGACAATACAAACCATGTCGGGCCCGATTCTTCTTTTGATAGAGTTTCAGAAGATCTGGTTTGAAAACCTGGCTGTATTTCTGGGGAGAAACACATTGGTTTTCAGTCAGAACCTGACACTTTGCCACCTTTTGTTTTGGAAAATTAAGTTTTAAATTTGAAGTTAATGTATTAGTGTCACTGGGAGGCTTACACCGCAATAAAGTTACTGTGAAAATTCCCCAGTTGCCATGGTCCGGAGCCAGTTCAGTGTCACTGAGGGACAATTCAGCATGGCCAATGCACTTAACCAGCAAGTCTTTTGGACTGTAGGAGGAAACTGAAGCATTCAGAGAAAACTCACGCTGATATGGGTAAAATGTGCAGATTCTGCAGAGAGTGGCACAAGCCAGGAATAGAACCTCCCACTATGAGGCAGCAATGCTTACTACTGTGTCACCATGCCATCGTGTGCCACCGTGCCACCTCAAAACCTACCCCAAATCTATTTGCCCTTACATATTACCGAGTCTCCTCAATTCAAAGTCTATCTGTTCAAGCAAAATATACTTACGACCTCATATCTTGACTCAATAAAGTATCAATATCCCTTAAAAATTCCTTTGTCCCTTAGAATTACTGGCTCCTTCTATTTTAATATTTTCTACAGATTTAGATGCCATTGCCTCCAGCATTCTGGAGCTGCACAATGACATTTGGGAGATTTATATCTCTTTAAGTGGTTCATTAGCTGCTCGAGAAGTGTTAAAGGATCATTAATGCAGGTGTGTTGAGATATGCCCAATATGGCTGATGAATGCATTTTTGCTGGAAAAGCAGCTTCAAAAGTCACGTGTTCCTGTTCATGATTCACAATCAGTGAGGAAATTGAGGATCTGCTGAATTTCTCGTTGAAAGAGGTTCAGACCCAGATATCACCTCTCATCTATTGTCCCCATACATTGACTCCCCAACATCACTGCACTGAATTAAAACCTTTCATTAAAACCTTTTACCAAAGGCTCCAACCCTCCATGTTCTCCATCTTACATGTCAGAATGTACCACCGTTTTCAGGTTGTGACCTCCTGCACAACATTAAACCTCTTTTGTTTTGTTGCCTTCAAAGTGTTTTTTTATTTCTATTCCAGTATCCTTCTCTAAGTGCCTTAACATTTATTCTTTTATGTTGATGCTGTTACATAAATGTAAACTTTTGATGCTGAAAGTTTGTAGGTCCTTGAAACTTCAGGGCTTCCCTACCAGACTTGCCTACGTCAACGGCAGAGCATCTTATTAGCATGGGACAGGTCCAGTGGTGGCTGCCACCCCATGATATCCAGAAACCCTAGTCTTTCTCAGCCCTGAGAGAGTAATGGGTTTGTGTATTCCCAACCCCACCCCCATGAGTCTGGCCATTTTCTCCACTAACACATGGCTATGGAAATAGTCTTGCGAGAAAAGAATGCTTTTATTGGAGTCAATGTCACCTTCTTGATTTGGTGCTCATATTCAACTTGTTACTCTTGTAATGTATTGGTCTCTGTTGATATTCTGTATGCTCATTGAATTAAAGGAGTTGGAACTCATGGCATAGCGAATTGCTGCCATTGACTCCAGTTTGATTTGGCTTGTGAAGGATAGACAGAGGAATTGACATGTACGAGATAAATAGGAAACTTTCAGATCCAGTGCAATCTGCTGCCCTTTGACATCATGAGTCAATGCAAGTTCACACTGACAATCTCTTCCAGCACTGACTCCACTGCAAATTGTGAATCGACAAATTAAAATATACCTTGACCAATTGGCAGCATGGCTTATATGCTGTGCTAAAACAAATACAATGCCTTCAGGAAGATTGGAAAGTACCCTGTTCCTTTCCAGAGAAGAGTTAATAATAAGACACTGCACGTTGGCACACAAATCCAGTACTGATGGAGTGCCCCGCTGTTAAAGATTACCCTCCCACAGGTCTGTTAACTCAAGTCTTTGTCTACTAGTTCTGCTTTTTCAAATGGATATTAAGAATCCAGTCCGATTCAAAGAAAATCAGCAATCTCTCGGTGAACATGGTTATGGTGGCTGGAATTCTCCAACCTCACTTGCAGCTGGGATTCTCCAGTCCAGCTGCTGCGAACGGAGATTTGACTGAGCGTTAAATTCTCTGTTCTTGCTGGCAGTGATAGCAGAGTGTTCGAGACCAGAGAATTCGGGGCAAATTTCTCCCTCAATCAATATTATCAAAAGCAAATTAATAAACTGTTCATCTCATTGCTGGTTAGAAAATGTTTCAAACTCCTTGCTATCGTTTGCCCATGTAACGAATACCACTGATCTGGCACGTAAAAGATCTCGAGGCATTTCTGTGACAAGGCGCAATTTAAGAATTGAGTTCACCTGCTTGAATTCAAGTTAAACCTCAAGAACTTCTTCTTTACAATTAACCTACACCAGGAATTTGTTCAGGGATTGCTTCTAATCAATCATCGCTAGTTCAGTGAAAGCCCACTTGTCTGTCTGTCTGGGGAATTTTTTTGCTGATCTCGTTATCGTTCTAGTAACCGATTTGGAGAATTCCTGAAAATAAGGTCCTTGTGTTCAATGTAGCTGCGTTGTGGAATTTGTAGCTCAGAACAGGTCATTAAATTCTCACTGCTAGGGTTGTGCATCTGGTCCTGCTCCACCTGTTGACTTCACTGTAGATTGGCCTCCTAGTTAACGCAGGCTCAGGTGGGGGATGTTAGCCCGGTGCAGAGCTATGAAATATTGTTGCAACTAAACACTCTGAACAGCCCTTTCCATCTGGAAGCACTTTTACTGGGAAAGCTGATGGCAGTGAGGGCAGCAAGCAGGTGTGCAGGGGGAAAAGATGAAGCGAAACACATCCATCTCGCTAGTGGTAGTGGAATGTTCTGAGGCTGATTACTTCGTAATGCAGAAACTGCGGCGTCAGGATGGTTGAACAGCTCTCATCAATAAAAGTGCTAGCGTCCATTAAGCCCCAAAACCTTTTGGTGCGGGAGACACAAAGCTGCAGCCATCCTGGATAAGCAGAGGTAAAACTTGGGGCAAGTTGGTTCATACTCTTTTTTGGTTGCATAGCCAGCAGGGTGTAGGTGAGTTACCTTCAGATATTGGAAAAGGAGAACAGGGTAGTGGGGTCATCTTATCCTCCTGAATATTTAGTCCCACCTCCTTTGTGCAGTGGTATGTGCATCTGCTTGCCAGAATATGGCTAAAGTGGGACCTGATGTCCTATCAAAGGCCTGTCTTCCTACTGCTAAATGACTGCCATTATGAAAATAGCAAATTTGAAACTGGTGTCTTTCAAAGGGGTTTTCTTTAGAAACATCAGTCAGCATAGCAACCCTACAAAAGTTGATGCCGCACACGAGCAAATTGCTCATTAATTCTGATGGCAGTATTTGGTGCACCTTCTCTCTATGATCTCCTACACAAGGGTTTCTTAAAATGGTTCAGCCGCTAAACCACGATGAATGTTATTGATTGCAGCAATATCTCAAAACATCAGTAGATATTTATTAAATAGAATGTGTACTAGCGGATAAAATTAGTGCATAAAACTGTTCAGCATGTTAATACGCCAGTTACACACAATGATATTTTCATTTCATTTGCTAACTTGTGGCGCCAGAGACCTGAGTTCAATTCTGGCCTTAGGTCACTGTCTGTGTGGAGTTTGCACATTCTCCTTTTAACTGCGTGTGTTTCCTCCGGGTGCTCTGCTTTCATCCAAAGATGTGTGGGTTAGGTTGATTGGCCATCATTATACCCCTTAGTTCCAGGTTAAATATGTGGGGTTATGGGGTTAGGGCCTGGATGGCATTGTGGTTAGTATAAACTCCGTGGGCCAAATGGCCTCCTTCTGTATTGTAGGGATTCTATGATTGTAAGCTTTTAAATAAAACTGTTCTTCGAAATAAATTCCCCTTTGTGATAGCTCAGTGGTAACCCTCAGCATTGTGCCACTCACCAACATGTGGGGTGCCCAACACCCCTAGTAAAAGATGCCATCCTAAAGAGATCCCGAGCAGTGCCAGGCAATAAGAAAAGATAAGAAGTGAAGGACAAAGATAATTCTAAATCTTAGTGGGATGTTGGCTTTCATTACAAGGTGACTGCAATAGACAGGGTTAAGGTAATGTTACAGCCATCTGGCATTCCATTCCAGGGAATGCATCAGAGGGTAGATATCTTGGCCATGAAAGGAGTATAACACACATTGTAACTGGTGGGGATGGGAATGAACTGAAATCCTTGTCTCTTTGCCCTTACTGTCCGTAACCAGTATATTTTTTTGAAAGGAATCTGGATATGTTTCTCAACTCTTGAGTGCATGGTCAACTTTTAAATAATCAGTAGCAGAAGTTTGTGAGTTTAAATAAAGAGGATTATTTACTCATGCATTCACCCCAAAACATTTAAATGTTATGTCACTCACTTACACACAAACACACACACTCAAGAAAGATAAAGTTAAAGAGAATAATGCACTTTTAAATTGCAAATAAAACAATAATTCAGAGTTCATGTGTTTGGCTCCTTCATGTGTTTGGCTCACTACAGGAAAAACAGTCATTGTGCTCCCATTGAAGAAGATGGTTGACTCCTAAAATGTAATCCAGGTGATTTCAATAGCTGCGGTCATATAACAGTGCTGTTGCAGGATTACTTTGAAGAGATGGCTTTTTTCGACAAATTATGAAATTGATTGTGTGTGTGAGCATGTTTTTTTTTACCAGGGGTCAAGTTTCTGTTCTGATAGTAGCTGAAACAGTGCCTGGGGAGATACCTTTAAAATGTAACCATTGCTAGGTTTTAAAGGTGACAGTGTCACTGCCTATTTCTGCAGCAGCTTTGTCTTGATGCCTTCTGTGTAGAATGACCAGCTTTTCTCTGGCTCTTGGGATAATAAAACTCGATATCCGAAGATGTTTTTGGTCACATGATCAACTACTATTGTTCCACCCAGAATGGTTTGGAAGTCCAAAGCCATTGGTACACAATGGGAGACAGATCATGTCCGCTCACATCTTCCTGTGGTTAACTAGTTTTCTGGAGCTCTCTTTTGTTACATTTCAAACTTGGAGACCTGATGTCTGGAAGTCTATTGACCTTGAGTTTTAGGTAAACCAAAAACAATAGCAAATGTAAATTCCACAGATGCATTCTGTCTGGGTCTGTCCATTCAAAGGTGGAGGATCCCACCCAGCATTATTCAATTATGAACTTTCCAGAGGCTTCAGATACTTTTGAGTCTGTGCAGAAATTTCAAAACTAATCGCCTGACCCTTGGCAGCCATCTTGGCAACCTTGCTAAATAAAGGTCAGTTCCAGGAAGTTGTATACTGAACGTAGTCCACGTTTAAAGTTATAGATGGAGCACGTAACTTAACTGAGTATGACACGCACATTCGCAGAATGGGAAAGGCAAATTACTGTGGATGCTGGAATCTGAAACAAAAACAGAAAATGCTGAAAAATCTCAGCAGCTCTAACAGCATCTGTGGAGAGAGAGAACAGAGCCAACAGCCACCCAGAATGGGTTTGGAAGTCTGAAATTCTGATGAAGTTATCCAGACCCTCAACATTAGCACTGTTCTCTCTCCATAGATGCTGTCAGAGCTGCTGAGGTTTTTCAGCATTTTCTATTTTTGATCACAGAATGAGGCCAGCTTGACTTACAAAGAGAAGTTGCATGGACTAGGCTGGTTTTCCCTTATTGTGGAAGATTAAGGAGTGAATCGGATTAAGGCATTTAAAATGATTAAATGTAGTAAAATGGATAGAAACTTTTTTCTGGCAGAGGTAGCCCAATACATGATTTCCATAAAAATAAAATTGGAGCTAACCCATCCATATGCAATGTCAGGGAACATTTCTACACACAAAGGGCAATGTCAATCTGGAGCTCTCTCCTTGAAATAGTTGTGGAGGTGGAGGGTAAGTTAAGAAAAATTTCAAAACTGGAATCGATAGATTTTTGGAAAGCGAGAGTACTCAGGGTTTTGTGTGGGTAGATGGAAAAAAGATGTGGACCAGTCATGAGTGAATTGAACAGGATATATCTATTGCTGTTCCCAAATGGGGAAGGCAATGATCTAGTGGGTAATATCGCTAGACTATTAATCCAGAAAACTCAACAGATGTTCAGGGGACTCCAGTTCGAATCCCACCATGACAGATGGCAGAAGTTGAATTCAATTTAAAAAAAACATGGAACTAAGAATCTACTGATGACCACAAAACCATTGCTGATTGTCGGAAAAAGGTTCTTTAATATCCTTTAGGGAAGGAAATCTACCGACCTCACAAGTACCCTCACCCTGCCCTCTGTTGAACGCATGACTATGATTAGGTGACCCTTCACAATTTGTGGGGTGGGGGGGGTGTTGCTGACCACCACAAACCTTCATTGCTCTTCTCTCCGGCACAGCATATTGGAGCTTTCAAAGTACCAGCTCACCACCTCACTAAAGCAATACTCGAGGAGTAATTTATATTAAGGTTCATTGTTTGGATCAATGCTCAGTATTATGGGCTGAGGTCTTGATCACTCCTTGTGTGCAGAATATTTCTTCACCCTCCCATACAACAATTCTGTTGAAGATTTTTATAATCTCTGATCTTTCCTTATCGGTTATGTGCGTTACGCAGGACGTTTCTGCTTGGTTTCCAGACACTTCTGGGTTACTTTTTTAAAAAAAAATCACATTTGCACACAGATTTGCAACCAGCAGCCTTACAGGCTCTATTGTTTGATCAACACACACACACACACAGTACAAGTCTTTTCAAAAAAAAATCCCAAGACTTTTTTTTCCCTAGTCTGTGTGATGGACAGATAACTGCAAAACAAGTGCTATTTATAGCATTGGAGGAAGTGTGGCCTCCCTTCTCTCTGTTTCTCATTGTTCTGTCTGAAAAAAAATTGTCTGCATGCAACTGTCGCTATAGCAACAGACAGGGTCAAAGGTGAATGCTCAGTGTGTCAGCTTATACATGCTAAAATCACCAGGCGTTTAAAAAAAAGAGGAAAATTTCTTGCCATTGCACCAATAACACTACGTTCTGAATCACAAGAAAATATAATAATACCAACATTTATGCAGAATCACATCACGCCGTCTAAATGTCTCAAAAGACTTCACATAGATATATGTGTGTATGAACATACACAATGAATGAGTTTCAAGTATAATGATTGTGACATAGGAAAACGTAGCAGCCTTCTGGTTGTTGAAACAATGGCAGTGAGATAATTGACACGTTATTCCATCATCTGGTGGGAAAGGAGAGATTTTGGTTGAAACGTACAAAAGATCCGACTGCTGTTCTTCAAATGGTGTTATGGGATTGATCTTCACCTGAACTGGAATGCAGGACACTTTAAATCTGTGTTTTATTCTAATCATAATTAGGCGCAGATTTCCAACCAGCAGCTTTCTCATTATTTGCCAACTCACACACACACACACACACACACACACACACATTGTATGAGCCATAGTGATTTAGAGAATATGGGGTTGGATCCACAGATCAAACAGGAGATGGCAAATAATCAGCTTCACCTCGATAAAGAGGCCTGACAGGAAAGTGAGAACGGTGATGAGGAAGTAGTATTTGAGCCGCAGTTTGAAACTAAAATGGGGGATTTTATGGCCTCGCTCAACCCAAGATTGCAAAATCCTGCCCGAGGTCAGTGGACATTTCCATTGCCTGTCCCTCTCCTGTTCCAATCCTGTGGCGGATGGTAGAATTCTGGCGAAAGACTTTGCTCTTCCCCTTGTTTAATTGGAGCAAATTGCAGTTCACCCAACACTGGGTGTTGAACAAACAGCACTAGCTGCAGAAAGGCCAAGAAAGATGGTGGCAACAGTTGGGATTTGGTGGTGTACGTGTAGAAGCTGGAGTCATGTTCTTCGGGATGATGTCTTTGCATGCCAGCGTATATTGGAGGGGGCCCATGTTAGATCCTTGGGGGAACTCTAAAGGATATTATACAAATGTGGGGACAGGAGGAAATTCTCTGGCTGTGATTGGATCGGTAGGAGTGGAAGGAGACGAGTGTAGCTCCATGCAGGTGGACAGTAGAGTTGGAAGAGGATGGCTTGGTAAATCATGCCAAGGTGTATGGATAGATTTAGAGAGATGGAGCAGGAGAGCACATCATTATCACAATCACAGGATAGAATGTGTGAGTTTGAATAGAACAGGGAACAAAACTAGACTGGAGATATTTAAACAGTTGCAGGAAAAGGTACAGATTTGTGAGTAACTGTAGTACCTCTGACAGCACAGTAATCCCTCAATGCAGCATTGAGATATCAACAATGTTCTTCAATCTTAATATGAGACTCAACCGTCTGAGATAAATGCAGCAATTCTAACAACATGATGCAAATTTAACAAATCTTTCTCTTCTAGAGGTTATCAGATAAATATGCACATATGCATAGTAAGCAAATACTTATCTCCAGCTCTGATAATCATCATCACTCAAACATGTTCAAATGGCCAAGGACCAGATATGAAAAGAAGTCCTAAGAGGTGCTCAGCATTAGGAACAGGTTAGTGCATGAACTGTATGTTGCAACCAAGATAAACACTTACACCTATCCTGTTAGTAAAAGGTTGTATTCAATCCCATATGTGTCAGGAGCAAAAGGCCAGTGTTTAACTGTCTGGAGTGGCCCAACTTAAACAGTGCTGCGATCCATTACATTTTTCAATGGAAATAGCAAACCAAAACCTTGAAGTACAATCACAAATTCAAAATACCTCGCATTTCATACAAATGACTATTCCATTTGATTATCTAATCACCATCTCACTGCTACTCATATATGTTTCATATATGAGTTTCAAGTATAATAGGAAAATGTAGCAGTGTTAGAAATAATCCAATAACAGCGGTAAGATAATCAATCATAGAATCCATACAGTATAGAAGGGGCCATTCGGCCCATCAAATCTGCACTAATTCTCTGACAAAGTATCTTACCCAGGTCCTCTGCCCCACTCTATCCCTGTAATGCCCCATACATTTATCATGGTACCTGAGAGCTTGCTTTGCACAAGTTGATTACATAACAGCAAAGACCATCCTATAACAGTACGCAGTTGAATATAAAGTGCTATGGGACATCCTGCACTCACAATGGGCACTATATAAGTGCAAAACCTTTCTGTCCTGCTAAAACAACACAAGCTTGGTCTGGCATGTAGTTTCCATGTCAGCTTGCAGTGAATGGGTTAAAGGCTCAGAAATTCAGGCAGGAGAGAATGTTCCACATTGATTTGAGTAAAATCAGAACCACATGCAAGAAGATTATTTCGTGTAAGGCAGCCGAGCCCTGAGGACCTCATGGGTCAGGTACTTAAACACAATGCCCTGCCAAAAGTTAAAAAAAAAGCTCTCTTTGTAGTGGCATGTTTGCTCGTCTTGTCTGAACTGAATCTTGGGCCTCAGCTGTTCAGGTTTAAAGAGGGAAGCAAGAGCTGAGGGTGAGGGGGCTAACAATGAGGGTGCACACCTCATGTCAGCCAAGAAATTCTGCCTCATGGGCAGTGTTGCCAGAAGTGCATCTGGGCAGAACATGTGAACCAGAACCACCCATATCTTTGTGAGCTTCCCAGGCCAGCCATAAGCAAATAATTTGGGGCATTGCCATGGTTTCTTCCTCTGGCACTGTGAGGGGGGGAGGGGGGGGGGGGGGGGGGGGGGGGGAATGGCGGAATTTCCTGGCCCTTCAGAAGCTGGGCATCTGAAGCATCTTAAACAAGTCTTTCAATGGAATGATTGACTCTTCTTACTTTCTGGTAAAATTTGATGCTCTTTTTAGTACCCAGTGATTGACTTCACCTGCTGAGGTGCTGCTTTTAAATTTTAAACCCTTCCAGCCCAAGCAACACTAGATAACAGTGACTCGCTGATGTGGCTGGTGTCCAGCTTTGCGAAGACAGTAATGATAGAATATGTGATTCAAGTTGTCCTTTTTGTTACTGCAACCCTATTTCAATCTGAATCTTTCTGGCATCCAGCTGAAAAGTTGAATCAGCAACTATGTACAGAGAGGAATCCAAGGCTCTTACTAATTTCTCCAATGTCTCTTGTCTAAGTAATACCAAAAAAAAGGTGCTTTCATCTACTTTTTTGATGAAGTGAGAGACCTCTCAGGTTGGAATTTAATGTAAGAAACTCTGTATCTGTCTGAGTGCCGGTTCCCTGGGACATCCCTGCCTTGGCCAGCTGTGGGTCTTCAGCTTTGAGGGACTCCCCAGTAAGTAACCCAGAAATCTGTCTATCTAGTGATTGATCCCACCCTGGTGTGAGGATCTGCACTGGTACCAGATGTGGGTAATAACTATGATGCTTCTTCAATAGTGGATCTTCAATGGTAGGGTTGGAGAAATCTCACTCAGAGCTGCTGTGTCCAGTGAGCACAGGGAGCACGAGAATGAAGCAGCCTACTTGGCTGGTTGATCTGCAAAAGAAAGGGGATGTCATTAGTGCATTACAGGGGATACGAAGGCAAAACTAATTACTTACTTGAGACTTGAGGAATGACAATGTTTCTTGAGGATTTTCACATTTGTCTGCTGCCCCCAATTCACAGCAGTGCAGGCACGGTCTTCCTTATCGGACAGCTTGAGTAGTCGATCCTCGAAATGCATGAGAGTTTTGGTCTCTTGCATGACTCCAGCTGGCGGTGCCTGCTCATGCTTGTTGTGCTTTGAGTTTGTCCTGCAGTGTCACAGAGAGGGACAATGTAGGCGGGAAGAGGAGCTGCAGTTTGAGGTGCACGGTAGCAAGGAGAGGGGAACCTTGGAGATTGCAGGATAGGGAAGGAGGACCACATACATGGTTTTGGCAGCCCCCCTGGTGGCTGGGTTAAAGCTGGAGTTGACTGGTGTATGAAGTGGTCCAGAGGGAGAGAGGTTGGGGGTGTAGTATACTTACCCTGGCTGAGCTAAGAAGATTGTTTCACCTTCTTTCGATACTGCTGTCCTGTCCTCTTCTGGGGTGAGTTGTAACTCACAAGAGCTGCCTCTGCATCCTTGAAGGGGGTGGTGATCCTGCTGGAAGGCCTTCATCTGGAGGTAGACTATGTCCCACCTGTGTTGTACTCCATCCAGCATTCTGATGAGGCCTCTTCTAAAAAGTGTGGTGTGAACTTTTTAGCTGCCATTCCCTGCAGTCATTGTGGAACAAGTGTTGGGAAGCCGTTTATGTGGAGTGATTGCAGCATTTAAGTTGCTGAGTGGTGAGCAAATCAGACGGAATGCTTCACTAGTGCAGCATGATTCTCATGGTCATATACATTTCACTAATGAGGTAGAAGTTTCAGCAGGAATCACTTGTTTTTCAATCTGGATTCCTTCCTATGTATTATTTTCCAGATAAAAAGTCAAATCTATACCCTGGCTATTCTCTGGTCAAGATGAAGTAACCCAAGAGTTTGACTGACAGCAATACAGAGATGTATTACAATCTAATAGAACATAGAAAAACTACAGCACAAACAGGCCCTTCGGCCCACACATTGCACCAATGATATCCCTACCTACTAACCTTATCTATAACCCTCGATCTATTAAGTCCCATGTACTCATCCAGTGCATTCACCTCAGACAAAGCAAACCTAGCTTGAGTGGAAATAATTTTATCCTGCTCTCACTTGGAATGTGTAGCCACTGAATTGAACAAGCAGAGCCCGCTGGCTGAATGTGACCTCACTCGCTCATGCCATCTTACTGTTATTTAAGGGGCCATGTGTTTGGATTGGTGATGGAGATGTGAACCTAGAATTCCCTGAAGCACCAGGATTGGCAAGTGACAGCAAAATTTACATGGATCCTCACATCAGTGAGGTATGTTGAAACTTTCCTGAGAATTCAATCAATGTAAATCAGAATGTAAAAATCAGCAAAAAACAATTGGGTGGATGATCGTCACCTGACAATAGCACCAAATTCACATTATAGTCCTTCTCGTGGCTTTCTTTATGTTTGAGAGTTATTTGAATTGTAGCATCATTAAACACCAAAGGCAGCCATTCAGCCCATCAGACCTGTGCAGACTCTTGGAAAAAGCTATTCAATTAGTCCTACTCTTTCCTCCAAAGCTGCAATTTTCTCCCCTTCAAGTATTTTGTCAAATCCCTTTTGAAAGATCTGATTGAATCTGCTTTTACCACCTTTTCAGGTATTCTTGTGTCTTTCAGAACACAATGGGGGGAATATTCCAGTCTCATGTACCTTGCTACTGCAGCTAGTGAGAACGAAGAATTTGGAATCAGCTAAATCTCTGTTCACAGCAGCGGGACTGAAGAACCGTAGAATCCCTACAGTACAGAAAGAAGCCATTTAGCCTGCATCAACAACATTCCCACCCTGGCCCTATTCCCCATACCCATGTATTTACCCTGTTAATCCCCCTGACATTAAGGGTCAATATAGCATTGGCAATCAACTTAAACTGCACATCTTCAGAGTGTGGGAGGAAACCTACACAGACATGGGGAGAGTGTACAAACTCCACATAGACAGTCACCCAAGGCTAGAATTAAACTGGAAACTCTGGAACTGTGAGGCAGCAATGCTAACCACTGTACCACCGTGCCGCCCTGGAGAATCCCAGCTATGAGTGAGGTTGGTGAATCTGGGCCCAGTAACTTGGAATGCAAGAAGAATTCTTTTCACCTCATCTTTTTTAATGCAATGTCTAAATTCTTTCTACTGTGCAGAAAATTGTTGATGTTCTTACATTGTTTCAGGGTAAATCTTCAGGAAATTCAGGATTGTGACTTCATAACATGGCATTCTGAGACTTCACCACCTGTTGATCTTTGCTAACATACCAAGGGGAAAATAATGAAAGCTAATAAAAAGGAAGAAAAAGAAAATATCAGTCAAAAATACATGAAAGGGTTGTGCATACATAAATGTATTGATTGGATTGGTAGAAGTCTCTGCAGTGAGCTGGTAATAGAGCGGCAGGGAGCTGTTGTTTTGAACTGATTCATTCAGGCAGAGTCAGAGAGGTGACATTCAAGATCTGAAGCTAATCTTGAAGATCATATTGAAAGAAATGCAAAGGAATTTTTTTTTTAATATTGCACCCAAAAAATGAGTCAGGATATCATTAAAGGTGGACTGTCAGCAGCAATCCATTCGACAGATACAAATGCAGAGACAGCTTGGTTCAGGGGCAAATCAATTCAGCTGAGAAAATTAAATCTACGGTACATTTCGCGATCAGATCCTTTCAACGATTGAGGCAACTTCTGCGCAATCATTAGCACCACAGTTACAGGAGGTTACGTTGCTCTTTGTCATCTGGACTAAACTCACGCACCTCAAATTTACATGGCCAGCTTCTGCATCAAACAAATTTTGCCAACTATTTTAGGGTGCAACAGAATTGGTGACGGGTGCTGAATTGTGGGGGATAGGGGCTGGATTGGGGGTTTCCTCCGTGTGCTCCCACAGTCCAAAAGACATGCTGCTCAGGTGCATTGGCCATGTTAAATTCTCCCTAAGTGTACCCAAACAGGCACCAGACTGTGGCAACTAGGGAATTTTCACAGTAATGTCATTGCAATGTTAACATAAGCTTATTTGGGATGTTAATAAATAAACTTAATTTTTGTAGTAACAAGTTAAAAGTTCACAATTGCTATTCCCCCCACCCCTATCCCCCATTCTGATGGTGTGATAAATTGCGGCTACTTTTCCTTTTCGAAATTATTTGACGAGGTCCTTCTCCAAGTGGCCACATAGAAAACTCATCAGAAAGTTAAAGGTGCTGTAAGTCTGTTAAACTGCTTAAATAATAACAGCAGGTTATTAGATTTTGCCCAGAGAGTTTGACTAGTGGAGTATCATAAGAAATTTTCCCTATGCCTCTGCTGCTTGAATATAATAGTTAAAAGTTCTCATTCAATAGCTTGGGCAGCACAGTGGCACTGTGGTTAGCACTGCTGCCTCACAGCTCCAGGGACCTGTCTTCAATTCCACACATTGTTTGTGTGGAATCTGCACATTCTCCCTGTGTCTGCATGGGTTTCCTCCAACTGCTCCAGTTTCCTCCCACAGTCTGAAAGACATGCAGGTTAAGTGCATTGGCCATGCTAAATTCTCCCTCAATGTACCTGAACAGACACCAGAGTGTGCCAACTAGAGGATTTTCACAGTAATTTCATTTTACTGTTAATGTAAGCCTACTTGTGATGTTAATAAATAAACTTAAACTTTATATTAACAAGCTAAAGGTTTGCACTTGCTATTCTCCCTATCTCCCAACCTGCAAGCTACAGTGCTGACCACTTGTGTGACTGTGTTGGCAGGGCAGCTATCAGAGAAAAACCAACACACATTTAAAAATGAGTCAGTTGCAATTGGCTTGGCTGGATGATATGGTGGCACAATGGTTAGCACTGCTGCCTTACAGTGCCAAAGACCCAGGTTCAATTCCCACTTGGGTCACTGTCTGTGCAGAGTTTGTACATTCTACCCATGTCTGCATAGGTTTCCTCTGGATGCTCCGGTTTCCTCCCACAATCCAAAGATATGTGGGTAAGGTGGATTGGCCATGCTAAATTGCCCCTCAGTGTCAGGAGTTTTAGCTAGGATAAATGCATGTGGTTATGGGGTTAAGTCCTAGGTGGGATTGTTGTCAGTGAGACTCGATGGGCCGAATGGCCTCCTTTTGCACAGTACGATTCTATGATTCTAGGACACTGAAGGAAGATATTCACTGAGGCTGAGCTCATCTTTAGAGGAGAGAAGGCAATGGGTGGAAATGGTAAATGGAAGGAAGGGAATGCCGATATAATATTGTGAATGTTGGGATGGGTTTATACCACAGTTATGGGCATCAATCTATTTTCAGTTTAAGCAGGTAGCACTCTGCTTACATTTCTGCTGGAAAGCTAGTTCTCTTGTCCAGGGGAATGCTAAGATATGCAGATGCACAGAGATTTAATCATTCTACATTGGAAGAGTCTGGCAGGAATATCTATACAATATGAAATTTTAATTTTACTCCAACTATGTTTAAAAAGTTCAACAAAACTCCAATGGGTCCTGGGTGTTTTTTTTATAATCTAGCTTGATAGCTCACTGCAGTGACACTTAACAATTTGCCAGCTTCCATTGCAGCATTCAGGCCTTGGGGTGGCTGCTGCTTCTGCTGCATGGAAGGTGGAAAATTGTCCATCAGACACTATATCACATTTGTGTTTGCGAGTATGGTGACAGCACAGTGGCGCAGTGGTTAGCAATGCTGCCTCACAGCATCAGGGGCCGAGGTTCAACTCCTGGCTTGGATCACTGACACCATGTTCTCCCCGTGTCCGCACGGGTTTCCTCCGGGTGCTCCGACTTTCTCCCACAGTCCGAAAGACGTGCTGGTTTGGTGCACTGACCATGCTAAATTATTCCTCAATGTACCCAAACAGGTGCTGGAGTATGGCAACGAGGGGATTTTCACAGGAATTTCATTGCAATGTTAAATAAGCCTCTTTATGACACTAATAAATAAGCTTTAAATTTTAAGAAGTTTTAAAGTATGTATATGGAGTTAACCACCAGTTCCAAAAAGGATGCGCTTTGAGCTCAACACCAAGCCCTGTGCCAAGCTGATGATGGGTGCCTTCATGTTCCTAAACATTGACTGCCAGCTTTTTGGCAGATTTGCCAATGCACCAAGCATTTTGCTTTGCACACCCATTGGCATTCCTTGGTAGGCTACTCCATCAATATCTTCAGCAGAGTCTTCCGGTGCAGAATCTTTGTGAGACTTCACTCTTTGGTGAGCTGATATCTCACTATCTTTACCCCCCGTCTAAACTTGAGCCCATTGCATGCCCAAAGTCTCATTAGGTGGATTATCTATCATCTAGCTTCCAAAATGCATGCAGTGTCAGCATCTGAGCCGGTAACTTTTAAGTGTGAAATGAAGTGAGAATCTTCTGTCTTCACTGTTGATACTCCTTGGTGATCCTCTTCCCCTCCTGCCAGGTCAGGTTGCACCACTTATTTATTGGAAAAAGAAATGGCACGTGGGTCAGATTGTACTTTGGGGAGTGAGGGAGAGTGGCAAGTCCATAACTCGGAAGAGAATGTAGGCTGAGGAGTAAGTGAAACACGTAAAAAAATCAACATAGTTTTATTACTACTGCTGCAATGTGCACTTCAATAATGGTCAGCAGTGTCTCCTTCATGGACGTTAGGACACTCAAGCATGACAGTCTCCCTATGGTTAGCTCCTGCAATGTCTATTTATCTTACAAGAGTGAGTCACAAGGTCATCATGCTCAATTAGCTTGGAATGTGTACAACCTGCGAGATGCGATGTGTGGATTGTGACAAAGCTAAGTATGTGAGGATGAGATGAAGCACTTGAATGTCAAGTATGAGGCCTGATTGATCGAGGTTATTATGAGGCAACTGCTGGTGGTGTGAGCAGTTGAGGATATTGATGCATTTGTTAATATATAGCTATTGAAGAAGCATTCATTGACCTGATTAACTCACATGAATTTCTTACAGCAGCATATCCAGTTCCTTGGGTCTTGAATCTTGGCATTGCCCTCACTTTCTGCTCTCACTGTTGTTTGACAATGTGCCTGGAGGGCTCCTCTCCTCCTGTAGATACAAGTACCAGAATTTTACTGCCTCGTCTGCCCAAGGCTCATAAGATCCTACCCAAAGCTAATGGAGAATGCCCGTTCTGCAAGCCTCGCCCACCCCAGATCTGGAGCGGACATGCTGGTAAAATTCCAGTGAAGATATCTCTCCTCTTCTTCAACATCTCCACCAAGACTTCAAGCACAGGGTTAAAAACGTTGGAGCCGCTCTCTCCCCTGTTGCACCATTCCTCATTCTTCCAGGCCAGAATCTCAATGACAAATCTTAGCATCTTTTAGCCAGATTGCACCCACTCTTTGAGAGGGGTGGATTTGCTTCAGGCAGCCAGCGCTGACTTTAAATGATGCTTGGTACACAGGATATTGGTCCACTCCTAATGGATCCTAACAATGAACAGTGTGAGTGGAGGCTGGATGCTGAGGTAATTATTGTTACAATTATACAGGGCTTTGATGAGGCTACAAGATGAATATTGTGTGAAGTTTTGGTCTCCTTTTCTGGGAATATTCTCGTTCTCAAGGGAGTGCAGCGAAGATGGTAGGACTGATATATGAGGAGAGATTGATTTGGTTAGGATTTCTTTCGCTGGAATTCAGACAAATGAGGGGGGATCTCATAGAAACTCATAAAATTCTAACAGGACTAGACAGGTTGGATCCAGGGAGGATGATCGTGATGGTGGGGAAGTCCAGAACCAGGGGATCACAGTCTGAGGATTTGGGGTAGACCATTTAGGATGGAGAGGAGACATTGCTTCACCCAAAGAGTGGTGAGCCTGTGGAATTCATTACCACTGGAAGTAGTTGATGCCAAAACATTGAATTTATTCAAGAGACGACTAGATATAGCATTTGGGGTGAATGGGATGAATGGTTATGATGAGAAAGCAGGATTAGGCTATTGAGTTGGATGATCAGCCATGATCATGATGAATAGCGGAAGAGTTTGAGGGGCCAAATGGCCTCCTCCTGCTCCTATCTTCCATGTTTCTGTGTAATTCAAATAAGCAGGCAACACAAAACTGGTGTGCTGCCTGCCTGTGATCAAAGGGTGTGGTATTATGGCACTTCCTATTCCTTGTGTCCGTTTTTAGCAACTATCCAATTAATAGCCCAGTCTACCTTCTCATCCTAGATTTACTATAACAATGATGTGGTATTAGCATTTAACAGCATTGAGAAAGCAGTGCGCACATCCTTGCTCTCACATGAAGTAACATTTCACTGAGCATCGGGCTATGCTCATCCATCCTCACCTTCAATGTGGATTTATTTGTGTTGTTTTCCTCCTGTTAGGCCCTGGCCTCCACACTCTCCCAATCTTATCTATTCTTCATTTAAATATTCTGAGACTGCGACAGGGCATGAGGCACTGAGACAGAGGAGACTTTGACATCAAAAAAATGTCAAACTGACATTTGACATTCAGAGTATACCGCAGAGGTCAACATTACCTGCTCATTTACATTTTCATTTCAATAACAGATGGAGAGAAGCCAGCTTTTTAACCCCATTTCGCCCTGCTTGCCCTGCTATTAAAGTAACAGTTTGCTGTTAGTGCAGGGCAAGGAATCGAATGGACTGATGACACTGACACTTGATGATTTGTTTTCTTATTGCTTAAATTTAATATGTTGTTTCTGTTTTATTCTTTCTCAACCTGCCCAAGCATCTGAGTAACCCTGCACGATTGGAAAGATGAGCAGCTTCCAGGGCAAGCAACTCAATGACCTCTGTCATTTCTCCCTGGACTTCCAATTTGTTAGTGCTCATTTATTCTGCCTGCCTCCTCAATTTATCTGATTTTTATAAAATTTACAATGTTTTTTTATCGGTGTCACAAGTAGGCTTACATTGATTGACATTGCAATGAAGTTACTTTGAAAATCCCCTAGTTACCACACTCTGGTGCCTGCTCAGGTACACTGAGGGAGAATTTATCATAGTCAATGCACCTAACCAGCATGGCTTTTGGACAGTGGGAGGAAACTGGAGCACCCAGAGGAAACCCATGCAGACATGGGCAGAACGTGCAGCCTCTACACAGATAAAAGACCCACACTGGGAATTGAATCCAAGTCCCCAGAGTTATGAGACAGCAGTGGTAATCACTGTGCCACCGTGCTGCCTCTGTGCCACTGTGCCACCATCAATAGAACTCAAAAATGAATGAAACTGTGATTGAAACTTCCTTACGCCCATTGCCCGATTGACTTAGTAGCATCACTGGGGTCTGAGGATGATGATGATTTCTAATCCAGAATTTGAGAACATAATCTGACCTGTTATTGTAGTGAAGCACTAAGCAAGTACCCTTTTGCTGAAGGTGTAATCCTTTGGCTGAAACATTTAGGTTATGAAAGAAACCATTCACTTTCATCACTTCTGCATTTCTTTTTTTCACTTTTGGCTAAGACCTATTGACCCATGTCGGAAAAAGTAAATCAAAAATCTCTGCCACAAAAAGTGGGCAGGAGCAAAAATTTCAGGACACCATCATCATTCCCTAAGATAAAAGCAAAATGCTGCAGATGCTGTAACCCAAAACAAAAACAGAAAATACTGGAAAATCGCAGCAGGTCTGACAACACCTTTGGGGAGAGAATAAATCCAAAGCTTTAAGTTCAGATGACTCTTTGTCAGAGCTTTTTTTTAGTGTATTGAAGGGGAGCGGGGGAAGTGGAGGAGTGGACTAGGGTATCCTCGAAAGAAGAATCCCTGTGGAATCTGACGGAGGGGAAGGTGGGTGAGGGGAGGAGGTGTTGGATAGTGGCATCATGCTGGATTTGGTGGACATGGTGGAGAATGATCCTTTGAATGTGGGCACTGCTGGGTTCTGATGAAGTCTTGTCGAAACATTGGCTCTATTCTCTCCCCACAGATGCCGTCAGACCTGCTGAGATTTTCCAGCATTTTCTGTGTTTGGATCAACATCCTCCGGGTGCTCCAATTTCCCTCCACAGTCCAAAGATGTGCACATTAGGTTGATTGGCCATGCTAAAATTGTCCCTTAGTGTCCTGAGATGTGTATGTTAGAGGGATTGATGGGTAAAATATGTAAGGAATTGTGGGGTAGGGCCTGGGTGGGATTGTGGTCGGTGTGGCCTCGATGGGCTGAATGGCCTCTTTCTGTACTGTAGGGATTCTATGATTATTTTGAAAAGAGGCCAAGACGAGTGCCAGACTGTTCTGATACCCGGGCAGGCGGGACAGTTAAATTTACTGACAATGGGGTGGGGATTCTCCCAAAAATGCTGAACTGGCAAGAAAACTGGTCTAGATCACAATTATTTTTTCAGTGCAGTTTTAGACCCGAATCTCTGCACTCCGTGGGCTGCAGAGGTCCCAGTTGTGAATATCATTAAAAATTAGGGGTGATGGGGAGACCTATTTGTGCCAAAGTCTGGCAGTTCTGGAAATTTGTGCATGCGCAGTGGCCCCGATCTGGCCAGCCTGGGATCCCCTCAGTGCTGCCTCATTGCAGCCCTCGCACCAATTCCCAGGCCAGCCTCGACCCCTTCCCCCATCCAGGAGCGCCCTGATGTCCACCCTCCTTCCAAACACAGTAGTGGCAATCCCTCCGTCCCCTTATCCTAGTAGACCCCCCACCCCCTCTGCCCCCTACCCCACCCTCGCCCCCCCCACCATTGGCAGACCACCACTGCCCCCAGGGTGCCCTGATCACCATCTCCCTCCAGCCCAGACTGATATGCATGTGGAGTGCCAGCAGGACACCCCACTCCCACTGATCACTCCCTAGGCCTTGTCCACAATAGACCTCACCTCTTTGGCACTGTCTGATGCCCAAAGGACAGTGCCAAGATGCCCCTTAGGCATGGGCATTTCACCCCTTGGGCAGTGCCAAAGGACACAGGCTGGCACTGCCAGGATGTCCATGCCTGGGACACTACCCTCCTGCCTCCTGATCCTCTTAGGGGGTCCTCTTCACTCTAGGGGGGGAAGGGGGGTCTATCCTAGTTTCCCAAGTATCGGGAGCTATTCTAAACCCCGCGAGGAATATTTCACTTACGTGGCATTAATAAAAAGAATAGATTTTAGCCAACAGTTCTTTTCTGTGTTCACTTTAACTGCACAGTTTAAAAGTTTATTTATTATTGTCACTAGTAAGCTTACATTAACATTGCAATGAAGTTACTGTGATAATCCCCCAGTCGCCACACTCCGGAGCCTGTTTGGGTACATTGAGGGAGAATTTCTCTTGCACCTAACCAGCGCGTCTTTTGGAGAGGAAACCGGAGCACCTGAAGGAAACCCACACAGACATGAGGAGAATGTGCAGACTACAGATAATGGCCCAAGCTAGGAATTGAACCCAAGTCTCTAGTGCTTGTAGGGCAGCAGTATGAAACACTGTGCATACAGGGTGAATCTGCAATTAATACAGATTCATTATTTAACGGAAATAGTGAAATTACTCAATAGGCCAGGCTAACTGTGGGGAAAGAAAGAAGGTGGTTGACGATCTTTTATTTGGCACTTGAAATTATTCTCTGCTGCTTAAAATTGGAATGTGAGGGTGGCGTTTCTTTTAAATGAGCTTTCAGATACTCTTGGGCTTTGCTGCTGGAGATTTGGTCGACTTATTCGAAGGAATGGTTTGTACAGAGATTTCAGCCCCCGAGATGCATTTGGCGGAGACTGACAAACTGAGAATGAGCAGTCCCCTCTGATGCCAGTCTCTGAAGCACACTGTGTGTGCACCGGGGACCTACAGAGACAGATGTTATTTCAGCTGTCTGGATTTCAGCTTTAATGACAACAGCAGCGGTGCTACCAGGCGTTCCAGCGAAAGGGCCACCTCTGCTGTGCAAACACAACTCCGCAAGGGTGAAAGGGGAATGTCTGTCAGGCAGAATGAGTGGGCCCGTTTTTTAAGGGAGCCCAGTGAATGGATTTCTGAGTGTCAGGAGCAGAAGACTGCTCTCTCTATCGATTAAGGATATGAATGAAGTTCTATGGGTCAGCTGCTGAGATTAGACATCAGCAGTTGAGAAATTTAAGAGAAAATGAAAACAGCCTTTGATGACCTTCCTGATATAATATGACATTTAGTGGCGAGAGAAGTGGCTCAACTGTTGATATTGTGCTGAATAGCACAGTGAGCCACAGTACCCACCCAGGCTAAACAGACAAATTGAGGCCAGTGTGATCTCTTTTCTTTTCCTTTACGATCCCAAACTTGACCTTGTTATTATGCCACAGACTAATTAATCTATGGGGGTCAAATGTAATGATACTGGCTTGAAGTCTGGGTGAAATCTTGTAAAATCAAGACTCTAAATGCTAACCATCTCCAAACCCTGTCCCAGCAGGAGATCAATCAGCAGATATCACTGGACAACTAACTAAAGAGGATAGGTAGTGGGAGCGGTTATTATTTAGAAGAGGTGGCACAGTGGTTAGCACTGCTGCCTCACAGCGCCAGGGGCCTGGGTTTGATTCCCAGCTTGGGTCACTGTCTGTGTGGAGTCTGCATGCTCTCCCCCGAGTTCCCTTCAGGTGCTCTGGTTTCCTCCTACAGTAAAGATGTTTAGATGATTGGCCATGCTAAATTGCTCCTTAGTGTCTGGGGAATTAGCTAGAGGAGCATTGTGCCTGGGTGGGATTGTTTTTGGTGCAGACTCAATGGGCCAAATGGCCGCCTTTTATATTGTGGGAGTCTATGATTCTGAGGGAAAGGAGACAGAAAACAGCCTGAGGAAATGGCCCACTCTTGGTTAAAGTTGAGCCTCAGTATAAAATGTGAGCTAAACTGTACACGGCAGTATGACAGAATGCTTTTCACATGATACGTGATGGTTGGCAAGAGGGTGATCAAAAAGTAACTCAGGTTTCTGCTTGTTCTGTATGTTGAGGCTTAGCACCTTTAAAGGAATTGTTCAGGTGACCCTGGATGTGGGTTGGTCTGCCCAGGGACTGCCCTGGGAGGGTAGTTGTAGTTTGGAGTGTGGAGCAAGTAAGACCTGCAATAAGAACAAAGAATAAAACAGCACGGGAAACAGGTCCAACGAGCCCGCACCACCACCCTGATGTTCCCACCTCTACCCGTGATCCCTGTTTATAGATCTATGGATTAAAAACCAAATTTGATTCAATGTAGGGAGAATTTGTTTTACCAATTAGCCTAAGAGTACATCTTTGGGATGTGGGAGGAAACCAGAGCACCCGGAGAAAACCCACGCAAGCACGGGGGGAATGCGCAAACTCCCACAGACACAGGCCCAAATCCATGTATCTGCACAGCACAGCGATAGTCACTGAGCTGTCGTGTTGCCCATCAAATGGTCCAGGTCAAGCATACACTAACAATGTGAAGCACTAGGATACTCTCGAAAAAAAAATCCAAGAGCAGCCCTCTCACGACCCATCGCGTGTATGCCCTTGTTAGACAACAAGGTGGACCAAAGCACCTGTTGGATGAAAACAAGTACATCAATATCATCATCTATTTACACAGTTCCCAGGGACTCCCAGCACCTGCATTCCCCAACGTCAGGCTGTGGTGTGAGTTCTTGAGGATACAACCCATCAGTAGAGAATTTAGTGCTGCTCTGGTTTCAGAAAGGGGAAAAGGAAAAATGTGGTAATGTTACCTGCATTAGCAATCCACAGGCCTAGGCCAGTGATTTGGAGACTAAAATTTAAATTGCCCAACAGTAGCCAAATCTGGAATAAAAAGCTTGCATCAGTAATGGAGACCTTGCAACAATATTAGTCTAAACCCTATCTATTTTATTCATGTGGCACAATGGTTAGTACTGCTGCCTCATAGCACCGGGGACCTTTGGTTCAATTTCTGGCTTGGGCCACTGTCTTTGTGGACTTTTGCATGTTCCCCCCATGTCCAGGTACTCTGATTTCCTCTCACAGTCCAAAAGACGTGCTGGTTAGGTGTATTGGCCATGCTAAGTTCTCCCTCAATGTACTCGGACAGGCGCTGGAGTGTGGCGACTAAAGGATTTTCACTGTGACTGTGTTGCAGTGTTAATGTTGGCCTACTTGTGACTAATAAATAAACTTTACATGCTTCCATGACTTCAGACCCACAGCAATATGGTTGACTCTTAACTTGCTCCTGAATTGGCCAAGCAAGCACTCCATTATCAAGAGGATGGCTCACCACCATCTTCTCACACGTATTTAGGGAAAGGCAATTAATAACTACTGGCGTTGCCCACATTCTGTCGATGAATTTGACTGTAAATGGCTGAGTGAGATAAGTAAAAGAAACTTTAGTTTGATTTGGTTCACTTGCTATGCTGACTTTTTACATCTCTCTGCTGTTGCTAAGTGCCTCCAACCCACAGTAAATCAGCGACATGTCCATTTCGCAATGTGCCCACATTCATGGTGCAGGTTAGCTTTAGACATGCTGTTTAGGATATGGCTTCTGCGGTGTATCATTATCAGACCTTGTAGTCAATTAAATTAACAATGTCAGCAATCCCTCAGGAAAATCAGTGTTCTCCTGACCATTCGTCAACGTCCTCTACCCCATTCTTGCAATGAATGAACTACAGTCACTCAGCTGTGTGGCTCTGTAGTTTAGATCCTTTGTTGAACTATGGCCTGTTGTAAATCCTGGACACCCAAGCACAAGCAAATGTCAGATTTTAACAGGATGGTGGAAACAGCAGTATTCATTGCTCCTCCTAAGCTGTGTGGCCAAAGGTTACAATGCAGGCTCTGCACAAGTTGGACTCTTAGTCACCACATGTGCATCGGCTGCGCAAGTTTAAAGGATTCTTGGCACAAATTGGCACTGCCAGGTTGGTACGTGCCTAGTTGGCAGTGCTGGTGCATGTTGCAGTCTCCTGTGGTGCGGGGCGGGGAGTGGGAGGTACTGTGTTTACCTTTGCGCCCCTGAACTGTTGAACCCCTCGACTGAATGTTGTTTTAAAAAGCTGTTGTAAGTCTCGCCATCCTCAATATTCAGCGAAACAGGGGGTCACGTGGCCACTGGAGGTGGGGGGGGGGGGGGGGGGGGGGGGGAGTGTGGGTGGTGGTGGTGGTAGAGGATGGGGGTGGATGGCGGAGGAGGGGGTGGGGGGATATGGAAGAGGGGGGTAAAGGGGGTGGAGGGTAAAGGGGAGTGGTTGGATAATGATATGTAGATGTATATAAATCCTTTAAAATGAGAATCTCACCCTTTTGTGAATGTGAACCTCATGACATCAGAAGTGAGGGATGGGGAAAGTTATGAAATGCAATCTTTCCAGAAAAAAAATCACATTTCCCAATTCTCTCTGGATTTTCCACCTGCATCACCGTCCTCTCTGATGGTGAATGCGCGTTGGAATTTTCTCCTCCTTCCACACCGCCCCCCCTCCCCCCACCCCCACCTCACCCCACTCACCATATACCATATAAATCATTGTTGAAGCTCATTGAGTTACGGTAGGGTAGAAATCTACTGTCATACTTGAGGAGGTTTCAAAGAAAGAAAGCTATGAAAGATTTACATTTATATGGAGACTCTCATGATCTCAGAATGTTCCAAAGCACTTCACACTGAACAAAATTACTCTGGTATGCAGGAATTACAGCAGCCAATTTCACACCATCAATTCCCACAAACAGCAGGATGACAATGACCAGATATTCTGTTTTAGTGATGTTGGCTGAGAAATCAATAAAGTTTATTTTTCATTTATTTATCAGTCACAAGTACCTTAAATTAACACCACAATGAAGTTACTGTGAAAAGCACGTAGTTGCCACATCCTAGCGCCTGTTCAGATATGCTGAGGAGAATTTAGCACAATAATAAATCAAATCAAATCAAGTGGTAGCTCGCCCAAACCCAGCAAATATGGGTACACTCTGCCTTCCAATGACCAACTTGGAATTCAGGAATTTCTTAAAGCTGAACACACACTTTGAAGTTTTTTAACCATGGATCAAAAATGCAACTTGGCTGATCAGTTTGGGCTCGTACAGGGGCCAGACCTAATGGAAATTTGGGCATGTTGAGGAAGACAAGAGAAAATATTGGAGTACATCAGGTCTATTTGGAATACAGAAAAAAATCTAAATTAATACTTTTTTATACTGGTTTGGTGAACTTGCTGATGGAGTAATCTTATTGCAATGCATTGATGAATCCTCAACCAACTTCAATTAAACATTAAAAGCTTTTGATGAATATTTTATTTTTCAAATTGTTAAGTGCACAAATCTTAAAAAGATGCAGAGAAAGCCCCGAGTAAAGTGACAAAATGAAAAAGTGTAGTACTCGAGCAAGCCACACAAGGGTAGCAGAGAAGCAGTGAACTTCCTAGTCTCAAACATATATCTTTTCTGAAATCCAAAAATGTTACCCGAACTGCAGCATCTCATGGTAGTGTGAAGCAAGTAGCTGGCTATGAATGTTGGAAAAGTATTTAATGCGATGCAAAGTGAACAAATCCTACAAAATGAAAATAGGATAAGGTTGGAAAACGTTCATATCAAAACTGAATTGGAAGATTTGAAACTCAAAATTAAGCTGATTATATACCTTTGAAAGTCCATATTTGTTGCGGAATGCCACATGACAACAGAAGAAGTAAAAACGCTACGGGAACATGCACAGCATTTGTCCACCTCAGAAAAATGTGGTGAATCAACAGCTATCTATCATCCCAACTGCTGAATCAACAGAGAACAAGTCAATATCAAGAAATGTAAGATAAGGATGAAAAGAAACCCAAATGCCAGAACAGCTTTCAAATTAGCAGACATTTTCTGCAGCAACAAGACCTACTACTCCACCGACAGCAGTGCGAACAAGATGTTGAAGGGTTATCAGGCCTGAAACTATGAACTCACAGACTTGGAGGGAGCAGAGAGGATAGTAATAATAATATGCATACAGATTGGAAACTAGAATAACTTGAAATGCATTGAATAAACTGTTGGGGGAGAAGGTGTAGTATAAAGGTCTGGCACATATAGGGTTAACATGGAACTGAGTAAAGTATTGCTCACACAATAATGTGAGAGAACACATGACCTGCATCTTGTGGTCAGTGTAGTGTTGGACAGAGCTGTGTGCACAAGCAAATACGGGGATAGCTCCTAGCTTGAGCCTTTTACTGTATGTACATAAAAGGTTCTTGTAGTTAATAAACACATGTGGTTAATGGACTTAAGAATAAGAATACTTCATTTAGATCTGTATTCAGAACCCTACAACTGCAACATGGTCTTAAATTCTTGTAACATACTGTTCTGAGAAACACCACTGCTTCTTTTTCAGTGACACACTATTTGATTTGATTTATTATTGTCACATGTATTGGGATACAGTGAAAATTATTATTTCTTGCATGCTTCACAGACAAAACATACTATTCATAGAGTACATAATGGTGAAGGAAAAGGGTGTTATAGTCATAGTTCGAATGATGAGAAAGATCTACTTAATATGTGGTAAGTCCATTCAAAGGTCTGATGGCAGCAGGAAAGAAATTATTCTTGAATTGGGTGATACACGTTTGCAGACTTTTGTATCACCTTCCCCAATGGAAGAAAGTGGAAGAGAATATGTCCAGGACGCATGCAGTTCTTGATTATGTTTGTTGCTTTTCCGAGGCAGTGGGAAGTGCAGATGGAGTTGATGGATGGGAAGTTAGTTTGCATGATGGACTGGGCTATGTTCATGACCCTTTGTATTTTCTTGTGGTCTTGGTCAGAGCAGGAGCCACCCAAGCTGTGATATACCCAGGAAGGATGCTTTCTATGATGCAATATTTAAAAGCCTTTACTCCTGCCCTTTACTCTTTCCTGAAGCTTTCTCTGCCGTGACAGGATTTTGAGCGGCGCTATCCTGAGGGGGGTTCAGCAACTTGCAACAATTGCCAGTCATAGCGAGCACAACTCTGAAGACTGGCCCTGAATTTGCAAACTGCAGTCTGACCAACAGGCACTATTCCATGAAAAAGGATTAGCAGAGCCTTGGCTGTGCACCAAACACTTGTAAGTGGAAAATAAGTGGAAGCACATTTATGATGAGTTAAAAGAATCCCTCGTGTCCCCTGAAGAAGAGCTCTTAGCAATGCAAGACTCATAATGCACAGTGAATGCTTCTGGAGGCTCAGAGTTATCAGTAGCAACATAACCTTGAAATCCTGTACAAGTACAGCTGGGAATCTATCCAAAGCTTCTTACCCTCAAAATAATAAACATGATGCCTTGGATGACATGGGATAATGGGAGATAATGGGACTTATTTTTATTTCTACTATGTTTAAAGAAAATCTCTCTCCTAAATAGCTGTTTGTGTTTTGGAGTTTGACTCAGTTTATATCTCTTCCTAAAGAACAGGTTTTGAATAGAGTCCAAGAATGACAACAACAGGTTGTGAAAAAAAGAGCTCACTTGTTTTTGAAGGCTGAAATTTATGTGTCTGGAATCTCTAAATTCAGAGCAAATTTACTGAGTGTACATTGGCAACAGCTATCGTCAAAGAGGCATTGTGTATGTGGCCTTGTTCCAGCTATACTTTTGAACTTTGAAATGACATGAGGTGAATATTGGATAAAATTTGTACAAAATTCCTTTATCTACTTCTTTAATGGTGCCATTATTTTAGTTATTTTAAACATAGTAAAGTCACATGGTGAAATTATGCTGTGTTAATATAAGTATTTGAGGGTGTTAAATGATCAAATACTGTTGAGGGTGGCACGGTGGCACAGTGGTTAGTACTGCTGCCACAGAGCACCAGGACCTAGATTCAATTCCAGCCTCAGGTGTCTGTCTGTGTGGAGTTTGTGCATTCTCCCTCAGTCTGTATGGGTTTTCTCTGGGTGGTCCAGTTTCCTCTCACACACCAAAGATGTGCGAGTTAGAAAGAATTGGCCACAATAAATTGAAACTTAGTTAGGTTGATTAGCAGGGTGAATACGTAGGGTTATGGGGATAGGATCTGAGTGGGATTGTTTCTACACTGTAGGCATTCTATGACTGTTGGTCTTACAGCACAATTTTTGATCATTCGGGCAGGGAAGACTGAGCTCAGAGCTCAAGCAAAACAAGGAGAGTACCATAGATCTCATTCACATAATGTGAAACGCAAGAAACAGAACTGACAACTTTACTGGACACCATATGATATGGTGGTATAGAGTTCACAGCAGTATCACTGGGCTACTATTTTGACATGATGGTCCAAAATGTTAAATTCTCATGAGCAGCAAACTCCATTTATTTTCTAATTCACTCCAACTTGTTCATATGCCCAAGAAAATCTTTGGAAATCTTTGTACTGGATAATATTCTATTATAACAACCACTTATATTTAGACAGGTAAAGTTGCCACAGTCCCAAGTGACCATAGGCTGCTCTCCCCTTTGATTGGTGATGATTTTAACCTGACAGTCACCTCACCTCAGGCGAGAGGCAGGATTGAAAAGTTGGGGCCTTTGTGAATAATCTCAGCCGGTACAAGGATTGAACCTGCCCTCTGCATCGTGAACTCGCTATCCAGCCAACTGAGTTAACTGACTCCTTAACACTCTAATATAGTAAAGCACCTCAAAGTGCTCCACAGGAACATTACCAAACTAACTTTGATACAGATTCATGGAAGGAAATATTAATGAAGATGAAAGAGCTAAGTTTAAGGGGTTATGATAAAGGAGGACCAAGAGACAGAAAGGTTTGTGGAGGGAATTCCAGCAGTTAAAAGCGTTAGAAAGTATGACTGCCAGTGGTGGAGCAATTCAAATCGGGAAATTTCCTGACCGGAAATGGAGGAAGTAGACATCCGAGAGGCCTGTAGAGCTCAAGGGTCTTGCAGAGACAAGGAGGAGCCAGACTGTGAAGGGATTTAAAAACATAATTGAAAATTTTAAAATTAAGCTGGTGCTTAATCCAGGAACAAATGTAGGTCAGTGAAACTGGAAGTGATAGGTGAATGTGGCTTAGTGTGAGTTAGGATGTGGAATCAGACAAACAAACCTTCATTCTCTGATAGAAGATCAACGTTGATGTATGTTTTTATCATCCAACTAAGCTGAAGGTACCTGGGGCACTGTTACATTAGGAAATTCTATTCATGTGTCGCCAATTTGATCTGGTGCAAATCTCCACGATATTGTAAGCCTTTTTTGGTTGATCCTGCTGACTCAATGAGGTTAACCAAGGTATAAATGAATCACTTGGATAAGGGTGGATTGATCCAGAGTTAATGTCGAGTAGCCAATCTCACTCAACCTTGACAATAGAGATGTTAAAGTTAGCCTCAGCCCCATGAATTATATAGAGTCATGGAAGTTTACAGCATGGAAACAGACTCTTCGGCCTTAATTATCCATGCCATCCTTTTTTTTTTAACCAATAAGTTAGCGCCAATTGCCCATCTTATCCATATAACTATCTAAATGCCTTTTAAAAGACAAAATTGTACTGCCTTTACTACTACCTCTGGTATTATATCAAGGAATATTGAAGGTTATAATAATATTGAAGGCCACTGTTTCCGATGGCTAACTTGTGATCTTTATTTTTTATTCCATCCAAAAACCAAATTCAAACTGAATCCAATTCATGGCCTTCACGAGAGGGACAACAAGATCCAAGCTGACAAGGTGAGACATTGTATCCCATCCTTGGCTTGATCTGACATTTCATCCTGAGCCAAGAGCCTGAGGTAGCTTTGAAAAATTGCATGAAGCGACACTTTGGTTTAACCTCACGGCTACCCTGATCCTTTACTATACCCTAGCATGAGCAAACCACTGTCACAGGTGTAAGCATACCCCAAATGCAATGGGAGAACCTTGTCATCTATCTGACCATGGTTTCACCCCTGCCTGGTAAGCTTGTCATCTTCATTGACATTATTATTCTTATTTCTGTATTATAAACTCAGAAATCTAAAAATTCGTTGGTACTGCATCATTTTTCAGAGGCTCAACAGTCACCCACAGTCACGGTGGGCAGGAAAGTAGAATCTCACTATAAGGATGAAATAAGCTGTTGCCATTTGGTATAGGAACGTGCATTGGCCTCAAAGGCAATGAAACATTTTCTTCGATTATGCGAACAAAGAGCTCAATGCCTGTCTGAGGTTTCCTGTTAAAATTCAGTTGCCTGAATTTCAGAGAACTAGCTCACCATCACCCAACTCATATAAAGTCAACATTATCCCTATTGAGTCTGAGGGTCAGAACAGTTTCAACAGCGGATTGACTGACGTACAGGCGGAATATGGATGAAACCGTCTTTGTAATGGACGTGTTATAGAGTTGGCATCTCAGCTTGCCATTAACCAGAACATTGAGGTTGTGAACAATTTGGGTGGGAATCAGTGGGTAGAGAATGGAATTTGCACAAGTGCAAAGTCACTTGACAGATCCAAATTACAGGTGCCTACAAAGGACAAACCTATGGGTTGGAAAACTGTAGGGGGTGGTTGCTGTTAGCAGGTCTGTTCTGTATAAGGCACATTAGGCACTCTCATTATAGAACCATATAGAACCATAGAATTCCTGCAGAGCAGAAAGAAGCCATTTGGCCCATCAAGTCTTCATTGACCACAATCCCACTCAACCCCTATCCCAGTAACTCTACTTATTTACCCTACTAACCCCCTGACATTAAGGGATAATTTAGCATGGCCAATCAACTCTGTGGGGAATATTTCTAAGTCCAGCAGTTTCTAGTATTTGAACCTTTGTCCATGTAAGTCACTGCACTTGATGCCATTGACTGAGCTTTCAGTGCTTGTCAGTTCAAATAACAGCCTGTTATTGACCCATGCATTCAGTGATCAATACTAGGCTACCTCACAACCTCATAATCCCAGCCACACAATCAGCTCCAAATGTGATCAATGATTTGTCAAAGATGTGACTAATTGGAGGAGCCTGAAACACTAGGTCCAGGAAATAAGACTGCCTTAGAAAGGAGGATGAATCAAATCATTTTGCGTACAAAGATCATTTTCTTTCACTGTTTCATCTCCACTGAGAGACTGTAGATGATGCAGTTTAACTCTGCATTAAATATCATCCCAGCCTGTAATCCAATGAAATGTCCAAACTAGATGTGATTTATATGCTGGAAGCTGAAGTGCAATTAGGTCTTTGTTTTGAGCTCCTGGGCAAAGGGGTGGGGGGGGAGTGAGGTCAGGGGGGAGATAGGGGTGAGTTAATTGTAAATGATATCTGATATTTCCCAGATGGCTGCTTTGTCCAAGCACTCACTCACTTTCAGCGCCTGTCTGATGGCGGAACACTCAACTCAGCAACAAAGACTAGTTCTCCTCCATCTCTGCTCTTCTCTGTCTGTTTATCAGCCAATATCTTTGCACTGCCACAGGTGTGTTTCTGCTGACCTGAGAATGTCCAATTCCATGACAACACAACTTGTCAGGTCCGTGGTTTATCAAGAGCGAAGCAACCAGTGCTCCATCTTTCCTGTCAGACAAGATGAATGGTCCATCATTTCTGCATTGTGCTCCATCATTGCCTCCTCAAAGTTGCTGTTTCAGAATCTGTTCACTTCCTGCCATCTCACCATATATGGTGATGCCGGGGTTATATGGGGTGGGCACGGTAAGAAGTCTCATGACATCAGGTTAAAGTCCAACAGGTTTATTTGGAATCATGAGCTTTCATAGCATCCCTACTCACCTGAGGAAGGTGCAGCACTCGTGACTTCAAATAAATCCATTGGACTTTAACCTGGTGTTGTGAGACTTCTTTCTGATCCCCCCCATTGCCATCCCTTTAAGTTTCTCCAATCTGTCCTGAAGTATGGATCCTCTTGGAGTTGTCACTCTGAAACTATGTATTTACTAGTGTCACAAGTAGGCTTACATAAACACTGTAATGAAGTTACTATGAAAATCCCCTAGTCACCACACTCTGGCCCTGTTCGGGTACACTGATGGACAATTTATCATGGCCAATGCACCAAACCAGCATGCCTTTAGGAATGTGGGTTGAAACCTGAGCACTCAGAGGAAACCCATTTCGCCATGGGGAGAACTTGCAGACTCCACACAGAGAGTTACCCAGGTTGGGAATTGAATCTGGTTCCCTGGAGCTTTGAGACCACAGCGCTAACCATTGTGCCAACCCAGTAGCCGAGACGCCAAAAATATAAGACAGTCACCAACAAATCCAATAGGGAATTCAAGAGAAAGTTGTTTATTCCAAGAATGTGAAACTCACTGTCTAAAGGAGCAGTTAAGTGATGCACTTAAACTGGGTAAGTACATGAGGAAGAAAGGAATAGGGGATTATGGCCTAAATGTTCTGATTGTGGAGATTTTTCAGTTCCACTGATAGTGACTCCCCAATGCAGGTTTACTGGCAACAAAGGGTGCAAATAATGGGAAGACCTATTGACAGTGGCGGGACTGGAAGATTCTGCTGTGGGCCAATTGCCGCAAAACAAGCCCGGTAAGGATGGCTGCAGAAAATCCTGCCTATTACTTTTAGTATTAGATGAAAAGAGGGAGGAGGAAGCTTATGTGAAGCAAACATCAGGATAGGTGAGAATCATAGAATCGTACAGTGCAAAAAGAGACTGAGCCTTCATCAACAACAATCCCACCTAGACCCTATCCCTGGAACCCCATGTATCTGACAATTTAGCATGGCTAATCAACTTAACCCAGCTAGTTGGGTCAAATGTGCCACTTCTATAAAATTCTACCACTACAGGACAGCTTTTGATATCTGATACAAGTGACTGTTCTTAGATTTGTAGGTTTGGACAGCAAAGAATGGCAACTATTAAATCATAGAGTGCACGATACACAAGCCAGAGTCTCCCTAATATCCAGACCTTGCAATATTTACTGATGAGCAAAATCGCCTGATATAACCTCAGCATATCCCAGAGCTGCTGAGGCAATTGTGAGACTGAGATTAATTTAGCAAAGACTGAGGATCAAACTTTTGACCTTCCTGGCTTGTGTGACTCAGCCTTACGCACTGATCCCAACTCCATTGGAGGATCGAGAGATCTAACCTCGACCTCTTTAGCTGCAGCATTCCATTTCTGCCCAATGTTCCTACTGAATCATGAGGATTAAATCTATTTATTGCTGCTGACATCCCAACATTTCATTTGTTTCTGCATATAGACGGAAGTAGAAAAACTCAGGTTGGGGAACTTAGCTCTGATTAGACACCAACAACATTCTGAATGGCTTTTAACAATATTTATGAAATAACAGGCCACTTAAATTGAATAGATTTGTTGAGTAACATTATGGTTCATGTGATACTTCGCAGCCTTGCAGAGAGATTGAATAGACTAAGGTTTTTTGCGTCAAAAGAGAGGAGGCGAAAAGCTGGCTTAATTAAGGTGTTCACAAGTATGAAGGGTCTAGAAAACTTGGCAGGGAAGATCATTTTCCTCTAACTGAGAGGTCAATTACCAGGAACATAGACTTAAGATAGAAATGTTAGAGGGACATGGAGAAATGTTTTCTCAGCCAGAGAATAGTGGGCGTCTAGAATTCACTGCTATGTTGATGATTGAGGCTGAAACACTCAACACATTTAAAATAAAGTTAATGTTTATGTATTCATTAGTCACAAGTAAGGCTCACATTAACACTGCAATGAAGTTACTGTGAAATTCCCCTAGTCGCCATAGTCCGGCACCTGCTTGGGTCAATGCACGGATTCAGCACGTCTTTCAGATTGTGAGAGGAAACTGCAACATCCAGAGGAAACCCACACAGACACAAGTGTAGGCTTCACTCAGACAGTGACCCAAGCCAGGAATTGAACTCAGGTCCCTGACCCTGTGAGGCAGCAGTGCTAACCACCATGCCACCACCATTATTTGTATCTGAAGTGCTGTAACCCGAAAGGCTGCAGACCAGGTTTTGGAAAATGGGAGTAAAATGTGTGGTTGATTTCATTTTATGGCTAGTGCAGACATGATGGACTGAATGACCTCCCTCTGCACTGTAATCTTTCAATGGTTCTATAGTTGCATTACGCTAACATTTTGTATGGGAAGTGGTCTGGATTTAGACTGTGATAAAAACAAGATACTCTTGCTGGTTTTAGTTTGGTAACAAATACTCTAATTACTGATCCCTACATGGTTAAGAATAGAATGCCTGCCTAGTGAGATACATTCTTTAAAGTGCATTCTTATGATACAAGCATTGCCAGGAAGGCCAGTATTTATTGCTCATCTAGGGTGAGTTATCAGCTGTCATGAAGCTGTCCACTTGAAAGAGGACCCAAGACACACATTTCAAATCTGAAATCAAATTTCGCGATTAGTTTAGTCATGTGCAGGATTGGCAAATTTTAAAAATAATATAAAAGGATGTAAATTCTGATCATAGTCTTGCTCCTGTTCAAGTGGCTGAGTCTATCTATGGCTTTTACATATACAAAAAGCTTCTACTCGCTTTCAAAGTAAATCTGCAACAAACATGTTCACTAGCTGGATACTCCTATCGTCACCAACAGTGATCAAAATATTAGTAGTTCTTCTGGTTATAGATAAACTGAATGTTGTGAGAATGAAACGCATATAAGTAGCTGCATTGTGGGCAAAGTCTGGGGTCATATTAAGTTTTTACTCTCTGTTCCTCCATGAATATTGTTACTCTATAATGTTGTAGAGTTCCTTATGCTGTTGTCAGTTGTCCATAGTGAAATTATGATACTTAACCAAACAATATGGCTGGAATTCCTCTATCCTGCCCATTACTGGAATTCTCAGAGATGGTGCGGAGTGGACATTATAAAGGTCCATTGAAGTCAGCTGGGAACCTCCAGTTTTCAAGCAAGCACAGTTGGAGAATTCCACCCTACATCCATGCTAAGCTTCACACAGCTACACACAATCAATGGCTAATTTTTGCTGTGGTGATGGAATTCGTATTCAATAAAAAATGTCTAGAATTAAGAATCTACTGATGACAATGAAACCATTGTCAATTGTTGGAAAAACCTATCTGGTTCACTAGTGTCCTTTAGGGAAGGAAATCTTTCTTACCTGATCCTTACCTGTTCTGGGCTACATGTGACTCCAGAACCACAGCAATGTGGTTGACCCTCAATTGTCCTCCAAGGGCATCTAGGGATGGGCAATAAATGCTGGACAGCCAGCGATATCTATATCTCATGAATGAATGAAAAAAACGTCTCAATGGGAAAACCACAAAGCTTCAGCTTTGTGAATGTGACAGTCTTATTACTGGTTTCTTTAATTTGATTTCCATATGGATTGTAATGAAATACAATGAACCTGACAAATTGTAGCACCTTCTCTCGCCAGAAACATGAACTGGGCAAAAACAGTGAAAACTTACACATGTGTACATACTTCACTGTCAACTTTCCCCATTTTAAATTTTCATGCCACTCTTAAAGGGGAACTTTTGAAAACTTATCTCCTCCCACGAAAGTGTTACTCTACAGGATGGCATAGTTATAACAACACAAGATTATAAAATCCTACAGTACAGAAAGAGGTCAATTGACCCATTGGGCCTGCACAGAATACAATCCTACCTAGGCACTAGCCACATAACCTCAAGCATTAACTCAGTTAGCCTCCCCTTGACATGGAGGGGCAAATTAGCATAGGCCATGCACCTAACCTGATTACATAGGCAGTTCCCAGAGTAAAGCAGGCATAGGAACTTTTAAACATGGAAACATTTAAAAATAAGGACATAAAGAACTAGAATTATGTGTCTATGACCAACTTCAATTATCTCCCTGCATCTGAGCTTGCTTCACCTGAAGTCTACTTTGCAACTTCTCATGTCTGATGCATTGAGAGATTTATGAGTATATCAAACAAATCAATACATACCTTTCTAATATATTCTACAAGGTAAAAAGAAAGCACTTTGGATTAAAAATTGCTGCCCCAGACTTTGCTTTCTCACCAACATATTCCACAATCTCCCTGTACAAGTTCACTTATCATTCTTTTACTTGCTGTTTCTACACTGTCGTTCTGAGCTATCTTGCCATTTATTTCTGGGCTTGTGTATTTCTTTGGCAATCGCCTGCAGTTACTTGTAATTAGAGACAGCATCTGAAGAAGGTTTCCTATAGCACAGTCACATGACAGTTTAACAACGTCAATGCTTGCCAGTGTCGTCATTACAAAAGGCTGTATCACTGAATGCAAATTAACCTCACACGATAGCGGTGCTTAAAGTTGTTTTTCTGACTCAGTCAACACTCATGCACTTCATCTGATTCGCTGTTCATCTACTGCCAACCTGTTTGTGAATATAGTCATGTATGGAGAAAAGTATTCAAGTCTGAGAGTAGTGCACCCTAATATTGTCATGCTAAAAACTAACTTAGAGAAATATCAGCCCTGACTATAACTGAACTGACACTGAAATGAACCAATCATATGAAGAGGGTGGCTGCAAGGGCAGGTCAAAGGCTATGAATCTTGCAAAATTGCAACTCACCTCTGAATCTCCAAAGCCTGTCCACTATCTACAAGGCACAAGTCAGGAGTGTGTTGGGGGGTGACACGGTGGCACAGTGGTTCGCACTGCTGCCTCACAGCGCCAGGAGCACTGGATCAATTCCTGGCTTGGGTCGCAGTCTGTTTGGAGTCTGCACATTCTCCCTGTGTTTGCGTGGGTTTTCTCCTGATGCTCCAGTTTCTCCTACACTCCTAAAGCTGGTTAGGTACTTTGGCCATGCCAAATTCCCCCCTCAGTGTACACAAACAGGCACCGGAATGTGGGGATTTTCATTGCAGTTTTAATGTAAGTCTACTCTGAGACTAATAAATAAAGTTAAACTTTGATTAGGCAACTCCAACAACAGTCAAGAAGATCAACACCATCTGAGACAAAGCAGCCTGTTTGTTTGGCATCTTAAACATTCACTCCCTCCACCCTTGACCCTTGATGGTACACAGTGTGTACCATCTAAAAGATGCAGCAATGCTCCTTCAACAACACCTATCAAACCCCTGGCTTCTACCTAGAAGAACAGGACAGCAAATGCCTGAGGACTTGCTGTCACACCAGCTTCTACAAAATGTGCACTACAAACAGAACACTCTCCTTTTCTTTTGGACCAGATCACAGAACATCAGTGTTTCATTTCTTAAAAAAAGGCAGCATAGACAAATCGGGCTGAAGGGTCTATTTCCATGCTATAAACTTCTACGATTTTATGATGCTAAGGGTACCCCAGCAACCCGTTTTCAACATTCCCATGACCCACGCGTGGGCTCAGACCCTCACTTTGAAAGACCCTGGGATAGGGCAAAAGCAAGAAGTGGGAAATTAAGAAGTTAGAGTGAGGTATTGGACACCTTTATCTGTGAAATAATAATCCTGAAATGAAGAAATAAGTAGACATCACCTTGAGACAATACATCAGCAAATCTCACATTTACATAACATTTAATTAGCACTCCTCATTCCAAATTAAACTGGAGATCTTGTGGCACAGTGGATTGTGCCACTGCCTTGAAGCTTCCAGTTTGAATGGGTGACACCATGGCGCAGCAGTTAGCACCGCTGTCTCACAATGCCAGGGACCCGAGTTCAATTCTGGCCTCAGGTCACTGTCTGTGTGGAGATTGCTCGTTTTCCCCGTGACTGTAAAGGTTTCTTTTGGGTGCTCTGGTTTCCTTCCATATTCCAAAGATGTGCAGGTTAGGGGGATTAGTGGGGTGGGGTTATGAGGATAGGGTGGAGTTTTGGCCTGGATAAGATGCTCTTTCAGAGAATTGGTGCACACTCAATGGTCCGAATTGCCTCGTTCTGCACTGTATGGATTGTATGATTCCCACTTCAGGACTTGATGGCCAAGGAAGGTGTGTTCAGATCACAGCCAGAAAGGTTGAGTATCAACCTACAAGTCCTTCCAACTTACGCCAATGGCTGGTGATAAGAGTGGGAGAGATTCTGAATCAGCCATGCTTGATGTGGAGTGTCACTCCTCAAGCCATAGGATTCTTGTAGGCTAGTGACCTGTTCGTGAAAAAACTGGCCATGGAAATAGATATAAATCTACATCGCTTGGTGTACCCATATTAACCATATCACTATTACTAGGGCTAGGTTGTGATTTAAAATCATTCTAACTTTAACTTGCCACAGAAAGTAGACATTTGAGGAATGATTGAATTCAGTCACAGAGGTTATGGTCATTCTTCTCAGAGGAGAGATGATTAAGGGAGATTTATAGGAGGTGTTATTCTGATAGAGTAGATAGAGCAAAACAGTTTTAACACAAAGATTGGTAATTAGATAATATAGATTTGAGGAGACAAAGAGAATTTTTTTTTCCCATGGGCAATACAGTGGCACAGTGGTGAACACTGCTGCTTCACGGTGCCAGGGACCCCAGTGACTTGGGTCACTGTCTGTGTGGAGTTTGCACGTTCTCCCTGTGTCTGCATGGGTTTCCTCCAGGTGTTCTGGTTTCTTCCCACAGTCTGAAAGACGTACAGGTTAGATTGATTGGCCATGCTAAATTGCCCCTTAGTATTCAGGGGGATTAGCTTAGGGTAAATGCATGTGGTTATGGGAATAGGGCCTGTCTCAGTGCAGACTCGATGGGCTGAATGGCCTCCTTCTGCACTGTAGGGATTCTATGATTCTATGAAGCTATGATGACAGAAAGCACGATGAAAGCAGATGCAATAATATCCTTCAAAGAGGAATTGAATATATATACATGAAAAGGAGAAGAAAATGTGGGATTAAGGAGAAAGAAATGGCAGTGGAATGCGAATTGTGGCTCTGGCAGAAATCTAGCACAGTCATAAATGGGCAGAATGGTTTTTTCCTGTACTGAATGTTCATGCAGCTGTTCCACTTTCTCAGTGAGTGTTGTGTTGGCAAAAAGTGAAGAGGAACCGCACTTCACACACACACACACACACACCCCGCCCAATGAATCTGCACGGCAAATATCGTGTGAAGAGCGTGTGCTACCTGTCAGGCTTTACATCACACCATTAATCGGTTAGTTTGGTTCAGAGTGACACAGCCTCAAATCTAACAAATAGAAAGAAAACAAGCTGCCATCTTCCCCATAAATGTATTCGAAAGGGAGTGTTATCAATTAAAATTAATTTGAATTTATTTTCCTGTTTTCCTGGGCTGGCTCAGAAGAGAGAGAATATGACTTGTATTATTGCATGTTTACTCATAACATACACATCTCCTGTCACTGCCTGCTGTTTGTAACCACACACAGCAAGTAATGAAAGTTCACTGCTTTCACTGAGAAGGCTGCTACCTTCAACAAGTCGGCCCTGATACCCTGTTAACGCCTCCAGATTCCGCGTGGGCTGCATAAGTCAGTTTATATATGTAAAGAGACAATATATGTTTTATCATCTCATCGACATCCACCCACCTGCACGAGAAATCAAAATTGTCATGTAAAAAAAATACATCAGATCTCTTCACCGTGCTGTACCAATTAAGAGAAGCCTCACCGCTTCTCCTTCTCTCCCAGATGAGCCAACAGGGGAACTCAGTAATAAGGAATGAACGCGAGGTGAGAGCTTGAAATGTACCTTCTTCTCAGATGAATAAAACACAAGCCTCACATCTCTGGAAAGTGTTGCGCTGGATAGAACAAGCTGATGGCACAAGCATTTTTCACAGCGCTGCTCACAACCTGGGAGCATTTCGCTGATCAGCGTGGGGGGAGGTTTGGACCCTGAAGGCACCTTGCACAGTCAATGAGTCAGTACTGCGAGGGCATTAGGGATGCATTATTTTATAATGTACATTGCCCTACACTAGATAGGAAGGAATGGGGTCCATTTTAACCCCCTCCACCCATTTGAAAATAGGGCAGTACCATCTCTCAAATCACAGGATACGGCCCTGCCCCTGCTATCACTGTTTGATTGAGGAATTCTAAGTGTAAAGTCCAATTATTTCAGAGGGGAGCTGGATTCTAATCTGTTAATTGGATTCCTATGGTGCACATAGGAATCTTGACACAGGTTCTGGGCTTGGATGCCCCTGCCCCGCTGAGACCTTCAACCTCCCTATGATTGCAGCCCTTCCTCAAGGATAAAACTACAGGCCTGGGACTCCTGCCAACACCTCAAGCAGTGTCCAACTCAAACACCAGAACAATGCCCGTAGCTTGCCGTCAGTACAGAAATGGGCTCCTAGTGTCAAAATGGTTCAAACTGCCAGATAGGGACGGTGGAGAAGCTCCATGAACTCTGGTCCTGTCACCCATCCAAATCTGCCCAATGCTTAAACCAACTGCAATGCGCTTGCTCTGTGGTCTTGCTCACAAGACAAAATAAAATGTCTCTTCTGTAGCCATCTTCTTTTCCATTTGAAACCTTTAGTGACCCTTTCTCTGCCTCAACCCCTGTTATCTACATCATTCCAGGATTCTTTTTCTGCCAAGAATCAATTTAAGATTATGGATCAGGTTCACAATGTGGCTCACTTACACTTACACTTGCTCAAAGTTCTCAGTCACTCTCACGTACATTTTGGCCGGGATTTTTCGGTCCTGCCAATCTTCGTAGGTGGGAAGGGAAAACTTGGAGAGTGGTCAGAAGCCAGCTTACTTTTGGCCGCCCTCCAAACTTTTCTATCCCACACATGCTCAACAGTGGCGAAACCGGTACATCCCGCGAATCTTCACTTTACTCAACAGACACTTCTTAACTTTTATGTGGATATAGTCTCTGATGAATGGAAGTAGCCTTTATTGAAGGATCATCTGGATTCGAAACATTGGGTCCATTCTCTCTCCACAGATCATAGAATCATAGAACCCTACAGTGTAGAAAGAGGCCTTTCGGCCCATTGAGTCTGCATCGAACACAATCCCACCCAGGCCCTACCCCATATCCCTATATATTATACCCACTAATCCCTCTAACCTAAGCATCCCTGGACACTGAACGGGCAATTTTTTAGCATTGTCAATCAACCTAAGCCGCACATCTTTGGACTATGGGAGGAAACCGGAGTACTCGGAAAAAACCCATGCAGACACAAGAAGAATGTGCAAACTCCACACAGACAGTGACCCAAGCTGGAAATCGAACCCAGGACTCTGGAACTGTGAAGCAGCAGCGCTAACCACTGTGCTACTGTGCCGCCCAGATATATCAGACCTGCAGAGATCTTCCAGCATTTTTCTGTTTTTGTTCCAGATTCCAGCATCCGCAGTATTTTGCATTCATCTTAACTTATTTTGTCCTGCCTAAGGTACAGAAGCAATACACACCTAGGTGGAGGTGGGACAAGCTGTTGGAGGCTCAACTCAACTTGGGCATTTGTGGCGGATAACATAATCGTGTAACCTGGTGGAGACACATTTGAAATAACTGTTCTGAGAAACTCGTAACTTGGATTATTAAACTCCCATGTCATAGTTACTGATTGTAGTTGTAATTGTTGCTTCTGCCACAGTGTCACTAGTGCAGTTGTCAAGCAGTTCCCCTCCAAGCCACTCACCATCCTGACTTGGAAATGTAACGCAGTTTCTTTCACTGAGTCAAAATCTTGGAATTCCCTCCCAAACAGCATTCTGGTTCAATTCACAGAACATGGACTGCAGTGATTCAAGAAGGCAGCTCACCACTACCTTCTCAAGGGCAACGAGGCATGGGCAATAAATGCTGGCCAGCCAGCTATGCCCATGTTCCACAAATAAATTTTTTAAAAAAGCACACAGAGTTGTATACCTCTACACTTCTTAGGGGAAACCCAACTTGAGGTGGTATGGATCATCAAACACCAGCAAACCTCAGGGTGGCAACACACTGGGGGCTGGTCAGAATAGGAACGGAAAGGATTAAGGTCACATCGAAACAGATTGGTGTGGGAAATGGTTGTGATGAATCAGAGCTGGAAACCGAGACAGTTTAAAGGAAGTACTTGCTTTGTGCTAGGTCAAACCTCTGAGGGGGAGCACAGGAATCAGATTGAGACACATGAATGAAGGGAGATGGGGAATGGATAGGTCTGGTTGCTGCAGAACCATGGTGAATGGGTTGCAGCTGACAGTGAGCAGTGAATGGGCTGGTGTGGGTCATCAAACACTAGCAAAGTTCACAAGGCTAAAGAGAAGAGAATCGTGCAATGATGGACTCCATTCCACATGCCAGTCAAAAGGAAGGTAAACGTCAGACATAAAAAGCAACTAATTCAATAGTTTAGTTTACATCTGTTCTTGGGATGTGAATGACTACACTTTTATTACCCAAACCTAATCACCCTGAAAAGGTGGTGAAGTTCACAGATCTATTTTGAGCAATTTGATTGATAGGTTTATATTGGGATTAGTAGCTTTGAAAAAAAAATTGAATGATTTAATTGCTAACTTTACTGCTGTTTACTTATTCCGCCTTAGTAATTATCCACTGAAATAAACTGCTTATCGTTCATTCTTAGTTAGTCAATCAAACAGATATTTGATTGATAGCCTAACAGAGAAGTGCTTATTTCAACCAATCAGTCAGTAATTTACCTTCTATGGACATGTGACAGCAAAGTGTGACATGTCTAAGGTCCAATTTTCAGGTGTAATGCCCTTGGAAGCCATACCACTAAAGAAGCAACTGGATACAAGACTCCTAATGATTTCAGACGAAGATTATTGTTATAGATATTACCAGATAATATTTGATCTCTTTGCATTTCTTCAGTCCGCTATTTTAACAAATTATTGTTCTTTTATTCACCGGACATGGGTATCGTTGGCTGGTCAACATTTATTGCCCATCCTTGGATGCCCTTGTTCAGAGGGCAGCTGAAAGTCAATCACATTGCTGTGACTCAGGTGTTACATGTCAGCAAGACTGGGTTAGTTTTCCTTCCTAAAGGACATGAGTGAATCAGATAGGTATTTCCAACAATTGTCAATGGTTTCATGGTCATCAGTACATTCTTAATTCCAGATATTTTTCATTGAATTCAAATTCCATCATCTGCTGTGGCGGGATTTGAACACAGGTCCAGAACATCCTGGATTATTAATCTAGAGATAATACCATGAGGCCATCACCTCCCTTTAAGATGAGTATGTCACTAGAACATTGTCCTGGAGAAGGTGGTGACCTCTCTTCTATTTGGTTTGTTAGGTGCCTTCAGAGAATGTTTGAGCATCACCCCATGTTGGTGTGAGACTTGCGTCAAGTATAAGCCAGGCGTTGTGCAGGAAGCAACTGGGATTTTATAACAACCTGGCAGCTCTACGGTCACTTGTAATGATGCCAATTTTTTATTTCCAGCTAATTTTAAAACTGAAATAAACCTTCGTCAGGTTTTTAATTCATTTTCTCTCCAACATTAGTCCAGACCTCTAGTCGGGTAACATAACCACTGCACCTATGAAGTTACACTTAAAATATTGACATTCTTCTATTCAGGCTGACATAACTGTTCATTCAGGAAGGCAAAAGCATGGAAAGATACAGGGCTGAAATTTTTGGCCCTTCTTACTAAAGGGGTCTAAAACACCCCCCCCCCCCCCCACATGGCTGGTCTCCTGAAGGCACAGCCGGTGAACAATGCAAAATACCGTCATCCTTGGCGGGACTGGAAGATCCTGCTACCGGCCAGTGGAAGCCACTGCTGAAAAACATGCTGTGGGAGGGGGAAATGGGATGGAAAATCCTGCCCATAGCTTCCCAATGTACATCTATGAGGGTGGCTTCCTCCTAGATTCTTCTGGTTGGTTGCTGTAACTTTGCTGGAATGATTGACAGGAACGTCATTTGCGCAGTTCACCTAGGTCCCTTGCTGAAGGTACGGTAATTAATCACCATAACTCTCAAAGCAATTCCTGGCTAGATTGGACCCACACACAGATGCCTGACTCCGAGCGTGTTGGTGTCTGGAATTCACCATTAAATGGCGAGTGAGTTGAGATGAATGTTACGGCTGCTCCCTTTAATTAGTGTTCAAGCAATCTGAGACATGGGTTTTGCAGGGTTTCCTCAGAAGCTGATGCTCTGTGCTTCTGCTGTTAGTATTCCTGATCTTTCCCAAACATCTGCTTTGGAAAACAGACACCTAACCATCTTAGTGGAATGCTGCTACTGGAAACAAATGAACGGAATGTTTGGCAAGAGATTCACTTTGAAGATCCAGAGCAGAATGTAAGGCTAAGATGAGATTGAAAGAGATTCTGGGCCCTATTCCCACTTACTGCTATCCATTACTGCTATGCTTTACTGAACGTGGATGTAGAAACATTGTAGCAGTTCTTCATTTCACCACAGGGTGTCTCTCTCCCCTCAATTTTAGCCTTCCACCTCCCTCTTTCTCCCACCACCCACCCTAGGGCCTGCCACTCAGGGGCCAGACCTATTAATCATGTTGGTCTTTCCACAGACAATGAGTTAAAATCAGGCTTTTGAGGAAAGACAGTTTGTTGTTTACACAAAAGAGTTCGGCTGTTAACACATGTAAGGTAATGGGATCCCCCACTGGTTCCTCACAGGGCCTGCATGGGTTTAGCTGACGGATTACCGAGCCATTTGTCTAAATCATGTCACAAGCAATAAGCAAACTGCTTAATCTGCTCAAATGAAGGGTTGAGTTTTACTGCTGACACTTGTCTGGCCTGTTCTACTCCGCAATTGCTGGGCACTCAAACCAATGATAAACTTGGTCCCCACCTTTGACCCCTGTTGTAGCACATGGCACAGAGTGCAGACTGCAGCTGCATCCCAGTGGGATTTTGCATTTTTTTTGCAATTTGCAGCCGGTCTGAAGCATATACACACTCAAAAAAAACAAGAGTGTTGGAAAACACCAAACTTACAGCTTTGCAAAGCAGGATTATATTGACTATATTATCACAATGACTGGAACTGAATTGCTGTAAAACAGCTCGCTGTGGTCCCTGGCTTATTTCATATCTTTTTTAAACCCACCTTGGTACACGGGCAAAACTATACACACCTATGTCAAGCACCGACCCACCACTTTATTGAACTCAATTCTGTTCAGCACTATTGAAGGAACACAATTTGCAGTGAAGTTGGGCTCTGGCCAATGATGTCAGAGAGTATTTTATCACATGAAAAATGATTGGCTCATGGGACGGACAGTGCGTGATAAAGCCTTAGGATCAATCAAGAAATAATTAGTTGTAGTGATAGGAGCGAAGGAGTGGGCAGGGAGATTTTCTGGATGCATGAACAAAAAATAGGTTAAGTGTCTGCCTTTATCTTATGATCTCCACCAATGGGAGTAGATATGTTCTTTACTGTTACCCATAGCCAAGTCTGTTTAGTACCACAATCCTTTCACATTTGTATCAGCGAGTAATCCATGCTGCTGCCTCACAATGCTGGGGATCTGGCTTCGATTCCTGGCTTGGGTCACTGTCTGTGCAGAACTTGTATGTTCTCCTTTGTCTGTGTGGGTTTCCTCTGGGTTGCTGTGATTTCCTCTCACAGTCCAAAAGATGTGCTGGTTAGATGCATTGGCCAAGATAAATTCTCCCTCAGTGTAACCGAACAGCCGCCGGACTGTGGCAACAAGGGGATTTTCACAAGTAACATCATCGCAGTGTTAATGTAAGCTTAATTGTGACACTAATAACAGTAAGAATTCACATTTTGCAAAAATATTCAATTTATTGGAAACTCACTGTGAACTTTGAATTAGGATTCTGCCTTTTTCGCCTTGCCTATTTTTGAATAAGTAATAAGCCATGCTAATGAAACTGTAAAAAACCTCTGCAGCACCATCTAAAGTTTCTCTTTTTAACTACAATGATGAGTCTCCAAAGATGACCTGCAACAAATTGGTAAATTTGCGAATCCCAGTATGCCCTGACATAAAGAAAATGACTGGTTATGTAATAAGCCCTGTAAACATAGTAGAAGCACCTGAGTTAGGGTGTACTTCATGCAATTTAAATCAATGTACAGATAGACTGATGCAAATACTCACAATAGTACAACACTGAACCTTCCTTAGCCAATTATTACCCACCACCCGCTTGCACCCAAATATTTTCAAAGCATTTCACCCATACTGTACTGGAGCACCTGTCCCAGATATTACTTGGGGCGGTGTGGTGACATGGAGGTTAGCATTATTGCCTCACAGCATAGGGACTTGGGTTTGATTTCCAGCTTGGGTCACTGTCTGTGCGGAGGCTGCAGGTTCTCTGCATGTCTGCCTAGGTTTCCTCCAGGTTCTCCAGTTTCCTTCCACAGTCTGAAAGATGTGCTGATTAGGTGTTTTGGCCATGCTAAATTCTCCCTAGTATACCCAAAACATGTTGGAGTGTGGCGACTAGAGGATTTTCACAGTAACTTGATTGCAGCGTTAATGTAAGCCTGCCTGTTACACTAAAAATAAACTTTATGATATGCAATTTTGTCCCTTCTCTAAAACATTACTGTAACATTTCACCCCTTCCCGCTCAAACATTATGACATTGTCCATTACTATTTTACCCAAATGTTACTGCAACATCAACAGCGTGTGAAAAGATTACTGTAACAGTCTACCTCCCTCAAATGTATCACAATGACTAAACTGTCTCTCACCTAAAAACTATGACACAAAACTGCTGCCTTTCTTGAAACATCATCAAGAACACTAACCGTTTGCATTCCCCTCACCTTGCCTCATTTGGTATAACCAATCCCTACAACTAAGGCATTTTTATGGCAGCATCCCAAACCTAAATGTGACTGCATTATCCAACTCTTTCATCCATAGGATTCACCCCATATAATGGTGTGTAATTCAACATCTAGACATATGGGACTGGATTTTTGCAGAATTGGAGAGACTCTATAGATCTTCTTGTACATTCTTGGCTGAAAGTTCGTGCATCCAATAACCTGTTGAAACAGCTGCACCCAAGAGACAACATTGTTTGATTGACAGCTTTTCAAGATAAAGAGGTGTCAAGTACTTGCAGTGTTGCTCTTGATTCATTAAAGGATTGGTCAATTGATACTTTTATCAGGTTGCAGTAAGATATTTTTTTTTGTAATAAATTTATAAATGAATCTTTCAAAGCCTTTTCACATATGATATTGTTACTTTGATTTGATTTATTATTGTCACATGGATTGGTATGCAGTGAAAAATATTGTTTCTTGTGCGCTAGACAGACAAAGCATACCATACATAGAGAAGGAAAGGAAAAAATGCAGATTGTCGTGTTACAGTCACAGCTAGGATGTAGAAAAAGATCAATGTAATGTGAGCAGATCCATTCAAAAGTCTGATGATAGCAAGAAGAACTATTCTTGATTCAGTTGAACGTGAGCACAGACATTGTATATTTTTCCTGATAGAAGAAGGTGGAAGAGGGTATGTCCAGGGTGTGTGGAGTCCTTGATTATGCTGGCTGCTTTTCCGAGGCAGCAGGAAGTGTAGACAATAGATGTGAGTATGGTTTGAGTGATGGACTGTGCTTTGTTCATGACCCTTTGTAGTTTATTGCAGTCTCAGACAGAGTAGGAGACATTCCAAACTGCGATACAAACAGAAAGAATGCTTTCTATGCTGCATCTGTAAAAGTTGATGAAAGTAGTAGTGGACATGCCAAATTTCCTTTGTCTGTCGAGAAAGTAGAGGCATTGGTGAGCTTTCTTAACTATAGTGTTGACATGGAGAGACCAGGACAGGTTATTGATGACCAGGAAACCTCAAAACTTGGAGCTCTCGACCATTTCTACTTCATCCCCATTGATGTAGACGCGTGCATGTCCTTCACTATGCTTCCTGAAGTCAATGACTATTGCCTTCATTTGGTTGATATTGAGGGAGAGATTGTTGTTGACTCACCAATTCACCAGCCCTCTTTCCTGTAGTCTGTCGCATCATTGCTTGAGATTCGACCCACAATGGCAGTGTCAGCCACAAACTTGAAAATCAAGTTGGAGGAGAATTTGGCCACACAGTTAAGGTTTTTAAGGAATATAGTAGGGGACTAAAGACACAGCTTTGTGGAACACCGGTGTTTGGGATGATCATGGAGAAGGTGTTGTTGTCTGTCCTTATTATTTGCAGCCTGTGGTTCAGGAAGTCTAGGATTCAGTCGCAGAGAGAGGAGCCGAGCTCCAGGCCATGAAATTTGTAGATGAGTTTTGTGGGAATAATGGTTTTGAAGGCTGAGCTGTAGTTAATAAATAGGAGTCTGACATTGATGTCTTTGTTACCTTGGTGTTCAAGGATTGAGTGTAGGGCCAAGGAGATGCATGCGTAGTGGACCTTTTCCAGTGGTAGGCAAACTATAGTGGATCCAGGCAATCTGGAAAGCTGGAATTCATTCATACCGTCTCTAACCTATAGTGTATTATAGGTTTCATTATTTTTGTATATGATATGTTTTGATAAATGGGCAATGAAGGCCTACACATTGACATGGAGGGCATGAAGGACTATGGGGGTAGGTGGAGATGCAAGGTTTGTCATGGAGTTTATGAGAGACCATTGAGGGTGGGTGAGGGGCCTGATGTGGTAGTGGGAGGAAGGTGGGGGTCAGTGGGGGGCTGAGATGGTGTGATTGGTGAGGAGTGAATGATTATTTTATTTTATTTCATTTATTTTAACAGGGACAAAGTCCCAAAGCATTGAAGCAAATGTTTTGTACAGCCACCTCATTACTCAGCAGCCCCTGACCTGCTTCTGTGGCTAACAGACCCAAATCCAGTTCATACCCACCAACATCCATCCCTGGAGCAAAAATCCCACCTTTGTGGAATTCTGCTTTCCACAGGGAGAGCACACAGAGCCAGGAGATTTCCTGACACCTGCTATCTGCCTCTCAAATGAAAATCAAACCAATGTGATAACACAACATCATTCCTCTCACACAGCTATCAGCAAAGCCCCTCACACAAATGTTCCTAAAAAACAACCTGAGCTCTAAATATTAGTGCCGCAAACCTGCTTTATCAGCTATGATCAACCTGTCCATACAATTCATCCAAATATTGTCAATATCCCAATCCCTCTTACCAAACTTTAACAGGTAATCTTCTATCAAAAGATTACCACAACTTTGATAATCTATTCAGAGCCCAAATTGTACCTCAGATCTTAAAACAATGACCTAAGCTAAATCTATCGATACCTACAGTACTTGGGTGCACAGTGGTTAGCACTGTTGCCCCACAGCTCCAGGGACCCGGATTCAGTTCTGGTCTCGGGTCACTGTCTGTGTGAAGTTTGCACCTTCTCCCTGTGTCTGTGTGGGTTTCCTCCGGGTGCTCTGGTTTCCTTCCACAATTCAAATATATGCGGGTTAGGTTGATTGGTCATGCTAAATTGTCCCTATTGTTTGGGGATTAACAGGGTAAAAACATGGGTAACAGGAATAGAGCCTGGGTGGGATTACCATCAGTGCAGACTCAATTAATCGATTGACCTCCTTCTGCACTGTGGGGATCCTATGATTCCCGCTCTCACTTAGAATTAACTCTCTCAGCCCTACTGAAGCTTTTGAACATTATTAAACATGCTTGTTAACTTCACATTTTACTTTGTTATGCTTCCTATAGAGATTAATAACTTTTCAAAAGAAATTCAAACCTCTCATTTATAGATGAAAGAATGACACAACAAAACTTCACCTTCTAAGTTGTTTATCAGAACAAAAAGCTCTATTGACCAAGTGCTAGTCTTATTGGCAATTTATTCTTTAAACACAGAACAGAATGTCCCTCTTTTTATTTTAATACAATTGAAAACATTCACATCATAGACGTACATAATCCTGTCCATTCAATTCACCCGAAATTAGTCCAAAGTGATTCTTAATCCTTCGGGTTTAATTCTGTTCTTTTCCTTTCTCAGCTTGGGAACTTTTAATCTCAGGCATTTGACAAGGTCCCATAGACTGGATGGAAAAGTGAGATCTCATGAGATGCAGGCCGGATCCAAAATTGGCACAGTGACAGGAAATGAAGGGTAATGGCCGATGGATGTTTTTACAAATGCATTCCACAGGACTCAACGTTGCTATTTGTTGTATATATCAATGATTTAGACTTAAATGTGGGAGGAATGATTCAGAAATTTGCAGACGGCACAAAAATTGACTGTTGTTGATAGTGAAGAGGATAGCTGTCTATTCCAGAATAGGATCAATGATTTGGTTAAGTGGGCAGAGAAGTGGCAAATGGAGTTCAATCCAGAAAATTGTGTGGTAATGCATTTGAGGGGGTGGGGGGCAAACAAAGCAAGGGAATACTCAGTAAACAGGAAGATAGTGAGAGATTTCAGGGTGCATGTCTACAGGTCCATGAAGGTGGCAGGACAGATGGATAAGATGGTAAAGGAAGCATATGAAATACTTTCCTTGATTGGACAAGGTATTGAATACAAAAGCAGGAATGTAATGATGGAACTATATATAAAACTGGTTAGGCCAAAGTTGGAATTTTGTGTACAGTTTTGGTCACCACATTACAGGAAGGACAAAATTGCTCTAGATAGAGTGCAGAAGAGATTCACAAAAATGTTGCCAGGGCTTGGAAATTGCAGCTACTAACATGAGTGTAATCTTCCACTGCATTCTGGCACAGTGAACTTTACATTCTTTAAAGGATTGAAACATACATAAGGTTATAGTAAAAGTGATGTGAGGAAAAATATTTACACTCAGAGAATAGTCAGAACAAACTGTCTGGGAGGGTGATGGAGGAAGGTTCATTTGAGGCATTCAAAAGGAAATTAAATTGCTATCTGATAATAAAGAAGGTGCATAGTTGTGAGGATAAGGCAAGAGAGTGGGACAGAATGCTCTTATAGAGAGCCTGTGCAAACTTGATGGGCTAAGTAGCCTTCTCCTGCACTGTGAAATTTCTGTGATCCTGTGGATCAAGGTCCAAACTGTTTAACTTTTCTTCGTATAATAAGCTCTTCATCCCAGGATTGAGTCAAATGCACCATCACCTGCTTCTAACACAATTGTTTCCTATCTTTTTCAAAAAAGACCACAACTCCACACAAGGACTGAAAGTGAGGAAGACAGTATTAGGGTACAAATTGATGTTGCTCAGCTGGTAAATTTGGGCAGAGCAAAGGCAGATGGAATTTAATCCTGATACATTTTGGGAGATCTAATAAGGGTACGATATAGACAATGAATGATAAGTTCCTAGGGCATATTGAGGAGCAAAGGCACCTGGGTGTACAAGTCCATAGATCCCAGAAGATAGCAGCATAGGTAGATAGTGTGGTGAAGAAGGCATATAGAATGCTTGCCTTCATTAGCTGGGGCATAGAATATAGGAGCAGGGAGGCCTTGGTACAACTTTATAAAACATTGTGAGACCACAGATGGAGTATTGTGTGCAGTTCTGGTCAGCACACATTCAGAAGGAGAAAGTGCAGAAGAGATTCACCAGGATGATGCCTGGGATGGAAAGTTTCAGCTATAAGGAGAGACTGGAGAAGCTTGCTTTGTTTTCTCTGGAGCAGAGGAGACTGAGAGGGGATCTGATAGAGATTTATAATATTATGAGAGGCAAAGATAGGGTAAATCAAAAAAAATCTTTTCCTCATGGCAGAGGCTTCTATGACCAGAGGACATCAGTTTAAGGTGAGGGGTCAGTGGTTTAGAGGAGATCTGAAGAAAATATAGAGAAGGCAGGTACTCTCACAACATTTAAGAAGCATTTGGATGAACACTTAAATTGCCATGGACTAAGTGTTGGTAAATGGGAATTAGTATAGATTTATATTTGATGGTTAGCACAGACATGGTGGGCCGAAGGGCCTTTTTCTATACTTGATGACTCTAGCAATCCAGATGTGATTTCGCTGAGACCCTGTCCAGTTATATTACTTCTAATTTCTATTCTTTTTGCAATAAACACTATTTAAATAATATACTTTTTTTTTATTCTTCCTGCTAAAGTAGACAAGTTCACATTTTCTCACATGAGATTTCATCTGCCAAATTTTTGCCCACTCACTTAACCTTGTTATCCTCCTTTGTAGATTCTGTGGGCAGAATCTTCCCAAATGTTGGTACAAGGCAGTAGCAGGTGATAAAGTTGGCTCTGAAGCTATCGGCACCAACAGCTTTCTCTACCATATTGTCCTAGACTTAATAAAAAACAGTCAAGGAGTGGGTTCCACATTGGCACGGCGAGCCAATTAACTTAGCTTCTTTTTTAATATCGGGCTGTCATTTTTAAATGCAGCCTGAATGCACAAAGGTTAACCAGGAACCACCATACCTATATCCCCATGCATGATCTCCCTCGTCCAAACCACTGCAATGCCAGGGAACAGAGCCTAAGTTGTGCCCTGGAGTTAAGGCCTAGGTTATGCAAAGGGGCAGTTCCCAGGTAGTATCAGGGACAGTGCCCAAGTTGTGACAGTGGCAGTGAACCATAGAGTCCCATAGAATCCTTAGAATGCAGAAGAAGGCCATTCAGAACTGACTTCCTGAAAGAGCTTTTCTCACTAGTCATGCTGTAAATCCTTTGAGCACTATAACTAAAATGAGCAAGTGCTGTATTGCTCTACCTTACTGGAAACCTTACGAAAGTCACCAGGAGAACGAATGCTAGGTCAACAACATTTTTCCAAAGGTCCCTCTATGTATAGATGAGGAATGGGAGGATGAAACTATGCAGAACAGCATCAGATACCGCAGGAGAGCAGAACAGGAGTGCAAAGTGGTCAGCTTCCCGCCTGCAGATACAAAATACAACTCCTCCTCCGGATTTTCCTCCACCACTGCCACCAGTGCTGTATTCAAAAGCCTGTGCAGCCTGTCCCTAGGTCCTTGAGAGGTCCTGAAACCTGTTGTGTGTCAGCCAGTCCACACAACGTCTTGAGTGGGAGTGGATGCATGGAGCTGTGGTAGACCGCATTGTGAAAATTCAATCTAACGAGCACTGAATCTGTTGGTGTCTGATTTATTGCCCACAAGCAAGTTCAAGTGATGACAATCAACAATTAGAATTAAAGTTGTGTGAAGTCAGACTTGTGTCTCATTTGCATTGCTTTGATTTAGTACCCATTTTCTTTCTTCAGAATAGTGGCTCATGGTAAGCAGCGGGGGGGAGCTATCAAACATAAAGGCCTGTGAAATTCCCCTAGTTGCCACTTTTACAGGTGATGTTAATGTGTGGAAATGATGTTCCTGATTTTGAACATTAGGTATCAGGAAGTCTGAAGATTGGGAGTCACTGATGGGGGGGGGGGGGCAGGGACAATCGCACGGTGCTATTGTGTCAACTTGAAATGCAAATTGGGCCTCTCCTGAGATTTTCTGCTCCCATACCAAATCTGTCCAAAAAAAAATGGGAGCACAAAATTCCAGTCTTTATGTATTGATACTGAGTGGGAATTGATACCATAAGAAGCCCATCCTAGTATCAATACTTAAAGGAAAAACATAAGGTGACTTCAGTCAATTTGCTGGAATGATATCCATTCAACCTGCAGTAGTGGCTTGACACTGCTCTGTATACTTTTAACATATATTTAATTCACTGTGAATGCATTGGACATCTTTGGTCATTTTCCTAAGTTGGTGACAGTGGTAAATTTATCTGCTTTTTTTATTTCTTTTCCAAGTCATTGAATATTGATTGTAAATAGTTGAGATCCCAGTGCTGATCTCTGTGGCATCACACAATGTGTATGTCTATGGTACATATAGGCAGGGAGATTATACTGTGTTAGTCTGTGAGTGTATATCATGGTATCATAGAATCCCTACAGTACAAAAGGAGGTACAAAGGAGGCCATTCAGTCCATTGAGTCTGTATCAACCACTCCCATCCAGACTCTAATCTCATAAACCCGCACATTTATCCTGCTAATCCCCTACACTAAGGTCAATCAAGAACCAAAATGGCATGGTAGCACAGTGGTTAGCACGGCTGCTTCACAATGCCAGGGACCTGGGTTCTATTCCAAGTTTGGAAGTGGAGTTTGCACATTTTCCCTATCTCTGTGTGGAGTTGCTCTGATTTTCTCTGACATTCTGAAAGACGTGTTGGTTCAGGGGATTGACCTGTAAAGGTGGCAACTAGGGCAATTTCACAGTAACTTCATCGCTGTGTTAATGTAAGCCTACTTATGACTAACAAATAAATTTTACTTTATTGTCTGCTTTCTGTTTGCTCACCAATCCTTCATTTATGCTACAATATTGCATTCTTACTTTGTGTGATAATCTTTGATGTGACACCTTATCAATTGCCTTTTGGAAATCCAGGTCACCACATGTACAGGTTCCCCTTTATCCTCCTTGCTGTTATTTCTTAAAGGAACTCAAATGATTTATTTAAGCATGAATTTACTTTCACAAAACCATGATTATTTTGTTTTTATTTCTCATGGGATATAGGCATCATTGTCTGGGCCAGCAGTTATTGGTCATTGTAACTTTGGAGACTCACTGTTAATGTGCCGAATCTTGCTATTGCCTCCAGGTGTAACCACTTTATACCCTCTTCCCAAATGAAACAATCTAGATTTCCTTTAATCTCCAAATATTAAAGTTGCTGATAAGCAGACCTAGAATCAAAATATAACAATCTCATAAATTTCATATTTGTAACAATTGTTTCCTGTGTTAGAATCTGAGCACACTATCCAATAAAACTATGGAATCAATAATACTGACTAGTTTCTATTAACCATACTAGGAAACTACTTAAACCCAGGAAACTATGGGAGCATAGACTAGATATTAACTTCAACAATTTAGAATAGTTATGGAGCCTGCTGAACCACACTGCTCAAGTGTTAGACATAGAACTGAAAAACTGAGAAGAGAAAAGGAAAGACTCTATGGGTAAGATGACCCCCCACCCAAGTCAAATTGCACAACAAGATCAAAACCAAGTGTGATAAGCACTTGTCGCAGATAAACATGTAAGAAAGTATCTGACAAACTCCAAATTCTTTTCTGTTGATTTATGTTAATCTGTAAGTGAAAAGTAAACAGTGCAGTACTTCAATGAGAAAACAAGGGCAATGAATGCTTATCCTGAGCAGGGACATTTCTGAGTGGGAATTGATACCATAAGAAGCCCATCCTAGTATCAATACTTAAAGGAAAAACTTAAGGTGACTTCAGTCAATTTGATAGAATGATATCCATTCAACCTGCAGTAGTGGCTTGACACTGCTCTGTATACTTTTAACATGTATTTAATTCTCTGTGAATGCATTGGACATCTTTGGTCATTTGGGGAACTATATAAACACATTTTTTTCTTTTTAAATTGTCTCAATATCATTTTTCAGTTTGCAGGAGTTAATACCTTAGGCATTCAAACCCTCATCCTTGTTTTGAGAGGAGAATCTGGCCAACACAAAGTGAGAAAGAGCAACGAGGAAGTGGCAAGAGTGAAACCAGAAATTCCTTCTGTGGTTGTGGCTGTACACCAAATGACCACATGATTATGCAATGACATGTCTCCATAGGAGGCTACGTGTTGAAATACAGAAGATAGTTAACCCCGGAAGAGGTGGTAGAGGACAATTGTTGTTGTTGCTGCTAAGCTACAGAATAAACTATTCTTTGTTATTGTCCTTGTGGTCAATGATTTGGAACCCAACATACTTACAATGGCTATTCTTTAATGTTCGCTTGACTTGACATTGTATTACTGAGCAGCTATAACGTGATACTTGAGCTCAGCATTATCACATTCTTCTCCTTTGTTGGGGGCTTGATGTTTGCAAATTAGTTGCTGCATTTCTATCATTGCAACAGTCACTACACCTCAGAAGTATTTTACCGGATTGCTTTGAAACTTCCTAAAGTAGTGAGTGAACCTATATAAATCCATGTCCTTTTTTTTCTCATCTTTTAACCTCAGGCTATGATTTATGACATTTATATTATTTCTTGTATCCCAACTGCATAGGACTCTGCACTCCATAATACATTACCTACTTGCAGTACCAACCCTTATCAAGCTGACCGTGGTCTTGCTATATAGGTTGATTAGCAAGAAATAAAAAGGGAAATTAGTGTCTAGTTTGGGTAATCAGATAAATCTAAATGTTAACATGTGCCAGCCTTTGAGAATGCCATAAACTTTGGTAGAGATAGAATTTCATTCTTTTTGTCGTCTACCTATTTTAGTTTTTTTTAAAGAGTGCAATAATCTAAGGTAGAATATAAAAAATAATATTTAGTGTAAAATGGTTTCTCTCACCAATTGTCAACCTTAATTTCTAACCAAGGATCCAAATGGCAGTGCAGTGTGTAGGATATGAACGCATCAGGTGGCTGCTTTGCAATTCCACAGTACCTCCTCCATCAAACCGTCCTCTGTGAGCCATCATTGATGTTCCACAAATCAGGCAAGATTAACCAGGCACATTAACAAACGCCTGCAGTCATTCTGCAATAACTAACCTCTTCTCGAAGGAAATAACTTATGAGAAGTTGAAGATCAGGGTATTATGCACACACACACACACACACACACACACACACACACACACACACACACACACACACACACACACACACACACTCTTCAGTGACACAAACGTGAAACACAGCCGCATAACACTTGAACAACAGTCACAAGGTGCACAATGAAATCAATAATGCAAAACATAGGGGCGCAGCAAATTAGAGCATTTAAAGAATTGCATTGGACACATGAATGGATGTGGTTCAGGAAAGGCAAGTTGTAGGGTTATATAGGGCACTCACTGGAAAGCATCTAGTTCGGTAATCATTCTCACTCCACTGGTGGTCTTGTGGCTAATTCAATGTTGATTCTTTTACCTTGTGCTTCTTCATGCTGTTCTTTGAAATTTGTGTGGTAGAGAGAGGTTGCTGTGGATCATGCAGCGAGTAACAACTATTTGTAAGATTTGGGAAAGGAGAGAAGGTGCTCAAAGACAGCTGAATTTCTGCTTCAAGATCCCAAAGATATTTTTGATAATTATTCTGATTATAGTATGAAACATACTTTGCATGTATCAAGAGTATTGCAGCTTGGAAAATGTTTTTGCATACATTTATTGCATTCTATTCTACAAGATTTGCACTTAATTCTGTGCCTCTTACAGAGTCAGTTAACTTAAAGGTTTTGTACCTACACACACACACAGACAGTCAGGGCATCTCAGGAACAGGTTTTATGGGCTAACCAACCTTTACCTTTACCATTATTATTATAGTTGTTCAATTGTGCACCACCATTTGAACTGCAGAACTTAGATCTAATCAGTTGGCTGCTAGATTATTCAGTTCTGTCTACTGCATATTGCTTCCACTGTTTAGCTTACAAGTAGTTCTGTGTTGTAGCTTCATTGGTTAACATCTCATTTTTCAGTATGCCTGGTGCTGATCCTGGTATGCTCTCCTCTTCATTGAACCAGGGTTGATGATAATGGCAGAAGGGTGATGGGCCAGACCATGAATGTTACAGATTGTAGTTAGGTACAAGCACCTCTTGGGATGCCCAATTTGAGTTGGTAGATCTGTTTGAAATATCTCATACAGCACAATATCTGTACCACACAACATGATGGAAAGTGTCCTGGATGTAAAGACAGAACCTTAACTTCACAATGACTGAGCAATATCACTTCTACCAACACTGTCATGGGCAGGAATAGCTGCAACAGGTAGATTGGTAGGATGCGTTCTAGAAGATTATGAAAGTACCATCCTATTCTGCAAGATTCTACTTGATTCTTTGCCTTTCGTGGAATCAGTTTAGTGCATTATTTTGTAAGTCTTCACACAGGGCATCTCAAGAACAGATATTTCAGGAAGTTGCCAAGATACCACCATTATTATGTCCCCCCTTGATTCTTCAGGGGTAGATGAATCAGATTCATGAGTGGCTCCAAGGTAACAAAGCAAAGCTGTCTGTTCACATGGGAGTATCTCAAACAGCTGCAGAGCAGTGCTAAAATGAGGTAAGTCCACCTGCAAGCCTGGTGATAAAGGAGAACATCAGGAGGCTAAAAGTGTGCTTTGGCCACAAGGACAGATTTGGATGGGTTTTGCAATGACCTCCAAAGTAGAAATAGACTGGTGTGCCTTTCACATCTTCCTATTTATAATCAACCATCAACATGGCTGGGGAAACCTTGGTTGCAGTGAACCTAGAACAACATGGAGAGATCATCATTCTCACCTCACCTGCGGCATTCAGCTCTTTTGTCTGTGTTGGAACCAAGGCAGCAATGAGATTAAGACTTAAGTGACCCTGGCAAACTTAAACTGATCATCAGTAAGTAGGTTGTTGCTGATTAGGTGCTGCTCGACTGCATTGTTGATGCTCCCTTCCATCACTTTGCTGATAATTGACAGCAGACAGTAATTGGTTGGTTGGATTTGTCCTGTTTTTTGTCTTAACACTGGCATCTACCCACATTGCTGGGTAGATGCCAGTTTTGTAGTGGAGCTGTACTGGAAAATACACTAGAGGAGGAGTCCTGGCTAATTACCGTAAAGGGAATGGGGAGGCTGTAGCATATGGTATTGTCACTAGGCTAGTAATCCAGACACCCAGGTAAGGCTCTAGGGACCTAAGTTTGAATCTTATTCAATAAAAAGCATTTGGAATTAAAATTTGATGATGACCATAAAATAATGTCATTAAAAGCCCATCTATTCAATAATACTGTTTAGCAGAAGGAAATCTGGCCTACAAGTCACTCCAGTCCCATGACAATGTGGTTGACTCTTAATTGCCATCTAAAATGGCTTAGCAAACTGCTCAGTTGTATCGAATTATTACAAAGCCTACAAAAGGCAATGAAACCAGGCAGATCATCCACCATCAGCTCAGCAGCTGAAGACTCCAAAGAAGAGTCAGATGGGCTTGAAACATTAGCTCTGTTTCTCATTCTGCCAGGGCTGTTGAGTTGTTCCAGCATTTTCTGTTTTTATCCCATGAAACATGTGTTTAACTCCAGGACAGTGAAACTTGCAATAAGACATTAACAAGACCATTGATTCCCAATATATTGTCCTTATCTTGCTCCTAAAGACTTACTTCTACTAACTGCTAGTTCACCATGAAGCTACAGATCACTCTTCAAAGCAGTATCATTCCATCACAGCACAGCAAAAGCAAAATACTGCACATCCTGGAAATCTGAAATAAAAACAGAACTATGATGGAAATATTTAGCCAGTGAAATAGCATCTATGGAGAGTTTATTTATTGGTGTCATAAGTGGGCTTACTTTAATACTGCAACAAAATTACTGTGAAAATCCCCTCGTAACCACATTCTGGTGCCTGTTTGGGTACACTGAAGGAGAATTTAGCATTGTCAGCGTACAGCTTTCTGAAACTGGAACACTCAAGAGGAAACGCATGCAGATGTGGGGAAAAATGCAGACTCTGCACAGACAATGACCCAATCTGGGCATCAAACCGAGATCCCTGGCATTGTGAGGCAGCAGTGTTAACCATTGTACCAATGTGCTGTCCGAGGGAACATGTTACAGATGAAGGACCATTTCTCAGAACAGTATCATTCAATAGTCTGTTTCCCCCAGGAGAAAGATCACAGGAAAAACATTTTGAGGGCAGTCAGAGTCCTTAAGTAAATGTCTTGAATTATGAACAACACAAATTCCATGTTGCTACTGGCCGCTCAGCAAGGCCTTTTGTTATAGAATCAAAGTTTATGAAAGCTGCAAATGCTGCAAACCAGCATCTTCCTTTCCCATCACATCCCAAATGCAATTTGTAGGCAAGTGAAGCCCAGAATATGAATGATTAAGTAGTACCAGCGGATGCAAGGGCAGCATCATTAACAGAGGCGCTGACACAACAATTTCTGTTTTTACAAATTAAAAGGGACAAATGAAGAGAAATTAGAAGAAGGGAGACTATTTTACTGGAATCGCACAAACCTGTGTCAGCACACAAGTTGTAAAATATTTGTAAATCACTTCCTTATAAAGAGGAAATAACAAGACTAGTAAAGGATCAATGTTAACTCCCTTTGTCTGGTGGGAACTGGGCTGTAAAAGGTCCAAAAATTGTGAAGAGACGCATTTTTGATTTGATTTATTATTGTCACATGTATTGGAATACAGTGAAAAGTATTGTTTCTTGCGTGCTACACAGACAAAACATATTGTTCATTGGGTGATAAGGGAGAAGGAAAGGACAGGGTACAGAATGCAGTGTTTCAGTCATAATTGGATGTAGAAAAAGATCAGCTAATATAATGTAGATCATTTAAAAGTCTGATTGCAGCAAGAAAGAAACCATTCTTGAGTTGGTTGGTGTGCGATCTCAGACTTTAGTATCTTTTTCCCAAAAGAAAGAGGTGAAAGAGAGCATGTCTTGGGTATATGATGTCCTTGGTTATGCTGGCTGTTTTTCCAAGACAGCAGGAATTGTAGACAGAGTCAATGGATATACTGTCCCATTTCTACCCATTGTCATTTTACCAAGAACCTCCACGTGGGTGGTCCTGGCTCCTGCCTGGTTCAGAGATTAATCTAGGTGTAATATTAATAATAGAAACTATGAGGCAATTTGAGGTACATTTTCCAGAACATACATGTTGAGCGACCTAACCAATGGCTCTTAAAGGGACTGCTGAAAGTCACTCGGGATAACATAACCTTTGGGAGTTAGTTTTAATGCCAAGTGTTAGTTTTTAGATGGATTGGTGTCCTGATTTAAAAAAAAGAGCAATGAATTAGGTATTAACATGTTCTGAATTAATAATTGAGTGATAATGCCACCAGGCCATCGAGGTGATGGCCGAGTGGTATTATTGCTAGACTATTAATCCAGAATGTTCTGGGAACTCGTGTTTGAATCCTGCCACGGTAGATTTAAATTCAATAAAAATTATCTGGAATTAAGAATCTATTGATGACCATGAAACTATTGTCGATTGTCAGAAAAACCCATCTGGTTCACTAATGTCCTATATGGAAGGAAATCTGCCATCCTTATCTGGTCTGGCCTACACGTGACTCCAGAGCCATAGTGATGTGGATGACTGCCATCTGAAATGGCCAAACAAGCCACTCAGTTTCAAGAACAACTTGGGCTGGGCAATAAACACTGGACCAGCCTATGCCCCACAAATGATTTTTTAAAAAAAAAGTAATGCAATAATGGGGTGAACCTCCATGTGGGTAAAAACAGAGTTGGGATTGCCCTGTAAATATTAGTGCCAGCTGGTATGGTAGTATTCACACTGTGTTCCCAGCTAGAGCAATGTTCAGAATCTATACAGTGCAGAAGGAGGCCATTCACTTACTGGGTCTGCATCGATTCTCTGACAGAATATCTTACCCAAGCCCACTCCTCTGTCTTCTTCCTGTTAAACCAGGCTGATGAGGGTTTGGCAAAGATGCAGCTCTCCTCCCTATTGAGGCCTATTAAATGAGGCGGGGAGAGTAGAACTCTGAGGAAGTACACATGTTTCAGAAGATGTCTATTGTGGATTAGCTGAGGGGAGGTGAGTACACGGTGATGAGCCAGTCATGGTTGCCTTACTGGCATCATTCCAACTCCATAGTAAGGTTGAAGGGCAAAAGAGGACTTGGCATTTGGTAAAGACTTGGACTTCTGTAGATGGCAGGGAGTTGGGCATTTAGCACTCAGGCATTGAATAGGGTCATGGAGGGAAAAAGGGCAGGAGGCAAGACTGCCAAGGATATTTGAATGGCCATTTGTCAATAGGAAGGCAATGAGGTGATTATCAGAATCTGGTGATGAGGGGCAACACCCTGCACAGGGAAGGCAAAATCCTGAAGGGCAAGAAGGCACAGGAGAGGAAAGTGGGTAAAGAAGATAATGTAGGCCAAAACCACAACAAGAGATCTGCTGCCGAAGACAGAACTACCTGGAGATAACTGAGAACCAGTGTGGCCGAAGACTGCAGTTCTCCAGAGTACATCTGTGCCCTCTTCACCAAAGACTCCCTAGCATTGATTGCTTTGCCTTGTCAGTAAACATCAAAAGCTAACTGTGAATCTAATGACCATCCTGTAAGAGGCTGACAAACTACATCCTGCAGGCCATTGCCGTCTTTTCCAGAGCTGGGCAGCACATTCGCGAGGCCTCATAGTGACAAAGGACATTGCGTTTCACCACCATCATTGAATTCCCCCAGATACGTCACACGTAGCCATCAGAGTACCAAGATACAGGTCAGTCAGCAAGGAAGAACTTCTATGTCCTCAATATTCAGCTCGTCTATTAGCAAAACAAGAGCTTCCTCCACCTGTATGTCCTCTTTCCTGCATCTGCTTTGACTCCTTCATCCCTCTGGCAGATCCTCAAGTCAACCTCCAGAGTAAGTGGATCAATCCTAAGGTACAAAAGATGGTTATTCACCCTTGTATAGGAGCTCCAGTTCGAGGCATAAAGTCAATACTCTCAATATCACTTGCTTATTAGGACAACCATTGAGTAGACTGTTACCCTCTCAAAGTGTGACTCAGCTGCTTTGACTAGTGGGAGGTATCCTCCAATACACTTCTGTAAGAATGTAAGGTCATTATTGTCATGGTGCACTCTACTTAACATGATCCCACAGAGTTTTAGAGCTTGTGGAAGATGAGGCCTTGATAGACGGCAGCTCATCGGGGGAAGAATATAAGCTAAGGGTGAGAATAGAGAGAGAAATATAGGGAGAAGAAAGCTCACCAATGCCTCCACTTTCTCAGAAGACTAAGAAAATTTGGCAGGTTCACTACAACTTTCACTAACTTCTACAGATGCACCATAGGAAGCATTCTTTCTGGTTGTATCACAGTTTAGTATAGCTCCTGCTCTACCCAAGACCACAAGAAACTCAAAGGGTTATGAATAAAGCCCCGTCCATCATGCAAACCAGCCTGTCATCCATTGACTGTGTTTACACTCTCCTCTGTCTCAGAAAAGCAGTCAGCATAATCAGGGATCCCACATACCCCAGGCATACTTTCTTCCACCTTCTTCGGAAAAAAATAATTTGAGGACACATACCAACCGATTCAAGAACAACTTCTTTCCTGCAGCCGTTAGATGTTTGAATGGACTTACCTTGCATTAAGTTGATCTTTCTCTACACCCTAGTATAACTGCAACACTACATTCTGCACTCTCATTTGCTTCTCTATGAATGGTATGCCTTGTCTGTATAGTATGCAAAAAACAATACCTTTCACTGTGTATGAATACATGTGACAATAATAGATCAAATCAAATTAAATCAACGACGCAGATAGGAGAACAGCAAGGTGGCTAAGCCCAGCTTGGGGCATGAAAAGCTATTGTCGGACAATATCATGAATTGTAGGGATCTCTTGATTGTGAGGTTTCAATCAAACCTCTCTCAATCAGGTTGGAAGTATGAGTCTACCTTTGCCAATACAATATTCAAATCTGATCTTTCAAAACAATATTTTTCTTTTTAAATATGGAAAGACATTGCATTATTTAGAGACTTGAATGTTGACTTGGAGTTCTTTTTTAAAAAAGGGTCACAAGTTCACCTTTGGACTTGGAATAAGCCTGCCTCATCACCTGACCAGTATTGAGAAAGAAAAGCAGTTTGTTTTAAACTGCAGACATTTGATTTGATGGGGAAAATCCGGCAACTGCTAGTGACTTACTGGTAATCACATGAAAGAGTCAGGTCTTGGACCTGTTGTTTTTGAATTCAGTGTATTTTGGGAAATAAGGTGAGAAAGAAGGCTGCCCTATCACTTTTGCCCTGCCTTGCTTAAAGTCCCGTATGTGGTTACCAACCTGCAGCCAGAGAATCCTCATCTGCGCTACCTAGAAAGGTGATGGAAGTGGGTTGCCTTGTATCCTTTAAAAAGTACTTAGCATACCATACCATTCGAGACTATGGGCCAAGTGCTGGCAAGTGGGACTAGGTGAGCAGGTCAGAACCTTTCATGCATCAGTGCAGACTCGATGGGCTGAAGGGCCTCTTCTGCACTGTGATATTCTGTAATTCTGTGATCTGAATGTAACTTGTCTTCAGTTGAAACCTGAAAACCTGTCAAAACTGTGGCAAAGGGTCATCTGGACTCGAAATGTCAGTTCTTTTCTCTCCTTATAGATGCTGCCAAACCTGCTGAGATTTTCCAGCATTTTCTCTGTTGGAAGCAAATTAGTTCCCTGAACACAGTCTTCCCGTCGGTCTCTGCGAAGCCAATTACTTTACTATGTCCGAGAATGGATTATTTGGATAACTGCTGTCTCAATAACCTGACAATTTTTCTTCTCAGAGGGCTTCTCTCTCTGACACACAGGGCAGACTTCTCCCCTCATCAGGATCAATAACGGGAGAGTGGCGAAGTTTGACAGGAGGCCCTAAAATCGGTTCCACACAGGCATCAAATTACAGCCAGAGTTTCAACTATTGCCCACCATGGCAGAGCAGGGATCCCACTAGAGTCTGGCATGGGACAATTTATATCCTGATAATGGGATACAGATGATGGCCTGGCCACAATCTTTCTCCCCTTGCCTGATTCTGTGGAAAAACACATCAGTCCAGAACAGGGCTGAATCAAAATGGTGTTCAAAAGTTGGGACTTACCTAGAAAGCCCTGGATCAGACTTTAGGATTTGGGATGGAGGCTATCAGTGACCCTGGACCGTAGAATAACATAGCAGTGGATGGAGGGGAGGGGGGAACATCTAATAGATAGCTCTTCCTGTTTCAGGATGTTCTTGGCGGTCCATCTTCTTTCTTCAATGGTACGTCAATGATATCAGGCCCCTTTTAAATATGGCACCAGAGTATGGCAATAGAAGCATTCCGTTAAGCCTACCACAACACAGAAGAAGGAGCAAAACTCCCAGATACACAGTTAATTACACCAGTGATAGAAAATGTGATGTGGTCTTCCATCAACCACAATAGCAAGAAACATTCAGCATCTCCACCCCTGCTGTAGATTTAGTCCTGGATGGGAGCACTCTGCCACAATGAATACTCCCAAAAGTGACAGGCATGACTAAATCAGATTCCATAGTTTTCTTAACAACCCATCCAGACATTTGTCACGTTACGAGCCAACCAATCTCATTGAAACTTCATTTTTCTCACAAGTTTTTTCATCCTCCACATTTGAGGATCCTCTCTTGCTATTCTTATCAAGAGTTGTTCCATCTTGGATGGTTTCAAAAGTAGTCCTCCTCACAAGATTTTAATCTGACCTTCCAAGATTGCTTTCCCTTTAGTTTTTATATATACTCAAACATTATCTTCCAAACATTGTTTTAGATTTTCAGCCATGCTAAGCAGAACACCAACGCTTCAAAGGGGCACTTTTTCCCCAATGGCTCATAGCAGCGAGTCACCAACCTTCATCTGCTAATATCCAGATCTTCAGAATTTCTCTGAAGCCTACTCCGCTTCAAGTCTACTCCTTACAGCCCTTTTTTTTGAACTTGGAGACTACCATGAGAATTCTATTGTCTTACTTGCCACAGAATTAGAGCAGGTGAGGGGTGGGCAACGTAAATGTCAGTTGACCTTGGGCAAGAATTTCTGGTTTGGTTCGAGCAAGCTGTAAAATCCCGCTGTACTTCTCTGCTCTTTTTTTTTAGCTTAACTTAAATGCTCTTCATGAAATGGATTTGCTGGTGTTGGACTAGGTTGGTACAGTAAGTCGTCTCACAACACCGGGTTAAAGTCCAACAGTTTATTTGGCAGCATGAGATTTCAGAATGTTGTCCCTTCATTAAGTAAATGAAGAGTTCTGTTCACAAACAAGGCATATATAGACATAATCTCAATTATAAGATAATGTATTATCTTGTAATTATCTTGTAATTACACAGCATCAGGGACCTGAGGCACTGTCTGTGTGGGTTTCCTCTGGTTTCCACCTACAATCTGAAAAATGTGCTGGTTAGGTGGATTGGCCATGCTAAATTCTCCCTCAGTATACTCAGGCAGGTGCTGGAGTCTGGCGACTAAGGAATTTTCTCAATAACTTCATTGCAATGTTAATGTCAGCCAATTTGTAACTAAGAAATAAACTTTTTTAACTATTAAGACTGAAGAGAATGGACTCTTGAACTCTCTGGGAATAAAGATGAAGAAATCGGGATTCTGAGAAGTTTGTTGTTCCCTTGAAATACACAGGGAAAGAGCTTCAGAAAAGGAATGGTATTCTGCTCCAAGGAAGACTATCACAATTGTATCATCCACTACTGTATTAAAGACTGAAAAGGTACTGATGACCTGAGATTTCAATTAACTGAGATGATGAAAAGAAAATAACAACCAACTTCCTGTAAAACTGTCAGGAAAAGAAATTATTTCCCAATGATATTTCAGGAGGAACGTTTGATTTCTGTAGGCCATGGTAAGTCAGGCACACTTCTCTGTTGGTGTGAGATTGTTCCATGGGAAGAATTACTGACTTTTGTAGTCTTTTGTAATGAAACACATTTCCTGTAGACAATTAACTCAGGTGCAAGAATATTGTACAGGATTCTTTAGCTTCAGAACAGCTAAATATTCTGCCATAGCTTCTGTGTTGATCTCCAGCTCTGGAGGGTAGATTATGGATTGATGCATGGGTGGCAATAAACTTTCACATGTGAAAGTTTAACCAAATGTTACCTTGAGCCAAGTGGTCCTTAATGGGATCTGACTTTGGCTCAGGCAAGGTATTTCCTATGGAAGATTCTTCATGGACAATAGGGCTAGGCTAAGCAATACATTGGTAGGTTTAGTGGAAAGAAGAACTGAATATGACTTAACACATTGTTGTTGGTAGCAGGATTTTCCTTGTGATGTTTGACTTGAGGTGAATTGAGAAGTCCCAGGGCAACACCCTTCCGACTGTATACCAGAATGCTGCCACTTCTATCTAAGAAGGTCTATCTTAGGTCTATCTAATTAGTGGAACAGATCACACCCATGCAAAATAATGATGGTGTCTGGGTCATTGTCTGGAAAACATAATTCCATGAGTATGACTATAACAGGTTGTTGTTTGACTAGTCTGTGATAAATTTTGGCACAAGCCCTCAGTTGTGACTAAGGAGGAATTTGCAAGGTTGACATGTGGGTTTGCCTTTATTGTTTCTGTGGCCTAGGTCAATGCTGGATTGGCTGTCCAGTTTCATTGTTTCTTTGTAGGCTTTGTAAAGATTTAATACAACTGGGTAGATTGCTAGACCATTTCAGAGGGTATTTAAGAGTCAACTGCATTGTTCCTGTCCTGAAGTGATGTGTAGACCAGATAAAAGTGACCTTCCCAAGGACTTTGATTTGATTTTGATTTGATTTGATTTATTGTTATCACATGTATTAGCATACAGTGAAAAATATTGTTTCTTGTGCACTATACAAAGTATACCATTCGCAGAGAAGGAAACAAGAGAGCACAGAATCTAGTGATGCAATCATAGCTACGATGTAGAGAAAAATCAACTTAATGGAAGATATGTCCATTCAAAGGTCTGATGGCAACAGGAAAGAAGCTGTTCTTGAATCAGTGCTACGTGACTTCAGTATCTTTTTCCCCAATGGAAGAACGTAGAAGAAAGAATGTCTGGGTTATGTGGGGTCCTTAATTTTGCTGACTGCTTTGCTGAGGCAGCGGGAAGTGAAGACAAAATCAATGGATGCATGATGGATTGGGCAACATTCACTACCTTTTGTCATTTCTTATGGTCTTGGGCCGAGCAGGAGCCATACCGAGTTTTGATACAACCAGGAAGAATGCTTTCAATGATGCATCTATAAAAGTTAGTGAGACTCATAGCTGACATGCCAAATTTCCTCGGTTTTCTGAGAAAGGAAAGGCTTGGTGGACTTCTTAACTATAGTGACAGCATGGAGGACCAGGACAGGTTGTTGGTAATCTGAACACCTAAAAACATTCGCAAACCAGGTGATTTTTTGCAACAATTGATAATGAGCAGTATGAAGAGTATGAGCAACACAGCACGGGAAACAGGCCCTTCGGCCCAACGAGCCTGCGCCGCCGTCATAACTATATAGTAGCAATTCCATTATCCTATTATAGATTTAGGTTATTCCTAATATGGAAGACTCTCCCTATAGGGACAATTTGTTTCCCAATCAGCCTAAGAGCGAATTTTTGGGTTGTGGGAGGAAACCGGAGTGCCCGGAGAAAACCCACGCAACCACGGGGAGAACGCGCAAACTCCCGCAGACACCGGCCCAATTCCAAGTGTCTGCACAGCCACATCGATAGTCTCTGAGCTGTCATGGTGCCCTTTAGATGGTCCACATAAAGCACTCATTTACGACATGAGGTACCAGGCAACCCATGAATCAACATCCAAGAGCTGTACCCGCACCACCTGACGAATGCATGCTCAATGTTGGTCAAGTATGGACCGAATTACCTGTGGAAAAAAAGCCGTAGTTAAACAGTCCTACTATATCCCTCTATTTGCATACCGCTCATGTGGCTGTCCAAGAGACAGATAATGATTTCACAGTTACCATTGGAATAGCCTTTAATTGCAGATTTAATAACTCATTTTAAATTCCATCAAAGAATTTGAATTTGTATTCCCAGAGCATTAACTTGACTGGATAATAGTTTAGTACCATTACCATTACATCACTGCTTCCCCTCAATACCCTTATCCCAATTTTCCTTCCTTGTTTCACGAGGGTGTTGAAAGATATTTACACAGGTGGTAACTCATTCGATTGGCTATTCATCATATGTTGTGAGCCAGGGCAGAGAGTCAGCAAGCTATTAAATCAGAGAATATATTTTAAAAAAGTTCCAGTCTACACCAGGGTCGACACACATGCAATCTCCAGCAGGGACTACTGACTAGTGAGCTGGAACATTAACACTGATCGATCATTCCACTCAGTAGCCCAGGAGTTGCCAAGCCAATTGAACAGTCCCCACTGTAGTCCCCGGTCCTCGCTTCCATGCACATGTTGCCATTAAGGAAGAAGGGGCAATATTTGATGGGAGTGAAAGCTTTAAAATTGTAGGTTTGATACACACCCGCACACCATCATTTTTAATTACTCCTCCAAGATGACAGCGTGCATAGTCCAGGGAACAAACACAAAACTATTTGTACTATTATGAAAATGCTAATAATTTTAAATTACTCCTAATCTGACAAGGAAATTGGATTTATAGTAATTGTGTTTGACTTATTTGAGTAATGACAAGGTGTAAACCCTATGTAATTATTCAATGCACTCCTGAATAGCCCGAGGCCATTACCCGATCATTGCACAAAAACCTTGTTTGCCTTAAAAGGGAAGCATAATGAAAGCCCACAATTAGGAGAAAATAATAAAATTGTTGAATGACTTGGCTCTCATTTTTGTAGCATTATTTCATCTGCGTTGTGTTTTAACACAAAAATTATTGTCCTTAATTGCACTTGAATGTTTCAAACAGCCCCTTGTCATTTAACATTTTTCTGTAATCACTAACACATAACTTGTCAGCTTGGGAAGGTAGTGAAATAATTAGCTCCGCAGCTGGAAGTGAGTCTGCACTCGTCTGAGAAAAAAAAAAGTTTCAGCAAATTAAACATTTTCCCATAATTTGACCCTCTGCCAATCACTTGGTCCAAAACAACCGTCACTCGATTCCCTGACGCGATTGCTGAATGAACTGCGGCCCTCAGAGGAATTCGCTCCTTGTCTACAAGCACATAGTAAAATGATAAAATAATTACATCTGGATTTGAACTTCCTATCGTCTTAAGTATGCTCTGCTGCTGGGTGATTGGAGTGAGATGCTGCTCCCAATGGGTTATTAAATGTTTTTGGCAGCAGAGTGCCAAGTTCTGCAGGTGAAGAAAAGCCCCTGATCCCCCTTCTCCGTGAGAAATTAATTGGTCTTGTTCAGGCATCGATAGAGATACAACATTTGACCTTAGTGCCCTTGGGCTATATTGGAGATAAAAATCAACCAACATCCAGCTGCTGACAGCTATCTAGTTGGCCTTCTTTAAGGTGAAATGGAAAGTCTTGCATTTAGATAACATTTTCCAGGACTTCAGATGTCTCAATGTGCTTTCCAGCCAATGAAATACTTAGGATGCATAGTCACTCTTGTAACGTAGGAACTGTGATGGTTAATATGTGCCCAACAAACTCCACAAACAGCAATTTAATAATGACCAGATAATCTGTTTTTGTGATGTTGACTGAGGAATAGTTATTGACCAGGACTCCAATAAAAAATCCCTGCTCCTCTTTGAAATCGTGCCATAACAGCCCTTATATCCAGCTGTCTAGGCAAATGGGGCCTCAGTTTAATGTCTCATCCAAAAGGATAGCACTTCCAATAGTGCAGTACTCTCTCAGTACTGACCATCTGACAGTGCGGCACTCCCTCAGTACTGACCCTCTGACAGTGCAGCACTCCCTCAGTACTGACCCTCTGACAGTGCGGCACTCCCTCAGTACTGACCCTCTGACAGTGCGGCACTCTCTCAGTACTGACCTTCTGACAGTGCAGCAATTCCTCTGTACCATTCCGCTGACAGTCCTGCACTCCCTCATTATTGACGCTCTGACAGTGCAGCACTCTCTCAATACTGACCCTCCGAAATTGTGGCTCTCCTTCAATGTTGACCCTCTGAGAGTGCAGCACTCCCTCAGTACTGACCCCTGACAGTGCAGCACTCCCTCAGTACTGACCCTCTGAGAGTGCAGCACTCCCTCAGTACTGACCCTCTGAGAGTGCAGCACTCCCTCAGTACTGACCCTCTGAGAGTGCAGCACTCCCTCAGTACTGACCCTCTGAGAGTGCAGCACTCCCTCAGTACTGACCTTCTGACAGTGCAGCACTCCCTCAGTACTGACCTTCTGACAGTGCAGCACTCCCTCAGTACTGACCCTCTGACAGTGCAGCACTCTCTCAGTATTGCAGTGTCTGCTTTAACTTTTGCAGTCTACTCCTGGAATGAGAGTTGAATCCAGAATCTTATGATTCAGAGGCAAGAGTACCATCAGCTGAGATACAAATGCAAACAAATTGGGCTGTGAAGCACCTCAGTAGAATACTGTTTATGCTCAGTTATGAGAAATGACCAGTTGAGTCTGAAAGATTCAATGGCAGCTCTCCTTTTTCTGAATGGGAAAGCCCTGAGTTCGAGCATAATTTGAAGACTTGTTGATATCACAAACACCCAATCACTGATACAGGCAAGTCAGTGTCCATTAGTTCTGGTCACCAAGGCAATGAATAGAAGAGCTAATGAAAGATTATCTGGCTATAACATCTGCCATATCCAAGATATAAGAGGTTAATAAGAGGGGGTGCTAAACCAACAGTGTGGCAGACTTACATAACATGAGTCAAAACTGGAAGAGAGGTAGTATATGATCACTTTGTCTATATTGAGGAAGGCTGCCACTTATGAAACTGAATCCTAGATAAGTCAATGGATTCTAAAGAGAAGAGAAAACGTGGCATGAGGTTTTTTCATGGTTTCAGTTTTGGCTGGATATTGAAGTTGCATTCAGTGCAATGTAAGAATCAGAAAATGCATGCAAAACTCTGCTGGGGAGCAAACAGTATACAGCTAATTATTGTCAACTGGGGATGTGCATGCTTGAGGTGTGGGGGTCTTAATCTTCACAAATTAGTTTGAAATTTGTCACTCACACCCATAATGACACCAGAGGATGCAAAGGCAAGGATAGATATATTTTTAAACAGTAAAGGAATTAAGGTTGTGGTGAGTGAGCAGATAAATGGAACTGAGTCCACAAAAAGATCAGCCATGATTTTATTGAATTGTGGAGCAGGCTCGAGGGGGCCAGATGGCCTATTTTTGCTTGTAGTTCTTATGTTCTTATGCTCTCACATTCTTTTTAGTAGAAACATAGAAACTAAAAGCAGAAGTAGCCCATTTGGCTCTTCAAGCCCACTCTGCTATTCATTACTATCATGGCTGATCATCAAATTCAATATCCTGATTCCCCTCACCCCTCCATATCCCTTAATCCCTTTAGCCCCAAGAGCTTTTTCTAACTCCTTCTTGAAATCAGATGTTTTAGCCTCAATTTCTTTCTGTGATAGTGAATCCACACATTCACCATTCTTTGGGTGAAGCAATTTCTACTCGCCTCAGTTCTACAAGGTTTTCCCCTTATCCTCAAGCGATGATCCCTGGTTCTGGGCTCCTCTGCCATAGGGAACATCCTTTTCGAATTTACCTTGTCTAACCCTATTAGAATTTTATAACTTTCTATCAGATGCCCTCTGACTCTTTTAAACTCCAGTAAATATAATCCTAAATAACTTATTGATAGACCTGCCATCCCAGGAATATTTGTAGATTTTACCCTGAAAGTATACAAATATCATTTAAACCCTAAATGAATACCACATCATATAAATTAGGATTGTTTATAGGAAGATTTTTATAGTAGAGGGAGATGGCATCTGTTGGTATACAATCTTCCCTATGTGAAGCTCAGAACTGTGATAGTGACTGGGAAACAGATCAGAGAGTCTGTGCAGAAGTTAAGAGAGTTGAGATACATTTTCCATTCAATAGGAATGAATGGCGATGACTTTGACCTTTTTGAGAATCTATACAATGGATTGAATAGGAGGAATTTGCTCCATTGGAATTCTATACAAGGGTGGTAAATAGGAAAGGGATTGATCAACTGAATTTCATACAGCGAGAAAGGGTCTGGTATATTTGCATTCCATACAAATGCAGCAGATGGGAAAGGATCTGGTGTTGTACAATGTATTCATATGCTGAATCTGCTTGCTTCTACCTGTATAAAATGTCTGGTGAAGTTTATTAAGTTGCCTCATCATAGTTATCAGTATCATTCTCAGAATAAAAGGGGCATTTCAGGAAATACTGAAAAATATCTAAATGAATGCCTGAGGCTCTTAAGTCGTAAGGGTTTTGCTGATCTGTTTGAAAGTAGTTTGCCAGAAATGGCACAGTTGTGCATTGGAAGTTGTGTATTGAAAGATATTTATTGCCAGAAATTTGAAAATGACTCTCAGATATCGCTACATGTCACTTTGACATTCCAGATGAGTTAAATTGTCACTTAGAGACGCTATGTCTGAAATTCATTTAAAAATGCCTGTGACTGATTCCAAGATAGCTGCCTGTGACAATTGCACTTATGTGCTACCTCAACCTGTCACTTAGCACTGTCTGGAAATGATGGCAGGTATCTCAACGTCACCTTTTGCTGACACTGGGAATTAACTATTCGATGATTCTTTAAAACTGTTTTCATGCCCGGAAGGAGCTGCCGTGGAGAACGAACAGGTGCCACACGACTAAGTCCTAACAAGCTCCACAAAAGAATAGGAGATAGTTTTATGGCTGCAGAAACACCACAAGAAAAAATAATCAATCAGTAGTCAGCTTTATTTTTATTCATTTGTGGGACATGGGCATTGTTGGATGGCCAGCATTTGCTGGGAGGGCAGTTGAGCAGCCAGATCAGGTAAGGATGGCAGATTTCCTTCCCTAAAAGACATCAGTGAACCAGATGGGTTTTTCTGACAATTGATAATGGTCATCTGTGGATTGCTAATTCCAGGTTTTTTTAATTAAATTCAAATTCTGTTGTGAAGGGATTCAAACCCAGGTCGCCAGAACATCAATTGAGTTTCTGGATGAAAAGTCTAGCAATAATACCACTCGGCCATCACCTCCCCAGTTATTGTCAACTAGCTTCATGTTGAGGTCCAAGCATTTTCTCCTTAAATTACTTTGAAATGGTTCACTTTTTGCCACAGGATTTTATAGCTATAGAAAGGCATGAATGAATAAAAATTGCCACAGATAACACTCTACAAAAACAAACTTCTAACATGGACAGTTCCAAAATGAATAAACAGTTGCATTATTCAGCCATTCATTTAACATCAACATTATGACAAGTGCCTGTGCCCACTGTGGTCAGAAATAATCATGCTAGAGAATGCTGAACTTCACATATGTACAACAGTTCTGCAGGAGAATATAGCCCTATCTCATTGAATCCTAAGGACCTGTTCTATGAGCACAAGTGAACATTTATCATTTGGCCTTATGGACTGAGTGAATGTGAATTGTGAAATTATATTGTTGGGTTTAGTAAAGTGGTGAAATTGTCTCATTCAACCCCTCAGAGCTGTGTCAATAAAAGGGAATGCAATATTTCTCATTGGCTTCCTGAGAGTTGGATCTGTTTTACAGAACTAATACGTTGCAAGACTTGTTCAAGACTCGCTCACCACCCTTTCCTATTCTGTTTTAGCCAGGGTGTCTCTGAAATAGCTTCTGTTTCTGCACCTTTCACTGTTATGTTTGGAGTTCCCTGTAGAGATCTATCTTTGTCCATCTCTTATTTCTTATCTACATCTCAGTGATATCATTCCAAATAAATAATGCCAAATTCAACATATATATGGACAGCACCCAACTCTACCTGACCATCATCTCTCTTTACCACCACTATGTTGTCAGCCTGATTGTCCGACATCCAATGTTGCATGAGTCACCACTTGCTCCAATAAACATTGAGGAGACCAAAGACATTGGGTTACCTAATACTGCCCATCTCCAGAGCCCGTTTACTGCTGATACCTCCAATTGTCTATTCCAAGGATCACGTAGCAGCCTCTCAATTTCTGCTTCCCCATATGTTTTAATTTATCTAAGAATCTGCTGCCTGTGTCCTAAATCTCTCACCATTCCTCCAGAGCTTACTGATTATTAATCTGACAACATTAATCATTTTTGTTTTCAAGTCCTTCCACAGCCTTATTCCTCCATATTTCTGCAACATCCTTCAGCACTGAAAACCTTAGAGATCTCTGCACTCTTCCAACACTGGCCTCTTATGAATCTGCAATTTAAGTTGATTCATCACTGATAGCCAAATCTTGAACTATCTCGGTCATAAGTGCTCGAATTCCCTCCCAAAAACATCACAAGCTTCCCGTTATTAATCTCTTTGACCAAGCTTTTGGCCATTCTTTTTGTCAGAGTCAATTTTTTTTCCAAGTGTGCTCCTGTTATGGGTAAGTGGGAGACAGTAATACTGCATTCTGTAAATAGACCTATCACTAAGAAAATAATTTCCACTTGCATTCATGTTTCATAGGAAGGATCGATTGTACTTGGAGAGGGTGTAGCGTAGATTTACCAGGATGCTATCTGGGCTAGAAGGTCTGAGCTGTTAGAAGAGATTGGAAAGACGGTGGCTGTTTACCTTAAAGCAGTGAAGGTTGAAATGGGAGCTGAAGGCGGTATGTCAGATTATGAGGCGCATAGATAGAATGGATAAGAAGAGAATTTTTCCATTAGTAGAATGGTCACCAACTTGAGGTATAGATATAAGGTAAAAGATCGCCAGCTAAGAGGAGAATTAAGGAGAAATATTTTCACTCAGGGGGAATCTAGAACTCACTGCCTGAAAGGATGGTTGAGTCAGAAACTATCATAACATTTTAACAGGTATTTATTTTGGTATTCCTTTGTGGTGTAGAGAAAGATCAAATAGTAGTCCATTCAAAAGCCTGATGACAGCAGAGAAAAAGCTATTCTTAAGTTGGTTGGTATGTGTTCTCAGACTTTTATATCTTTTTCCCGATGGAGGGAGATGGAAGAGAGTATCTCTAGGGTGCATGGGGTCCTTAATTATGTGGGCTGCTTTTCCGAGGCAGTGAGAAGTGCAAACAGAGTCAATGGGTGGGAGCCTGGTTGGCATGATAAACCTGGGCTTCATTCATGACCTTTTGTAGTTTTTTTGCAGTCTTGGACAGAGCAAGAGGCATATCAAGATATGATATAACCCAAAAGAATGCTCTCCATGGTACATCTATAGAAGTTTGCAGCAAGATATTGTGAGCTCTTTTGTAGATTATTCCACCAGTTTTGAACTCAGCAATCTTTCAGTTTCTGTTTCTCATGTTATAATGCCAGACAAGGCCCCCATATTTTTGGTAAAATCTGTTTAGAACCCAATAACATTTTGGCCCTTTGTTTGAAGTAGGCAAAGTTTGAGATTCAATATACTTGCTCAGAGAATAAAGAGATAAAACTTCACAAGTTCTGAACAAACAAAAGTAACTTCACTATACAACATAAGAAAGATAAAACGTTTTACAACACTGATCTTACATTCTAATATTCAAGGCTGATATGAAACACGTGAAAAAACAGACAAGCTGTGGTCAATCATCACACAATAGCACAAATAACAGATGCAATCAAGACAGATTCCATGGATTTTGCAACAACGTATACACAATGTCAGTAAAAACTCTGGGTGGGATTTTCTGGTCATACTCACCCCAAAATCAAAAAATCCCGCCTGAGGTCAATAGACCTTTGCATTGTCCACATCCCCCTCCCCCTTGCCTACTAAATTCCCATGGCGGACAGGACGGGAAAACCACTGATGAATCAACCAACATCGTTGGAAATGTGTGGGCAAGATTTTCTGGCTGCATTCACCCCAAGGCCAGAAAATCCTGCCCGAGACATGTCCCACCTGCTATGATTCCCGAGGTGAGTGGGACTGGAAAATTCCACCTTTTTCTCTCACAATGGACCCCAATCTTCACATTCAAAGATATCATCTTTACAAAAGACACTTCAACTCAGATGGCCTCAGCAATGCTCACCTCGAAGGGTTTCAATCTAGTCTCCTGAGATTCCATTCCCCTGAAATCTTGAGCATCCATTCAAGCCCCAACTCACAAGCACATCTTCAGCTCTTCACTATTGCTCCAAGAGAGTACCTTTACTCAACAGCCAGCCCCACAGAGTTGCCAACATTCTGCTGCCCTCTTCAATTGCCAGGGCTTCTCTTAAACCCTTTTCACTTAAACTCTACTAACTGCAGTCTTTTTCCTGTTTGGGACCTCTCTTTTGAATTTAACTTGGATTTCTTCCTGTCCTTGTCCCCTGCCTGAGACTCTCCGTGTGGGACCTTTCCCTGTCACCTGCCTGGGGCATTTGTATGCAATAGCACTCCCCTCCTAGTCACATAGAATCACAGAATACCGACAGTGCACTGATAATAATCCCACCCAGACCCTTTTCTCATAACCCCACACATTTAACCTTCTAACATGGGTTTTTATACCATCTTATTCTTTTTTGCACAAGCATGTTGGGTACATCCTCAGCATGAGGAACTCAAAATGCTGAATTGTACATGTGCAGCCTGTCCCCAAGCTTTATACGAACAGAAACTCCGAGATCTGCCAAGGAGTTGGAGTTCTGGCTTCTGCTCTTGACTTTAGGGGAATCAGATTCCATTGCAACTTTTTCCCTTGGAAGAAAACTTCACCACAGTGAAAGTTTCTGTGCAATTCATTTACAGGAAGTATTTAATATCATACATTTCTAACAAAAAGCTTATTACATTGGAAATAAACTTTGCATTTTCTTCCACAATTATACATATCTTGTGATAAAGGTGCAATGGTTTAACCAAAACAAAAGCCAGTACATGTAACTAGTAAGATTAGTAGGATTTAAACATCAGAGAGTCTCGTAATTCAGAACCTGCCATTTTTTTGCACCGTTTCTTTAAACTCTAAATGAAATGTCAATAATTACATGTTTTTTCTGGAATTTTTCATGGTCAACCAAAGAAAGAAAGTAACACTAAATTTTTCTTTGGAAACACCTTGACCAGTGTGTATTTCTATTTTGTACCGCCAGTTTCCGACCTTTCTTGTGTAACCGCAAATCAATAATCTAGCGGTTTTCTCCTCTTCACGTATGGATGCTTTTCAGTCATGCTATATGCTACAAATGACTATTGCTCACGGTTCTTAACTTCAATACGGAAGTACATTGGGCTTTCCATCCTCTTCTCCTCCATTAAGGAAACTTGCCTTCAATGGAGCCTTTAAGCTTTCCACAGAAACTGTTTATGTCAGATTGGCAGCCAGCTTCTAATTTATCTACCTCAGTGACTTTCTCTGTAACAAGATATTTTTTGTTTCATTATTTTGATCAACACCAGATGAATAAGAGAGCTTTGCACTCTTTAGAATATAGAACATGAAACAGACTAGTGCAGGAACAGGCCCTTTGGCCCACAATGTTGTGCCAAAAATTACGTTAAATTAAACTAATCCTTTCTGCCTGCCCTTGGTCCCTATCCCTCTATTCCTTGCATAGTTATATGCTTATCTAAAAGCCCCTTAAATACCCCTATTGTTATCTTCCTACATCACTACTCTTGGCAGCACGTTCCAGACACCTACTATTCTCTGTGTAAAAAAAAATTGCCCCTTACATCTCCTTTGAAATTTCCCCTCTTAGCTTAAGTGCACGCACCCAAGTATTAGACATTTCAACTCTGGGAAAAAGATTCTGACTATCAACCCTAACTATGCTTCTCAAAATGTTATAGATTTCTATCAATTCTTCCCTCAGACTCCACCATTCCAGAGAAAACAACCCTGATTTGTCCAACTTCCCCTTATAGCTCATTCACTCTAATCTAGTCAGCAACCTGGTAAATCTCTTCTGCACCCTCTCCAAAGCAACCTGCATGCAATGTGGCAACCAGAATTGAACATAATACTCTAACAATGGTTAACGCCGCTAACTCAGAGTGCCTGGACCTGGGTTCGAATCCTGGCTTGGGTCACTGTCTGTGGGGAGTCTGCACGTTCTCCTCACGTCTGCATGGGTTTCCTCCGGGTGCTTCGGTTTCCTCCCACAGTCCAAGGGACATGCTGATTAGATGTATTGGCCCTTCTAAATTCTCCCTCAATGTACCTGGACAGGTGGTGGAGTGTGGTGACTCAGGAATTTTCACAGTAACTTCATTGCAGTGTTAATGTAAGTCTATTTGTGACTAATAAGTAAACTTTACAAAGTTTTATAAAGCTGCAATATCACATCAATCCCTGACCAATAAAAGCAGGCATGCCAAATGCCTTTTTTACCACCTTTCTGTGGCCACTTTCAGGGAGCTATGGACTTGAACCCCAAGATCCCCTTGTACATCAGTGTTGTTGAGGGTCATGCCATTAACAATATTCTTACCCTTAACACTTCATCTCCCAAAGTACAGCACCTCACACTTATCTGGATTAAACTCCATCTGCCATTTCTCCATCCATTTCTGCAGTTGATCTATATCTTGCTTTACTCAAATCATTCTCTGGTTCATTCATGAGAGATGACACTGCTTTCATGACATGATTATGTGCTTCTTGTAAATGTGTGAAAAATGGAACCTTCATCTCCAATTTTTTTCCACAATTTCACCCAAATGTGTGTTCACTCATTTATCTCCGATTAGTTTTCCAAGCTTATTAATATGTGTTCAGTTCTGCAACTGCTCTGTTGAGTTCAATTGCCTTTCTGTAAAACCTTTACACAAGCTTAACAACGTCACTTGAGCCACTGGCTGTTCCTTAAACTTTTCCAATTCATTCTGTAGATCCTCAATCTTTTTCTTGTTATATGCTTTTAAAGTTTGAATCTGCTCTTCCACAGCACTCATCTCACCTTTTTAATTCTTCACATGTCACTGGAGTTCAGAATTTCATTGTTCATTTCATGACAAAGTTTCCACAGTTCAGCAATCTTTGTTTATAATTCAGTAAAGACCGTTAGGGGTGGCACTGTGGCACAGTATTCCTGCCACCTCAGAGTGCTAGGGATTCGGGTTCAGTTCTGGCCTTGAGTGACTGTCTGTATGGGCACATTCTCCCCATGTCTACGTTGGTTTCCTCTGGTTGTTTCGGTTTCCTCCTACACTCCAAAGATGTGCAGATTAGGTGGATAGGTCATGTTAAATTGTCCCATATATTCTCAAGATATGTAGGTTAGATTCATTAGCCATGGTAAATGTGTGGGGTTACACAGATAGAGCAGGGAGAGGGCCTCGATAAGATACTCTGTCAGAGCATTACTGCAGGCTCAGAGGGTTGAATGGCCTCCTTCTGCACTGAAGGGATTCTATTCTATGATTTCCTCTAAATTATTAACATGAACCATGAGCTGTATTTGCAATATATTGAAGATTATTACAACAAAGCTTTCAAAACATGATATAGAATGTTATAGGGAATGGTATAGATATAATAGTAAATATCAGTATATTACAGGGAAGCATTTGTTAAATAAAGAATATTTTAAGGAGGAATTTGAAGAATATAACTAAGTGACATTCCCTTAAATCTCACACTGAGACATACCCATATCTTTCACTGTTACACTGAGATACACCCACACATCTTACTATCACAGTGAGATACACCCACACCTCTCACTATTACACTGAGACATAGCCTCACCTCTCACTCTAACTTGAGTTAGAAAACAAAAGAAACAGATGTAGGAGAAATCCATTCAGCCCATCAAGTCTGCTCTGCCATTCAAATAATCACTATCTCTTCGCCAATTCATCCAAAATCTCCATATTCCCTGAAGTTATTCACATACAGAAATATATTGATTTCTGACTTGATTTTACTCAATTGTTGACCTTCCACAGTCTTCTCTTGTAGAGAATTCCAAAGATTCATCATTCCTTCAGTGAAGAAATTCTTTGTCACCTCAGCTTAAATAGATGGTCCCAGATTCTGTCCCCTGGTTCTAAACTCCTATCCATATCCACCCTGCCAAGCCCTGTAAGAATTTTTAAAATTTCAATCAGCTGTCTCTCATTCTTCGAAACTCCAGAGAATACAAACCCGGTTTCCTCAATCTCTCCGCATAAGACAATTCAGGGATTAGTTTTGTGAACCTCAATTGCAATTCTTCTATAATAAGTATACCCTTCCTGAGATAAGGGGCCAAAACTGTACATAATACTCCAGGTGCAGTCTCTATACAATTGCAGTAAGACATTTTTACTCCTGTACTCAAGTTACAATGGGATGAAGGCCAGCATACCATTTGCCTTCCTGATTACTTGTTGCACCTATATGCTAGCTTTTAGTGACTCATGAAGATTATCCATTTTCTGTTTGACATTAACACTTCCCAACCTCCCATCATTTGAGAAATACTTAACCATTCATTATTTTTTGACCAAAGTGGATAACTATTCACTTATTCACATTATATATCATGCATTATGTCTTGCCCACTCACTTAGCCTGTCCTTGAAACCTCCTTGCATCCTCCTCACAACTTACCTTCTCACTAAATTTTGCATCATCAACAGATTTGGAAATATTACATTTGGTCCCCCGCATCCAAATCATTTGTATAGTTTGCAAATAGTTGTTGTGCAAGCACTGATCATTGTGGTAGTCATCTATTAGAGTCTGCCACCCTGATAATGACGTATTTATTCCAACTGATTGTCTCTACTGTCTGTTGACCAGTTCTCAACCCATGCCACTATATTACCTCAATCCCCTGTGCTCTAATTGTGTTTACTAAACTCCTATCTGGGACCTTATCAAAAATCTTCAGAAAATCCAAATACACTACAAGTATAGTCCAAAGATGTGCAAGTTAGGCTATTTGGTCATACTAAATTGTCCCTTACTGTTCAGGGGACTAGCAGGGTAAATACTTGGGATTATGGGGATAGGGCCTGGGTGGGGTTGCTGTTGGTACAGACTCTGCACTGTAGGGATTCTATTCTGATTCTGCTGATTCCTCTTTACCAATGGCACGAGAATCACCCACAGAAAAAAAAACTTCAACACATTTGTCAAACATTATTTTCCTTTAACAATAAATCCATGTTGATTCTTCTCAATCCTACCATTATTTTCTAAGTGTCCGGTGATCACATCCTTCATTACAGATTTTAACATTTTCCCTGATACTGGCATCAAACCAAGAGGTCTGTTGTTCTCTATTTTCTCTCTCCTTCCTTTCTGAAACAGAGGCGTGACATTTGCTACTTTCCTGTCTGCAGGAAGTCTTCAACAATCTATCGAATTGTGCCAGAATTGTTACAGTTTAGGTGTGTTTGTTTCTGAAGGTACGCATTGTTACAGAAAATACTCTCTCATGTAAAGCCTACTTACGTTGTGGATAAATTCAACAGTAAAAGACCTTGTGAGGAGAGGTACAAAGAATGAATGTGAAATCTTTGTTCCATTCTCTATTGACTTTCACCAGGTGAGATGAAAAGAAATTGAACTCCTTATTTAGCATCCTTTCATGTCTTTTTAAAACTTTGAAAAGTCAGGTCCCCAAATCTCCTCACGGTTCAATCACACAGTAACCCCTCTTATGTGCTGATTTTTTTTCCTAAACATACAATATTGATGTGCTGCCAGAGGAGGTATTGAGTGACATAATTAGAACATTGTTTCATCGTGTTGCAGACAAACTGTCGCCAATTTGTGATGGCAACATCATTGTCTGTGGTGGGCTTGTTCTTTTATTTCCTATTCTGATTTCTTTATCCATAAAGAATCTCATGCTGCTCAATCCTATTGTTGATGTTTACTTGACGTCAATCTTGAGCATCTACTCTGAGATGCTTGGTCCACTCTAATCCATCATAATCATAGAAATATACAGCATGGAAACAGGCCCTTCAGCTCAATGCGTCCATGCTGACCGGGTTCCTCAATTGAACTCGCCCCATTTACCTATGTTTAGCCCATATACCTCTAAATCTTTCCCAGCCATGCACCTGTCCAAATGTCTTTTAAATGTTATAACTGTTCCTGCTTCTACCATCTCCCTGGTAGCTCATTCCATATACCACCGCCTTCTGTGTGAAAAAGTTGCCGCTCAGAACCTTTATAAATCTTTTCTCTTTTACTTTAAATCTAAACTCTCTGGTTTCGGACTCCCCTACCCCTGGGGAAAGATCTTGGCTATTCACCTTATCGATAGCCTTCATGATATTATAAACCTCTATAAGGTCACCCCTCAGCCTATCCAGTCCCTCCTTATGATTCAAACCATCCAGACCCAGGAAAATGCCTGTAAATTTTTTTTGCATACTTTCCAGTTTAATAACATCTTTCCTATAACAGGGAAACAGCATTCCAAAATACCAATGTCTTGTACAGTTGTAACATAGCATCCCTACTTCTATACACAATGCTCTAATTCAAAGTTATTCAATCCTCTCCCCCATTCATGTGTCAATCCAAGGTTGACCAGAGCTTTAGTTTTTTGCTGGTTATCTGGATATTCGTCAAGAGTGGCATTTAGATCTTGAATCAGTGAAATATGATTAGAAGCTGAGGATCCAAATTCTTCCTGATTGCATTTTTGTACTGAGACCAGTATAAAGAAAGAAAGAATTAGGTGGAGAGGCATCATTGTCATGAAGGTGTGGAACCGATCTGGATCATATTGAAGTAAGCTGAAGCTGAAGCAATTCTCAATCTGAACAAAATAACTGAGTTGTTAACTAATTTAACTATCATCTACTGCTGGCATGATGACTTTACTGTCAAAAAAAGAATGGACAAACTTCCAATTCACCCAATAAGTTAAAAAAAAATTAAGATTGGGCTCAGGGCAAAAGGAGAAGGCAAATATTTGGAGTGGGATTTAAGTGGTGAGTGAATGGAGATTGTGTCCCATCTATATTGAATTCCAGGATGTCTTAACTTTTGAGGGCACACATTCTTGATGGTCCTTTCCTGCAGGAAATGGTTCCTTCCAGCTCCTGCCAGTTCTCCTGTTTCTGCTGATTGTCCCACTGCCATATGGACAGGACCTGTAGAATTGGTCTGACAAAATCACTGTTGCTATTTCAAATTCACTGCCATGTGTGTTGACTTCTGCAGTTTTCAAACACTTCAGGGGTTGATTCGTAAGGTCATAGTATACCTTACAATTTGGATAGCACTTGTCAATCTCTGTACCTCACAATCATCCTACCCTCCTTCAAGACCATCTGAAAATCCAAAGCTGTCTTGCCTTCCCTTGGTTGACTTCCCGAGGATGTAAACCTTTATCCTCGTATGCCTGCAATGCCCCTGGATGTTATAGACCTCAGATTGGACAACTGACAGATTTCCTCAGAGAGAGTCATGCCCTGAGATGTCAAAGTGAACACCGTCGCTTGATCCAAACAGGGATGACAGGTTGGGATACTGTAACCAATTCTTATCTTCTGTGTTCAGCAACAATGAACCTGCCTCTTTCAATAGTGACTGTAGTCTTTAAAGAGGTTTGGCTACACACAAATCACCCCTTCCACTCAAAACAAGAGATCAGCTTTGACAAAGGCTCATCTGAACTTGAAATGTCAGGTCTTTCCTCCTTTACAGGTGCTGCCAGACCTGCTGAGATTTTCCAGCATTCTCTCTTTTGGTGCCAGGGCTAATCAGGGTTAGGGATCACAAGATGAATCAGCCTGTCTTGTTGTAGATGAGAATTTTGCAGAACTTTGGCAAATTCTACCCTAACCAATAAATTAAAGTTTAAAGTTAATTTATTATTGTCACAAATAGGTTTACATTAACACTGCAATGAAGTTACTGTGAAAATCAGTCAGTCACCACACTCCAGCACCTGTTCAGATACACTGAGGGAGAATTTAGCTTTGCCAATGCACCTAACCAGCACTTCTTTTGGACTCTGGGAGGAAACTGGAGCACTGGGAGGAAACACACACAGACTCGGGGAGAATGTGCAGACTCCTCATAGATAGTGATCCAAGCTGGGAACAAACCATTTGCTTCATTCTGCCTGTACCAAAGACACAGAGGTGTCTATCTATGACACAGACTGGCAGTGAGTAGCTTGGTTTTGTTTCCTTCATGTTAGAAATTAGATGGACAAAAGATGCAAGTTGTAAGATAAGAGTTGATTTGATTTGATTTATTACTGTCACATGTGCTGATTTGCAGTGAAAAATATTGTTTCTTGCATGCTATACAGACAAAGCATACCATTCATAGAATACATAGGTGAGAGGGAAAGGAGAAGATGCAGAATGTAGTGTTACAGTCATAGCTAGGATGCAAAGAATGATCAACTTAGTATAAGGTAAAACCATTCAGAAGTCTGACGGCAGCAGGGACAAAGTTGTTCTTGAGTCAGTTGGTACGTGACTTTTGTATCTTTTTCCACTGGAAGAAGGTAAAAGAGCATATGTCCAAGGTACCTGGGATTCTTGATTGCTCTAGCTGCTTTTCCGAGGCAGCAGCAAGTGTAGGCAGAATCAATGGATGGGAAACTGATTTGCATGATGGACTGGGCTACACTCACAACTCTTTGTAGTTTGTTGCAGTCTTGGTCAAAGCAGGAGCCATACCAAGCTGTGGTTTAAGATTTCTAAAAATGCATGAGCTTGAGGAAAGTAAGTATCTCTGATCCCAAGCTGTTAGTGCGAATGAAGACATTTGAATGCCTACAGATTGGAGGTTAGTACCAGGGTTGCCAGGATCAATTCTCACAGGCTTTGTACTGTGCTTCCAACAAGGAAGGAGTTGGACAGAGTTGGGAATTGCTGATGGGCAAGATGTGGGCTATGTAAAGACGTGATGAAGTTGGGAGGGCCGGAGAATTCTCAGGGAGAAGCAGGAAATTGAAGGCTATCAACAAGTGCGTCATTGGCAAAGGGAAGGGTGGAGTAGGAAGAGAGGCAGCCTGAAGGAAATCAAAGGCAGCTGCAGCATCAGAGTGCTTTGTCAGGCTGCTTACTGCCTCAATCGCTGCACTGGGCTTTGGGTTTCCACCCCTGCCTCATTAATCCTGATTTACGGAGGAGAGGCAGCAGGTTGGGGCCTCTTAACAGGGCCGTCCACGCAGCTGATTTGCCTTCACTGAAGACAATGGTGCCCTAGAGACCGGACTGCGTTGAATTATTCAAATCAGCAGCCACAATGAAAGAGAACCGCCACTCAGATCACATAAATAGCTTTTACCAGATTCATTAGCATGCAAGAAGCTGTTCCCAAGATCCTCCCGGCTCCAAGGAGGTCAAACATCACTAGTGGATGTGGAAACAGTGTTGATAATTTGTAAGCACCTCAGCACTTTAGTAGTGGAGCCAAAATGACATTCCTACCTTCTTGTCCCTGGAGGGAAAGTTTGACAAGCAGCACAGCAGAAGAGAACAGTGAGGTAATGACAGCCTCACAATGTGTGTATGTGTGTGTGTGTGTTCTTTTACGTGTGTCAGTGAGGCAGGGAGAGAGACTAGTGGGTGTCCAAATGGCAGATATTCACACTGTTCACACTACACATTAACTCACTCATTGCCAATGTATCTGACAAAACAGAAGATTTTGAGTAACAAAACTTGCACCATTCGTGACCTGAGGACACTTCAGTGTCAATGAAATGTCTCAAGGAGTAGTCACCATAATTGGAAACAAGGCAACCAATTTACACTCAGCAAGCTCCCACAAACAACAATGTGATAACAGTCAGAAAATCTGTTTCAGCGATGCGGATGGAATGACAAATGTTGGCAAGGACAAAGTCAAAAGAAAGAGCTGATAGGTTTTGCAAAATTGTCCATGTTCTCAATGTATCTCCCAATCTCTTCTCTCCAGGAACCCTCTTCATTGTCTTTTGAAAAAATTAGACAGCCAGAAATTTTGGACAAAATGTGAAGGATTTTACAGCCTTGCTTGAGTGAAACTGGAAATTCCCACCGGAGGTCAATAGATTTCCACTGTTGGACCCTCACCTGCTCTGATTCTGTGGCAAACAATGTAATAGAGTTCTGACAAATAAGTAATCCAGGCATAATTTACACTCAAAATTGCCCCAGTTTAGAGAAATTTCCATCCTTAGCTTTCCACCCAAACTAGTTTGCATATTGCCAAATGCAAATGCTGTCATTAATCAGTACGATGGAGTATTTAAAAAAAAATACAGGATGTGGGTGTTGCTGGCATTTAATGCCCATCTCTAACTGCCCTTGAGAAAGTAGTCATGAGCTGCCTTCTTGAAATATTGCAGTTCATGTGGTGTAAGTAGACCCACAGTGCTGTTAGGGAGGGAGTTTCAGCATTTTACCCAGAGACAGTGAAGGAATGGTGATATATTTCCAAGCCATGCTGGAGTATGGCTTGGAGGGGAACTTGCAGTTGTTGGTGTTCCCATGCACCTGCTGCCTTTGTCCTTCCAGGTGATAGAAGTTGTTGGGTTTCGAATGTGTTGGTAGAGAAGTCTTGGTGACTTGATGCAGTGTATTTTCTGGTTGTGCACATCCCTATCACTAAGCATCAGTGTTGGTGGGAATGTATGTTTAAAGTAGTCAGTGGTGTGTAGCTTTGTTCTGGATAGTGTTGAGCTTCTTGCATGATGTCGGAACTGATCTCCTCTAGACAAGTAGAACATATTTCATTACACTCCTGACTTGTGTCTTTTAGATGGTGGACAAGCTTTAAATATCTGAAAGTGAATTACTTGCTGTTGGATTCCCAACCTCTGGTCTGCTCTGATAGCCATGGTATTTATATGGTTGGCCCAATTCAGTTTCTGAACAATGGGAAGCTCCAGGATGTTGCCAGTGAGGGATTTAGCCATCATAATACCATCAAATGTCAAAGCAAGACAGTTAGATTTTCTCTTGTTGGAGGTGATCATTGACTGGCACTTGTATGGTGCTAATGTTACTTGCTAGTTATTTGTCGAGCATGTATGTTTCCAGGTCTAGTTGTACATGGACACAGATGGCTCTATTCTTGAGACGTGAATGATGCTGAACATTGTGCACTCATCAGCAAACATCCACACTTCTGATCTTATTATGGAGGAAGGTCATTGATGAAGCAGCTGAAGATGGTTAGGTCTATGTCCATTACAATGGAATATCTTTAATGGTGTCCTGGGACTGAGATGATTGAGCCTGTACTCCATTGACTCTGGTTTTGCTAGATATCATTGATGCCATACTCAATCAAATATGTCTTGATTTCTTGTGCACTCACTCTCACCTCACTTCCTGAGTTCAGCTCTTTTGTTTGTACCTAGAACAAGGCTGTAACTAGTTCAGGAGCTGAGCGGCCCTGATGGAACTCAATGTGTAATTGAGCAGGTTATTGCTTGATAGCAGTGTCAGCAACACTTGCCATCACTTTGCTGATGATTGAGAGTAGACCGATGGGGTGGTAACTGGCCAGGTTGGATTTGTCCTGCTTTTTGTGTACAGGACATACTTGGGCAATTTTTCACAGTAGATGTTAGTGCTGAAGCTGTACTGTAACAGCTTGGCCATGGATGTGTCTCGTTTTAGAGCACAGGTTTTCAGAACTATTGTTGAAATTCTGCCCATATCTAATTCCTTCAGCTGTTTCTGGAAATCACATAATGTGAATAGAATTAGCTGAAGACCGGCACCTATGATGCTGGGGACGTCCAGAGAAGTCAAAGGTAGATCAATCACTCAGCACTTCTGGCTGAAGATGGTTGCAAATGCTTCAGCTTTTGTTTTGCATTGATGTCACCTCCCCTATCATTGAGGTTGTCTCTTTCTCCAGTTGTTTAATTTCTCGCCACCATTCATGACTGGATGTGGCAGAACTGCAGAACTTTGATCCGATCTGTTGGTTGTGGAATCTTAGTTCTGTCAATCATATGCTGTTCCTGCTGGGGGCCGGTTAGCTCAGTTGGCTGGATGGCTGGTTTGTGATTCAGAGCGATGCCAACAGTGTAGGTTTAGTTCCACTACTGACTGACTTATGAGGGGCACATGGACAAATACATGAATAGGATAGAGGTAGAGGGATATGTTCGACGGAAGGGTAGAGGTTTTAGTTCAGACAGGCAGCATGGTCGGTGGAGGCCTGGAGGACCAAAGGGCCTGTTCCTGTGCTGTAATTTTCTTTGTTCTTTGTCTTTTGACTGCAGTTACTCATGAATACCTGCCTTCTCAACCTGAAGTGTGATAAGCCTCAGGTTAAATCATCACCAGTCAGCTCTCTCCCTTGAAGGAGAGAGTAGCCTATTGGCATTCTAGGATTATGGTGACATTATCTTTACCTTGTTCTGTAGTGTAGCTTCGTCAGGTTGACACTTTATTTTTAGGTATTCTTGCTGCTGATTCCCCCCTGCCTTTGTCCATTTTCTCTTGAACAGTGCTGAGCCCCTGCCATGGTTCTGATGATAGAATAGGGGATAAGGTGAGTTACAGATTGTGGATGAGTACAATTCTGCTGCTGCTGATGGCTCACAGCAGCTTATGGTTCCCCAGCTTTTAGTTGCTCGATCTATTTGCAACCTTTCCCATTTAGCACAGTGTTGGTGCCACACAACACAATGGAGTATATCCTCAATGCAAAGACAGGACTTCATCTCCACAAGGACTGCACAGTGATTACTCCTCCCATTATTATCATGGACAAATGCATCTGCAACAAGTCTAATGCTGAGGATGAGGCCAAGCATGTTTTTCCCTTTTGTCAGACACCTCACCACCTGTCACAGACCCATTCAGCAGCTGTATCCTTTCGGACTAAGCCAATTCAGCCAGTAGTTGAAGTTTTAAAGTTTATTTATTAATGTCACAAATAGACTTACATTAATATTATAATAAAGTTACTGTGAAAATCTCCTAGTCGCCATATTTCGGCAACTGTTCGGGTACACCAAGGGAGAATTTAGCATGGTCAATTCAACTAACCAGCCCATCTTTCAGACTGTGAGAGGAAACTGGAGCACCCGGATGAAACCCACATAGAAACGGGGAGAATATGCAGATTCCACACAGACAGTGACCAAGCCTGGAATTGGACCCGGGCCTACTGTGAACCAGCAGTGCTAATCACTGCGCCACCTTGGTGTCTAAATTCCCCACCCAGGGTACTTTTAGTGATGTATTAGAATGTAATTTCAAAAGTAAAATTGCATTAAATATCCCTTGATATATTTAGGAGTGGTAATTTGGTGCAGTTTGCTTAATACAGCTGAAAATGAGTTTATCACAAGAAAAGAGATTTTAATCAGAGTGCCAAGCCCACTGCTTGTGAGTAACGTAACTGTAAATACTTGAAAATGAGCTGAAAAAATCCCAAAACATTTGTTGCATTGGCACAGTCTGGAATGTTACCTATTGCTTTAAAACAAAAAAAAAATCTTTTAAGATGTGTTATTGCACCTAAAGTAAAGTAAGGAGCTTCCTCACAGTCTTCCAAATAAGCACAATCCACTTTAAATCCTTATGGTGTAACCCCACCTCTCCTGTGATGTACAGCAATATTTTTCCATCCTGCCCATCAAAGATCCCTTGACCTCTGGTGAGATTTTCTGGTTTTGGGGCGAATGTGGCCAGAAAATCCTGCCCCTAATATGAGTGGGATCAACTTCAAATTGTACAAATTGTAGAGACTAGTGCCAATGATTGCAGGAACTAAATTCACACTGAATGTAATTTTGGTTAAACTTCCTTAATTTTTCACCAAATTCAGATGAATTAAATAGAAAGAAAATGTAGCCGAGAGGAAAGTCCTGCCCTTTACACTGGATTTTCCTCATTATTCTTAATTCATTTTTTACAGGAGTCGCTGATATCTATGCATCACTTCAAGCTATACTTTTCAAGCAAGAAAAAAAAGTAGCTCTATTCACTTAACCTTTCTTTCTAATCAGGATAATAGTCCCCTTATCATTTGTTTAAGGTGGTTGAAAACAGGATTCATTTCTGGAAATCTTAAATTATTACCAAGTATTGGGGATTGTGTTCTGTGATTCTGTCCATTTACTTTCAGAGTCAGTGGGATATATTGTGACCAATTAGATTTGTTTGTATTCTTTGCTCAATATGAAAAGTAGGATGCTTGGGTTCTCAAAATGCAATCTTATTAAGTGTACTACCTAGCGTGTCATAACTATGACAATCTGCTATGAGGCAGACTGAGTACAAGCTGCCATTTCTAATCAGCTCAATAAAGCCTCTCACAGAGACAGACACTGAAAAAGGTGCTCAATCATTCGGGCCCACTTGCCTTTATGTCAAGGAAAATACCTGCTCTCCACGATTGGGGAAACAGACGTTTTGCCCTCACCGGTGGAACCGCAAGCCAGTGAGGCCCCCCTCAGAGGCCAAGGGAGGGCTTCCCCTTGGGCAGTGCTCCCAGGCACCTTGGCACTGCCCACTGGGCACTCTGCAGCTGAGATTGGTGGGGGAGGGAGGGGACCCCTCTGCCTACGATCGGCGGTGGGGGGAGGGAGACAGGTGGCCCCATTGCCGCTCTGCAACATGATAGTGGGATCTGTCCAGGCAGTGTGTAGTTCACCATCAACTCCGGGCTCTGCAATTGTGGAGGAGGTGGTTTGGTTGAGGCTGGCTGCTACAGCAGAGGTTTGACAGCTCTCTCTCTCTCTCTCTCTCTAACAGCCTTTACTGTTGGAATTGCACATGTGCAGACACAGAAGTCTGCACGTGTGCAATAATTCCTTCTGCTGGTTGAAGAAGCTGGCTGTCGAGTTAAGCTCTGCCTACTGCCTCTAATAGCTAGAAACAGTCTAGCCATTTCTTTCAAGCACACTGTGCACAAGATTTAGAGTAAAAACTCACCTAAAATGGATCTGCAACTCTCCCATTTTCACGCTGGACACTTAGAACTTTTCTTGTAAAATTCTGCCCAGAATCATTTATGTAAATGTGTCTGTCAGTGAAAAGAATGGGGATGTTTGTATATTTGTTTGATCTGAAAAGGGGGAATGTTTGCATTTTGGAACTACAACCTTATCTTAAGTGCACTACCTATTTTGCCATAGTAATACACTTTTGCAATGAGACATGTCGACTGTAGGCTGCCATTTCATCAGTTTAATCAGCATCTTGCAGAGAAAAACATTGAAGAAGACTAGTGTCCTTATACATGAAACAAAGTTAAATGCTGTTTTTATTACTTTGAAACCTTAGGTGTATACTCTTATTTCATAGGTTAAATTGCAAAGTTCTGTGTTTCCCTGCGCCAACCATAAAATAGGGGTCTTACTTCCAGCGTAAACTGCTGAAACCCATTTCTCACCTCTATCAACATCCTTCATATGAATTGCACATAGTGCACCAGATGGGGCTGACTAATACCTTACAGAACAAATTCTTTAGATTTGTATTGAAGGCTCCGTACAAGCAATTTTCTCTGATAGAATTATCAGTTCACTAACAGCGAGTGCACATGCAATGCACAAGAGTTAAGCTTGTAGTTATTATGGGTCTGGACTAGTAATCCAGAGAATGTGATTTCAGTTCTCCAGATTTTAATTGAGTTTAAGCGCCTCTATCAGTAGCGGTGATGGATTATTGTAAACCTTTCTCTACGTTACTGTAATCATAGTAGATTCGGAAAAATTGTTCCTGATAGTGGGGGATTCCTAGGGCTCGTAGTTTGAGGATAAGGATAAACATTTTAGGACTGAGGTTAGGAAAAGTTTCTTCACCCAGAGAGTTGTGAATCTGTGGAATTCACTACCAAAGTAGCTGAGACCAAAATTTCAATTGATTTCAAGAAGAGATTAAATAAAGCTGTTGGAGCAAAAGGGATCAATGGATACAGGGGGCAAGCAGGATTAGGGTATTGAATTTGATGATCAGTCATGATCAAAATGAATGGTGAAAGTGGATTGATGGGCCGAATAGCCTACTCCTGCTTCTGTTTTCTATATTTCAACAGATTCACTAATATCCTTTCGCTTGATGTCCTTATTCAATCCGATCATGACTCCCACATCAACATGGTCAGCCCCAAACTGAAGTATCTGAGCAAGCTGTTCGGTAGCGTCGCAACTTATTTTGGGCAATTGTGGACGGGTAGTAAATGCCAACCGACTGTTTGGAAAACATTGTCAGAAAATTACACTGTGTGAAATTCAAGTGTTGCAGTACTTTTGATAAGTTTTTGCTTATTTATTTGTGTCACAAGTAGGCTTACATTTTCACTTCAATGAAGTTACTGTGAAAATGCCCCAGTTGTCACATTCTGGCACCTGTTTAGGTACACTGAGGGAAAATTTACCATGGCCAATGCACCTAACAGATTGTGGGAGGAGCACCTGGAGAAAACCCACGCAAACACGGGGAAAACATGTGATCTCCGCACAGACAGTGACCTAACCCAGGAACCAAACCGGGTCTCTGGCACTGTGAAGCAGCAGTGCCAATCACTGTGTCACTGTGCTGTCCCAGTGCTCGGGAGGCAAAGATTATGCACAACTGCTGCTTCGATGGAACTCACACAAGCTCCTTTATCAGTGGCAAGGGTTGTTATCCTGCTCTCAGATATTGGCTTCAGTGCTATGGTAATGGTAAATGGAGACTGGAGACACAAACTGTTTTATTCCTCTGCTATGTACAGGGCCTGTAGCAACACAAGAAAGTATGGAATTGTGCCATCAATCCTATTTCTTCCAATAACCCCAAGTACAATCTGCACTGCTGTAGACTTTCACCAATTTATTTAATCTCCTGAGGGAGGTGAGTAATCACATGGAAAATGTCCAAGGAGAGAAATCTCTATGAAGCTTCTCCATGACTCCCCGAGGTAATTGAACAAAAACTCTAAGATATCAGTCTGACATTACAATCTACACTAGCCTGACCAGCTGCATTCCACTGAGCACGTTTTCGTAGCCCTGAACTGAATTGCAAGCATTCCACATTAAACTAGATCATCCCTTTATGCATTTTTGCATGATTTTCTCACTATGTTTCCAGAAGGTGCTGACATTTCTGCCGGTTTTACAGACATTAAGAGATCTCTCATACTTCCCATATGTGATTACCCATCTTGTCTTCAGCAGCAACAGTGAGTTTCAGCAAGCAATCTAACGATGAAGAACATCACAGAAGGCCTGATTCCAATCTCCTCCAACATCTAACATTGCACTTTCAACAATAGCTTGCATTTCTGTATCACATTTTAATGTAATAGGAGGCTTAAAAGTGCTTCTCAAGAGTGGAATTTAGCAAAATATGACATCAGGCCTGATAAGGAGACATCACTTGGATGGGCACTTGAACAATCATAATATTCAAGTATATGGGACAACTGCTGGAAAATGGGAATAGAGTGATTTTAATGGTAATATTGTCAGTGCAGACTCAATGGGCCAAATGGTCTTTTCTATGTTGTACTGTCAAAAGACTGTGTGGGCAGAATTTTTACATTCTATCCACTACAGGAATCATAGTGAATGGGACACAGACCTTGCAAAGATCCATCAACTTTGGGTGGGTTTTTCTGACCTTGGAGAGAATGTGTCCAGAAATTCGCACTCTATGGGCCGAATTTTACAGGCACGTCCGCCTACGGTTCACATGATCCTGCCCAAAGCCAATAGAGAATGTCATTCTCTGAGCCTCACCTGCCCCTGGAATCTGGATGGGTGTGCTGTTAAAATTCCAGTCTATGTCTCAATTGAACAGCTTTGGGACAGAATGGCATGGGGGAAATGGAATCAGGAATGGCATAGGATGAAAGGGTGGAGGGGTGGGATGGGGATGACATGACAGGATAAAAGGAATGAGTTGGATATGGCGTGAGAAGGATGGCATTGGAGTGACTGAACAATGTGGGAAGAGTATTTAAAGGAGGATTGTTGCAATAAATACATTAATTTCACCTTAAATGTTTTACAGGTATCTGCTAGTATGTTAGTAATACACAATGATTTTTGGTGGCATCTTCCTCTGGGATGTGTCTACGGAGTTCTAATGGCTTATGCAAATACTTGTAAAAGGAAAGCTCCTATTTTAACATAGAGTGGGAATTTGAGGTGCATGGCCAAAACGGTTTGTGAAACCATGCTTGAAACTGTGCGGCCTCATACAACCATGGCTAAAATGGTATGCAAACACAAGACAGCTTCAAGATGCATTTTTGGAGTGTGACTTACCATGCTTGATTTTGAGCTAATTAAAATGGGGGTGGTATTGGAAAGCATCAGTGATGTACAATTTCCCGTGTTATCTTAACCCTGTGGCCTTGGTGGTCACAGTTATCATATTTCATTCTGATGAGGCTAGAGTCAGTTTTGACGATGGATGGGTTGGAGATTTGAAGATATCCCTCTCCTCTCATCACCACAGTCTTGGGATTTCATTGATTTCTCACCTATTCCAAGTGTTTTAGATGAAGTGGAATCAGTGTTTAAATTAAGATACACAAGGCTTCAGTTAAATGCCTGAAGACTGGCTAAACCCATTCTAATAGCAACTGAAAGCTCCTGTGGTGCACTGCAATAAATGTGAAGTATTACTGTTTCAGTTGTTCCTGTTAATAGATCACTTTTCCTGATGAACAGGTAGCAAGAGGGGGAACGAGAAGTAAGGAGTTGCATCCTTTTATGGGGCTTCTTGTTCGTCAGTCCTCAGGAGACTGCAAAGAGAGGCACATCTAACAATAACCTGGAAAATATTTCTGCCACTGACTGCCTTTTCCTCACTCCTTGTGTGTTTCTTTCTTTCAGAAGAGCATTCCCTTTCCTCATTCAAAATACTGCAGCAATGAAGAACCGCGCCCCCCCACCCCCCACCCCCCACCTAATGGCAATGAATTACTAAAATGATAGCTTTACCATATGCTAGCCCTTGTAAGTAAGGATAGTTCAGGAAACTTGATCAAGTTTCAATGGACTCAGTGATCAGAAGGAAGTCCAAACTTCCTATCCACCAATGTCTCAACAAAGCGGAGAATTCAGATCTTCATCTTGCAAGTTTAAGGTAAAAACAAAGGTAATTCTGTCCACCAAGGTTGGTCCTGAAAAGAGGTATTAATTGACATGATTATGAAATATAAAACTGGTTTAAGAGAATCAATAGGACTTCAAAAATTAATTGTTGACTTGTACAGCTCTACATTATATATTGTAGATGGGATTGGTAATAAAGCCAACTTTTTTTCCACTGGTATGAACCTGGAATGTGCTGCCACAGGAGATGGTAAAAGTAGATACAATATATTTGAGGCATCTTAACAGATAAATGAATAGACAGAGAATACAGATCACATAGAGGCAAAAGGTCCCTAGATTAGAAAATGTGTTGGTGTAGGTTTGGTAGGCCAAAGGACCTGTCCCTGTGCTGTACTGTTCTTTGTTGTTTGAGCCAATGGGCTGCAATCAATGTCCCTCTCTTCCCCTTGGCAATCAGCTTTACCAGTGTTGCTTTGCCCTGCGCAAATAAGAGAAGACAATACAAGAAACCTTAGATTCTAATCAGCCTCGTGGACTGACAAGAGTAGGGTGGAAAGTCTTTCAGCCCTGTTTAAGATAGAGAAAGGGGTAACATCAAGGAATTATAGAACAAATAGTCTCACACTGGCAGTCGATAGTACGGGGAAGGGATGACGTGAGTAACACTGAAGATATGCATTAATCAAAGATTTAGAATCATAGAATCCCTACAGTACAGGAAGATGCCATTGGCCCATCAAACCTTCACCGATAACAATCCCACCCAGCCCCTATCTCTGTAGCCCCATGTATCTCCCTTGCCAATCCTCCTGACACTGAGACGCAAATTAGCATATCCAAACAACCTAACCTGGGATGACACCGGAGCACCCAAAGGAAACACACACAGACACAGGAAGAATGTGCAAACTCCACACAATTACCCAAGATTGAAATTGAACCTGGGTCCGAGGCATACTGAAGCAGTTGTGCTAACTACTGAGCCACTCTAACATGCTTTCGAACATGCAACTGCAAAGGCCAGCCTATTCTTGACTAATTTATTTGCACCTTTCAAGGATATTACAGAGCGCAGAGGTATAGAGAATGTAATGGATGTGGTATATTTGGATCCTCAAAAAGGACAATATAAAGGATTTGGACTTTGCAAGTGATCTTTAAGATCGCACTTCATCAAAGATTAAGACCCATGGTATTAAAAGCATTTTGGCAGCTTGTGAGTAGGGAGATGTGAAGAATAGAAAGCAGACAGCAAATGACTGATTCTCAGATTCCTGAGGTGCCTCAGAGATTGGTGCTGGAATTTCTCTCCTTCTCCTCTGAACTAAATAATTTCAACATGGGCACTGGAATTTGCCAAATTAAAGGGGATGGCACCATTAAAAGGAAGAAAACTAGGAGATTGTAAAAGAGAAGTCAGATGTGATAATGATGATAAAAATGAGTAGTTCATTTAGGGAAAAAAGATTGGGCGAATAGTAACATTTATAGAAATAGGAATAAAAAAAAACACCCTTCCACAGTTATGTAACAACAACAAAGTATTCTGTTTAAGTGATATTTATTGAGGGATAAATCATGCCTTGGGCACCAGGGATAACTCCCTGATTTTTCTGTGAAACGGCAGCATGCGATCTTTTACATCACCCGAGCATGCAAACAGGATCTCAGTTTAACGTTTAATCTATAAGATGGTACTTCTGACTGTGCAGTTCTCCCTGAGTACGTCCCAGAACATCACCTTAGATTTTGTGCTTATTTTAGGAAATCCAAACCCCCAATCTTCTGACTTGGAGGTTAAAGTAAGGCTGAGTGAGCCTCAGCTGATATGGCAAAGGGTTATGAATGAAAGCCCAGTCTATTATGCAAAACAGCCTCCCATCCGATGACTCTTTCATACTTCTCGCTGCCTCAGAAAAGCAGCCAGCACAATTAAAGACCTCATGCACCCCAGACATTCTCTCTTCCATCTTTTCAATCGGGAAAAAGATACAAAAATCTGAAATCACATACTAACCAACTCAAGGATAGCTTCTTCCTTGATGCCATCACACTTTTAAATGGACCTACCTCACACTATGTTGATCTTTGTCTCCACCTTAGTTATGACTGTAACACTGTGTTTTGCACTCTCTTCTTTCCTTCTCTATGAATGATATACTTTGTCCGTATAGCGTGCAAGAAACAATACCTTTCATTGTATACTAATACATGTGGCAATGACAAATCAAATCAACTCAAATCAAATAGTAGACACAATGGATTGAGTGGTAACTTTTTCACCAGATATTTCTATGACTCTATAGTCTGCAATGCAACAGACTCATCAAGATTTATTAAATATCCCAAGTAATCATTGAGCAGGTGGGTGAAATGCATTTCTGGCTTTGTTAAAAAGACAAGATGTCAAGTGCAGCACTTATTTCCCATTCCTAACTGCCTGTGAGATTGTCTCAGTTTAGATGCAAATTCTTCCATGGTTGGACTGCCGTCCCACTCCTGTTTGATTAACCAGATCAGCAGCTGTAGACTACTTGTCCAGACACTCATCCCAGACCCGGTGAGAAAGGTGCACCGGAATGACTATGGCCTCCTCTTTGTGCAGGGCAGGGGGAAGTGAAACTATGCTTCTTTTTTATGGCACTACAGCAGGGGGGCAGAGGGTTGGGGGTGGAGGGTTGGGGTGAGTGAGTGGGGGGGGGAGTGTCAAGTGGGAGGGAGTGTCAAGTGGGAGGGAGAGGAGTGAGTGTTCAGGATAAGGTGAGGGGCAGGGGAGTCAGGGGAGGGTGATCTGGGGGCTGGAGGTGTGGGGGTAGTCAGGCTAGAAGGGTAATTGGATTGTCAGGTTAGTCAGCAGAATGAGGAATGTAGTCAGGAGGGGTCAGTACTATAATTACCCAGGAGTTTTAATTTGTGTAACTTCTCCTGGGCAACTATTATGCTAAGAAGGTCAAAACCATTCACAGTCTCTGAGTTCCAGGTGCAGGGTGATTGATCCATTGGGAGTTTGAACTTTCCAGGCAATTGCTTTGGGTTCTTCCCTGGGAATGAGGAGAGCACAGGGGGAGGGGTTGTCGCAGAGCCCACTGCATCTTTTCTGCCTGTCAGGTACCTCCTCCCTCCATGCCCCTACCGCCCGAGGGGAATTGAAGTTCTGGACCCAAACAGAAAATGCTAGAAAAGCTCAACAGACCTGACAGTATCTGTGAAGGGAGAATAGAGGCAACATTTCGAATCCAGGATGCTCTTTGTTTCAGATTTCAGCCTCCGCAATATTTTGCCATCATCTTGAATTTCTGGCCCATTGTGTTTTTATGCCTCAGAGATATAGAGATGGCTCTCATCAGGCTGTATGTGAACATGAGCTTTATTTCAAGGTTTTTATATACTTTTTGCTTGTTTGCTCTCTGCTTCTTTAACCATGCCCACAGGCTTGACTAACAGCACGTATCTCAGCGAGCAGCTAACATGCACCAAACAAGTAAACAAAGGACTTGCTAGGCCATTTCAGAAGGCAGTTATGAGTCGACGCATTGTTGCCAATCTGGAGTCACTTATAGATCAGATAAGAATTTTCTGCCCTAAAGGGCATCAGTAAACTGGGATATTTTTTAATGGCAAATGGTTACCATTACTGACACCAGATTTTTAAATCCAGATTTACTTAATCAACTGAATTTAAATTTCCTCAGCTCCTGATGTGAGTTTTGAACTTCTCTGAATCATAGAGTATTTACAAGACTTGAGTCCACACTTTAGGATTATCAGTCCAGTAACAATCTCAATGCTATACCTACTATTCTCTATATTCTCTATACCTACCTTCATTTATAGGTTCTACTATGTTCTACTATGTTTTTCAATTCTTTTTCTAGAGATGTGCAGATTAGGTTGATTGGCAATGCTAAATTGACCAGAGTGTCAGGGGAATTAATAGGTTTAATATATGGGGTTATGGAAATGTGGTCTGGGTGGGATTGTAGTCAGTACTTGACGGGCTGAATGGCCTCCTTCCTCTCAGTATGTTTCTATTTTGTTCTATATTTCACTTGAATTGCCTCTTTCTTGAAGAATTTCTAAACAATTCGCAGGATGTGGGTGAGTGACACCCACCCACAGCTGAAAAAGGCACCCTGGGAATATGAATGCGCTGGAAATTTTATTTCTGAATGACATTTCACGGAGCCCATTACTCATGTGCTGTGTGCCCTATGCCACTGGTGGCACAATTCACTTCAACAACATTGCCCAAAAATTAAGGCAAAACTGTACATTTGCAAAGAATGCAGCAAAGTATTTCACCAGTGTGAGCTGGCTGGACCTTCAGAACTGTGACAAGCACTTGCAGTGGTCATTGTAGAGTTAATAGCAGAGAGGATTCCTTAAGAAACTGAGAGGGGGAGTGAAAAAAAATGAAAATAGCACATCGACTGATCAGCTCTGAATGCAAGGCGACAGCTGGTTGACCCTTGTAGATAAGTGTCAGCTGTGGATGGGTAAGGTATCACAAAGCCCAGTTTGAAGCTGTATCATAATACAATCACGAGAGGTGAAATCAATGTGCTGTGTAATATCATCCCCAACCCTTCCGAACCTTTACGACTGTTTCTAACAGAGAATAATCTCCCGAGGTCTCCTAAGCCATAGGGGAGGATGACTGTAAGCTTGTGCTGAGAGCCACAGAATGTCCCAAGAGGCCATGGAAGATACTGTGATACAAGAGATTACAGACGAGGATGTGGCCTTGGGCTGGGAAGAAGCAATTTCTGAAACTGATGACTAATACAGGTGGGGGAAAAAAAACTCATTTCACATCAGCACACACTCTTGTATTTGTGACCTTTGTGCATCAAATACAGCCTCGAACCAATCTCACTCTGGAAGAGCGCAGCCTCAGCTTGGAGTCCCCTCACAATGGATAATAGAGAGAGAAAACTGCAGATTTTGGATGACGGGAACAAGGATACTCCATCACCCTGAATGACAGGAGAGAGGAGACTCCATCATCCTGAACAAAGAATAGAGAGAGAGAGAGAGAGACATCTCCTTATCCTGGACAAGAGGAAAGCCAAGAGCTTTTAGCCCTGGAGAGTGGCAGAGAGAAGACTTTCCCACCGGAAAGCGCAAAAGAGATAAATTAAGGATTCAATAGATGAAAGGCAGCCCTAGAGAAAAAGTACTTTTTACCACTGGCCCCTTTCTAAATTGAGTCCTGACGGCAGGCCTGTCACTTTAAAAAGTGACCTGGATTCAGAGATCCCAAGCTATAAAGAGAGCACTATGATAACGCTGTTTCAGCATTATGTTAGACACAGGCAGCAATGCAGTGGCTATGTTGCCAATTATTGCCCTTTAAGCACTTTTATTTTCAAACCCATTTTTGTTTGGAGTCCACTTTGTAATATGACGTGAAAAACAGGCTGTCGTGACATGCTGAAGATGGTAGTGGACAGAATGAGTCTGTGCTGATTTTCCTCAGAAGAATTGTTGCTGACAGGATTTCCAGTGTGGCTTGATGTAAACATGCTTTAACGATGGGCCTTTGCCAAAGACTGTACAAAGTTTATTCTTTTATTAAAATCCCGACGGCCTCACTTTATCCACTGTCGTCTCTATTATACCCTGGTCGACTGCTCACACACAAAGCAAAGTGAAAGACTCAGGCTTTTGAGCTTGTCGTATCTCACAGCACAAATCCTTCAAAGGAACTACAGTTTTAGAGGGCGTAGGGATGTTCAAACAGATGTTGTTATGTTTGACCCTAAGTTTAGTTAGCTGATTCCAGCTCAGGTATCAGTGAGAGTACTACAGTTGGTCCCAGTGTCCCTGGAGCACAGAGGAGGAAAAGAAAATCGATCCGGATTCCTGATCCCGATCTCTACCTTGTAACATTTGTTGTCAAGTGCACATGGTGTACGCTAGGTGAGGTCAGGATTGATAAAGGCAAAATGCTGCGGATACTGGAATCCGAAATAAAAATAGAAAATGCTGGAAAATCTCAAAGAACACAGAACACAAATAAAGAATAGTACTGCACAGAAATAGGCCCTTTGGCCCTCCGAGCCTGCACCAATCACATTGTCTTATCTAGACAAACCACCTGTATCCCCCTATTCCCCATCCGTTCATGTGTCTGTCCCGATAAATCTTAAATGTCGCTAATGTATCTGCCTCAACCATATCACTTGGCAATGCCTTCCAGGCCCTCACCACCATCTGTGTAAAAATCTACCCTCCCGCACATCTCCACTGAAACTAACCCCCTCCATCCCCCCACCTCTTACCTTGAACCTGTGCCCCTTGTGATTGTAATTTCTGCCCTGGAAAGAAGCTTCCTTTCTATCATCCTACCTACACCCCTCATAAAACTCCTCCCCCCTCCAAATCGGCTACAGCCTCCATCTTCCCAGGCAAACAATCCTAGTTTATTAAATCTCTCCTCATAGCAGGCTACAACCTTTTCTGTTCCCTCTCTGAAGCCTCCACGTCAGCAGGTCTGACAGCATGCAAAGAGAGAACAGAGCCAATGTTTCGAGTCTAGACGGTCCTTTAGTGAGGTCAGGATTGAGCTTGGCTGTGAGACCTCTCCAAAATAGCCTGTTGATAGCTCCCATTCAGGTTCAATAAGTGAAAAAAAACTGAATGGGCAAGGTACTGAAAGGTGATTGGTATCAATGGAACTCTACTTGATCAAGAAGTCAAGAGGCATATTGAGGATACTGCAACAAAACAATAATCTACAGAGAGTTAAGAGGGAAAATGGGAATGTTAATCAGTATTATATACTATGTGAATTTGAAGACTCTAACTGAGGAGTTTTAAATTAGCATCAATTGCATACAATTGATTTGATTTCTTATGGTCACGTGTATTGGTATACAGTGAAAAGTGTTGTTTCTTGCACGCTGTACAAACAAAGCATACTGTACATAGAGAAGGAAAAGAGAGAGTGCAGAATGTAGTGTTAAAGTCAAAACTAGGGTGTAGAGAAAGACCAACTTAGTATAAGGTAAGTCCATTCAAAAGTCTGGCAGCAGGTGAGAAGCTGTTCTTCAGTCAGTTGGTACATGACCTCAGACTTTTTTTTCTTTTTCCTGATGGAAGAAGATGGAAGGGACTACGTCCAGAGTGTGTGGGTCCTGGATTATGCCGGCTGCTTTCCTGAGACAGTGGGAAATGTAAACAGAGTCAATGAATAGGAGGCTGGTTTTGTATGATGGACTGGGCTTCATTCACAAGCCTTGTTTCTTGCAGTCTTGATCAGACTAGGAGCCATACCACGCTGTGATACAACCAGAAAGGATACTTTCTATGGTGCATCTATAAAAGTTGGTGGGAGTCATAGTGAACATGCCAAATTTCCTGAGCCTCCTGAGAAAATAGAAGCGCTGGAGGGCCTGAAAAGTTGTTTGCTTCCCTCACATTCCCAAGATGTCAGAGTACAAAGCTGAAAATCTGTGCTATCACAATGGTTATAGTTGACAGTCCAGAACAGGTAATTATAAAAAGGATTCCCAAACAGTCCAGCAACAACAGGGAAAGACTCCTATTATGTGAACAGGTCAAAGGTGATGATTGGCATGGATAATTCCTCAGTCATGGTATCAGCTCTGCAATGGGGCAAAGGTTCTCCTTCTTACAGCTGGCCTGTCAACTTAGCCCTGAATAACACCCAACAGGGCAGCAGCAACAACTGATTCACTGACCTGTAACTAGGCCATCTCACTGAGCACACTTTAGGGGGTTTGTGGTAGTTGTATTTCCAGGATCTAATTGGGCTAATTAAGTGATAATTATAATGTAAATAGTTTCTCTCACTCTCCTGCCCCCAGGGTGCAATGATATACATTCAACATGGCTTGATTGGAGCCACTTAAACAAAAGCAATTGAAATGCCACCTCAAGCTGGGGTGTTGGAGATTTCTGAATCAGTATTTAGAACCATCTTCTGCAATATGAAAACAATTAACCCTTAAAGATCTTGTTAAAAAACAGTGATCAATCCAATTTTTGCTGTGTTTTTTTATCACACAGGTGCTAATGGTTCATCACCCATAAATTGATTGTCCCACACATAAATTCATGCCAGCGACATGGCAGCACAGTGGCACAACAATTAGCACTGTTGCTTCAGAGCTCCAGGGACTAGGATTTGATTCCTGGCTTGGGTCACTGTCTGTGTGGAGTTTGCACATTCTCCTTGGGTCTGCATATATTTCCTCTGGGTGCTCCGGTTTCCACCCACAGGCCAAAGATGTGTGGGTTAGGTAGTCATGCTAAAATTGCCCCTTGGTGTTCAAAGATGTTTAGATTAGAGGGATTAGCAGGTAAAATATGCAGGGATATGGGGATAGAGCCTGGGTGGCATTGTGGTCGGTGCAGACTCAATGGGCCGAAGGGCCCCTTTCTGCGCTGTAGGGTTTTATGACTCCTATAAACAAGACAATGTTAACAGCCTCCAACATCTTGGCATGTTGCTTCAAGTGGAACTTTTGCTTTGTTCCATCAAGGATAAACATAAATCTAGGGTAAGCAACATAAATTAACATCAGTGACTAATATAAATATTGTGCACTATTCCTGATTTTTTTTTCATGGGATGTGGGTGTTCTTGTCAAGGCCAGCATTTATTGCCTATCTCTAATTGCCCTCAAATGGAATGGTTTGCTTGGTCACTGATGCAATTAAGCATCAAACACATTGCTACAGAGTCTGGAGTCGAATTTCATCCAGGCGAAGTGAGGATGACAGATTTCCTTCCTCAAAGAATATGAGTGAACAGTCAGTGATAGTTGCCATTTCACCATGACCATTCCAGATTTAATACATTGGCCGAAATTTTCTGACCACTCAGACCAGCGAGATTTTACCATCCCACTGCAATGAGCAGAGATTTGGCTTGTCACCAAATTCTCCATCTTTGCTGCAACGGGATTGTGGCGTGAAAGGACAGCAACATCATGCCTGCTGAATTTAAATTGCAATTGCTTCAATAATAGGATTTGAACCCAAGCCCCTGAGAATTAGCTGGGGCCTCTGGATTACTGATCCAGTAACATTGCCACTACACCATCATTGTCCCACACAATATCAATGTGGGGCATTCACCTGGTGTTGTGAGACTTCTTACTGTGTTTACCTCAGTCCAGCGCTGGCATTTCCACATCAAAATTTCTGTCCACTGATAGCAATCAGCTGCCTATTTGTGTGCAAGTCTTCACCAGTAGTGTGAACACTAGAAACATGTTTCTATTGAAAATGACTAAGAGAAATATCAATTCAAAAATTCCCATGAAAATCTGTGCTCACTAATACCCAATTTTCCACTCGACATTTGCTCTTCTTGACCCATCATTTTTAAATTCTGACTTGGGTTTTTAACCGCCTCCTTTTCTTTATTTTAATCTTAAAATCTTACCTTTTTTTGTCATGCTATTGAAATGTTTGTCTTTTTTTTGAGAGGTGCAGCAACGTTTTTTTATGACTGATATGTTTGTATCACAATGGCAAGTTTCTGATTGAATTCTCTCAGGACCAAGCCACCCCAAGGGGAGGAAACAAAATGCCACCTTCTGAGTATTGTTCCAACCCACAGTAAAAATAGAAGAGCAACAGGCATGGAGTTTGATTGGAGGGACAAAGAACGAAGATGCAGTCATTCTCCCTCTCAAGAATATAGTGGTATGGCCCAAATTTGATGTACAGCTCTTTAAAAAACCGTCAAGAGTCTTTTTTCACCCATAGCTCAGAAGCAGTGTGGGATTTTCAAGGCTCTGAAATCAGTGCTTCTTTAGGTGAGTGAAGCCCCTGATGAAGGGTCAGAAACCCGAAAGCTAGTGGCTTTTGCTACCAAATAAAGCTGTTGGACTTTAACCTGGCATTGTGAGACTTCTTATTGTAGAAACTTTGAGCCAATATCCAACAGCATGCAAGCACACATACATAGAATCATAGAATCCCTACAGTGCTGAAGGAGACCACTTAGCCCATCAAGCCTGCAGATAACAATTCCATCCAGGCCCTGATACCCGTCATCCCCATATATTTGCCCTGCTCGTCACTCTGACATTAAGGATTAATTTAGTATGGTCAATCAACCTAACCTGCACATCTTTGGACTGTGGGAGGAAACCCATGCAGACACATGTGCAATGTGCAGACTCCACACAGAGGCTGGAATTGAACCGAGGTCTCTGGTGCTGTGAGGCAGTGGAGCTAACCACTGTGTCACCGTACCTTCATGGTGTCGACAATTAAAAAATGTCGTCCTCTATTTGGTAAGAAAGTTCTGTTGTTTGAGTAGTTTCATGGCTAAATTATTAGTGTTTGAATCCATGGTGCGTTGACAATTGGGATGCTACAATTGTCTTCAGAAGCAGATTGCCAGTCATGGTGTCTGGTTCCTGTTACGTTGAGCAATCATTGCTGGTCAGATGCACGTGTGAAGATGACAGATGGGATAAGGAACAAGCTTGATAGTTATACCTGGTATGGTTCAATAAGTTTGTTTTGGCTCCTACAGGAAATAATAAACTCTTAACTGGATATGGGAGAATATGGCCTTGGATCTGGGTCACATCACAATGTCTTCAAGGGAGGAGGAGAAGGTGAAAAATGAAATGAACAGATGGAAATCGGCCAATGAACCAAGAAATAGCAACAGTGTGGGCAGAGTGGAACAATAGTCAGCTAGGAAAGTAAAAGCATATAAACCAGATAGATAATAGATAGATAGAAAAATTGGAAAAGAGAAGAGCAGAGACAGGTTAAATCAAAAATATTAAAGAATAAAGGGAAAATAATAAAGATCAAAAAGTGAATTGAATAATACAGCTAGAATAATTAATTAAAGGTAAAGTCACCATAGCCCTAGATGACATAGATTGCTCTCTACCTTTGAGAGAGAAAGCTGACTTGTGGTGATTTAACCTGAAGATCACCTCAAGCGAAAGCCAAGGTTGAGAAGGCAAAGCCTTCATGAATAATTAATTTCAAAATGCAGGGTGACCACTCAGAGAAAAGAAACGCATTGCCATGGGGAACTGTGATGAGGAATGGGGGAATGTTGTGTATGAAGTGATGGGAGTTGCTGCCAGGACTGCAGAGGTGGGGGTTCCAACTTGGTTTCAAGCCTAAATAAAGCTTGAGACTGTCTTCACCAGTTTGGAACCACCGCCTGCCCTGAATCAGGTCTGAAACAGTGGTAACCGTCTTGGACTGTAACTCCATGGATACCTGTTGGTCATCCTCCAGCTCCTAATGCAAGACACTCAACTACCAACTTTGAACAATTCTCAGAGGGAAGTGATGGTCAGTGCTCCCTCTGCTACCCTGTGGCTGTTCAGGCTAGGATTCACATATACATAACAATGCACACAGACACAAAATATTTAGACGCAAGAGAAACATGGGAGAAGTGGTGGCCCAGGAAGCTCAGATTCAGGACATGGAATGGCAACGCTGGATTTCAGGACAGTCACCCTGTTAGAAAGGCCAATACAGTAAAAATAATGGAGATTTTTTTTCAAAAAATCGATTCTTGGGATATGGGCAATACTGTCAAGTCTAGCATTCACCTATGCTCAATTGAGAAGATGGTGGTGAGTTACCTTCTGCATTCTATATGATGTATGGTGTTAGGTTTGAAATTCCAGGATTATGACCCAGTGACAAAGAAAGAGGAACAATGGGACGAATAGAAAGACTGAAGCAATTAAGTAAAGAAGTTCAAAAAGACAGACTAAATGGCAAAGTGGAACAACATAAAATCAGAGTAATAAACTGATACAGGAATGAAATAATAGAGAAATTGAGTATAAGAGGTGGAGCAAATAGAGATTTTCATAGCATGACAGCAATAAAGAAAGAAAAATATTTGGAATCATAGTGACAGAATGATACAAATGAACAGATATAAAAATAGATAGTCAAAAGGCAATGGGTTAATTAAGATAGAACAATGGGTTAATTAAGATAGAGGTAGCAGAGTGGAAAGATAATGTTGGAAATATTAAATATCAAACAAAAATCAGAGGGCAAAATAGATGGGGAATAAAAAAGAGCCATATGAATTGAAAAATAATAGAACGATAAGAAAATAGACTAACAGTGATTTGAATAAAACTACAAGCATAATATTGCAAGAGAGTGAATTAACAACATACTAATATTGAGAGAGTAATATGCATCAGTGGTATTAATTGTCAAATCGAATAGAGTTATAAAATATAGATAAACAATGGAGATATTTTGGCAGGTTAGTGATAGGTAAAAAAATAGACATATAATACTAGATACAGACATAGAGAAATATTAATAATAAGACTGAATATTAGATAATTGGATAATAGAGTCAGAATGAAGCAATATATAAATATTGAGAAAGAGGTAAATCAAATTGAATGTGAAGAAAAAAGAATAAAAATTGAGAAATATAAATTGATGAATAAGAGAACATCAATTTGGAGATAGGTTTTGTTGATTTGCAAAATAAAATAAGTAGCTTCTTTTTCAAATGGAAATAATGCTCCAGTGGTACTTGGTTCCAACAAGCTGGACACTCCCTGTCATGGTGATGTGATTCAGTCCATCAGTGAACATTTTTCTGCCTTGTTCAAAATGTGGCATCGCACATGTTGTATTACTACTGTGATCGAGAGGAAGAAAAGGAAGCAGATCAAAGCAGCAGCTCCTTTTGACTCTGACTTGCTGTGTCGGTTGATGATAAAGCACTTGGGACATCAACACCTTAGGGTCAGCTGATTCATTCAGTCACATCATAACGTCCTTAAAGATGCCCTACGCATCCTGACAGCATGTTCTGGAGGTCAGGCACTGGAAAATGAGGTTGGCTTCAATCAATTATCACTGAATTGCACATAAATAGGAAGACATTACATGGAATTAAATGTCAGGATCAGAGGGGGCTGAATAAAACACGTATCATTCTGGGCTCTCCCTTTTCCTAAGCGCGTATCTGTCACTGAACAGCCAAATGCACTTCACTGTTTGAATTCTGCACTAAATAGCAGATAAACAAATGAAAATGAAAGAATATTCAGCTGAAGCAACGATCCGTATATCACTGGAGGCTGTAGTCTAGATTCCATTCCTCGGCCTTCAATATATAACATCATATCAGCAAGCAAATTTTACTGACCAGATTTGACATTCCCATGGAGTCAAGAAGCCTCGAACATTGATATAATGCATGTAAATTTTTGGAAGTATTGTTGAAATCATGCTGCATGCCTGGTCTAATTGCGCATTGAAAAAGATGGAGCATGCCCAGCAGCGTGAGATTTGCAGATGGCCTCAGTGTAATAGACACTGAAATGGAGCTTGTGTATGGGGTGTAGTGTATGGGATCCTGGAGCAAGTCTAATCTTGGGGAGGGCTAACATAGTTGGTTCTGCAAGAGGATGGATGCCCCTAATGAAATGTTCCTGACTTAAAGGGAGATACTTGCTGCATCTGCAAATCCAGTGTTCTAAAGCTCAACACAAGCCCTGAGATGTGGGCGAATGCCCATTCCTCATTGCCCTTGAAGTTAGTAGTTTGTTAAGCCATTTAGGAGTTAACCACATTGCTGTGGATCTGGTGTCACATGTAGTGACAGCTCTTCCCTAATGCAGAGTAGATTTATTCTTACAACAATCAGCAATGGTTTCCACAGACATTGTTTGACTTCTAAGTCTAGTTTTTTTTTAGTGAATTCAAATTTCACCATTTTCCTGGGTGGGATTTGAACAAGGTTTACCACAGGATTACATTACGTCTCTGGATTACTAGCCAAGCGACAATCTTACTATCCCACTGCTGCCACTGCCGCAACCACCTTCCATGTGGATTTTCTCTTTTTAAACTGGAAGATGCTACTCTCAGTTAACCCCGTCTCTTTTTAAATAGAAACTGAAATTCCAAACCAACAGTCATTTTCATTACCACCACTTTCCCAATCTTGAGCCAAACCCTGAACATATTATTAAAAAGTAGAGAGGCTGAATGACACATTGTATTCCTATGTTAACATTCAAATATTCCAAGACATTAGTAATGGGCATCAAGCTTTATATGTAGCAGCTACAAGTACACTGCTTCCTTACAGTCCTGTTACCCTGAGCTGACCCCCCAGTTCAGGCATTGACTTGTAGAATCAAAGAGGTTTGCAGCATGGAAACAGGTACCCTTCAGCCCAACTTGCCCATGCTGCCCAATTTTTACCACTAAGCTAGTCACAATTGCCCACATCCCTCTATATCCATCTTACCCATGGAACTGTCTAAATGCTTTTTCAAAGACAAAATTCTACATGTTTCTACTATGACTCTGGCAGCTCATTCCAGACACTCACCATTCTCTGTGTGAAAAATTGCCCCTCTGCACCTTTTGTATCTCTCCCCTCTTACCTTAGATCTATGCCCTCAGTTTTAGACTGCCTTACCTTTGGGAAAAGATGTTGACTATCTAACCAATCTATGACCCTCATTATTTTATTGACCTTGATAAGATCACCTAAAAATATCCTAGTCAATACAACCCCTCCTTATAACTCAAAATATCAAGTCCTGGTAGCACCCTAGTAAATATTTTCTGCATTCTTTCTAGTTTAATACTCTCCTTTCTATAATAGGTTGACCAGAACTGTGCACAGTATTCCAAGTGTGGCCTTACCAATGTCTTGTATCACTTCAATGTCCTGATTCCTGTATTCAGTGTTCTGACCAATGAAAGCAAGCATGACAAATGCCTTCTTCAGCACCCTGTCTATCAGTGACTTCACTTTTAAAGAGCTTTGAACCTGTACCCTAAGATCTCTTTGTTCTATAACTCTCCCTGGCACCCTAACATTAACTGAGTAAGTCCTGCCTTGGTTCGATCTACCAAAATGCATTATCTCATATTTATCTAAATTAAATTCATTAGCCCACTAGCCCAATTGATTAGGACCCCATTGCAATCCTAGATAACCTTCTTCACTGTCCAACTGCCAACAATCTCGGTGTCATCTGCAAGCTTACTAACCATGCCTCCTGAATTCTCATCCAAATCATTAATATAAATAACAAATAATAGTTGATTTGTTGAATTCCTGAAGCACACTGCTGGCCACTCTACAACAATCCTCTGTCCTTTATTGTCAAGCTAATTTTGTATCCAATTGGCTAACTCATCCTAGATCCCATGAGATTTAAACTTATGCAATAATCTACCATGCAATATCTTGTTAAAAGCTTTGCTAAAATCCATTTGGATAATGTTGGCTGCCCTGCCTCATCCACCTTCTTGGTTACCCCTTCAAAAAACTCAATCAAATTCATGAGACATGATTTTCCACTCAGAAAGCCATGTTACCTCTCTCTAGTCAGTCTTTGCCTCTCAGAATACCTTCTGACAACTTACCTATTACAGATGTTAGGCACACTATCCATCCCCAGGCTTTTCCCAGGCCATCCTCCAATCTTCAGGCATCTCATTTGTGGCTGTCGATGGTTCAACTGTCTCTGCTAGGGAACCCAAAATTTCTCCCTAGTACCCCACAATATATTTCCTGGGATATATTTCATCAGGATATATTTCCCTGGGATATATTTTATCAGGTCGTGTGGATTAATCTACCTTGATGCAATTTAAGACTTCCACCGCCTCCTTCTTTGTACACTCCTCAAGACATCATTCTTTACACTCCAAGCTCCTTAACATCATGCCTTTCTCAACAGTAAACACTAATGAGAAATATTCATATAGGATCTCACTCATCTCTTGTGGATCCGCTCGTAGATGACCTGTTGATCCTTACGAGGCCCTACTTTCTCCCTAGTTACTCTTTTGCCCTTTATATATTCTTGGAAGCTCTTTGGATTCTCTTTTGCCTTATCTTTTGCCCTCCTGACTTCTCTCTTAACTCTACTCCTACACGCTCTATACTCTTCAAGGAATCCACTTGATTCCAGTACCTATACATATCATGTTCTTTCTTCTTCTTAGTAACCGGGGCCTCAATACCCCAAATCATCCTGGGTTCCCTACTTCTAGGAGTCTTGCTATTCACTCTAAAAGAAATGTGCTTATCCTGTACCCTGGTTAATACAGTTTCAAAAGCCCCTCACTTACCAGACATCCCATTGCCTGCAACAAACTCCTCCAATCAACTTTTGAAAGTTTCTGTCTAATACCATCAAAATTGGCCTTGCCCCAATTTAGAATTTTAACTTTTGGGCCAGATCTATCGTTCTCCATAGCTATCTTGAAACTGGTCTCAAAATGATCCCTCACTAATATTTCTGTCACCTGCCCTTCCTTATTTCCCAATGAGGCAGAGACAACTCAATGTAAGTTGACCAGATCTAGAGAAAGGCTTCTATCTGCTGATGGCAGTGATAATGCCAAGAATGCCACCCACTTCTCCAGTGTTAGTGCTGTCCCCAACGATGGAGACATTTCATCCATTTCTTTTTTTTTTAAATCAAATGGAAAATTCACGCAAAGGGTGGTGAATCTTTGGAATTCTCTGCTTGATGAAGTGGTGGAGGCTTCCTCGCTGAATATATTTAAGTCAAGACTGGATAGGTTTTTGATTGACGAGGGAATTAAGGGTTACGGGGAGAAAGCAGGAAAATGATACTGAACCACTGCAGATCAGTCATAATCTTATTGAATAGTGGGGCAGGCTCGAGGAGCTGGATGGCCTACTCCAGCTCCTATTTCTTTTGTTCTTATGAGAACTGTAGAACTGTCTTGGGGCACCATTTATTAATTGGATTTTAACTATCCAGCTTGACCTAAACATGTGTGACAAATCGAAGAATTTGACTATATTAAATGGACTGGATCTAATCAGTTGCACCAATCTGACTGCAGCTATTTAACCGTATCAGTATTACAACATCCAGTGAGCCATAGTCACCTTCCAAATTCTCTCATCCACCACAGCAGATAGTTCAATACGGGGGATGTTTGACCAGCGATACATTGATGCGGTGGCACAGTTAACACTGCTGCCTCACAGTCCCAGAGACCCAGGTTAGGTTCCTAACTTGGCTCACTGTCTGTGAGGAGTTTGCATGTTCCCCACTTGTCTATGTGGGTTTCCTCTGAGTGCTCCGGTTTCCTCCCACAGTCCAAAGACGTTCAGGTTAGGTTGATTGGCTGTGCTAAATTGACCTTAGTGTCATGGAGATTGGCAGGGTAAATATGTGGGATTATGGGAATAGAGCTTGGATGGCATTGTGGTCGCTGCAAAATCGATGAGCCGAATGACCTTCTTCTGCACTGCAGGGATTTGATATGATCTTTTTGATGATTATATTTCCCACGCAGAATTAAAAAGGGAAAACCCCAGGAATAAATTACCTATTATACTCAATATCCTTGCATAGATTTATAGTCATAAACTCTTCAGTATTTTCTGAATAGTTTGGTAAATTGTTATCTTGTTATCTGGTTTATCTTGGTGCATACAGACAATTTCCAACTACAAAGGGTTATACAGTACTACGATTGCAGTCCATGACAAGAAAGAGCACTGTTGTCCCCCCAGGACTGCCACCAACACCATACCTCCAACCTCCATCTTTAGCACAGAGGCTCATGCTTTCTTACATCCTATGCATTGTTTCAGAATAAAATTGTACATTTTACCAATGATTTACAACCGGCTCCAGACCCATTGTAATCAGATAGACCGTTTCTGGTTTTGGCCTTACAGACCATGTGGTTATAGTTTCTGTTCTCAGTGGGCTAACCGTAGCTGGTAGGAGCACAGCTTTATGGAGAAGAAAGCCAGCTGGGTGCCCCCCCATTGATTCACTCTTGTAGGGGAGTACGTGGTTTCAGGTGATGGACATGAGTTGGATCAGGCTCAACTGTGCTTGCACTGGAAAGTCAAATAGCCCCCCAACTCTGAGTGTCTCAGCTGATATGGAGATTGGGCATTTGTGTGCAGCACCAATGAGCGCCTGGCAGTTATGGAGCTATAGCTCAGGTAGTAGGCAAAACTGTCAGGAAATGAGGTGAGAAAATTGCACCTTGCTTCCTTTCCTGCCTTAAGATAATATTCCCCCCCACCCACAACTGTTTGCAGCAGTGTTTTTGAGATCGATAATAAGTCATTTCTCCAGCTGCATGCCTGGCTAGAAGCAAACAATACTGAAATAACAGAGTTCGACAGGGCATATAGTTCTCTCTAGTCTACCATTCTTAATGGCACAGCACTTATGCTTGGCATATGTCAGTGTCAGCACTTTAACATCCTGAGATCATCTTAATCTCAAGATTCTTCTAAGCTGTAAATGGTTTGCTTTCTTAATTTTCCTTTAGACATGGAACTCTGACCTATAAGATTCCTTACTGCACCCATTTCCTGCTTCAAGTCTTCTCCACCACTTACAGCATTCCACTGGACTCCACTTCTTTACTGGGCACCTGATGGACTTTCAGAGTTTAAATACAGGTTGATGGCTCTGTCCCTTTTAAGAGACTACAGTGACATTTGATTAACTACATCCCTCCTGTTTTTTAATTACACGCCTTTTGCGAATGAATGAAATACCTGACAGCATATTAAAAATAAATCCATCTTCTTGGCTAGTCTCTGATTTGTCAATTGGTGGGGAAAGACTGATTGAATGGAGCTAATTGCTTATAGCTAGCATCTAACGGTTTCCTCCATAGTCCAAAGATATGCATTTTAATGTTAATTCCTTCCTTAATGTCCAAAGATGTGTAGGTTAGGTGGGAAATGCACAGCATCATGGAATAGAGTAGAGGGTAGGGACTGGAATGCATTACTGTTTTGGCAAGCCAGTGCAGACTTGATGGGCTGAATGGCCTCCTTCTGCACTGTAGGGACTCTATGGAATGGACCCTGAGCATACAGTCCAAGGCTTTCTAGTGGTGGTGGAGAAGCATTCATACACTTCATGCTCCACAGGAAAAGATATAACGTTTTTGCCATGTTTCATTTCTTCTCACACTGGCTGTCAAACTCAACAGGTTTTGCTTAGCTCAGATGCCACCTCTATTGTTCTACTGAAACCACAGCTGAAAATAACAGATTGAGTCTTGATACTGTCACTGGTCTCCTTGTCATTTGAGATTGAAAGATAGCAATCAACCAGGCCAGACTGAATTAGTCCCCATTCCATTCCAGTCGCACCTTAACTCGGGCTGATTTTGTCCTTTAAGCTTTTCAACATAATACAGATTGAGCTTTGTTTTAATTCCATCGAAAGACTTGAAAGAGTTGTTGACTGGGGAGGAAACAGCATGTCATTGGCCTACTGGGATAGAAGAACATCACATAAGGCCACTTGAAAGAACCAGGGCGTTTTGAGAAGTATCAGGCATCTAATTGGGGATAGGAGTGACACCCCTTTGGCCCATCAAGGAAATCATGCCACTGTATCAGTGTAAGCCATGTATCCACAGAGGATCAAGAGGTATTCCAATGCTGTTTGAGGGGCTTGACACTGAGAGACACATACATCTATCACAATCTCTACAATCAATATTTTTTGGCATTTCAAAGTATGCTTTTCACACATGAAATTTACATAGTTTGAAACAATCAGCTTTAAATAAAGATCTCACTGGGTAACTCTCCCGAGCTTAATTATTTTCAGCATTATGGCAGCCTCTCTTCACTGTCACTACAAGTTGATGTTGCTGAACAGCTATCGACTTCCAAGAATAATTTCTGTTTAAAACATGAAAAATTAATTTAGCAGCCATTACAAAGGGGGAGCAAAGGTACAAAGCCAGAGACAAATATAGAAGGACAGAGACACACACTAACAGATGCATATCTATGCACATTCAGATAGTGACACAAGGATTAGTGCACAAACACACCCTGAGGTGGTGGTGGAGGGGAGGGTGGAGTTGGTGGGGGGGATGGGGGGTGGAACAAAGGAACATGCAAGCAGAATAATATAAATAGAGATACAGTAGATGGGTAGAGGTATCGGCAGTCAGAAATACACAGACATATACAGATAGATAATGCAAAAGACAGGGAAAGAGAATGACAGAAATAGAGAGAACCATCTCATTTGGGGTAGAAGGAATGTGTTTTCACATTGCCCTCTGGGATTTTAGACTCATTTAAATCTTCTGTCGACATGAAATTCACCGGATACCAAACATCGCAAATTAAAGAGTTAATTGTCACTTTAGACACTGACGATATTTGATCTTGACCTAAACTAAATGCGATAAATTTTCCTACAAAACACATTTCAGTCTAGGTATGCTGCCAATTAGAACTGCATTTATTAAAAATTAATCTGAGAACTAATTAGGACGCTTTGCAATATTAGTGCTTATGTTTAGCTTGGGAAAGGAGGGAACAATTTCATGCAAAGAACATTGAACTCACCTTGGGTGATTAGCCTGAAGGGAATAATAGCTTGGGGGTGGCTCTGAAACATTAACCCCTTCATTGCATACAGCTTAGTAAAAGATGCCTGATGTCTTAGTATGCTGTCAGTAATTTGCGATTTGTTTTACTGAGATGCGTGTGGTTAGAGCAAAAAAACATGAATTGGCTGATCCAACCCAATCTATCCATTGACAATGTATGATTATTTTATCATGGATTTGCCATCCTCCATTACCTGTTGATCTCTATTCTTAGTGATGTCTAAAAATCGGCCATTACCAATAGCAATATTTGTGGATAAACGCAGATCTTTTTTATTTTAAATAGGTCAATACCTGTGTTAAAATCACATGAGTATTCACACATGAGTATTTCATCAGCAATAGTTCCTAACCTTAAATTCCTTTCCCTATTTCTCTTATGTTCTGCGACATGTCTGTACTCAGATAATCTCCCAGGTTAGCATCACAAATCCCTCCCAGTACAGATCATTTGTGGAGCATGGACATTGCTGGCTAGCTGACATTTATTGTAAGAAGTCTCACAACACCAGGTTAAAGTCCAACAGGTTTATTTGATAGCAAAAGCTGCTAGCTTTCAGAGCATTGCTCCTTCGTCAATTAAGGAGCAGCGCTCCAAAAGCTAGTGGCTTTTGCTACCAAATAAACCTGTTGGACTTTAATCTGGTGTTGTGAGACTTCTTACTGTCTTTACCCCAGTCCAATGCTAGCATCTCCAAATCAGCATTTATTGCACATCCTTAGTTGTCCAAGGGCAGTTGAGTGTCAACCACATCACTGTGGTTCCAGAGTCACATATAGGCCAGACTAGGTAAAGACAGCAGATATCCTTCACTAAAGGACATTAATGAATAGGATGGGCTTTTCCGACAATCACCAATGGTTTGTCATTAATAGATTCATAATTCCAAGTATTTTGTATTGAATTCAAATTCCACTCCTGCTCTGTGGCAGGATTTGAACCCAGATCCCCAGAACACTAGTGGAGTTTCTGGATTAATAGTCTGCTGATAATACACGAGGCCATCATCTCTCCATTGTCCTGTACATTCTGGCATTCAATGTCCATTATCTGAAGCCATGTAATAAGATAGCAGATCGTATGGGTGATTGAGGTGGCATGGGGAGAGCATAACAATATCTATCAATGAGATATGTTTGCCAAGCATTGCAAGCATTTCTCCAATCCTCTGAAAGCAATAGTTTGATTGATGTCTCCCTCAGCTCTCCCTTTATCCAAGAATAGTCCAGATGAGGTGCCAACCAAAGCAGCTAGTGACTTAATTGGTCATGGCCCCAACCAGACAACTTCATGATGTCTATGCATGAATTACCATATGTGAATGCTAACTGGATGTATACAATTATGATCACAAAATGTTTAGTGGAGTCACAACTACCTTGCAGAAGAGTTCATTAAGATGCCCGGTTACCTTATTGTTCCCTTCACTCCAGTTTTGTTCTCTGTCAAGCATGCAAGGTAATGGATCTTTGGGAGGTTATTATATAACTATATTGTAGCTTCAAATCAAAACTTTTTTAATGTTGAAAACCCTTGAAGTGTGACACAATCAACATACTTAACAGATGTCAATGCAGATACTTGTTAAAGGTATTAACTGACCACAAATCAACCAAATTCTCTGCATATATCTTCCAACTATCTGTTATTGTTGTTATGGGGAGGGGGCAGGGGAGAAAAAAAACAAACGAGTAACTAGAGGAGATTCACTGGCCTAGAAATCCTTGGGTTCCTGATGCAAGTATGGAGGAGTGGAAACGAATTCAAATTGAAATTGAAGGAGGCTGGCTCATCAGTAATGTTAGAGTTAGCTCATTTAAGTAACTGATATCAGGATGAATCATGCAAAACATTTAGACTGCTTATTCGGAATTATTTTCTTTTTATGATGTTCTGTTGTTATAAATGTTATCTCAATATCACCCCCCCAGCTTGGGGAGATGATGGCCTAGTGCTATTATCGCCAGATTATTAATCCCGAAACTCAGCTAATGTTTTGGGAACTTAGGTTCGAATCCTCTCATGGCAGATGGTAGAATTTGAATTCAATGAAAAATATCTGAATTATGAATCTACTGATGAGAATGAAACCATTGTCGACTGTTGGGAAAACCCATCTGGTTCACTAATGCTCTTTAGGCAAGGGAATCTGCCATCTTTATCTGGTCTGGCCTACATGTGACTCCAGCCACAGCAATGTGGTTGACTCTCAACTGTTCTTGGGCAACTAGGAATGGGTAATAAATGCTGGCCAGCCAGCGATGTCCCATGAATTAATTAAAAAAAAACAGCTTGGTAATGTTGCATAATTCACAACCTCAGCCCAGAAAGCTCAGAGCCAATGAGTCGACCTGGGGAGTCCAGAGCTTGGTTAAAAGTAGTCTTGTTTTGAGTTGAAGGAGCATTTGAAGATTTGGAAAATGGAATTCACTTTTAGATCAAAAGTATTGGATCTTAAGGAAACTGCGTTTGCCTGTCTAAAGCTGCAAAGGATGTGGAAATGGTGGCTGGAGTAAGCACATTAAGAACATGGTGTTGTGAGACTTCTTACTAACGCTGCGAAAGACAGTGAGCAATAGTGGCGGCTGTTCTGAGAACTTATTTGTTTGTCCTGGATCTGGGTTTCAATCAGAAGACTGTATGTGGGGAAAAATGTGCTCATTTAGAAAATTGGGGTTTGTTTTCAAAGCAAACAAGGAATGTTTTCACGGTTAACAGCAAGACTCAGTTCACAGTCTTGAAAAGACTTCCTGTTGGCAAATCTTGCCTCTCTGTCTCAGGTTAGATACATGAGGCAACTTTAATTTGCATTCTTAATTCCGAACTAGAATGAACGCGTGTTGTGGAATTAGTGTTATTCTGGGACATAAGTCCACCAGTGTGATATTGGGATTCTGCAACTGGATGGAGTCTTTTTATTCAGGCATGCTGAAGCACTTTGAAATTTAATTTATATTTTATTTATATCACGAACAGAGATACGTTAACACTGCAATCAAGTTACTGTAAAAATCCCTTAGTCGCCACATTCCAGTGCCCATTCGGGCACACTGAGGGAGAATTTAATATGGCCAATGTACCTAAACAGCATGTTTTTCAAACTGTGGGAGGAAACCGGAGCACCTGGAGGAAACCCATGTTGACATAGGGCGAACTCCATATTCTCCGCAAACACCGCACAGACAGCAGTGATCCAAGCCGGGAATTGAACTCGGGTTCCTGGCATTGAGAGGCGGAAATCATCCCCATGACGTCACCATGCCGCCTAACCACGGTGCCATTTTAAAGATTGAATGATTTAATTAATCCATCAACCATTATTATTTGATTTTTATACTTTAATGTTATAAGCCCTATTTAAACATCCTGATATTGAGCTTGGCGAAAAATCAAGATGACAGCAAAAATCTGGAAAAGAAAGCTGAAGATCTTTCAATTACCTGGTGTACTGAAACTTTTCATTGCTGTTGGTCTGGTGTTTAACAAATGCAATCGGTACACAAATCATTCTGAAAACAGTAATTGTTTTACATATTATGGCAGCTTAGAATCTTCCGACATCCTTCCTGCTTGTTCTTTGTCAGTTGTTGAGCTATAATGGCTACCATGTTTCTTGCACATCAACAATCTCTGAGCTTCAAAGTATTTCATTTTGTGTGGAATAACTTGAGATATCTCTGAGAGATGTAACAATCCACTTTATAAATACGAGTCTTTCTTCTTTTGCTGAACAGAGTTGCGCCATTAGAGGAGGGAAGAACCAATTTCCTCATTCCTAATTTAACAGGAGTTAGACATAAAGGTTTCAATTAATTTTATCTAATTTAGTTAGAGTGCTGGGATCTTGATTATTTTTTAAAAAAAACTATTTGTTCTCATTAAACAAGCTGAAGTTTCAAGAAATTTGTTTTTTTTTTACTCATTTGCTTCATTGTGTTTTTATTTCTTTCAACCCAGCTGCAGTTCATCCCATTGGAATGAAGAGGAACATCAAACTGACAGCAGGATGTGACAATCCTTCAAGAGCGTGATCTGCATAAATTCTACATGTTTGAGGTAAGCCTAGCAATGATTGTTCTTGCTCACTCACACATTCTCAAGAGTTAATTTTTCTCATGTTTTGCGGCTCTTTTTGTGGGCAAGGCCAGGCAGGGGACATCAGATATAGGAGGTTTCTGCATGGTCATTCATGGGTGGAACAGTAGCACCATGGTTAGCATCAGGGACTCGGTTTGATTCCCGCTTGGGTCACTGTCTGTGTGGGGTCTGTACGTGCCTGTGTGGGTTTCCTCTGTATACTCTGGTTTCCTCCCACAGTCCGAAACACGTGCTGGTTGCATTGGACATGTAAAAAATTCTCTCTCAATGTACCCGAACAGATAGCAGAATATAGTGACCAGGAGAATTTCACAGTAACTTCATTGCTCTGTTAATGTACAGTAAGAAATCTCACAAACACAAGGTTAAAGTCCAACAGGTTTATTTGGTATCACGAGCTTTTGGAGTGCTGCTTCTTCATCAGATGAGTTGTCACTCAGTCTCCACAACCATTAGTTACTCTGGCCTCATCTTCTCCACCGGAATCTCAGTAACCTGATCTAGTATCCTCAAGCTATCTGCAGTGGTCGCCTGTGGGTTCCTTGTGTCCATTACTGCTCTCTTCCTCAGGTAGTCTACTTGTTTCCTGAGCTGACAGTCTTTTATCTCTATGATATAAGAGACTGGTCCTGTTCTCTCTACAATTTTACCAGACACTCATGCTGGGTCTGTGAAATTTCTAGTAAAAAGTCTCACAACACTAGGTTGAATTCCAACATCCGAAGAATGTTGAGACACCCGAAGAAGGAGCAAGGGGCTCCGAAAGCTCATGCTGCCAAATAAACCTGTTGGACTCTAACCTAGTGTTGTGAGGCTTCTTACTGTACTTACCCCAGTCCAACACCGACATCTCCACATTGTGAAATTTCTAACTATAACTGCATCTTCGACTTTAAACACTCTGGTTTTTCCTCCAGAATCATAATTTTCCTTCGGAGAGGTTTGCCTCGCCTTCACCCTCCCCACCAAATTTGGGAATATCAGATCCAATCATGTTTTTAAATGGCATCCTATCAATAACTTGGCTGTCATGACACCAGTGGTCACATTTGGGCTGGTGTTACATGACAATGGAAAACTGGCTGGATGTCAAGAAAGAGGCCTATTTATTTGTTTTTTTTTTAATGGAATCGCTGATGGAGCAAGCTCAATCAGAACCAGCATGACAGTGTGGGACCCACTCCTTGCAATTTTGTTTTCAACAACACGTAATTTCAACACTGCTTTTCCTGCCCGCTGCAACACTACACATTTTAGGGGATATTCTGCCCCATGTCTCTGCAAATGGAACTACAATTTAGCTTGAATGGGCATTGGAGGCGAAGTTGGTCTTCATTGTGTCAAACCTCTGGGCAGGAACTGGGGATGGGGGCACATAGATGCAATCTAGGTGGACACTTCCCACAGCCAAACATTGTCAGGAAACCTCCTAACTGGCTGGAGGAAAGTTAGAAATTGAGTAAGATATGAAGCCTGGTCTTTTTTCTTGCGCAACAGATAATTAGAGGTTGAAAGAAAATCACTTAGAGACACAGTTAAACTGATTTACTGGTCCAAGCAGGATTGAAGGATAATGTGAGAGGTCAGGTGGTTGGGGACTTGAAAAAGGAACAGGTTTGTTTGGATTAAAGGTCTTTTCCTGTCCTTAAAATGCTTAGACTCGTATAAAGTCTTGTCCACTGTCACGCTTCACAGCCAGGTTAACTAACCTTGTCCCCTTGTTGGGCTATTAAACTCCCTCTGTAAGATGGCAAGACTTTACTTGCATAGTTACTTTGGAAAGTTTGGTTTGAAGGTCACGGAACCTGAACAGACATGTGAAACGTTGCTTCCTGCTCCTAAAGTGTTTTCATATTTTGATTTGCAGGTTCCTTGGAGAGCTGCCAAGATGAGAATATTGCGATGCGGCTGTGCTAAATTAACAAATGACAACACATATCACAGGCAGGGCAATACCATTACTGTTCAAACAATTACCCTGACATTTTTGTCCTGCTTGTAGTCAGGGCTGCAACAGGCCTGCCTCCCATGAATGGAAACTTGCATCATGTTCATATGCTGTATGTGCCCAGATTTAACAGTTAATCCCATTCCTGGCATCAATCATCAGCCAATCTTACACTCCATGGCCCAAGAGGACTGAAGTGCATTACAATGCCTGTACTAAAATCCTGCAACTCAACAGGGATAATATCAGATCTGTAAGGCGGAGTTTAGCAGAGTTCAAGATTATACGGGAGCCCCCAGCAACAACCGTTAAACTTTCCAAGTTGCTTCATAGGTGCGTTATCAAGCACAATTTGACACAGAGCCATATAGGAATATATGTCAGATGATCAAATCTTGTCCAAATCCAGGCTTTAAGGAGCGAATTCAAGGTGGAGAAAGAATTGGAGAGGTTTAGAGGGGAATTTGAGAGCTGAGAGCAGAGGACAGCACAGTTATCATAGAGTGATTAAAATCGGGGATGGTCACGAGATCAGAGTTAGAGAAATTCAGATATTTCGGTGTTGTAGAACTGGAGTAGATTTGTAGTAATAAGGAGGGTGAGGTCATGGAGAGATTTAAAAACAAGAGTGAGAATTTTAAAATTAAAGATTTGCTTAACCTACAACCAAAGTAGCTCAGTGAGCACAGGAATGATGGGTTGACAGAACTTGGTAAGTGTTAAGTATATAGGCAACAAACATTTTTGGTGACCACACAGTTGCACAGGACGCCATCCAGGAGTGCGTTGAAATGTCTGTTTTGGGTGGCACGGTGGTTAGCACTGCTGCCTCACAGCTTCAGGGACAGGAGTTGAATTCCAGCCTCAGGTGACTATCTGTGTGGAATTTGCACTTTATCCCCGTGCCTGCTTGGGTTTCCTTTGGGTGCTTCGGTTTCATGCCAAAGTCCAAAGATGAGCAAGTTAGGTAGATTGACCATGACAAATTGCCTCTATATGTCCGAAGATTCTTGGGTTAGATGGAGATAGGGATGACAAAGAATAGATCTTTGGGGAGTAGCAGAGCTGACAATGTGCACTGAGAAAGGAAAGGCATTGCTGTTGCTTGTCTGGCTTTGACAGGGTAAAGAGGAACAAAACTAGGTGAATGCAGTATTATTGAGCTAAGCAACAATGGAGAGATGTTGTAGGCGGGATGGTGCGCTCAATTGTCTCAATGGCTGCTGCGTGGTCAGGAATGAAGACATTTGTCACAGACACATAGGATCTCTGTTCAGCACCAGTCTGACCCTTGGTTCTGTACTTTCTAACATCATTGTAAGGGCAGTACTAGTGCGGTACTCAATACTCAGTCCCCTGGTATGCGCCAGATCCTTACACTACATCTCCCCCAAGTCTTTATCTAATATACAACGAGTTACACTAGTTCACTTCATGTCTTACGTTGTTACCAGTCTCATACATTTATATTGCTGTTACTACATATTTGCTTTACCACAGTAGTACCATAATTTGTTACAATGTTCTCACAACGAATGTTTCATAGAACATAGAACAGTACAGCATAGGAACGGGCCCTTTGGCACACGATGTTACATCGAACATGATGCCAAATTAAACTAATCCCTTCTGCCTGCCCTTGCTCCATATCCCTGTATTCCTTGCAAATCTATGTGCTTATCCAATAGCCCCTTAAACAACCCCATGATATCAACATTGCCTCTCCCTACACCCCCCCCATACCCCACCCCCAGCAGCACATTCCAGACACCTACCACTTTCTGTATAAAAAAACTTACTCCTCAAATCTTCTTTGAACTTTTCCCCTTTTCACCTTCTAATATTAGACATTTCAACTCTGGGGAAAAGATGCTACCTGTCAACCTATCAATGCCTCTCATAATTTTACGGACTTCTATTTCTTCCTGCCTGTGCTGCTCCAGAGAAAACAGGCTCTCCCCTTCAAGTCCTTGAATTCACAAGTCCAGGCAATCAAGAGGCCATATATCTCTGTTGGAGGAGTTGTAGGTTCTATTATATGTGATTCTTCCTGTTGGCTTGGAGGTTTGAGTACCATTTCAATCATTTCTTTCCATCCTTCATGTTGAACTGCACTTTGCTAGTTCAGCTATTGCTTGCATTGATCGATGATTGCTGTGACACTAAACCATTTCCTGCAGTATGAACAGTCAGTGTGCTTATCGCTATGTTGCTTCTTTCTTTTCTTCTCTCTGTATGTAGGCCATCTCAATGGCCTCTGTGGCTGAGAAAGAGCACCCCAGGACATGAAGAAGGTTAGTTGTACATTCACCTCTCTATTTTTGTCAATGGTGGGAGATTGCTATTGGTTTCCAGCATCCCTTGTGGTCTTGGCATGGTGGCTGGAAGCTCCAGTGTGTGCACGATGGTTACTGTGTTGACTAGCTGCACCATTGTTGTTGGAGATAGAGGTTTCTCAGGCTGTTGATCATTCTCTGCTACCACTTATACTGGAGACGCTATGGTTATCTTGTGGATGGTAGGCTGGTCTGACCATTATGTGTTCTTTGGGACCAACAAGCAGAATGGACAAACCTGCTTCAGAAAGAGAGAAGAGAGTTCAGAACCAGAGTCCTGAATATTCTCTAGTGTCTGAGTACTTGGGACCATGTAGTTTTGATTGACTGACATCAATGGTTATCATGACTCTGCACTCCAGAAGAGATCCAAAGCTACACAGGATGCCTTCCTCAGGACAGAGAAATGCTCATTATAGGTAATGTGCATCGGTTCATGTGCATTTCTGGAATTCTGACTTGCATTGTTTACCGTAATGTCACATCCTGTTACAATAGAATCTTTGGATTGTACCTCTAGGATACTGAGATCTCTTATGAGGGTGTTTCACACTGCAGTGCTAGCAAGTTCGCTTACTTGAATTATCTTCATTTCTTTGTAGCCTAATAAACTGGGCTGTGAGTGGCTTTTCCTTCTTGTTTTATTCTCTCCTCCTAAGATTGTGAGCAGCTCAGAGTTCAGATGGTCTAACTATCTGTTCAGGATGAGATTTTCTTTAGCTTGTGGGAGGTCAAAGATTTTGATTTGCTTTGATTTGATTTATTATTGTCACATATATTAACATATGGTGAAAACTATTGCTTTTTGCGTGCAATATAGATAAAGCATACCGTTCATAGAAAAGGAAATGAGAGAGTACAGAATGTAGTGTTACAGTCATAACTAGGGAGTAGAGAAAGATCAACTTAATGCAAGTAAATCCATTCAAAAGTTTGACAGCTGCAGTGAAGAAGCTGATTTTGAGTCAGTTGGTAAGTGACTTCGGACTTTTGTATCTTTTTTCCTAAAGGAAGAAGGTGGAAAAGTAAATGTCTGGGCTGCTTGGAGTCTTTAATTATGTTAGTTGCTTTGCCAAGGCAACAGGAATTGTAGACAGAGTCAATGGATGGAAGGCTGGTTTACATGATGGATTGGGCTACATTCACAACATTTTGCAAGAACTATATACTCACCTCTATTCTGTCACTGGCGAGTTCCAGTCTTCATATTCACAAACTTCTGCAATCCCGTAGAGATCACTAATGAATCAATCAATGGGTTCCAATGGTAGTTGGACTCTTATTCAACTGAGCGATCGCCAGCATTTTATTGCATCACAAATTAAAATAAAGATCAAAATACTTTAAATTGTCTTTGATTTTGGTAGCTAACTCATTAATAGCCTATCTTATGGTCAGATAATCTGCAATTGGACCTATCAAATAAAGGAGCATGTCGACCTGCTTTTTTTTTGTGATATATTACTTAAACTAGGATCAATGATGTATCTAAAAAAAATCTTTTCTTTCAGTGATTAGTCAGGGTCTTGAGTTGGCCTAAATTGAGTTGGGAGTGTTGAACTGTGATATGCGCAGCTTCCAGAGCTTACAGACTTTCAATACGACATCACTGTTGACTCACTGTTGAGACAAAAAGAGCTTCCCGCTCCCGTGGATTTTGGCAGTCTCTGCAAAAGGGTGATGGTGTAAATCTCGGTTGCCTGGATGAGGTAATATGCTGGCTTCACTGGTTTGCTGTGCAAAGTAGCCGAATATTGAAATTTAAAGCTATGTTTTCCTTTTTCCAAGCTTGGCAGTCCCAAAGGTCCTGAGAGGTTTAAATAATTGATTCCTTTTTTTGATGTTATGATTTTGTAGACCTCATGCTGTGGTCTGCCTGGGGAGTTGGGTTTTAGTGATTGACTCCCCCTTCAACAGCACCTCTGACACTGAATTGGAAAAAGAGTTCTCAAGATTAGCTGCAGCCTGATAATTTGAAGTATTTAGCTCAGTCTTGCAAGCTCTATGCCCTGAAAATGGACTTGTCAGGGTGATTCAACAGAATAAAATCTCTGCTTTCAGCTTCCAAGCTTTTCCTCTGGAGTATTTACTGATGAATTTTCACTGGCTGGGATTTTGATCCCATGAGATCTCATTTTCAGATATTCCCTACCACTCTGATGACATAACAATGTTCCTGCCCAGAAAAGCTAGGATCCTCAATTAAATAAATTATAATGTTATTAAAGGCTTCCCTGACATATATTGCCCTCACATTGGGATCTTCCCCTTTGTGGATATGACATCACCTCAGTAAGTTTAATAACACGTTTTTATGAACAGGAACCAAGTGGAGAAAATCTGCAGGAGGCAGACATGCCTAGCCAATACCCTGGCACTGCCCCCTATCCCTGGCACCACTGCTGTCATCCTGGCACTGGCCTTGCACTTCCCAATACTGACCCAGAAAAGATACTGTTGCTTTGACACTACCCTGGCACTGCCTCTTGGTACTGTGGCACTGCCTTGGTACTTCCCTGGCACTATGACATTGCCCTAGCACTTTCCCAGCACTGCCTCCTGGCACTGCCCACTGGTACAGTGTGGGTGGTGGCCTTCTGGGGACCTCCATGTGGGAGACCCCATACCCATGAGGGAGGTCCATGGGCCACCCATGTATGGGGGATAGGGATGTGAGTCTTTATGTGCATAGGGTCTTCCTGTTGTTTTTATGGGAGATTGGAGTGCCCATTTTACAGAGTCTCCCAATCGAGGAATTGCAGCCTTTTTCAAGCCCCACCTTGCCAACCTAATGATGTGTGTGTGTGTGTGTGTGTGTGTGTCTGAGTATGCCTGATATGAGACTCCACATTTCCAGATGCACTCCTCCCATGAAAGATTTTGAACAGATAAATTTTAAATACATTTTACAAAAGGAGAATTTTGTAATTATCATAAATGTATACATATAAGAAATTGAAAAGACTTCTAGGGAATTAAGTTTTTTAAGTTTGTATCTATTGCGCGAATTCTTCATCACAATAATAATTTTCTCAGTATTCTAGAGAGTCAAAAGGATTCCATGGCTGGAAAGGTTTGGGAAAACCTGTATAAGAAAACCTGGGAGCAGAATGTTCTTATGTAACCAATAGTAACATGCTGTGAGGGTCAGTTGACCAGATTGATCATGTAGCCAATGGCAAAATGCTGTGGTGGTCAGCTGATCAGCTGACCCAGTATATTAAGAGAGCAGATAGGGGTTGTGGGGAAGATTTGTAGCTGAGGGTGTGATTCAAGTGGTGGTGTAATGAAGTTTCTTTCTCAAAACCTTTCTTTGATTTATTTTATGAAGTTAGTTCTTTTATTGCTGACTACTGGAGCATCCTTACTGCTGGATGAGTATAGAGGCATGTCCTTGCTGATCCAAGCAGTGTGTTGTTAGACCAGACTCTTCTCAAGCTACCTCCTGCAGATAATGGATGGCCAATCAGTAAAGGAGAGTTTACCATCCAGCTGTGAATTGGAGATGCTAGAGCATTGCTCTGATCTGCTTCAGCAGAACAAAACCTCTGGAAATCAGTAACGTTGAAAATCTCAACCAACAGTCAACAATTTGTACAGATGTTGTTTTCAGTCCTACAAGCCTCAGTGCAATTATTTCAAACCTGAAACCTATATGCTTTCACAATTTAAGTGGAAAAAACCTCACTGAGGTAAAGCCTTTTCTAACAAAAACTGCATTGTTGAATTCAGCCCCTGAAAATTCCATTTTAAAATCAAGCAGTCCCATACTGTTTCCTTATTTAAGAACACTGCCAGCCTAAACCAGTTCAAGCTGGTTGAGACTTGCAGAGCAGATGCGTGGCTGACTCAGGGCTTGTCAATCAATCCTGAGCCACAGCAAACTCTGGGAATGTGATAACAAACCAAACAGCTGTCAGGGAAAATCCCAAATCTGTGCTATGCTTCTGAAAAGCAACTTAACCCTGTCCCTTCCTGATAGTTCATTGGATGATATCTAAGCGTTATCCACCACTACTATTAGCCAATCCTGCCAGCAGTCAATTAGGAAATAGGTGAAGATTTGCATTTATATAGCCCCCTTTGTGACTTCAGTAGCAGTGGGTGTGCTTACCTTCAGTTTGGCACATGAATTGGATGACAATATTGACATTGCATTATGTTATCACCTAGACAATTGCCAAAATGAGCAGTGGAGTGTAATACAAAATGGTAGCACTCACATGGGTAGAGGCTGTCAAGGAGGTGGGAGGGGAGGGTTGGGTGATAACATTGAATAGTGTGAGGCATTCCAGGCAAAAGACTCCACATCACTGTGCACAGAAGAGAAGGGCAGTTCTCATTCATCTGGCCAAAATTTATTTCTAACACCCAAGAACTGATTACCTTGCCATTGTCAATTTACAATAATTACACTGATGTTTGTGAGACCAAGAACAATGCCTGTGTAAATCATTGACTGTTAGTTGGCATTTAAATTGGGGTTTGACACATCAAAATACTTCATCAGCTGTCAAACACTTTGCGGTGCTCTGAAATCATGAAATCAAGCACAGTGGTGCTGTATAAATGCAAAAGTCCTCCTCCTTTTCTTTCACTTAATCAATATCTGGTGCTAAGAGAGTTGCATTCATTGTAGCTACAGAATGTGTTCTACCTGTGGATGTTATTCATTGAACAAACAGGAACACTGTTCAAAGCTTGAAACATTTCTGCAGCAAGTCACAGCATGTCTGATATGCCTCTTATAAATGTCTCCCAATAAGTTTCTTACAGAACCTTTTGAGCATTCTATGGGATGAAAATGAGCTGTATTCATGTTAATTAGTGCCAGATTCTCCATTGATTCATCTTACCTAGGTCTGTATGATAATGGTGCACAGTGCTATATCTATAGGTAAAGTCATCCTTGCACCTAAGGAATTCTGGTTCTGAATGGCAGTGGTGGGATGGGGATAGGGTTGGTGTTAATATTTTCTGTTTGCTGACCCAGTAAGTAACAGTCAGAATCACTTGTGGGGTACATGTAGAGGAAAGTCCAAAAAAATAAATAGCAGAGACTCAACAGCTGATTGTGAACTGAGTGTGCATTTTATATGATGCTGAGATTTTCTCTGCCGAGAAGTTGGGTGCAATACAAAGTGGGCTGCTCCAGATTTAACAGCTTCATTTTGCATTATTGATAACGACCGACTTCACAACAATTGATCTTGCACTCTCAGGATGGTCAAAGAAAGCTCAGGTTAGAAAAGTCCACTGAAACATCTTCGCTTTAAAAACCATTTTGCCATCGAGGTGCAAGGGATCTGTAATCTGACCACTATAGTACTCAAGTTTGCAAAACAAAATGTCACTTTTGGTCTTCGATACTCTTGGGTCTACCCCCATCTGAATTAGTCATTTCTGTGCTAAGCTAGCTTATTCTCATTCTCATACAATTCTAAAGCTGTATTTGAACGCATCATCGGCAGAAATTAAATAATCCTCAATAGGTAACATCCGAAAAGACTAAATTTACCACACTCAAATTCCCCTTACAAGAATGAAATAGGCTGCAAGAAATGACTGTGTGCTATGATTGAATTTCAATAGTCTTCCCCTTTATTAGATTTTTTTCAGATGGTAAAACACAGTCATTCCACATAAAAATAATGTGAATCATAAATCAGACTTAATTGTGAAGAGGCAGAGGGGGTAATGAGAGGTGGAATAAAGCTGCCATGCACACAATTACAATAATTAATCCTTGCAACATTAGAATTTCCATCTGTTAGGAAGGTCCTCGGTACTACCAATATACATGCATATTAGGGGTATAACGATTATTTGATTTTAAATAATGATCCAATGCCAAATCTTAATGAAATTGTTATGCATCTAGAGTGGATCTCTTTTAAAGTGAAAAGATGGCTTGGCTTGTCTTCAGCAAGATTTGCATTTCTAATGGGAAGTAAGTTGGTTGGAACGGTCTGAACAACAAAAGCAATCACTTTGTGGCAAGTCCAAGAGTCGTACCAATTTGGAGTGTAAAATCCAGTTATGATGAACTCCCTGGGCAGAATTTTCCCATCCTGCATGCCACAGGAATCGTAGAGGGCGGGGTGAACCATGCAAATGTTGTTGACCCTGAGCGGGAATTTCTAGCCTTGGGATGAGCGAGGCCAAAAAATCCTGCCCCTTGTCATTTTCTGCTCAACATATTGAAGAGGCAGCTTGGGAGGAAAGGTTATAGGTGAGAGTATCAAGTTCAGATCCAGCAATCAAACTAAAGAGACTTACAGTTAATCTATCTTTGTCCCACTTACTCTGTTCGTTATTGTCTCTTCTTACAAAACCTATGTGAGGATTCAAAACCTCCAGATGGGACTTTCACAAGAATGAAAAGGATAAAGTAGCTACAGTAATGGCATTGTAATAGCAAATTCCCTCTTACAAGAACAAGATTACTCACGCTATACAGACATTTCCTTGCAATGGTGTTGATCTTCTCGAACATTTTTGTAGCTTCACTCATCCAGGCAGGTGGAGAATATTGCATCACACTCCTCGCTTGGATTTTGGAGAGTCAGGAAGTGAGTTACATTTCATAGAATTCTCTGACCTACTCTTGTGGCTATAGTATTTATGTGGTTGGTTCAGTTCGGTTTCTGATTGATGGTAACTGCCCCAGGATTTTGACGGTGAATTCAGTGATGGTAATGTCACTGAATTTCAAGCAGCAATGGTTCGGTACTCTCTTATTAAAAATGGTCATTTCCCAGCACTTTTGTCAAGCGAATGTTACTTGTGATTTGTCAACCCAAGCCTGGACATTGTTCAGGTTTGCTGCAAGGCCATTGAGAACAGTATTGTCCTAATGGTGTAAACATAAAAATAAAGAAAATAGAAGTAGGAATAGGCCATTTGGATCTTTGAGCTTGCTCCACATTTGTTTTGATCATGGCTTATCATCAAATTTAATATCCTGATTCTACCTTCCCCTCATATTTCTTTAGCTATATCTAATTTCTTTTTGAAACCACACAATGTTTTGGCCTCAATTACTTACTGTAGTAATGAATTCCACAGATTCATCACTCTCTGGGTGAAGATATTTCTCCTAATCTCAATCCTAATAGGTTTACTCCTTATCTTCAAACTATAACTCCTTGTTGTGGAGTCTCTCATATCAGGAATATTTTTTCTGTAACTACTCTGTCTAATGTTTATATTTTATAAGTTTCTATGAAATCCTCTCTCTCTCTCTCTCTCTCTTCTAAATTCCAGTGAATACAATCCTAACCAACTTAGTCTCTGCTCATAATATAGACCTGCCATCCCAGAATCAGTCTAGTAAACCTTCACTCCACTCCCTCTACAGCAAAGATATCCTTTCTCAGATAAGGACATCAAAACTATACACAGCAGTCCAGATGTAGCCTCAGCAACACCCTGTACAATTGTAGTAAGACATCTCTATCCTTATTCTTAAATTCTCTTGCTATGAAGGCCAGCATATCTTTTGCCTTCTATATTCTAAGAAATATAAGCTTTAACAAAGGGTCATTTGGACTAGAAACTTCAGCTCTTTTCTTTCCTTACAGGTGCTGCCAGACCTGCTGAGATTTTCCAGCATTTTCTCTTTTGGTTTCAGATTCCAGCATCCACAGTAATTTGCTTTTATCCAGAGCTTTTTGGAATGCTTCCATATAAGCGAATGCGATTACCAAATCAACAATTCTGTTTACTAGCTCTGCATTTGGAAAAATTACACAATGTCCCCTTTACTTTGCACGTACAGACCAAGTGATCTATGGATTCTTGAGAAAGCTGTCAAGGCGAAATGAATGCTAGTCGATGAATACAGAGGTTTAACCTGATTCTTAACCAGTCTGCAATATAGTCCATAACTTCTGTTAATCTTGACATATTCAGTTTGTTTAGTCCTTCAGTCCCAATTGCCAGGCAAACTTTTATGGCTGACTTTTCTGGTTCAGACATATGTGAATTAAGAAACAATAACTCCATATGCTGTTTAATCACTTTGAATTCAGAAAATAGGTCAGTTGCATCACATTTCCAACTTGTGGATGCGCTGACAATATTCCTTTGGCTTTCCTCCTCCTGTACTACCTGGGGTGAGTGTTGCTGTAGCCACTTCCATGCACTCTTTTGAAGCTTTGTCCACAATAACAACTTGCGGCAGGAACACACCATGGAGTATTGGTGACTTTGCTCTTTATTCACTTTACTGTTCAGTAGCTCTTGAAGCCATCTTTATTAATCACAACCTTCTGTGGCCTGATTTGTAAGATGGTTTCTTTGCTTTAGATTTTCTTTGATTCTCCCATGCTTGCTATTGATCCAAGCTACACCTTGTCTTTTCCTGCTGAGATGATCAGAGTGTTGGACTTCACAACACTCTGTCCTGATGGAACTGATGGGGATGTGTGCTGCAATCTTACCCTGAGGGATTCACCTGCTTATCAGCTTGGCACAGTGTCCCTGTAGCATTTCTTCAACACTTCCCAATACTGGCCAAAATGTTCAGTGTTTTCTCAAGCCATGTAGCATGATCTAAGGCTGTCACTGAGTTGTTAATTTTGCTACCAATTATCTTACATCTGCTGATCATCATATTTTGACTGACAATCATATTTATAATTGTCGTGTGAGTGTATCTTTAGGAGAGGTTTTTTATTAAATCATGGAGCTTACTGCTTCAGTGATGTCATTGGGGAGGTGGAGCTAAACGGTGGCAGTCAAGTAACAGGACTTTCAGTTTCATTTTGGAGGATGGTTTTTGAAGCAGTTTTAGCAGCAAGCTAAGAAGCAGTCTCATTTTCTCCCTGTTCTTCTCTTTAAGAAGCTATGTTTTGAAGAACGGATTTAAAGACAACTTCTTCTGAGTTTCTTCAGAAAGGACTTTCAACTTAGACTGCATCTTAGAATATATTTCTATTTCAGTAATGCCTTGATACATCCCTTCAAGGCATACTGCAGCACGGTTGAGGCTGGCCATTGATTATATTTAAAAAGGAGTGAGACAGATTTTTGATTGACAAAGGAGTCAAGGATTATGGTGGACATGCAACAACTGGGAGTTAAGGCCACAGTCAGATCAGCCATGATTTTATTTGATGAAAGAATAGGCTGAATGGCCCACTCCAGCCCTCATTTATTGTGATCTCATTGATCTTATAAAAACTGCTGAATACGTGTTCCAATTCATTTCTTCAAATAGACTTATGCTCCCTAGTTATCCCAGACTGACATTTCCCATCAGCATCTTCTCGTGCAGCTCCTCAACTCCACTTTAATGTAATGAAAGAACCCCTCCATGTTTCAGGTGGGTGTCTCCTGGTTTGATTTCCCCTTCTCTTCCTGGAAGTATGAATTTAGGGCAGTGGAACAGTGATTAGCACTGCTGCCTCACAACACCCGAGAGCTCAGTTCAAATCCTGGCTCGGGTCATTGTTTGCATGTTCTCCCCATGTCTGCATGGGTTTCCTCCAGGTGCACTGATTTCCTCTACAGTCTGAAAGACCTGCTGGTTAGATACATTGACTATGCTAAATTTTTCCTCTGTGTACCCAGACAGGTGCCTGAGTGTAGCAACTGGAGGATTTTCACAATTTCATTGCAGTGTTAATCTATGTTTCTATATGATTAGGCTACTGAGTTGGATGATCAGCCATGATCGTAATGAATGGTGGAGCAGATTGGAAGGGACAAATGGCCTCCTCCTGTTCCTATCTTCCAAATTTCTATGTTAACGAAAGCCTACTGGTAATAATAAATGAAATTTAAATTTTTATGCATGAAGTGAGCAGAAATCTATGTTCAATTTTCAAATTGAATTTGCTTCATTTATCCCTGTTTAACCCAGCTGGGAAAACATACATGACAATCTGCTATCTGCAAGCGTGCTATGCAAGATTTCCTTTCCCTTTCTGCACCCGGTACGGTTTGAGATCAGTCTCTGAGTAACTCCTGAAGTCCGGTAGAAGCTCTTCACAGAATGCCATCAGGCTTTGCCCATCTCCGCCAGGCTCCTGTGCAGAATGATGCCCAAGCTCCAGTGATGTGCATGGTTGGAAACGGTCAATTGCGTCCACCACCACCCCCCCTCCCGCAACCCACAGGGTACCAAAATGGCCACTACAAGTTGTGAAAGTGGCCCAACTCCCCAGTAAACACGATATAACTGGTAACTACACATGTGGCCTATAATCAAATTGAAGGTCGGTGTTTCATTTAGTTCTAACTGGTTAAAGCTCAGAATGGAGTGACAAGTAGAAGTAATGTACAGTATCGAGGGACTGAAGCTCATCAAATCACCATCTGTAAGCCATGAGGAAGGGGGATTTGCTAAATATAATCTCTTAGCAAAACATATTAAGGATATTAAAGTCAAGTTACGACACATAGTACACAAGATAACTTTCGCTTTCTGCCATGTTTCTCTGGGAGACAGACTGTTTTTTCTTTTAACGTTACTGTGCTTTCCATGTCCCTGGTCACATACTGGCAAACCTGCTTGTCTCTATTAGACAATATAAAGCTATACTCAGCAAATGAGGCGTGAAGAACAAGCCACGCTTGAGTAGGCCTGCAGCTGAGGAGTTGGGTGTTAAGAGCGAAGAGCTGGCAGCCTCCACAGAGGGCTCCTTCAGCCTCTGCCTTATTCATTTCCTGAGTCGCATGGGGCAGACATTGCAACAGGGTGATTTCACTGCAAGCTACAACCTTGAGCTGTTTTTATAGTAACTGTGGATTGCGAGCAGACAAGCCGAGGGTGCAAGTCTAAATGCAGCCCACGCTCTGCGGTCAGCGAGGAATACTGTCTCCAGTAAGTAAACAGATATTCCATGTGCTCAGCAACGATACATAACCTCGGCTCCAACTTTCACTTTAACCACTTCATGGCTGGACTCCTGCAGTGGCTCATTTGCCAAAGGTGTGGCCCAGAAGGATCCCAAGTTCAGCCCTCCATTGACAGTGACTTGGTTCATCTCACTGAAGTGCTGCGATTCTCAAAACTGGTCTCAGTGCCTCTATGCTGGAGGTAGGGAAGTGTTAGGATAAAGTTTGCACCTGATTGCCATGAAATGAACTTGTTGGAAAGTAAATACACGTGTATGACAAGTGCGGACAAGTTCAAGCTCCAAGGTGAAAGCACAATACTCCGGGTGCTGGAATCTAAAGCAAAAACAGAAAATGCTGGGAAATCTCAGCAGGTCTGACAGCTTCTGCTGGCTCTGTTCTCTCTCCACATGAAGTGCCAAGTTCTCGGTCAGAAAGAATGCCGATAATCATTGCAACTCTCACATGAAAAAAGGCAACCTAGGAAAGGAAGATCAGTACCGATGAAATCCTAATCAGCATCTTTGGTAAGAGAAGCAAGAAAATGGGACGGAAAAAAGAGAAATCTTGTTAATTCCCTATTTCTCTATTGATATTTGCGTGGCATTGGCTTGACTACCATTATTTAGAACAGATACAATGCAACTGAAGGACGTTTCTCAATGGTATCCAGATGTACAGATCTCCTGTTGTCAATGGTAATCTTTCATATAAGTGATCCCAATCTTGGATGACCCACAATGTGCACAAAAGGAAGATTTCTTTCACATCTTTCAATAGAATTGTAGACCTGTTCTTTATAAATGGATTCGAATTTTGTAGTGGACAATTTTGCAGAAGGAATCTGCCTCGTGAGGGTCTCCAGTTAAATGTAAAAAAAGTGTGGAGCTGCTTTTCATCAAGTGGTTCAACTTGGAATAGAAGAGGGGTGTACAGTACACGTCATAGTCTACGTGAGAGTAATGCTCTTCTAGCATCGTTTCTGTAATGTACAAGAAACCAATTGGAAGTGGGAAAAAAAATCACGATCGACATCTGGAAGCAAACATTGAGTATAACATCTGGAGATGTACATTCCATGTACAATATCTGGAGACAAGCAGTCCATGTTATACACCTGGAGAAAAACATTTCACATGCAAAATCTGAAGGCAAGAATTTCATTTACAACATCTGAAGTCAAGCATTCTGTGGAGACTAGCTGTGTGCACCTTCTGCCAGGTATTCCCATTTAACTCCTATTTATATGAGGCTAATTGGTCAAAGGTCAAATTGGACAATGGCTGTGGAAAGTATGCTATTGTATGAAGACTTTATTTATTTGGAGGGAAATTTTAGGGGTACTTGGAGAAGGAGCGAAGGTAATGTGCGCACATACAGACATTAAACAGTGGGCCCCTCCTGTTAATAGATTTTCCACTCCTGCTGGAGGGAATGGCTTTCTGAATGGGTTTGCCACATTTTCCAGACCCTGCCACGGCAAAATCAGGAAAATTCTGCCCAGTAATACAAATGGTTGTTAACGTAGTTCTGTTGGGCAGAAAACAACTGACTTGAAATGAGCATATTATTATTCACTGAACAGACTAGGGGAGGGTAAGGCTGCTGGTGGTTTTCTGCCACCTTGCGTCTTTCTATAATGAAATGTTTTGACCAGAGTCACCTTTCTTTGAATGTGGAATCTGTGTTATGGATAAACTGTGTTATGGATACGTTTCAGGCACACTAAACTCAGGGAAATATTGAAAGGAAATATCAATGGGAAATTGCTCATTGGCACTTAACCCCATGGGTAAATCACCGGAAGTAAACGTGCAGGTACAGCAGGCAGTAAAAAAGACAAATTGTATGTTAGTCTTCATAGAGTGAGGAATTTGAGTATCGAGCTAGGGATGTTTTGCTACAATTATATTAGGACAATGGGTGAGACCACACCTGGAGTATTGTGTGTAGTTTTGGTGCCTGTTTCTAAGGAAGGATGTCCTGGTTATAGGAAGAATGCAACTAAGATTTAACAGGCTGATTCCTGAGTCTGTCATACGAGGAAAGACTAAGTTGGTTATGATTACATTCATTAAATTCAGAAGAGTGAGAAGGGATCTCATAGGAACTTGTAAATGTCTAATGAGCTTAGAATAGATACAGAAAAATTATTCTTGGTGATGAGGGAATCCAGAACTGGGGATCACAGTTTGAGGATAAGGAATAAACCTTTTAGAACTGAGACGAGGAGAAATTTCTTCATCTGGAGAGCGGCAAATGTGTGGAATTCACAACCATGGAAATGTAACTGTGGCCAGTTGGGATTGTGGTCAAAACAGACTTGATGGGTCGAATGGTCTCCTCCTGTACTTTGGGATTCTATCCTTCTTTCTCAGTCTCAAGTTCATCTCTGAGCTCCGCATTGGAATAAAGAATGGCAGCGTTGCATTGGAAAGTACTGTCAGCTGTACAATGCAGAAGAAGGGTGAGGGAGAGTCAAACATTAAATCAGAACATTCAATGTGAAACTGAAAGAATGCATAAATGTACACTGACTCCAGTTAAAAGGAGTTTCATCTGAAATGAGGCTGGAAATGTATGACAGGGTTACATATTAATATTTGCTGTGGACCATAATCCAATCACAAGTCGTATTCAGTGGCTACCCTGGGGAATGTTGCAGAACACTGTGCCACAGATTAATAGGATGAAAAGTGTTTGGCTGTAATCGTCCATATGTTGAGCTGCTGGTTCATTCATATCTCCATGTGTTAAAAATAATCGGTCTACAGCGCTGGAAGTCTAGCTCAGCACTGCACCCACAACACAAGGGGCTTGAGTCCCAAGAGACAAATGGAGCAATGATTCTGCCAAACATTACAAGGTATAAGGCTGTAAGCAGTCCAGGCTATTTAATAGATATAAATATATTACCAAAATGGCTTTAATAATAAAACCTCATTCTCATCATATCAGGATCCCTACAACGTAGAAGGATGCCATTCAGCCCATCCAGTTTGCAACGACAACAAGACCACCCAACTCCTACTCCCATTACCCCACGTAATTACTTTGCTAATCCTCTAACACTAGGGTTAATATATCATTGCCAATAAACCTAACCTGCAACATCTTTGGACTGAGAGGGGAAACCAGAGCACCTGGAGAAAACCCATGCAAGACACAGACAGAATGTCTGTCTGTGTGGAGTTTGCACAATGACCCGAGGCCAAAATCGAAGTCGGGTCCCTGGCACTGTGAGGCAGCAGTGCTAACCACTCTGTCAATGGGCCTCCCTACATATGGACAAAGGCATTTAAAAATCAGATGAGGAAAAATCTTTCAAAAGAGAGAGGTTTAATTTTAACTCAGCCAACAAGCATTTCTGATCCTGTCACAAAGATGAACTTATTTGAAATGATGACATTTAACCGACTGGCTGAAAACTTGGACTTGAATTTTTAAGACCAGGCTTTTTAAAAGCACAGGCTTGAAAGGAGGACTGGAATCTACAGCCACAAAATGGCTTCCCTAATTTACAGTACTATGCATTCCATTTTCCACTTCAATGGGATGGAGACATCAGGTCTGGGAAGACCGCACCAGAGGTATTATATTAAGAAGTCTCACAACATCAGATTAAAGGCTAACAGGTTTATTTGTAGCAAACTCAATAGCTTTCAGAACTGGCTGTCCTTCGTCAGGTGGGTGGGAGTTCTATCAGTCTCTGCTCAGCGACTCAGCATTGTCATGTGTCATGAAGGCCGCCTTGGATAACGCTTACCCAAAGATCAAAGGCCGAATGCCCATGACCGCTGAAGTGTTTGCCAACAGCAAGAGAACAGTCTTGTCTGGTGTGGTTGAGCAGTGCTCACTCCATCTGTCATTGTAGCGTCTGCATGGTCTCCCTATTATACTATGCCTCAGGACATCCTTTCCTGCAGCTTATCAAGTAAACAACATTGCCCGAGTTGCAAGAGTATGTACTGTGCACCTGATAGATATTGTTCTCACCATGATGGCATCTGTGTCGATGATCCGGCACTTCTTGTAGACATTGTTGAGGCAGGGTTGTGTGGTGCCATGGTCACTGTTCTCCTGAAGGCTAAAAACCTTGTGCAGGAAGGTTTTTTGACTCAGTATGTAGATAGGCCAACTAGAGGTGAGGCTACATTGGATTTGGTGCTGGGCAATGAGCCAGACCAGGTGTTAGACTTGGAAGTTGGTGAACATTTTGGTGATAGTGACCACAATTCGGTTACGTTCACCTTAGTGATGGATAGGGATAGGCATGAAGCTGGGGGCAGTAGTTATAGCTGGGGGAATGGTAATTATGAGGCCATAAGGAGGGAATTAGGGTGCATAGGTTGGACTAGGAAACTACAGGGACTGGGAACATCTGAAATGTGGAGCTTATTCAAGGAGCAGCTACTGCGAGTCCTTGATAAGTATGTCCCTGTCAGGCAAGGAGGAAATGGTCGAGTAAGGGAACCATGGTGTACTAAAAAAGTTAATTCGCTGGTTAAAAGGAAAAAGGAGGCTTATGTCAGGATGAGGCTTGAAGGCTCAGTTAGTGCAATGGATAGCTATAGATTAGCCAGGAGGGAGCTAAAGAGTGAGTTGAGGAGAGCTAAAAGGGGACACGAGAAGACTTTGGCTGATAGGATCAAGGAGAATCCTAAAGCTTTCTTTAGATATGTTAAGAATAGAAGATTGGTTAGGGCAAGATTCGGGCCAGTCGGAGACAGCAGTGGGAAGTTGTGCGTGGAGCCTGAAGAGATTGGAGAGGCACTGAACAAATAATTCTCTTCGGTATTCACGTAGGGAGATGTAAATATAGTTGTGGAGAACTCTGGGATACAGGGTTGTAAACTGGAAAGTATTGAAGTAGATAAGGAGGATGTGCTAGATATTCTTGAGGGTTTGAAGTTAGATAAGTCCCCTGGGCCGGACAGGATTTGCCCTAGGATTCTCTGGGAGGCAAGAGAGGCGATTGCAGAGCCTCTGGCTCTGATCTTCAGGTCGTTGTTGGTTACGGGTATAGTGCTGGAAGACTGGAGGATAGTGAATGTTGGCCCCATTGTTCAAGAAGGGGAATAGAGACTATCCTGGGAATTATAGGCCAGTGAGTCTTACTTCTGTTGTGGGCAAAGTATTGGAAAGAATTATTAGGGATAGGATTTATAGTTATTTAGACAGAAACAAATTGATTGGGGATAGTCAGCATGGTTTTGTGAAGGGTAGGTTGTGCCTTACTAACCTTATTGAATTTTTTGAAAAAGTGACCAAAGAGGGGTAAGGCAGTTGGTGTGGTATATATGGACTTTAGTAAGGCGTTCGAAAAGGTGCCCCATGGAAGGCTTCTGCAGAAAATGCAGATGTGTGGGATTGAGGGTGATTTAGCTAATTGGATTAGGAATTGGCTAGCTGATAGAAGACAGAGGGTGGTGGTTGATGGGAATTATTCATCGTGGAGTTCGGTTACAAGTGGTGTACCTCAGGGATCTGTTTTGGGGCCCCTGCTGTTTGTAATTTTTATAAATGATCTGGATGAGGGTATTGAAGGATGGATTAGTAAATTTGCAGATGACACTAAAGTCGGTGGAGTGGTAGATAGTGAAGAGGGGTGTTATAGTTTGCAGAGAGACTTGGACAAGTTGCAGAGCTGGGCCGAGAGGTGGCAAATGGAGTTTAATGTGGAAAAGTGTGAGGTAATTCACTTTGGCAGGAATAACAAATGTGTAGAGTATAGGGCTAATGGTAGGACTCTTAATAGTGTTGAAGAACAGAGGGATCTTGGTGTATATGTGCATAGATCCCTGAAAGTTGGCAATCAAGTCGATAAGGTTGTTAAGAAGGCATACGGAGTCTTAGCTTTTATTGGTAGGGGGATTGAATTTCGGAGCCGCAACGTCATGTTGCAACTGTACAAAACTCTAGTGCGGCCGCACTTGGAGTATTGTGTGCAGTTCTGGTCCCCACATTATAAGAAAGATGTGGAGGCATTGGAGAGGGTACAGAGGAGGTTTACCAGGATGTTGCCTGGTATGGAGGGCAGGTCTTATGAGGAGAGGCTGAGGGATTTGAGGTTGTTTTCGTTAGAAAGAAGGCGGCTAAGAGGAGACCTTATTGAAACATATAAGATGATTAGAGGTTTAGATAGGGTGGACAGTGATAGCCTTTTTCCTAGGATGGAGAAAGCTAGCACGAGGGGACATAGCTTTAAATTAAGGGGTGGTAGTTATAGGACGGATGTCAGAGGTAGGCTCTTTACCCAGAGGGTGGTAAGGGTATGGAATGCCCTGCCTGCTGCAGTTGTAGATGTGCCAAGTTTGATGGTGTTTAAGAGGTTAGTAGATAAGTTTATGGACGAAAAGGGAATGGTTTAGGTTAGAGGGATACTGCTTTTTCTTAATTGGTCAGCGCAACATCGAAGGCCGAAGGGCCTGTTCTGTGCTGGAATGTTCAATGTTCTAAATAGCTTGTCGTGGACGATGGTCTATTTGAGGTTGTGCAAATGTTTGAAGGCAAGAAGTGGGGGTGTGGGAATGGCCTTGGCAAGACATTTATCTTCATCAATGACACGTTGAAGGCTCCGGAAAATATATCGTAGTCTCGGATAGTCAAATTCCGCTCACGAGGATGGTCTCAATCGGGACCTTGGGTTCATGTCACACTGTCTGTAACTGCCACAATTTACCTGGATTTGCAAAATCTCGCTAACTTTCCTATCTGGAAACAATGCACATCTTTTTAACCTGTGCTTAATGCTCTCTCCACTCACATTATCTGTACCTTTTTAAGACTTGATTAGTTGTGAAGATTCACATTCCAGTCATTATTCATGTAAATTGAGTTTGTGTCTTTGTGACCTGTTTGTGATCAAAACTCACATCCACCTGACAAAGGAACAGCCAGTTCTGAAAGCTAGTGGCGTTTGCTACAAATAAATCTGTTGGACTTTAACCTGGAGACTTCTTACTGTGTTTACCCCAATCCAATGCTGTTATCTCCACATCAGAGGCAATATATCCCAGAAAAAAAGTGAAAGGACAAAGAACAAGAAATTGCAGCACAGGAACAGGCCCTTCTGCCCTTCAAGCCTGCACCAAACATGCTGCCCGTCTGAATTAAAACCCCCTACCTTTCTAGGGACCATATCGTTAGAAAGGAGGTGGCTAAGAGAGGACCTTATCGAAACATATAAGATGATTAGAGGTTTAGATAGGTGGACAGTGATAGCCTTTTTCCTAGGATGGAGAAAGCTAGCACGAGGGGACACAGCTTTAAATTAAGGGGTGATAGTTATAGGACGGATATCAGAGGTAGGTTCTTTACCCAAAGGGTGGTTAGGGAGTGGAATGCCCTGCCTGCAGCAGTTGTAGATGCGCCAAGTTTGGTGGCGTTTAAGAGGTTAGTTGATAAGTATATGGAAGAGAAGGGAATGGTTTAGTTTGGAGGGTCATTGCTTTTTATTGGTCGGAGCAACATTGAAGGCTGAAGGGCCTGTTCTGTGCTGTAATGTTCTATGTTCTATATCCCACCTTTCACATCCTATTCACAGTGACTTCACACAAGATTTTTACAGTAACTTCATTCCAATGTTAATGTAAGCCTAATTGTGACACTAAAAATAAAAAATTTAAAAATAAAAGTTAAAAATCAAATAAAAATTTATTCATGTATTTGTCAAGGCACCCTTAAAAGTCACTAGATGCCCCTTAATAGTTACAAAGGATCCCATCCCCTGTGCCATTAAAAAGCCAATAAGAAAAACACCTAATATTCAATCAAATTGGTCTGGGTGTCAATGGCTAAGGTAACTTTGCAAACAAGAGGTCATCAAACAACCTTCTGGAATAAGCAGACAGCAGTTTTATTTACTCTCTCTGATAGTGGAGCGAACAAGTCACACGATCACCCTTTTGTGTGTTAAAAGATATTATGAAGAGAGCTGATGTTAAGATGCTGATGAACTGAGGACAAACTAGCAAAAGCAGTAGACCTTTCACTTTTTTCAAGGTTCCTGGTGAGCTTAGAGCTGTGTTTGCTGATCGAGACCAACCAGAGCGTAACTGCTACCATCCGAGACCTTTTAAAACATAAGTTCTACTCAACACCACTAACTCCACTAAATTGACGGCTGTAACTTGATATAAAGCATCAGGAACACAAAGAGTGCCTGACCTGCAGAGTTACCAAAACACAAGCCATATATGCCTTTTATTTACAAAGCCTAATTTGGTCAAACTATCCTTCCTCATTCTGTAATCTTTTTGTGTACACATGGAGCCTCTAAGTATGTGCACACATGTGAAAGTTGGTGCAATGACAAAGACACTGGACTATTAAACTGCACAACCATTCTAATGCTTTGGGGACATGGTTAAAATCCCACCAAGACAGCTGGTGGAATTTGAATTCAATTAGTAACAATCTGGGATATAAAGCTTGTCTCAATAATAGGAACCATGAGAATATCATCAATTGTCATAAAATTACTTCTGATCCCTTTAGAGAAGGGAATTGGCCAACCTTACCTGGCCAATGTGTAATTCTGGACATAGAGCAATGTGGTCCAAATGTCACAGCCCTCTGTAATAGCACATTGAACCATTCACTTCAAGGGCAAAAAAGGATAGATTCATAGAAGTTCATAGCATGGAAGCAGGCCCTTCAGCCCAACTTGCCCAAGCTGCCTTTTGTTTTAAACCCTGAAGATAGTCCCAATCGCTTTCATTTGACCCATATCCCTCTATAGCCATCTTACACAGATAACTGTCTAAACACTTTTTAAAAGACAAAATTATACCCGCCTCTCCTACCACCTCTGGAAGCTTGTTCCAGACACTCTCACTGGATGGGCCACAAATGCTGGCCTTGCCAGTCATGCCCACATCCCGTTAAAGAAGGAGAAGTATATTTGATTATTTTACCCTGATCAGTGTAAGTGTGATAAAGCTAAACCTGTACTTTGTTAAACACAAGGAAATCTGCCTGACCACTTGTTTATAAAGTCATGACCATTATGTATCATATACAATGTGAATTATTAATCACTAATTTCATTGGCTGGAAAATGATTAGGATTGTGTTTTAAAAGAGATTGTTACAAAGAAAAAAATATTGTTAAAAATAGCTGCAGAAGTCAACTGACCAATAAATTGACCAAGTGTCTAGAAGCTTCTGGAAGTGAATTACCAGGGGATACGTCTGATGGACTCCACACCTGTGATTGTGTAAACTATCTGCAAAACATAAGAGCAATAGGCCACCAGACTTCCTGACTCCAAAAACTGCCAGGAACGAAGAAGGACTAACAAAATTCATTATGCAAAAAGCATTCTAAGGACTCTCTATCTGTTATGATGACATTTTGATAGCTTTAACAATGGAGATCAAAGCTCTTATTTTAATGTGTATCACTGTTCATTGTGTACCAATAGCTATAACATGATTAGAACCCTGCTTATGAAAAGCTATGTTTATAACCTTGTCTGCTTGTTACAGCAAAGAAGAGTCTGAAGAACACACCAGTAATATGAAGAAGACTATAGAATATAACCTCTCTCCCACTTCAACACTTTAAGGTTTGGGACTCCAACTCTGGTACACTTTGGAACCCCACCTGATGAAGGAACAGCCAGTTCTGAAAGCCAGTAGTATTTGCTACAAATAAGTTACACTTTAACCTGGTGTTGTGAGATTATTTACTGTGTTTACTCCAGTCCAACACCAGCATCTCCACATCATTTTGGAATACATCGGAGCAATAAAATTTCAACTGGAAAGAATTAAAGTGGATGTCTTCAGAAAACCAATCTGCTTAAAGCAGCACGGTGGCACAGTGGCACACTGCTGCGTCACAGCTCCAGAGACCAAGGTTCAATTCCGGCCTCAGGTCACTGTCACATTCACCGCATGTTTGCTTGCGTTTCCTCCTGGTGCTGTGGTTTAGTCCAAAGATGTGTGAGTTAGGTTGATTGGTCACGTTAAATAGTGTTCTAAGATGTGTAGATTAAGTGGACTAGGAAGGTAAATGTGGGGGATAGCGGCTGGGTGGGATTGTTGGGACAGACTCAATGGGCCAATTGGCCTCCTGCTGCACTGTAGGAATTCTTTAATTCTACATTGGCTGCAACTCCACTGGAGTTTCAAGACCAGCAAAGAAACATCAAAATATAAATTCTCGCAAACATTTAACTCATACCAATTATAACTCCTCACCACGTAACTTGCTGGTTTTGCCATGCAAGTGTGCACATATGTTGCAAGATTTGGGACTTGTTACCTTTTTAGTAAGTGGTATACAGTTACCTGAATGAACTTTAACAATAAGGCCAATTCCTAACTTATTAACTCGAGATCAAGCAGCTTATTTCTTTATATTACTCAAGTACATGCAGAATTAAAAAATCACAACTTCTTAAAGATTCAAATTCTGTTATTGTCTACTGAGGAATGGGAAAAAGTAATTTATTCACAACTCCAGACTTGGTCGTATCAGATAATTGGGGGCTTACATCCATGATGTGAACTCTCAGACAACAAATGGAATTGAAAGTGGGAATTAAATTCACTTCTAGACATTTTACTTCAATGAAAACAATGCACAACATTTCTATTGTAGTTTGCATACTAATACCATACTGACAAAAATGTCCACTGTTGAACCCTACCTCTTCCTGGGCCTGAATGAGGTAACTTAGGGATTCTATCCCTCAGCACATAGCTAAACAGTTAAGAGTCAGAATTCGACTCAAAAGTCAAAGGAACAGAAATTCTAAACAACATGGCAAGGTACTTGGATTTTGAACCTGAGGAAATTGAATCAGACAACGAACATTAATAAAATTAAACCTCAAACAGAAATGACTAGAGTTAGAATTTCAAAGTAGGAAAAGAGAGAAGGAGAAGGAAGAAAAGCAGAGACAAGCAAGAAAAAACAGAAAGGTGATAGGGAGCAAGATAGAGTATTCCAAAGAGAGATGCAAGAATTGAAGTTGAGGCTACTCAAAGTACATAGGCAAATGTCCACTTTACCTACCAAAACGACCTCTAGCTCAGGGTTGAGTGTTGAATTATTCCAGTCTGCTCATTTAATCCTTAATTTTGATCAGGACTAATAGAAGTCTTCTTCATTTCTGTTGAAAGTGTGGCTCCACAGGTAAAGCGGCTAGCAGAGAGTTGGACCCTACAGTTGCAAAGCAAATTGATAGGCAAAGCTCACAAAGTTTACTCCTTGTCTGATAAGGGTTCAGCCAATTATGAGGTGGCAAAAAATGCTATTTTAATTGCATATGACATGGAGCTGGAGACCGACCATCTCGGTCTGTACCCTGAGAAAATGGGCTAACAAGATGTACACTGAATTTGAATGATTTAAGCTTCATTTAGTTACATTTTTGACCAATGTATATGGGCATGAAAAATCAAAACCACATATAAAAACTTCACAGAAATAATACTCTTCAAAGATTTTGAATATTCATTCCCTCTCTCTATCAAAACTCGTGTAGAGGAACAGGAAGGAGAAAGGGCCAGGCAGGTAGACCTCGTGGCAAATGACTATGACTAACCCCCTGAATCAAGGCAAACCAGGATCTGGTAACCACTTTCCCATCCAATGGGAATGCAAGATAAGGCAGGACAGTCCTCAACTTTTAAAAAGGAGAAACACGATACAGCGAGTGCTGGAAAAGCACCCTGTGTATTTCCAATATGGGTAACAAAGCCATTTGAAGGAAAGTTGGTGGTATATGGAGAACCTGGTGTTGTGAGACTTCTTAATGTGGAGAGTCTGACAGTGAGCCCTATTACCAATATTTGCAGTCATAAAAGTGGTCAGCCTATGTGCAAGCTTCACAAATGGTCGGGGTCACTAACAAGAGATTTGTGTCCAAAGGTGAAAATTACCTCTACCTGTTAGGAAGAGCCAGGAAAAGAGATCAGCATTCTCCAAGATACTGGTTGCTGGCAATCTTTGCTCATGGGGGAAGACTGAAGAAATCCTGCACAAGAATAAGGGAAATTGTAGTGTGCTAGTCGAAGGAATTTTGGAATATATCACAAAGATAGAATATTTCAATTGAAAGTAACCTCAAACCTCAGCATCTACTTTGCAAACAGATATTATAGCGTCAAAAGGGACTGTCTGCAGAAAATCAAAAAGCTTATATTGGCCTTAATACCACTGGAATTTCAAAACCACCAAAGGAATGCTGGATTGTATGTTTCTTTTCTCTTTATAGACCTAAACTCTTCCCAGTTCCGTCTCCCCCACCTCGTAACTTCTGTTTTGCGTGCGAGTGTGCACAAATGTCGCAGGATTTTGGATATTTTGGCAAGGGTTATACTATTACCTGATCGAGTTTTAACAATAAATCAATTCCTGAGCTGTTAACTCGAGAGCTGGTTTGTTCATTTCTTCACACAGCTTTATCTCCAGTCAAGGACAGAGTGAATTGAAAATCACAACTTTTGCCAACCTCAGGAATGAGAAAGAGGAAATTATTTGCCCCTCTGGACATGGTCATGGCAATAACACACACTAAAGTCGGCAAGGATATCCTGATTTAAAATGGAAAAACCTTACATGAGCAAGGGAAAAGGCAAGAGGAGCCCTCCGATTTCCCCCCTCAATTGATCATGACAACACCACGCTACTTTGTTAACCAGGTCACGTGAATCTTCAAAGGACTGGGTTACCCTCCCCATTGCTTGCAGTTTTTAAAAGTTCATTTTATTAAATTTCAAGTTCATTTATTAGTCACAAGCAGGCTTACATTAACACTGCAATGAAGTTACTGTGAAAATCCCCCAGTGGCCACAGCCCTGTGAATACCTGGGTACACTGAGGGAGATATCTAGTATGGCAATGCTCCTAACCAGCACATCTTTGGACTGTGGGAGGAACCCAGAACACCTGGTTTATTTTTTTTTCATTATGTTGATGTATAAATTTCATTCAGCAATCTGGGAATCCGGGGGGGATAGTCTCAGGCTTCGTGACCAGATTGAGTATAGATTTGATCCAACTTCAGGAGAAATGTTAAGAGACCGATTGGTCTGTGACAATTTGATTTGATTTATTATTGTCACATGGATTGGATACAGTGAAAAATATTGTTTCTTGTGCATTATACAGCTAAAGCATACCTTTCAGAGAAGGAAACAAGAGAGTGCAGAATGTAGTGTTACAATCATAGCTAGGATGTAGAGAAAGATCAATTTAATGTGAGGTAGGTCCATTCAAAAGTCTGGCAGTCGGGAAGAAGCTGTTATTGAATCAGTTGGTACATGATCTCAGACTTTTGCATCCTTTTCCCGACAGACGAAAGTGAAGAGAGAATGTCCGGGGTATGTGAGATCCTTAGTTATGCTGGCTGCTTTGCTGAGGCAGCGGGAATTGTAGTCAGATCAATGGCTGGGAGGCTGGTTTGCGCACTGGATTGGGCTACATTCATGACCTTTTGTAATTTCTTGCAGTCTTGGGCTAGAGCAGGAGCCATACCAAGCTATGATACACAGAAAGAATGCATTTTATGGGTACATCTGTAAAAGTTGGTAAGATTTGTAGCAGACATGCCAAATTTCCTTAGTGTTCTGAGAAAGTAGAGGCATTGGTAGGCTTTCTTAACTATAGTGTTAGCATGTGGGGACCAAGACAGGTTGTTGGTGATTTGAACATCGAAAAATGTGAAGGCTCCTGGCCATTTCTACTTCATTCCCATTAATGTAGACAGGGGCATGTTCTTCACCGTGCTTCCTGAAGTCGATTGATGATCTCTTTCATTTTGTTGACATTGAAGAAGAGATTATTGTTGCTGCTCTAGTTCACCAGATTCTCTATTTCATTCCCGTACTTTGTCTCATTGTTTGAGATCTGACCTACTATGGTGGTGTCATCAGCAAACTTGAATATCGAGTTGGAAGGGATTTTGGCCTCCTGGAGGAGATGTTATATCCTTACTGTTTGTGGTCTGTAAGTTCCGAATCCAGTTGCAGAGGGAGGGATAAACAGATACAGAGAGATGATCATGCAGAAGTTTCTGGCTAAAGCCAAAGTTCTTTAATAAAAGCTGTGGAGATGGTCCAAGTGACTGAATGCGCTAAGCATGTCATATGTGAGTTACAAGGCATGCTCAATAAAATGAACCATTTAGGAAAATGCAGTTGTGAAGAATATTTGAAGTGCGGGTGCAGCAATAGTTGAGAAGGGGGATACAACAATGATGGCAGAAGTTTGTTTCCGATGTGTGGGGAGAACACTCCTAAGAAGCTTACCGGTGCAGAAGTTCTCTGTTACAGATGTAATAGGAAGGATCATTTACAAGCATGGTGCAGAGTGAAGCTGTCAGAATAGAATATGCAAAAAAAAAATTCATTTAACTCCTCTTAAACAACTGGATGAGGAGCCAACAAAGGGCCCAGGTTGTATACCCTAAATCAGGTGCAATTCAATAAGGTGACCCCTGTAGAGGAACCTTGATGGTAAATGGCAGATCCCTTAATGAAGTGACACAGGAACCACGGTCACAATCATAGGGGAACAGGCATTTTGTTCTTTTCAAAAAGGCCTCCAAGCATTGAGATTGAGTGAGCCAAGCAGCATATTGTCTGTCTATAGGAGAAACATTGAAAGTCATAGAGTGGATAACTGTTACGATGTCCTACAAGAACCAAACAGTGCAACTTATGATCTTTACTTACCTGTCCTGGTAAGAAAGGTCAAAAATCTTGCCTAATTGGCGGTGATTGGCTGAAATAGATAATATTAAATTGGTTGGAACTATTAAACCTAGAAGACAGAGATTTTCAGAAATTTCTGTGTATTTTATTCCAAAACTTTTCAAAAAGAGCTAAGACGAATAAGGAGAACTCAAATCAAAATTTATCTGGATCCCAATGCAACGCAAAAATGTTTTTGTACTTGTACAGTGCCCTATGCTCTTCGTTATAAGATTGCTGTCAAGCTTGGGAGATTGGAAGAATTAGCTATTTAGAAGCCTGTACATTTCTCTGAATGGGCTGCACACATAGTCCTGATCCTCGAGATGGATCGTACAATAAGGATTTGTGGGGATTATAAACTAACTGTAAATTGAGAAGCTCAGACAGATGCATGATTCCTGAAATTGAGGATTTTCATGCCAAATTAGCCAAGGGGCCAGAAGTATACCAAGTTAGATCTTAGTCGGGTCTACTAGCAACTGGAGTTGGATGAAGTTTCACAAAGATTGGTCACTATCAAAAGTTTATACCAGTATACACGATTACTCTTTGGCGTATCATCAGCCAGTGCCATTTTCCAACATATGATATAAAGTTTATTTCAGGGCATTTTTAACATAATTTTCAATTATATCTCAATAATTTTCTAATTTCAAGACCCTTACCTGAGGAACACAGATCACACTTGGAGCAAGTTTTAAGGAGAGTTAAGGAAGCTGGTGTTCATTTGGAATGAGAGAAATGCACTTTCCAAGTGGGTGAAGTTATTTATTTGGGTTTTATGGTAAACACACAAGGTTTATATCCTTTGGAGGATATAGCTAAAGCCATTAATCCCATAGCCACAAAACATATATCAGAGTTGAAATCATTGAGGAATGGTGAATTTTTAAGACAGATTTTTACACATTGTGTGTACAATTTTAGCCCCACTTCAGCTCTTGAAGAAGCATCAGTGTTGGAAGATGGGGAGAGGAACAAAAAGAAGCCCTTACTGAAGTTAAGAGGTCCTGCAGTCATTGATATTGCTTGTACACTTTTATCCAAGCAAACCACTGGTACTTACCTCTGATGCATCCCCATATGGAGTGGGAGCAGTTCTGCCCTCAGAATGCCTGATGGAGTAGAGAGGCCCATTGCCTTTGTGTTGAGAACATTACCAAATGCAGGAAAAAAAAATTTGCAGATTGACAAAGAAAGTTTGGCAGTACTTTATACAGTGAAGAAGTTTCATCTATATTGGGAGAGATGTCACCATCTGGAAAACATATATCACCATGGTATCTAATCGGGAACAGTTATTGGGTTTATTTTGTGAGGATAAACCAGTGCCACCAATGCCCTCTGCAGGGTACAGCCATGGACTCCACTGCTAGCAGCATAACTTATTTATTCCAGTCTCACGCAGGGATATAAATATTAAATATAGATATACTCAGCTGTTTGCCTTGGTCGTAGACAGTACCTTCATCATTGGCATCACAAGAAATAGCGCTGGCGCGGCACCTGAAAGAAATTTTACCAGTCTCAGCTAAACACACAAAACTTCAAGAGACCCACTGCCATCATAAGTTAAGATGATAGTGATGCAAGGCCAGTGATATGATAAGTCAGAGCTATGTAAACCTTACCAACAGCATAGAATGGATGTAATGATTAGGATAGCGTGCTGATTTAGTTCTGGCCGGAAACTTTTCAGCAGAATCGACATGGGTGGCTGGAAAAATTTGTGCAAAGAACAGGACTGCCCTCCTTCATTGTAGTGATACATGATTAGGGGCCACGTTGCTCATCTAGAGATATCATGCTAATATTGTTTAAAAGGCACATTACAACAACCCCATTTCTTTTTGAAAATAATTCCCTTCCGAAGAAAAATAATTATTTAAAATACATGTTCATATTAGTTCCGACAACAAGTGCATATAATTAATGGATCTAAGAATTTCTAAAGAGGAATCTGTTGGTACATTCAGAATTTATAATGAAAACCTTATCTAAATGTTTCTTTAATTGCTTATGATGATCTGTGATTCTTCAAGGTTGCTCCTCATTGCAGATGCAGTAGGACAGTTCATGGCTAAAGAGTTTGAATGGATCTGATTTGCCTTCAGTTATTCCATACGGTTGCATCTTTGTGTGCAGTGACTTCATAGGACTTTGGTTCTGAATAAATACTTGTCACATCGGCTCATTGCCATATGTCTTCTGCAGGATGCTGGATGTAAACTTATTCTCTTAACTCTAATGCTGTACCTGCATTTTTATTCTGCATGTTTTTCATAGAATTAGAATTTTATAGAATTCCTATAGTGCAGAAGGAGGCCATTCGGCTCATTAATTCTGCATTGACCACAATCCTACTCAAGCCCTAACACTGACTCCATGCATGCATTTACCCTGCTAGTCCTCCTAACATTAAGGAGCAATTTAGTGTGACTAATCTACCTTACCCACATATCTTTGAACTGTGGGAGGAAGCCAGAGCACCGGAGGAACCTAGGGGTCAGTTTAGTGTTGGACAGAGCTGTGTGCACAAGGAAGCATGGAGATAGCTCCTGGTTTGTACCCTTTATATATGCATATAGTTTTAGTTAATAAATGCATACAGTTAACCTAGATAAGACCTGAAGATTTCATTAATACCTAACAAATGATATCCAACACCCTACAACAATAAGTTTAGGTAAATTGTTACAATACTGTCCTGCCAAACATTAGCTCTGCCGGGGATGGAATAGTTGCACTTGAAGTATTGCTTTTGGATGCAACATTTCAATGTGTAGATTTAGCTCAGTCTGTCTATTTTTGAGTATCCTGTAGTCACCAAGCAAATCATCAGTTGAGCTAGGCCATTACTCCAAGGTGAAATAGTAATGAGGATAAGTAGTGTGATCAATATTCCACCTCTTACATGCATCCTGAAATGGCTTATCAATAAATTGTGGATTACTACCTATAATGATCTCTAGACATACCAAATAAATTGAAAATAGTTATGCTTGACATATTGAGTAATTGTTGAATACAGTAAGTAGTCTCACAGCACCAGGTTAAAGTCCAACAGGTTTATTTGGTAGTAAATGCCAGTAGTTTTTGTGGTTTGCCCCTTTGTCAGGTGATAACAGGATACCTGGTAAAGTTGTCGATGATGACGATAAAGTTGGTACCATTGAAATGAAAGAGGTCAAGTTGGTGGGAGCATCCTGCATCCATTGAAATATACATTGAAAAATTGGACAAACATGAAAATGAAAGAGATCTGGCAAAATTGCTAGTTATCAGTTGGAAAAAGCCATTTTCCTCAATTGTGACCCTCCTTCTCCTGTATCCACCAAATTCTCTTCCTTTTGCCATCTGAATCAAACAAATCAAAATGTATCATTAACCCTTCATTCCCCATCTTAACCTGATTCCTTTTGAAGAAGTACTGAGCCCACAGTTAATTATTCCTTTTTCCTCCCCTCTTCCACATCCACTATGGTGTAAAAAAATTATTTCTGTCTTTCATTGTGCTTGACAGCAATCACTTTTACCGGAGACAAATCAGATTAATTTGAAATGAATGAATGTTGAAAAAGGACAATTCTTTATTTCCAGGGGAATTTCAAAGATGTTTAGTGATTGATGCTGATATATAATGAAATGAGGCCATGGGGCAGATCTAAAAGGGTTGATATGAAAAGGACTAGGATTACTGCCTCCCAATTGAGCCACGTGCCTTTGGCTGAAGAAAGTTGATAGAGATTAATGGCAGAAAGCTTTGCTCCTCGCCAATTAAATCTGTCACAAGAGTGTGCTGGCCTCATTTATTTACACTCGCCCTGTTCTGTGAGCTAGTGTTGGGGCTGCTGCTCCCTCTGTGGTTAGAGGTAGCTGAAAGAATGTGGGATTCCATGAATTAGACTCAAACCAGCTTCAGTAATATCAATTAAAAACACAGATTTGTTTCCATATCCTTAGTTGGAGTAAAGTTTACAACAAAACAACATAGGGTAAACCTGGAAAACATAGAATGTACAATGCATAAACAGACCATTCAGACCAATTATTCCATGTTGGATTTATGCTTCACATGATCCTCCTCCAATCCCTTATCTAACAGCACAACTTTATTCCATTTTCTCTTGTGTGTTTACGCATCGTCTCGTAAATGCATTAAGCATATAAGGATAGAATTGCATTCCTAAGATGATACAGATTTGTGAAAACATGTATTTAAATGAACAAACATATCAACATATATAAGGAGACACAGTTCCCTAGGTGACTGAGTGACTTTTGTCAATGAATAGCTCAGCCATCACAGGCATGTAAAATTCTAACTTGCTTTTCTGATCTGTGCTGCAATGCCCTCAGTGAGCCTCATGAAGTTGGCCACTTGGAATATGAGCTCCCTGATTGAAGTAATGATTTCCTGCCCGGTCAAGGAGTTTCACCTGAGAAGTATCAGAGTATTGGCACTCTGGATTCTGACTTTGTACCTGAACACTCTTAGGAGTAGACATAAGTTTGTAAATTAAGGGAATTTGGATGAAGGGACACCGGCCTTCTGAGGAGATATTTCATGTGCACAGACAACAAAGTGTTCAGTGTTCTTCAAGTACAATCACCACAATGTAAAAAGATAAATTATGAGAGAAAGAAAAAGATCAGAACAACTTTATTATTCCTTTATTTTGAGTCAATCCCTGAAATATAGCTGCAGTTTGAGGTATCTGGTCACTGCTTCTTTCTGGGTTTGAGCAAAATTCAATGCCATGGTTAATGAGTACCACTTACCAGCAGCAAGAAGATTAACATGTGGCTCAGGGCTTATTGTCAAGGCCTCAAATGTTGCTAATATCTATTTCTGTGAAGCTGGATTCAGAAGTCCAGTGAAAAACCTGACCTATTAAACAAAACTGGGTGCAATAAGCTGATTGAAAATTGAGATCCTTTGTATCACCAGATACTAATGGAGTAGGAAGGCTTGTCTTAATTAGGATTGATTGCAAAACCCTGTGTTGTAGCACCCGATTAATTAGGAGATTCCAAACTAGAAGTTGTTATGATCTAGAATGCATTGCCCAAAAGGGTGTAATTAATACATGACGTGGAAACAGTTATGAGCTACATGGAAAAAGCAGTCAAGAGGGACTTATTGGGTAACTCTCTTAAAGAGCTGCCATAGGCTCGATGGGCCAAATGTCCTCCTTCAGTGGGTTATTCTATTGACAAGATTTTAGAGTCATGGCATAGCATTTCCCACCCACTTCCAGCTTCCCTTACACCCACCGCATCCCCATCCCCCGTACTCCAGTGGATAAGACAGGCCATTTAAACTTTTGTTGAAACCATAATATCCCGCAAATGGAAGGGACTATAAAATCCTGCTGATTCTAGGAAGCACCGTGGAAAAGAAAGCAGATCAGAAACTACAGAATGAGTTGTATGTGGATATAATTGGGCAGGATATTGTTAGACAACATTTCATCCAGTCAAATTAAAGTGCCAAACGTGAGAGAAAAAGAACAATGCATCCATCATGAATGATGTTGTATTGGCCAAGAATGAATCTTAAGGAAACTTAAGAGTCTCAGTAGATTTGGCACTAAACACGTCTAACCAAGGCAGAATATAAATCAGAGAAAATAATGATTAAGGCTCATGCAGCATCAAATTCTGATCAACAAGGGATAAAGACATTTGTCAGAGCTGAAGACAACGAGTTCTGACAGGGGGAGTCATAGACTCGAAACGTTGGCTCTATTCTCTGTCCACAGATGCTGTCAGATCTACTGAGATTTTCCAGCATTTTTTGTTTTTGTTTCAGACTCCAGATCCTGCAGTATTTTGCCTTTTTATCAAAAAGACATTACAGCACTAAAAGCACCACTAAGACTGATCCTTGGTGGTATGGGTCTGAGATACGAGGCAAAAACAAGATAACCTAGTTCTTTTCAAGAAATCACCTGAATGACAATCTTAGAGAGTTATGTGACATCATTATCTGGGAAAAGAATGTTTCATATGATTTTAAACTGGGAAAGTTTGAAGAAAGGGACACGAATAAATAGCAATTTTGGGACTATCAGGATATCCTTCACCAACACGTGGAATATTGTGGAAATAAAAAAGCTATTTTAGGAATCTGTTGAATGCTGGAGTTGATGGGTGTTAGGATCATTCTCAACTAAGCTGCTTCATCCATAATTATCTGCTGGTGTGCTACGAAGCAAGTAAAAAGCTCTCCAGAACTTCAATTGGTTCATTGCATCCAGTTTCATGTAAAAAGGCCAGGGGGAGGTCACAGCCGGGAGTGCATGCAGCACAGCTCAGCTGTAATTAGACTGTATCACAGAAAACCTTTTAATTAGAATGCAGATTCTTAATAAAGAAGCAGCTTTCCATGTTGTTCAATCATTTCACATATCTGCCACAGGATGATATGATATTTTGAAAATTAATTTATTCCTTTCTGCCTTCAGTTTGTATATAAAAAAACTTGTTTTTCTTTGTCTATCTTGCCTATGGACCAAAGGGCTGGGAAATGACAATACATTTATGGGACATGGTGATGGTTTGTGAGTAAGAGAGAACTCAAGGACAAAGAGGAGAGAATATTAATGATGGTTTTGAAACAGAAGGACTATTGACTCTGTGCACTTACCACTGCCTTGGAAAAGCAGCCAATGTAATCAAGGACCCCACGCACCCTGGATAATACTCTCTTCACCTTTTGGGAAAAAGATACAAAAGTCTGAGGTCACGTACCAACCAACTCTAGAATAGCTTCTACCCTGCTGCCAACGGACTTTTAAATATCGTACATCTTATATTAAGTTGACTTTCTGTACACTCTAGCTATGACTGCAATGCTACATTTCTGCACCATCACCTTTCTTTCACTGTGAACAGTATGCATTGTCTGTGTAGCACAAAAGAAGCAATACTTTTCACTTTATATTAATATATGTGACAATAATATTAAATCAAATCAGGGGAAACCTTGATGAGAACAACAGGTAGCAGGAGAAAGAGAGAGTTGGGAGATATGGTTGGGAGGCTGGTGGTGGGGGGGGACGCTGATGGGGTTGAAAAACATTTTTTAAACTATACAATGGGCAAGGGCTCATAGAAGCAGGAGTAGGCCATTTGGCCCTCCGAGCCTGCTCTGCCATTCATTTTGATCATGGCTAATTATCACTATCAATATCCTAATCTCCTTTTCACACTCCACCACCTCGCCCTGCTGCCATACCCCTTGATCCCTTTAGCCCCAGGAGTTGTATCTAATTTCTTCTTGGTCACACAATATTTTGGCCTCAACTACTTTCTGTGGCAGTGAATTCCACAGATTCATCACTCTCTGGGTGAAGAACTTTTTCTTCACCTCAGTCTGAAAAAGGTTTACCCCTTATCCTCATGCTATGATCATAGGAGGGAAGATGTGATAAATTAAAGAGAAAAGAGGGCAAGAAAGCAAAATAGCACCAGAATGTGTCAGTGAATAAGGCTAGATGACATGAAGATAGTTAAAAAGGAACAGAGAATTAAAGACACAAATGGGCTGGTTTTTCAGATTGCACTCGCCCCAAGACCAGGAAGTCCCATCTGAAGTCAACAGAGCTTTGTGTGGTCCTGTCCTAGTTGATAAGTGGCAGGACGGAAGAACTCTGCCCTCTATCTGAATGCACAGGATTTCACAACAAGGGCGAGGAATTGATGGCATAAATAGAAGGAAACAGATATAACTTAATTATCGTTACAGAGACATGGCTGCAGCATGACGACCAGACATTTTGGACAAATGAAAAAGTTCACCTTAATAGAAAGCAGTGGATTATTGCACTGAATTATACAAAGTTGTGGCAAGGGACGAGACATCTTGTGCATAAAATGGACTGAAATAATGCTGTTAACAAGTTGAACATGTGTGGAAGAAGGCAGACTCATTCTACTTTAAACCCTGCTGAGAGTCTAATGAGGACATTTCAGCGGTAAGTAAAATGCCAGCGTTCGATAGAAAACATGTTGATCTCTATTCAGCCCTTTAGGAATGAAAAAAAATTAAGGTTTTGAATGTTACACTGCTGTTAACCATTATGATTGAGTATGCTTGAACAGTAGTCAATGCTGGAAGTCCAATTTACTGTATTTAGAGGGCTTTTATGGATCTCAAAAGAGAATGGATTTGTGTTTTCTAATTGTTTGTACAATTAAGTCCAATATTATTTTTTTTTTTAAGCATTGCATATGAGCAATCCACTATTCCTTGCTTGTGTGCCCATCTTCACATGCAATCTGTATATTATTTCAGAGTATTATCGGATTTGAAACATTAACTCTGTTTCTCCCTCCACAGATGCTGCCAGACCTGAGACTTTCCCAGCACTTTGTTTTTATTTCAGATTTCCAAAATCTGCAGTGTGTTGCTTTTATTTTATCACACTACTCGGTTGTATCAAGTTGCCACAAAGTCGAAAACGAATAAACTCCCTTTCTAACAGCACTGTGAGTATACATACACTACATGGACTTCAGTAGCTCAAGTATATAACTCACTGTCACCTTCTCAAGGTCTATTAGTGATGGGCAATCAATGCTGGCCCAGCTACCAATACCCACATCCAGTGAATTCAATTTTTTTTAAATTATAAGATTATAACTCGTGCATGAGACACAACTTTGCCCTGGAAAAATGGCATTGCCATAGAAGTTAGGCAACATGAACCAAGAGAACAAAGGACAGTACAGTACAGGTATAGACCCCCTGGCCCAACAAGCCTACGCCAACAAATAATGCCTTTCTAAATTAAAGAAGATCTTTTGCCTCTAAGTGCTTCATGTTCCCTGCCTGGGTAGCATGGTGGCACAATGGTTAGCACTGCTGCTTCATAGCATCAGGGACCCGGGTTCTATTCTGGTCCAGTTTGCACGTTTTTGCTGCGTGCTCTGGTTTCCTCCCAGAATCTAAAAATAAATTAAAGGTTAGGTTAACTGGTCATGCTAAATTGCCCCTTAGAGTTAGGGTAAATGCATGAGGTTACTGGAATAGAGCCTGGGAGGGATTGTTGTTGGTGCAGACATGATGGGCCGAATGGCCTCTTTCTGCATTATAGGGATTCTATGATTCATGTATCTGTCAAGATGCCTCTCAAATATTGTTATTGTATCTGCTTCTACCACTTCTGGCAGTGCATTCCAGGCACTTACCACCCTCTATGTTTAAAAAAAAAACCTGCCTCTCACATCTCTTTTGTAAACTTTTTCTCCCTGTTTACCTTAGACCTTTCTCCCCAGTAATTGACATTTCCATCCTTGGAAAGGGATTCCATTCTGTCTGTGTGTCTCATCATTTTGTAAAGTTCTATCAGGTCATCCCTCAGCCTCTGATGTTCAAATGAAATCAGTGACAAACGATATCCTTGATGAAGACCATGCAGATAAATCTGTTCAAACAAATCTCAAAATGCTTGAATGTTAAAGAAGGCTATAATTTTAGTCACCAGCATGAAAGAATCAAAATAGAAAAATAAGAGCAAAATGTACCCACTAATCTAGCCAAATAAAACATTGCCTCTGTTGAACTCAGACTTAAAAACGGACATGCTGGATTATAAGATGTTTTAGCACCAAACTTCACATACTTCATACAAAAGAGAACTATTAGCACAACGTACAGTATTTTTACACACCCTAATGTGTTCCAGGCATGTTCAGGCTGGGATCTCACCAGTGTTTCCCCTGTACCACTCTCTATAAAATGTTACTACGATTCCATTCCCTCCCATGCCCCACCCCCACCACAACTGCCCCATTTCATTTGGCAAAACAGCTTTTAGAACAAGTAACAGCTGCTGCTTCTGCAATCCTGACCCCAGTCCTTCCAGACTCCCAGCCATGACATGCTGTGGTCAGGGAGTGCAATGCTTAAAATGTTAATGAACTAACCTCATGTTATCATCCAAACAAAGCTTGTTTCAACAACAACATACACAGCATCCAAGAAAGAATGGCCCAATGATAACAGCACCATGATCAGCCTCATTAAGCATGTGAGGGGAAAAAGAAAGAGAAGGTATGTGGATATTGTGAGCTGGAGTGGGTGTAAGGAGGCTTGTATGGACCATAAACACTGGCATAGACTAGTTGGGTTGAACAACTTCTTTCTGTGCTGTGTGCTAAGCATAAGTTTATGCAGTTTTGAAGCTCATGCTGACTGAGGAATTTGCTACAGCATATAAATATGATGCCTATGGGAATGACTTGCTCTGCAGAGGATATTTAAATGTATTATAGATATAGTTAATAAAAGACTCTCAGAAAACAATGAAGTTACATATTGACGAAATCAACTTGGATACAAACAAAGGGCCAATCACAGAAGTATTAAACATACTTTCTAGAAAATATTCTTTTAATTCTACCATACAGTAAGTAATATTGCAAGAGGTTTATACTTGTTTAGTGACCAGTTCATCTTTATTAATATGTGGAGTTGGATATGTGATAGTTGCACAGTGTATGAAGGGAAAGTTGGATTGTGTTATGCAGATGAATGAAATATCAAAGAGAGGGAAGACATAGGGTATTGGGAATCCATGGATACTCTTTCAAAGATGGGTTGGGTGGCCCTTTCCGTATGGTATCTATAAATGAAGAAAAAACAGTTGTAGAGAAGCTGGGAGCTGTGAATGAAAAGAGGTAATGTTGGAGAAGGGGTTGAGTAGCTAAAATGTGTTGAAATGTTCGTGAAATAAAGGAAGAAAACTTGTTGTTTCAGAGGAAGTGACTGGTGTGCATAAAGGAGGTTGGTAAGATGCACTTTGAGTGGGAAGTCAAGTGGAGTCTACAAGGATTAGTGCTGTGGCTGCAGAGACCCACAATGTATTTAGATGTTTTGGATACTGAGACCAAGTACAAAATTTCTAAGTTTGCCGATGACACAAAAACAGGTGAGAATGTGACTTCTGGGGAGGATGCAAGGAGACTTCAAGGGAATTTAATCAGGATAAGTGAATGGGCAAAAACATAGCAGATGGAATATAACATGAATCAGTGTGAAGTTATCCACTTTGGTAGAAAAAAATAGAAAGATAGCATTTTTCAAATGGTGAGAAGTTGTGGAATGCTGATGTCCAAAGAGACCTGGGTATCTTTGTTCATAAAGGCTAGCATATTGGCACAATAAACAATTGGAAAGGTAAATAGTATGTTGGCCTTCATTGCAAGGGGATTTGAGTACAGTACAGGAGTAAAGATGTCTTGCTGTAATTGTTTCGAGCCAGGGTGAGACTGTGACTGGAACATTGTGTAAAGTTTTGTCCTCCTTATCTGAGTAAGGATGTATTTACCGTTGAGGGAGTGCAACAAAGATTCACCAGATTAATTCCAGGAATAGCAGGATTTTCTTTTGTGGAGAGGAATAGCACGGTAGCACAATGGTTAACACTAGGACTCAGGTTTGATTCCAGCTTTGAATGAATGTCCATGTGGAGTTTGCATGTTCTTCCCATGCCTGTGTGGGTTTCCTCCCACAGTCCAGTTAGAGAGATTAACCATGGTAAATGTGTGGGGTTACAGGGATAGGGCAAGTGGTGGGCCTGGGTAAGATGTGCTTTTGGAAAGTCAGTGAAAACTCGATGGGCTGAATGCTCTCCTTCTGCATTATAGAGATTCAATGAGATTGAGGAAATTAGCCTGGTATTCTCTAAAATTTCAAAGAAAGGGAGGTGATCTCATTAAAACTTATAAAATTCTCAGAGTACAACACGGCAGATGTAAATAGGATGCTTCCCTTGGTTGGTGAATTTAGAATTCTCACAACACCAGGTTAAAGTCCAATGGGTTTATTTGATAATAAACATTACAAGCATTCAGAATGGTGTTCCTTTGTCGAATGGAGAGTTCTGATCAGAAACAGGGCATATAAAGGCACAAACAGTTTACAGAATACTGATTAGAATGCGAATATTTACAACTAATTTGCTTATCAAGTTTTAAAGGTGCAGACAATGTGAATGGAGGTAGGTGGTAGCATAGGTTACAGAGATGTGTGTTGTCTCCAGACAGGACAGTAAGTGAGATGTTACAAGTTCAGGCAAGTCATGGGGGTTACAGATAGTGTGACATGAACCCAAGATCCCAGTTGAGGCCATCCTCGTGTGTGAACTTGGCTGTCAGTTTCTGCTCAGTGACTGTACTGCACTGTCGTATGTCGTGAAGACCGCCTTGGAGAATGTTTACTCAAAGATCAGAAGCCGAATGCTCATGACCACAGAAGTGTCCGCCAACAGGAAGGGAACAGTTTTGCCTGCTGATTGTCGAACGGTATTCATTCATCCGTTGTCATAGCATCTGCATGGTCCCCCCAATGTACCACGTTTCAGGATATCCTTTTCTGCAAACACCGGACACCACACAACCCTCCCACAGCAACTTCTACAAGACATGCCGGATCATCGACATGGATGCCATCATCTCAATTGAGAACACCATTCAACAGGTACACGGCACATACTCTTGCAACTCAGCCAATGTTACCTACCTGATACGCTGCAGGAAAGGATGTCCTGAGGCATGGTACATTGGGGAGACCATGCAGATGCTACGACAACAGATGAATAAACAGCGCTTAACAATCACTAGGCAAGACTGTTCCCTTCCTGTTGGCGAACACTTCAGCAATCACAGGCGTTCGGCCTCTGATCTTCGGGTAGTCATTCTCCAATGCGGCCTTCACAACATACGACAGTGCAGAGTCGCTGAGCAGAAACTGATAGCCAAGTCGCTCACGCATGAGCATGACCTCAACTAGGATCCTGGGTTCATGTCACACTATCTGTAACCTCCATGACTTGCCTGAACTTGTAATATCTCACTTACTGTCCTGTCTGGAGACAACACACATCTCTTTAACTTAAGCTTAATGCTCTCTCCACTCAGATTGCCTGCACCTTTGAGACTTGAATAGCAGATTAGATGCAAAAACTCACATTCTAATCAGTATTCTATAAATTGTGTATGCCTTTATATGCCCTGTTTCTGATCAGAGCTCTCCAATCACCTGACGAAGGAACAGTGCTTTGAAAGCTTGTGGCGTTTGCCATCAAATAAACCTATTGGACTTTAATCTGGTGTGTGAGACTTCTTACTGTTTATCTCAGTCCAACGCTGACATCTCCACATGTTGAATTTAGAACCAGGGAGACACACTCAAAATAAGGGGCAATGAGAAGGAATTTCTTCACTTAGTGGGTAGTGATCCTTTGGAATTCTCTAGCACAGAGGGCTGTGGAAACTCAGTCACTGAGTATGTTCAAGGTAAAATCAATAGATTTCTCAATACAATGATATTAAAGGATATGAACATAGTGGGACAAATGATGTAGGGATGATGATCAGGCATGATCTGGTTGAATGGTGAAACTGGCTCAATGGGCCAATTGGCCTACTCCTGTTTCTATTTCCTACGTCTGTTTAATCTCAGGTTCATTTTGATCCAGAGAATAATGAGAATACAAATTGATGATGGATAAGCTAAATATTGACGAGGGAAGATGTTATCTATGAGAATTCAGGAGTACTGAAAAAGAAAGGAAAAGAAAAATAACAAGTTCTATACCAACAATATGAGGGAGCCACACACAAAGCTGAATCATGGGTTGCAATGATTTTTCTCAGTTTACCACTGAGTTTTTCTACAGGAATGGGCAAATAGTGAGACAAAAATATTGAAGGAAAGTAGGATCCCAGGAAGGGAGAGAGAGTAAGCATTATTACTGGTCAATATTCCAGCTCGGGACACACAGGCAGCGCCATTTTTCTCCAGCTGGGAGATGTGCATGGGTTGAAAAAACTGTTGGGGAACCTGAGAAATGGCCAACATGCGTATCTCCCAACACAACCTACCAGAAAAGTGATGGGCCGCAATGGCAGAATCGCAGTTGGGATATCCCAGAAATTCTCAGACCAAAAGTTTGGTGACTCCATTCAGATGAGGAGAGATGGTGGCATAGTAGCAATGTCAATGAGCCAGTAAATCCAGAGACCCAGATTCTGGTGACACGGGTTCAAATCCCATCATGGGTGGCTGGCGAAATTTTAACAATTCAGTTAATGAAATAAAAAGATCTGGAATGGTTGATTATCACTCAAAGTTATTCACTAATGTCGTTTAGGGGTGGAAATCTACCTGGTCTGGCCTAAGCGGACTCCAAATCTGCAGCAATGAGATTGACTCTTGACTGCCTTCTGGGGCATGGAGATCACTGGCTGGCCAGCAATTATTTCTCATCTCTAGTTACCCTTGAGAAAGTGGTGGTGAACTGCCTTCTTGAACCGCTGCAATCCATGTGAGTTGACGCACGATGCCGTTGGGGAGAGAATTCCAGGGTTTTGACTCTGACTGTGAAGGAATGGCGATATATTTCCAATAGTAAGAAGTCTCACAACACAACACTCACCTGACGAAGGGTCAATGGCCTGAAAGCTATTGGCATTTGCTAACAAATAAACCCTGTTGAATTTCAATCTGGTGTTGTGAGACTTCTTACTGTGTTTACCCAAGTTCAACGTCGGCATCTCCATATCATGATATATTTCCAAGTCAGAATGGTGAATGACTTGGAGGGGACCTTGCTGGTAGTGTTCCTGTTTATCTGCTGTCCTTGTCCTTATCTATCTATCGCTATCCATCCCAAGGGATGATGATGGTTTCCTTCATTTTGTTTATTTTCTGATAGTTCTGTTTTGGGGGTTTGATGTGTGTTCTGCTGTGGCTGTATAAACTGATCTTTGACAGGCACTGCTTTCCGCATACTTGGCAGGCAAGATCTGCTGTGGGTGTTGGAGAGGGAGTTTCACTGTGGCGTTTCCTATGTCGTTCTAGTGCTGCTCCTCTGTTCTTTTTTCCTATATCGTCGACGCTCTTTCTTGTGATGGTCCGCCACTGTGCACGGTCTAGGGCCTTTTCTTCCCATGTTGATGGGTCGATGTCAGCTTTTTTGAGGCTCCTTTTCAGAGTGTCTTTGTATCGCAGCCGCTGACCTCCTTGTTTGCGGGTGCCACTAGACAGTTGGCCGTACATGATGTCCTTGGGCAGTCTTCCATCCTGCATTCTGACTACGTGTCCTGCCCAGCGCAATTGGGCAGACATCACCAGGGTTGAGACAGCTGGCATTTTAGCTCGGGAGAGAACTTCAGTATTAGTTATTTTATCTTTCCATGTAATTCTCAGAGAGCGTAAATGTCGTTGTTGAAGTTGGTCCAGCTGTCGAAAATGTCTTTGGTATGGACACCATGTCTCACAACCGTAGAGCAGTGCAGACATGACTACGGCTCTGTATACTTTGCACTTTGTGGCCATCTTGACGTTCTGTGACCTGACACGACTTTTTAGCTGTCCAAAGGCAAAGCAAGCTTTATTTATTCGCGATTCAATCTCCATGTCCAAAGAGGCGGAGGATGTTATCATGCTGCCCAGGTAATAGAAGTTGGTTACTGAATTAAGACTTGTGTTATCGATGAGCACAGATCGTTCTTCACGATTTGATCCAGGAACTGGCTGGTGCAGAACCTCGGTCTTTTTAAGATTAATTGTTAATCCGAAGTTTTTAGCTGCACTGGCAAAGCGGTTGGTGATTGCTTGGAGATCTTCGAGAGTATGGGCTACTGGGGAACAGTCATCAGCAAACTGAAGCTCTCGTACCACTAGGTCCCTTACTTTTGTTCTCGCCTTCAGTCTGGTGAGATTGAGAAGACCACCATCAGTCCTGGTTTGTAAGAAGACACCTGAATCTGATGACTCTAATCTGGCATCTTGGATAACAGCAGCATAGAATAATCCGAAGAGGACAGGAGCTAAAACGCATCCCTGTTTAACACCGTTTCTGATTGGGAATGGGTTGGAGAGCTCACCACATATGTGGATGTGACCCTCCATGCCTTCATGAAACTGGCGTATAATTTTGCATAAATGTGGAGGGCAACCAAGTTTCTGTAGGAGTTTCCGTAAGCCTTTTCTGTCCACAGTGTCGAACGCTTTCGTAAGGTCGATAAATGTAACATAGAGATTTTTTCGCTGTTCAACACATTTCTCTTGAAGCAGTCGTAGTGAGAATACCATGTCAATTGTGCTGCGACCTGCTCTGAAACCACACTGGCTTTCGGGTAGAACTTTTTCACTAAGATGGGAGACTAAATGTCGGAGGATAATCCTTGAAAGGCATTTTCCTGCAGTTGAGAGGAGAGAGATGCCCCGATAATTATTGCAGTCCTTTTTGTCTCCTTTGTTTTTGTAGATGGCCATGATCGTTGTGTCCTTGAAGTCTTGTGGTATTTCGGCAGTTGCCCATAGCTTAGTGAAGAGGTCGTGCAGGCACGATGTCAGCACATTTCCTCCGTGTTGGTATATTTCGGCTGCGATGCCATCAGGTCCAGCTGCTTTGTTGGGTTTTTGTTCTTTGATGGCTTTGACCAGTTCATCACGGGTAGGTGGAGCGTCCAGCTCGAGTATGCAGAGTCGAGAATGTACCCTATCAAGGGCTTCAATGGTCCCTGGTCTAATTAATAATTCTTTAAAGTGCTCCTGCCATCTTTCCATATGCTCCTTCTTATTTGTAAGGGTCGGGGGTCGGACAAAGGGCAGGACCGGAAGTTGCCCTTTCGGAGAGCGGCTCAGGGAATGAATCTGACTCCCGCCGATAACAACATCGAACATCAGCCTCCCCGCGGCCCCACCACAGCCTCCTGGTCCCTCCCGACCCGGCTAGGTAGTATCCCAGTACTACCCGCTGCATGGTCGAACGGTCGGCGACTAAACTGACTACCTCACCAGGCTTACCTGTGTGGGGAGGGTGACTAGACTCCCAGTAGGATAAAAAACAAGACCTACAAAGGGCGGATGAACCCTTTCTTGGGGTGAACGGCCATCTAGTACACACGCGATGTGAAACGTGAGAAGGGCATTCCTTGCATAGTAGCATGGTTTTGGCCATTCACTGCAACTGATCCTCTACCAGCTGTCCTGGTCTCACCTTGCCACTGGATCGAAGAGGGGATGTCGAGAGGGTGAGTCTGGACTTGTGCAACTCCTTACTCACCTAAATCTACTCACGCACACGCTGTATCCTTCAGAGGAGTGGGGGCTCCTCAACAATTTAAAGTCCTGCAGCGACAGACAAGTGCCAAAGCGGCAGGCTTGACCTTGTCCTTATAGCTGGAAGTGGTCATGGGTTCAAGGGCAAACACAAGAGAAGCAAATTCTGACCTCATGACCCCATGAAAGAATAAATAAAGAAAAAAAATCCATTTGGAAGTTAAAACTCATGCTTCCACTTTAAAATTTGCAGCCAATGTATGAAGTATGCAGTAAAAGTATGTCTTCAGTAATACGCAATAGAGATCACCAAATTTGCTCCTTTGCAAAATAACATTTTCTTTAGCTAAACTAGCATTAATAATCCCCAAACTCAATAACAAAATTTTTCTTGCTTATTTTTACACACACAAGTCTCCCATGAGTCTGTTGTTGATTGGATGAGTGTTACTTGTCCTTCTGCACACACACTCAAAAACACTTTCACACAAAGAAGCAACAGCTAATTAGCTGATCACTTTTAAGCCATCAGACGATCAGTGAGGAGAGGTCAGGGGTTGCTCGTTTACAGCTAGCAAACCTAAAAGCTTTCATCTAACGCTAATGTAGATGTGGGTGTGCTCCATTACCAGCACACTAATTATCCAACAGTCGCGTTGTGGTAATTAAACTTCACAGTACTCACACCATCAGTCCTGATATGACAGCCTCGCACATCATGCACACTCCTCTCATAATACTGTAACCAACCCCTGCAGAAAGCTTCCCTAGCCATAAGAAACAGTCACATCCAAAGAAACAACAACATGTACCTATAGATCCTCTATTGATGAAAAATATTGATTCCAGGTCTTCATAACAATGAAACAATTCAATAGAATACTACATAGTTATTAATGCTGAATTAAAAGTAGATTGGATCAAGGGATTTAGACAGGATCCAAAATATATATGCACATGCAGTATATATGTACATTTGTACATTTTATGTGACTAGTTGAAGGTTTCAAATAGTTTGTGCAAGGAATCATGAATATTAGGAAATAAATTGATGATTACCATTCCAAACAAAAATCCTGGATGTTTTATTATGCAAAAATGGAAACAGGGTGAGTTACAGGCTAGAATCTAATTGACAACTTTGATTTATATATCAAATAATGGATACCCTGAAGTGACTTAAAATACTTGCAACGGAATATTGTTGTCATGCTGGATACTTGTTTAAGTTATTATATAGTGTTCTCTCGAACAGAGAAACCTTGACCCTGCACTGTATATATATTCCATTCACATGCCTCAGTAGTTTATCTTCACAGTAAGAATGATAATACACTCCATTGCTTTTTGAAGAGATCGTACATTTTGTATTGAAGATTCAATACCCGATCTGCACTGGACCAATCTATTGCGTCATTGCCAACACAGGCAAGTGGAAAGTATTCCATCACACCTCTGACTTGCATCTTATAGATGATGGACAAGTTTGAGGAGTCAGGAGGTGAGCTATTCTCTGCAAAATTCCCAGCCTTTGGCCTGCTTTTATATCTGCAATGTTTATATAGCCTGTCCAGTTCAGTTTCTGGTCAATGATAGCACCCAGCATGTTGATGAGGTGGGGCTCAGTGATGATAATGCCTTTGAATGTTAAGGGAAGGTGAGCAGATTCTTCCTTGTTGGAGATGGTCATTTACCAGCACTTGTGTAGCACAAATGTTACTTGCCAGTTATCAGCTCAACCTTCTACATTCTCCAGATGTTACTGCATATGGCCAAAGACAGCTTCAGTATTTGAGGAGTCATAAATGGTGCTCAATATTTTGCAATATTCAGAGAACATCCCCACTTCTGATCTTATGATGGAAGGAAGGCAATTAAGCAACTGAAGATGAGGGCCCAGGACACTCTCCTGAGGAACTCCTGCAGCGCTGTCCCAGAACTGAAATGATTGGCCTCCAACAAGCACAATTCTCTTACTATGTGTGTGATATGTCCTCAAGCAGTGGAGATTACTTCCCATTTACTTCAGTTTTGTTCTGAGTCCTTGATGCCACAATCAGTTAAATCTGACCTTGATGTCAAGGGCATTAACTCTCACCTCACCTCTGGAGTTCATCTCTTTTTCCCATGATTGGACCAAGGCTCCAATGATTTGTCTGGCCCTGAGTAAAATCCAAACCGAACATCAGTGAACAAGTTATTGCTGCGTAAGTTCCATTATCAATGATCATTTCAATCACTTTACTTGTTATTGAGAGTAAATTGGGTCAGGTTGGATTTGTCCTGTTTTCTGTGGGATTTGACATACTTTCCACATTGCCGGGTAAATGTCAGTTTTGCAGCTGGAAAAGCACAGCTAGGAGTGTGGTTAGTTCTGGAGTACAAGTCTTCAGTACTATTGCTGGAATGTTGCCAGGGCCCCGTGGCCTATACAGTATCCATTTCCTCCACTTGCTTTTTAAAATCATGCGGAGTGAATTGATTTGGCAGCAAACTGACATCTCTGATAATGGGGATTTAGGAAGAGGGTGGGATGGATCAGTTCTGGCTGAAAATGGTTGCAAATGCTTTAACTTTATTTTCTTTCTGATGTGCTGGGCTTCCAGATCATTGAAAAGGGGATTCTTGTAGAGCTGCTTCTCATCCTACTGGTTGTTTAACTCTCTACCACCATCCATGAACAAATGTGACAGGACTGCTAAGTTTAGACCATATCCATTGTTTTGGTGGTTGTTTAACTCTGTCTATATCATGTTGCTTCCACTGTTTGGCATGAAGTAGTCCTGTGTTATAGCTTCACCAGATTGACACCTAATTTTTGAATGTGCCTGATGCTGGTCTTGACACGTCCTCATGCATGGTAATCTCCCAGCTTGGTAGTAATCGTATAGTTTGAGATATGCAGGGCCATCAGCTGGTTGAATATAGTACTGGTGGGCCCACAGTACCTCATAGAGGTTCAGTTTTAGTTGGTGGAACTGCTCACAAACTCATACGTTTAGCACAGTGGTAGTGTCACACAATATGATGGAATGGATCCTTAATATGAAGGCCGGACTTCATCTCCACAAGGACTGTATGGTGGTCACTGCTGCTAATATATCACAGACATTTGCATCCATGATGATGTTTCTTTGGAAAGTCAATTTGAGCTACTGTAGATATCTGCCAGTGGGGTGCAAATATGGTTGCTGTATCAGTTGACTATGCCTGAACTGTTGAGTCGTGGTTCAAATCAGATATTGTAGCAATCCCATTAAGTAGTTGCATTCTTCTTCTACTTGTGGCTTCTGTCATCTTTTGTGCTTGAGAAACAAATTTACATTTTTCTTGACAATTAATTTATTGGTGGGGTGTCATTTTTCTCCTGGCCTGACAAACACTGAGTCAGTGTCAGAGAGAGAGAGTTTTCTCTGGTAATAAGACATTGTTTCATAATACACAAAACTCTGGTGGTTTTCAGAAGCCATCATAAATTTCATTTTTTTTAAATGCACTTTTAAACAAAAATGCCGCAGCATCATCACAACAGTATGGCTGTGACCTATGTTTTAAGCGATGCATGGCATTGTTGAGTTTGGCATGGCCTTGTACTTTGCCATTATCAAAGGCCATGAGACCCAAATATATATGCTGAAATTTGTTTAGGGTGTGTTAGAATTTTATTTTTAATTTGCAGGTAATGGGGGTAAAGCAATGAGTGTAGCAACCAGACAGGTTTAATATCAACTTGATCATTCTCCATTTTTGCCACACAGTCTCATTATCTGTCAGCAACTGTACATGATGTGGAGATGCTGGCATTAGACTGGGGTAAACACAGCAAGAAGTCTCAGAAACCAGGGTTAAAGGCCAACAGGTTTATTTGGTAGAAAATGCCACTAGCTTTCGGAGCACTGCTTCTTTGTCAAGTAAGTGGGAGCTTTGTTTACAAATAGGGCATATAAAGACACAAACTCAATATACAGAATAATGATTGGCATGTGAGCCTTTACAGCTAATCAAGCCTTAAAGGTACAGACAATGTGAGTGGAGAGAGCATTAAGCACAGGTGAAAGAGATTGGAAAGATGTAGACACTCTTTATTTGCTACCAAATATACCTGTTGGACGTTAACCTGATGTTGTGAGACTTCTTACTGAGCAACTGTGTATGCCAGGGTATATTCTCATAGAATCCCTACTGTGTCAAAAGAGGCCATTCAGTCCACCAAGTCCACACCAAAAACAATTCCATGCCCTAGTCCCATATATTTACTCTACTAATCCCCTGGTGCAATTGAACACAACCAATTCACGTAACCCACACATCTATGGACTGTGGAAGGAAACAGAAGCACATTAGAGGAAACACACACAGATGCAGGGATTACATGCAAATTCTACAGTTACCCGAGGCCGGAATCGAACCAGGATTCCTGGCACTGTGAAGCAGCAGTGCTAACCACTGTGCCACCCTTAATTCTAACAATATTTCCCTTTCAGTTCCATTTAACTGGATGTTCAACAGGAAAAGCCCATTCGAACAGCCCTTTATCTTGAATATGCTCCAAGTTGCAGAGGAAAAAAATACCATTAGCGGTTTTCAAGTGAGGAAAACATGCTTCAACACATGTCAGACAAAAGACAAAAGTCAGTGCTTTATTGTTTTTATTTGGTTTGAGTGTTGGGCTCCCTTCCCTCAGAGACTGCAAGGATACATCACTGAATATCTTGTAAAGGTTCACTTGCTTTGAAAGTCGTATCCAGATAGTCACAGTAAATCAAGGGCTGGGCTCGGTCCCGGATGTCACTGCAGGTCAAGCAGAAAGCAGTTCAGTCAACTTTTCTCACAGAAACCAATCCGATAATCCTCTTTGGATAAACTAAGCGTATCTGCTCTGTGCATGCTTAAGGGGAAATTATCACAACGTTGCAGTAGTCAGCCAGACAAGAACTACAGCATCACCATTGCCTGTACAAAGTTCAGAGTCTACACAAGTGATAAACAATATCGCTGATCCACTTCTTATTTCCCTGCTGCCTTTTCCAACCATGTTCAAAGTAGCGACAGACCATATGAAGCACAGATGTATTTGAAAGTAGTGTTTAGATAATAGCATCTCAATCAATATTTTATACACACAGATGTTTGGAAACTAATGAATATTTTCTGTGTAAACTTGTAATAGAGTGTAGCAGGTGAATATTTGTCCCATGTTTATTACAAAATGAATCCATATGAATGTAACAATATGAATAAAACTAAATTAGATGCAGGAGTGCCCACTGGGGTAAAGACTAAGGGGCAACCTGATTGAGGTGTGCAAGATTATGAGGGGCATAATCGGATTGGATAAGAAGCAACTGTTTTCTTTAGTTGAAGTGTCAATCACAAGGAGACATATGTCCAAGGCAAGGGATAGGAGGCTTGGGGGGATGTGAGGGTTTTTCCCAGAGGGTGGTGATGATCTGGAATGCTCTGCCTGGGAAGCTGGTAGAAATTGATTGCCTCATGTCCTTTGAAAAGTATTTGGGTGAGCACTTGTCACATCAGGGCTAGGTAAATGGGATTAGGTGGGAGTTCAGGTGTTTCTCTGTGTTGGTATGGACTCAACAGGCCGAAGGGCCTCTTCTGCGCTGTACGATTCTATGATTCAATGAAAGAGATTAATTGTGTAATGGAGCATATAGAATGGTAATTAAGCCCCTTTTGTAACTATTTTTTGGCAGAAGACCTTCACTAGTGTTGATTGCTGTGGTGCCCAAGACTGGCAAAAACTTATATGTTGCAAGTGTTGAGGCAAAATAAAAATACAGCCAAGTAGCAGCTGGAGACTAAATCAAAACCTTATAATCATTTACCTTCCCCTCGCTGCTTCCCGAAAAGCTCCAGAAAGAGAGAAAAAAAACATTGCCCTCTTTGAAGAGAGGCTTCAAAAAAAAAGCACTGCCTTTCAGAGAACCTTTGAAAGGCTTCAGTAAAACTCCTCTGTTTCGGACAGGTCCCCAGTGTTACAACTCAGATTACCTGAAAGATATGGTGCTGTTTTTCACATACTTATGTACAGTCACACATGCCATATATCCTGCCCTCCAGCTAAAAACATTTTATACAGTCTGCTGTCATTTACGTATAAGCACCATGTCCACCACCCGAGAATAACTAAGCTCTCAACTGATGCACAATTAATTCAGTAAAACTCCTTCCTTCCTGAATGGAATTAGTACGACTTATTCCAAAGATTGTTCTCAGAGAAATTCCATTCCAAGGAAGGAGTTAAGTAATTTGGGTGTAGATAGTATGAAGTTGTTCATCTTTCAATGTTGCACCTTATATTGTGCCTCTGAGAAACACTTACTTATCATTAGTTGCTTCAGTGCAATGGCCACTGTTATGCCAAAATGAAAATGGCAGGCATTTTGTGTAAACTCAGTAAAGTTTTACAACACCAATTTTAAATCCAACCAATTTTGTGCACAGCCCACTCTCACACACACGCGCACATGCATGCATATATGCACACACAAATGTATACACACACATAATAATAAGACACTGATCAAGTACAGAGCTGCTAGAACTAATCAGCTCTTGATCTACGCTGTCATTTTTGCAATGTTTGTTTACTTAAGATAATGAGGTTTTGAGAGTTTGCAGTTTCTGCTACTGATATGTTTTTAAAAAAATCAAGATGATTGATATTTTTATTGAGCTGTAATAGAGTTTTTTTTCAAAGAAAATGTTATTATTGATTGTTTTAAAAGTATTTTTATACATACTATTGTCATCTGGAGTGTATTATTTCTTCAGTGTGTAGTGAATGGACAATAAATGCTGGCCTAGCCAGCAATGCCCACATTCCGTAAATGATTTTTTTTAAAGTCAGTGAGCGGGCCTGGAAGTGAACTTGGCTTTAGGGACAGGAGGATCTACCATGCTTATATGAGGATATACTTTGACTGAGAGAATATAGAAGGTGGGTGGGAGCAGTAATTGACATGGAGGCATGAGGAGTGATTGGGGCTGGATGGCACATGAGGTAGCATAAGTGAGGCATGAAGTAGCATGAGAAATGTGCAGGCCATGAGTGTGTGTGATAGAGTGAGGGTTGGAAGACCATTCTGTTATTTTGTAACTGGGGTGCAAGTCCGAGATGGGCCTTTTAAACGGCAACCCCCCACCCCGCCCTCCACATTTAGCAGTTCATGTGGCTGCCTGTGAACTTTTTCCTGTAGTGACTGGCTCAACTCCGGACCGCACCTGTCCACTCAGTTCCAGACTTCATTACAGTCGTCATCCAAAAATGGGCATAACAGTTGCTCACTGGGGATGAAAAGAGAGTGTCAATACAGCATTTGATTGAGTGTGGCATCAAGGAACCCTAGCGGAATTGATGTCAATCGGACCAGGGAGAAATCTCTCTAATGACTAGAGACATACCTAGCAGAAAAGAAGATAGTTGTGGTTGTTGGAGGTCAACTAACTCAGTCCCAGAACATTGCTGCAGGAAAACCTTAGAGTGATATTGCAGGCACAATTATCTTCAGCTGCTTTGTCAATGGCATTTTTTTTTTCCAGAGGCGCAAGTACTGAGAAACACTTACTTATCATTAGTTGCTTCAGTGCAATGGCCACTGTTATGCCAAAATGAAAATGGCAGGCATTTTGTGTAAACTCAGTAAAGTTTTACAACACCAATTTTAAATCCAACCAATTTTGTGCACAGCCCACTCTCACACACACGCGCACATGCATGCATATATGCACACACAAATGTATACACACACATAATAATAAGACACTGATCAAGTACAGAGCTGCTAGAACTAATCAGCTCTTGATCTACGCTGTCATTTTTGCAATGTTTGTTTACTTAAGATAATGAGGTTATCAAGTTTGTATCCATATGCAGCAAGACGGACAAAATCCGGTCCTGGTTAACAAGTGGCAAATAATATTTGGACTATACAAGGGTCAAGCAATGGCCATTTCCATCAAGAGAGAATCTACCCACTTTGTCTTGATATCCAATGGCATGACCCAATATTAACATCAGAGGTTTACCATCAAGCAGAAGCTAAACTGAACCAACTGTATAAATACCATGGTTACAAGAGCAGATCACATGTTGAGAATTCTGCAATATCTCACCTCCTGACTCTCTAAAGCCTGTCCACCATCTAAAATATCTTAGATGGAAGATTCTCCATTTGCTTGAATGAATGCAGCTCTAATAACACTCAAAGTTTGACAGTATCCAGCTTCAACTTGTCTGGCACCCCATCCAGCATTTTGAACATTCATTCTCTCCACTACCAACACACAGTGGCCATCATGTGTACATCTACAAGATGCACTGCAGCAATTTACCAAGGCTTTCTTGACAGCACTTTCGATATCCAATTACCTGGGTGAGCTTTGAATTTACATTCTCACATATTACCAGTCTAGGCCAAGTAATATAACCATGACATGATTACCCTTCAAATGCTCAGCAACTTACCTTGGGCCAAACATGGGAATTTCTGGAGTTGGTTCTAATCATATTTTATAACAAGTTCCCAAGTCATATTGAACCTGGGAACTCTCTGAGGTGTGGCTTTGGGCAAGAGACAACATGAATCAGAATTCTTAAAAAGAAGGTTGCTAAAATGTATACAACCACTCAATATGTGCATGGAAAAATAGAGCAGTGGATACAAAATTACATGATGTGGAGATGCTGGCATTGGACTAGAGTAAACACAGTAAGATGTCTCAACACCAGGTTGAAGTCCAACAAGTTTATTTGGTAGCACAGACTACAAACTTTCAGAGTGCTGCCCCTTCATCACCCCTTCCTGATGAAGAGACAGCACTCCGAAAGGTAGTGGCTTGTGCTACCAAATAAACCCATTGAACGTTAACGTGGTGTTGTGCGACTTCTTACAAAATTACAGCCAGTGTAACAGCACTAAGTATGTTTAAAGTATATGTCGCCCTTTTCAAAATATGCATGGCGGTGAATAAGAGCTGGAAAAACCATCAGGATAGATATAAGTACGACAGCAGAAGATGGAGTCTGGGGCAAGGGATGGAACAATGCAGCAACCAAGCAATAGCTTCAGATGCTGTGTGAATTGGTGCAAGAGGGGTTGAACTGTTTGACACTCTAGGGTGCCATCCATAGAGGGCAGCAATGTATCAATTCTTGACAGGAGGTATTGGTCAGAGTCAGTATTCAGTTCAGTACCTGAAACACGTGGAACAAATTTAGGAACTGACAGAGAGATTAAGAAAGCAAAAAAAGGAGGGATTTAAATGGATAGAGTGTTTTTTGCGACATTTGAAATGTAACCATTACCAATTTGTGCACAGCAACCTCCTACAGTGATGTGACAACGACCAATAGATTAGGTATGGTGTTGTTAGATGAGGGATAAATATTGGCCAGGACGTTTGGAGAAAATCCTGTACTCCTCTTCAAAAATGATGTGATGGGCTCTCTTCCATCCACCTGACAGGGCAGATTGCAGTTTAACATCTCATCCAACAGTGTGGCATCACAACAATTGGTCTGTGGGCTTCTTCACTACTCACTTTGCACCAGGTGCCTCATCTATCCCCCCAACAGGCACTCATTCATGTTACAACTGGCATCTTTATCACAATTATGTTTACAGTGGCTGTGATAAAATTATTGTAACACAAGTCCGTAAGATCCACAGGCACTTACTGACATGTTGGATGGAGTACAGGATTAGACTTGGAGAATCATAGAATCCCTACAGTACAGGAAGAGGCCATTTGGCCCATCGAGCCTGAACTGACAACATCCCCACCCTATCCTTATAATCCCACATATTTACTCTGCTAGTGCCCTTGATGCTAAGGGAAAATTTAGCATGGCCAACCAACCTATTCAACTAAGCTGTCACCCAGACTTCCCTGAAGTGGTAAATACAGTAATATGGCAATAGTGGGCATATATATTAATTATTAATTATTAAGCAACACAGCACGGGAAACAGGCCCTTCGGCCCAACGAGCCCGCGCCGCCGTCATACCAAATAGTAGCAAATACATTATCCTATTTTAATATTCCTATATAATAATATATATATTATTCCTAATATGGAAAATTTTCACCATAGGGACAATTTGTCCCAATCAGCCTAAGAGCGAATTTTTGGGTTGTGGGAGGAAACCGGAGTGCCCGGAGAAAACCCACGCAACCACGGGGAGAACGCGCAAACTCCCGCAGACACCGGCCCAATTCCAAGTGTCTGCACAGCCACATCGATAGTCTCTGAGCTGTCATGGTGCCCTTCAGATGGTCCACATAAAGCACTCATTTACGACATGAGGTACCAGGCAACCCATGAATCAACATCCAAGAGCTGTACCCGCACCACCTGCCGAATGCATGCTCAAAGTATGGACCGAATTACCTGTGGAAAAAAGCCGTAGTTAAACAGTCCTAATATATCCCTCTATCTGCATACTGCTCATGTGGCTGTCCAAGAGACCCTTAAACAGCCCCAGCGTGCCTGCTCCCACCACCTTACTCGGCAGTGCATTCCACACCCCCACTACCCTTTGTGTGAAAAACTGCCCTCTAATATTCGTCCTATACATGCTGCTTTTACTGTTCAGTGGGAAAGGAAAGAGAATGCTGGCAGGGTAATGTGTACATCAATTCCATATTTGACACTTCAGGTGGTACAGCAGATAATCCTTACGCAGAGGAGTCAAAGCCAAAATGGTGAGATGGCAAGTTGACTTGCATTGCCTCTTGTGACGCATCCCATACGCTGCAGATTTCTTTTTCTCCAGAAGTATACTTCATTAATAAAATTTGAAAATAAGTAATAGTTTGAGTTTGACAATGTATGAAGTGCAATACATTGGTCAACAATGATCATCTATGCTTGCCATTTTCAGTCAGAATGTTACCATCATTTACGCCAGCAGGATTTTCCCACATCCCTGCAGTGAACAGATATTTGGCTAGGCACCAAATTATCCGAGTTTGCTGCAGCACGGCATGAATAGCCAGTAAGCTCACACCCACCACGTCAAACATTCTCCAGTGCGTACATCCTGAGGAGTTCTGCATGGGTTCTGGCCCCTCCATGGTAGTGTAGTGGAATGGCCTTAACAATAGCCTTTCCCCCATTGCGCCTTTGAAAAAACTGCCCCAGATTTCAGTGCACCACACAGCAAGTAGTTGTTTACACTGCTGTCTCACAGCGCCAAGGACCCAGGTTTGATTCCTAGATTGCGTTATTGTATAGAGTTTGCACATTCTCCCCATATCTGCATGGACTTCCTTTGGGAAGTCCAAAGATGTGTGGGTTAGGTGGATTGCCATGCTAAATTTCCCTTTCGGATCAGGGTGTCTAGCTAGGATAAATGGATGGGGTTATGGGGATAGGTTCTGGGTGGAATTGTGGTCGGTGCAGACTTGATGGGCTGAATGGCCTCCTCTACACTGCAGGATTCTATGAATAGTTTTTGACCTTGGAATGTGTCAGTCTGTAACACTCCTTCACTGCATGGAGCTGCAGGCTTTGGACTGGGATAAACACAGTGAGAAGTCTCACAACACCAAGTTAAAGTCCAACAGGTTTATTTGGTAGCGTTTGCTCCAAATAAACCCGTTGAACTTTAACCTGTTATTGTGAGACACTTCTTTGCTCACAGCTCTTCGCAGCAGAAGACGAGCAAGCTTCGGACTGACAATGGAGCTGCTTTCACTGTGTTAATGGTCCTCTGGCAGCAATTGATGTTTATTTTGGTATGCATCCCTGGGAACAGCAACAGAGCACAGACTTCTGTGTCACCGAACCACTCAGGATAAACGTGGACAAAAATCTCTCCAGTTCTCCCCACAGCTGCTTCATATTGACATTTTGTAGGAGGTGGACAATGATCGCTTCTCCATTGCAACCACTTTGAAGGCAGTATGTGGACATCAGTGGGGAGGGGTGCAGGACGGATCTGAATGGAACATCCCTTTGCACCACCATCCTAGCTGCATCTTGATGCTTTTTGAGGTTCTGGCAATGAGGCATTTTGCCAAATTACTTTGACAGTCTGCTCAGTGGAACATCCAACAACAACCCCTTTTCCCACGAGGCCTCGAAGAGCATTCGTTGATGGACTTGTGGTCAAAGGCACTATTCTGCTCAGATTTTTTCATGAGAAACAGCCTGTTAGCTAGGTTAACCAGACAGAATGTTCTGCAGTAACTTGAGCAGATCTAGTCTTTGCAATACTCAGGACAAATAGAACCTCAGCGCTGGTGACGTTTGGCTGGAATTTTATCGCCCTGTCCACCCTGGGAATTGTGGCTGGCAAGAGCTGAAACATGGAAATGTTCGTTGACCTTGGACAGGATTTTAGGTTTTTCGGGATGAACAAAACCGTAAAATCCCGCCCTTGATGTTTAATGTTGAGAGATTGATATAGAGCTTGATGCAGCCATACATAAAGGCAAATCAGGGCAATGCTGGATATGTTCTCTTCCCTTTGATTCTAAGAATCGTACATGGTGTCTCAATGGGTAAAGCAGATAGCTCAGGTGATTACCACAGTACAGGAACTGGATATGGGCCTGACTTGCGCAAAATAGAGTAACACTGGGAGCATCTTACAACCAGGATCTTACGAAAGGGGGCATCAAACTCTCGTACCCAGTTTCTGTTTCATCATGGTAGTATGTTCCTTCCAGTTTCAGGCATGCACCTGGGCTCCTCCAAACCAAATCCCCAGGATCTTCAGGTAGTTTGATCTGGCTGATGATTGGGCAAAGATCGATTGGTCTCATACTTGTTGTGATTTACTTTGGCTCCCATGGTAATTTGAACTAGTTGGAGATAGTCATCATTGTACGCACCAACGGGGGATCTGAGCAGAAGATGGTGTTATTGACCATGTACAGAGAGACTATGACCTCCGTGCCTCCACAGCATGAAATGATCACTCCTTTTGTCCCTCTTGAGAGACTTGACAAAAGGTCAGATGCAGCACATAGGGTGAAGTGATGATTTGGTGGAGGTGCAGTGGAAGGACACCCCTGCCTGATTCTAGATTTTATCTCAAAGCTGCCTGCTGCAGATTGCCTTCAAGTGGCCATGTTTCAGATTGTACTGATTGTCAACTGACTCAACGATGACCAAAAAGCCCTTGGAGTGCGGGACAGCTCCCACGATCAGGTCAATGTGCCAACTTAGAGGCTGCAAAAATGTTGCTACAATATTACACAGGGGTGGGGGTGGGGGTGGGGGGAACAATCCCCAACCCTGGACCCACCGTTATCTCTCCAGAATGTTTTCTTTCATCTTGCAACACTTCAACCATAAAATAGTATCTTGGTGGTACTTCAAAATCAACACTGTCATGCATTTTAACTTAATTAGCTGATTGCCAAGGGGCTCTTACTTAGATGTCTTGTCACTCATTATGTTCATGTGAAAGTTTACATTGTAAACATGGTTACCTTCTTTGTGACCCTTGTTTCTTCAGTTCTGGCAGTTTGACTACTGGAAATGCTTCAAATGTTAATTGATGATTCACAAAATTAAAAAGCAATCCTCAACAACCTTTGTGACTACTTAAAATTCTAGCGTCAACTCCAGTAAGGAGGAAGAATAAAAACACTCCAAATTAATACAAGAAACAAATTCAGATTTTTTTCATAAGAATGCCAACAAAAAATTAACAACAAGCCAGTGCTCAATTAAACAAACTGTAAGACTGGATTTTTTTTCAACCGGACCCTTTTCGAGCTCCACTCTCTCTTGGGACTTTACTTTTGGAAAGGGATCAATGCAGTCCCCCTCTAAACAGCTGGCACATCACACTTGAATTCATTCTATGTATTGCAAGATTTACATTAAACTATGGCTCTGTTTCAGTAAGACTACTCAGACTGGGCTGAAAAAATCCCCCTGTAGGAAATGAGATCTGGCTATATGTAGCACAGCGAAATTTTCTGCTTCCTCCAATGTCATTTTTGATTCTGGCCGTGACAACAAGAATCACGGAATCCCATAGTGCAGAAGGAGGCCATGTGGCCCATCGAATCTACACCGACCACAACCCACCCAGGTTCTATTCCCATAACCTTACATTTTTACCCTGCTAATCTTCCTCACACTAGGGTCAATTTAGCATGGCCAATCAACTTAGCCTGCACATCTTTGGACTAAGGGAGAAGACTGGAGCACTCAGGAAAAGACCCATAAAGATGCAGGGACAGCGTGCAAACTCCACACAGTGATCAAGGAGGAAGAATTTGATGCCTAATGTCTGTTTACTGTAGGGGGACCAGCAAATTCTACTTAAGAACATTAAATAGGAGCAGGAGTTGGCCATCTATGCTTTCGAACCTGCCCCGCCGTTCAATAAGATCATGGCTGATCTGAAGTGAATCAGTTCCGCTTTCTCCCCATAACCCTTAATTCCCTTGTCTATCAGAAATCTATCTGCCCGTGACTTAAATATATTCAACGAGATAGCCTCCACCACTTCAATGGGCAGAGAATTCCAGAGATTCAGCAATCTGAGTGAAGAAATTCCTCCTCAACTGCATTCTAAACTGCACCCCCCTCACTTATCTTGAAGCTGTTCCCTCTAGTTCTGCTATCCTTTTTAAGTAGGAAGAATCGCTCTACCTCTACTCTATCGAGCCCCTTCATTATCTTGTAAATCTCTATAAGATCCCTCCTCAGTCTTCTAAACTCTAATGGGTACAGACCCAGTCTATTCAATCTCTCTTCATAAGATAATCTCCTCATCTCCGGTATCAGTCTGGTGAACTTTCCCTGTACTCCCTCCAAGGCTAATATATCCTTTCGCAAATACGGGGACCAAAACTGTACACTATACTCCAGCTGCGGCCTCACCAGTGCTCTGTACAGTTGCAGCAAGACCTCCCTGCTTTTATATTCTATCCCCCTCGCTATAAAGGCCAACATTCCATTCATCTTCTTGATCACTTGCTGCACCTGCAGACTGGGTTTTTGCGATTTGTGCACAAGGACCCCCAGGTCCCTCTGCACTGTAGCATACTGCAGCTTTTCACCCTTTAAATAATAATCCCTCCTACTATTATTTTTTCCAAAGTGGATAACCTCACATTTGCTCCATCTGCCAGGTCCTGGCCTACTCACTCAGCCTATCCAGATCTCTCTGAAGACTTTCCTAGTCTTCCACGCAATTCGCTTTTCCACTCATCTTCGTGTCATCAAAACATTTTGTTACACTACACTCAGCTCCCTCCTCCAGATCACCTATGTAAATGGCAAACAATTGAGGCCCCAGCACTGACCCCTTCAGCACTCCACTAGTCACCAACTGCCAACCAGAAAAACACCCATTGATTCCAACTCTCTGCTTCCTGTTGGATAACCAATCCTCAATCTACACTAACACCTTACCCCCAACTCCGTGCACCCTAACTTTCTGCAGCAACCTTTTGTCAGGCACCTTATTGAACGCTTCTGGAAATCTAAAAACACCATATCCACTGGTTCCCCTCTGTCTACTGCATTAGTCACATCCTTATAAAATCCAATAAATTCATTAAACACAACTTCCCCTTCACAAATCCATGCTGTGTCTGCTTGATCAAACCATTCTTTTCTAGGTGTCTTGCTATTTCTTCTTTGATGATGGATTCTGCTGGTGTATAATCTAGACTGATGCCTCAGTACAGAGGGAAGTTATGTGCAATTTGGGATGCCATGTTTAAATTGAGACATTAAACTGAGGCCCTTTGTCCTCTCTCAAGTGGAAATACAAGAAGTCATAGAAGAAGAGCAAGGCAGTTCTCCCCTGTGCCCTGCCCACCATGTTTCCCTCAACCAACATTGCTGAACAAACAGATCATATGGTTGTTATTACCTTGCTGCTTGTGGAAGCTTGCTGTAATATGACCATAAAACATAGGAATAGAATTAGGCCACCCAGCTCATTGAGTCTGCTCCACCATTTAATCATGGCGATATTTTTCTCATTCCCATTCTTCTGCCTTTTCCCCATAACCCTGATCCCCTTATTAATCAAGAACCTATTTATCTCTGTTTTCAAGAGATTCAATGACCTTGTCTCCACAGTCTTCTGTGGCAAAGCGTACCACAGATTCATCATTCTCTGGCTGAAGAAATTCCTCCTCGTCTCTGTTTTAAAGGATCGTCCCTTTAGTCAACTAGTCTTAGTTGTTCCTAATAACAGAAAAATCCTCTCCACATTCATTCTATTCAGACCTCACAATATCCTCCCTCATCCTTCTAAACTCCAATGAGTTCAGACCTAGAATCCTTAATCTGCACACAAGTTGTCTGCTGTGTTTCCTATAATGCAATAGTGAACATCTTTCCAAAGTACTTCTTTGTCTGTAAAGCTCTTTTTGACATTTTGTTACATAAATGCAAGCTTTCTTTCTTTCTTGTTGTCTACTCTGCCTGGGTAAATGTCTATTCACTATGCTCAACTTAATGAACGAAAATGCCTCTGTATAACAGATGTAAAAACCACAGGATTCAAAAACCAGAATGAGAGACACCAGTCTCTGTGAACTCCATCTTTTTGCAACAGCGACAACATTTCCACATAGTGATTGAAATGTAGTGTGCTTTCGCAACATTAGATTGCCACATACAGACCTACTTATTCCTGACCATATTCACAATTAATAGGCTTTTTTTAAAACTGAGAGTCTAAACTAGGCAGCTGCACTGGCTGATGAGAAACTTTCTCTCAAATTCCCTGCTAATTGATCTCCAGTGGGTCTTGTTTGTTCTAGTAACCTTCAAAACAGTTCAGATAAGGTGCGAGTGAATTCTATTCACACATCCCTCTTTGACCAAATAACACCTTAATACCACCATCCCCTCCTCCTCCAGCATACACAGAACAGCACGGCACCAGAAATCAGAGATTGGAATCTAATCGAGTGGTTCAATGTGAGATAGGAAGGAAAATATGAATGCACATCTTCGTCAAATGGCCTTCTCTGTAAAATTAATAGTTTTATTTTTTAAAATGGTCAAGGTTTTATCATGACCATCCAAGCCTCATGCCATAGGAACTTTTAACCTTCAGACAAACCAGTTGAGTCTTGTTATCTTTAAAACAAGTGCTCTGCCCTTTTTGAAGGTGCACAAGGCTTCTTTGCATTTCTGAAGAATTTACACATTTACTGGAATTTTGCTGTCTTGTTCACCACAGGAATCGGAGTGGACAAGGGGCAGAGCTGAGAAGGTCCTTTGAACTTGGACAGGATTTAATGGTTTTGAAGGCCATAAAATCCTTCCTACTGTGTCACCAAGGACAAAAGCAGCTGTTTGTATCTCCTAATATCCAAGGTGCTGTTAATGGCCCAAATATTACCAGCTCCCAAACACAATAAGTTTCAACCAGAGGATTCATTGGTGAGTCCAAAAGTCACACTGTCACATAACCAAGACTAGAATTGTCTGAATTTCTTTAATTAGTAAGCTATTTATTGTATCATCAGTCACTTTTGGACCTATGAAGGGTTCAGTAATTCCATGTTGCTGTCTGTCATCTTAGCATTGAACAAATGCCACCAGAAAGAGCTCTGTCCAGTACAATTGCTTGGCCCTCATCTACACTGTGGAAACAACTGGTATCTCCAAGACTAAGTCAATGGGCCTTCTCCCCTCATGGAAATCCTCACTCCTGGAAAGATGGATCACCCTGTACAGTTTTTTTATATTCATAGAATCACAGAATCCTTACAGTACAGAAGGAGACATTTGGCCTATCAAGTCTGTACTGACCACAATCCCACTCAGGACCTATTCCCATAAACATACAGCTTTACCCAGGTATTCTTCCTGACAATATGGTCAATTTATCATGACAATCAACTTAACCTGCACATACTTGGACTGTGGGGAAAAAACTGGAGAACCCAGATGACACCCAAGCAGATACAGAGAGAAAGTGCAAACTCCAACAGTGCGACACAGACACTGATCTGAAGCCAGAATTGTACCTGAGTCCCTTGCGCTGTGAGGCAGCAGTACTAACCACTTTTGCAGCTTACAGATGTCACTAGGCTGGGACAGTATTTATTGCCCATCCCTGAGAACATTTAAGAGTCAACCACATTGCGGTGGGTCTGTAGTTGTATATTGGTTCACTCCTTCGGGAAAGACTTCCTATTCCAATGTGATTTTGCAAAATTAGAAAGAGAATAACAGTTACCAGGCAGAGAATTACAAGCTGTAATTGTGATGGATGGCTTCAGGTGGTTTATGCACCGAATAAGGAAAGGACATGCAGGCTGTGCTGTGTGAGAACCCGGTGTCTCAGTGTAATTAGGATTTGAATAGAATCAGGTGATGCATCAGTTGGAGATAAAGGCGGGGGCATCTGGATGCATGATCTCGAAGAGACCTCCCATATGTTCAGTCATTACTGTATAGCTTTAATATAATGCAACATTTCAACTTCATATATCAGCCCAGGATGGGTAATTACTGATGCAGTTGGGTGCTCCACATGGTAGATCGGAACTCTAGATAACAGTCTTAATTTATGTGAATCTTTCATCGAAATGCTGAACATACAAAAGTGTGGAGCAAAAAAAGGCCTTTTGACCTATTGATCCTTCTCCAACCATAGGTTGTGTGCAATTTACCTTGTAGTGCTCTCTGGTCCAATAATTTAATCTCCAGGGTAAAGATATTTTTGTCTTCATTCCATTCCCCCAAAGGAGCATTAAACAAAGTTGTTGAATACCTTTTCTATTTAAAATCCCATATTAATAATTGTTGATCACTACATGCATTTAATATAACATCTTCATCATAGGTTCTTCCTATATTTAGGAATGTGTTTCTATGTAAAAATAATCAAATCTTGGTCAAATAAGCGAGCTTTAAAAGAATCCAAGTTGGATCCGAGTATGGTGCAAGCTGTGTCCAGCACATCCTCCTAATTTTTGTATGTTCTATGCTTGTAAACTCTAACTAATGGTCCAACGTTAGATTCAATTGATCTTTCTCTACATCCTCACTATGACTGTAACATTATATTCTGCACCCTCTTCTTTCCTTCTCCATGAATGGTAATGTTGTGACCGTATAGCACACCAGAAACAATACACTGTATACTAATACATGTGAAAATAATAAATTAAATCAAATCAAATCAAAAAATCAAATTTTAAAGAAGGAGATGGAGAAGTTGAAAGATTTAGGGGGAAATTCCAATATAAAGGTCTAGACAGCTGACGTGATGATCAGCAATGCAGAAGAGAGTAGAATTGGAAGGATGTAGAGTTCTGAGTGCAATACAGATTGGAGGAGGTAACAGCCTCAAGAATATGGAGAAATCAAAACACTAGAATGGTTATTTTAACTTGGGGGTATTGAGAGACTGGGAGCCTATGAAGGATAGGATGATGGATGAACAGCATAGGATATCAGCAAATGGGTCCATTGTGTCTCACAGGTGCAAGGTGGGAGACCAGCCAAGTGACTATTGGAATAGTGGGATATGGAAGAGCGCTTCAACAATATCTTGGCTGAAGCAGGAGGTGGAAATAAGGGGTATCTGTAATAAAAACTATGTGGGATTGGGCAGAATGCTGAGGTTATGATTTGTGATGATTGCCCCTTTAAGCACCAATTTGTAGAGTCAGGGTCACATGGTCTGGGGAACCAATCAGAGAATAGGGTGGGGGGACCATCTTCGTGGGCTTCTGTACTCAGAGTCATCTCCGGAGCTGATTGCAGTCTAAATACAGTTTAAACCTGTAATTAAATGACTTGTGTTTTCCCTAAGATGGTAAATGAGCATCTTTACATTGATTCATCCGGAGACAGTGATCAGAAGTGAGATTAAATCAGTGACACTTCTTTTTGTTAACAATTTCAATCAATATTTAGAATTCTTTCTATTGCCCCATGTGATGTGTTCTCTAATCTCAAATTTTGTTCCACACATGCAAATTTTATGCTTATATCAAGTAATTCTGTGCCAACTATCCAAGTCAAATATGAATTGCATAGAATCATAGCAACATGAAATGATACACCAGAGGTGACCATTCTGCCCATGGTACATGTGCTAGCTCTTTGTTAGAACAATTCAATTAGCCCCAACTCCCCTGCTCTTTCTCTGTAGGCCTGTATATGTTTTCCATTCAAGTAGTTACACAATTTGAAGTTTCAGCTGAATTTGTTTATTCTCAGGCTGGGTCACAATCCTGGAACATTCTCCCTAACAGGGCATAACAACAGCACATGGAGAATAGACCTAGAATTCAAAAAGAGAGAAAGATAGAGACAAGAGAAAAATGAAGATGGGGGATACAGGATTGGAGAGAGGAAAGAAAGAGAGAGAGAGAGAAACAGGAGAAGATAGAAAGAAAATTCCAAAAGGAGGAAAGGAAAAAAAACTGAGCTTGCCAGAAAGAGAAACAAAAAAGGGAATTTAAAGGCGGCTTAGAGTGAGTAGGGAGAAGCCCATTGAATGCAACAAAGGCAGTACTTCCCTAGCTCAGAACTCAGTGTTTAGCTCTTACATTTCTCTCAGCTGAGACCAAAGTTTTATGATGTTGATCAGCTCTAGAAGGTAGCTCGCCATCTCCTTCTCAAGGACAATTAGGGATGGACAATGAATGGTGGCTCCACCAGCAATGTCATATCCTATGAAAATAAGCGATGCATTCCAGTTCACAACTCACTGCATAAAAATAAATGATTGCTCTGTTTTAAAAAGGTGTGAAGCAAGCCTGCACCATCCCATATCCCCCACGCATTTGACATTTAGATGTTACATTTGGCAATGCTGTAGCAGTCATACCTTTTGTGTCCTAGTCTCATTCCAGGGATTTCTTAAGCTGACACTCAATTGCAGCACCTAGGGAGCATTGTACTGTCAGATGTCCACCTTTCAGCCGACACATCAAACCTATATTCTTCCCAGTGTCTTGGACAACACCTATTCCTCAACTGACATCACTAAAACAGAGCAAAGTACTTTGGTACTAATTGTATATCAGTTATGTGCTTAATTGTGTTCAGGTGGGTGTGCACTAACTGGCGGAGGGAGGTGTCGGGGGAATTGAGCGGGGGAAATTGTATTCTTTGTTCTATATGTGAGAGTAGACTTGGCTAAGGCGGTTATTAATAAATTAGGGGGTCCTTCTGCCCAACTGTCTGCTGCACTTTATGCCTAGGTATCCCTGTTGAGTGAGCACGCATTGTCCACTGGTATATTTGAGGCAAACATACCCGGCCGTCCCATCGTATCGGGCAATGGGACCCTGTGTGAGAACCTCTCTGGCTATATCGAGGGCATCCTGAAACCCATTGTACAAAGAACCCCCAGCTTTTGTCTTGACACTACGGACTTCCTACAGAAACTCAACACGCATGGAGCAGTTGAACCAGGGACACTCCTTGTCACAATGGATGTCTCGGCGCTCTACACCAACATCCCCCACGACGATGGTATTGCTGCAACTGCCTCAGTACTCAATGCCAACAACTGCCAGTTTCCGGATGCAATTTTACAACTCATCCGCTTCATCTTGGACCACAATGTCTTCACCTTCAACAATCAGCTTTTCATCCAGACACATGGAACAGCCATGGGGACCAAATTCGCACCTCAGTATGCCAACATCTTCATGCACAGGTTCAAACAAGACTTCTTCACCACACGAGATCTTCAACCAAGGTTATATACTAGATACATTGATGACATCTTTTTCCTTTGGACTCATGGTGAACAATCATTGAAACAACTGTATGATGATATCAACAAGTTCCATCCCACCATCAGACTCACCATGGACTATTCTCCAGAATCAGTTGCATTCTTGGACACACGCATCTCCATCAAGGATGGTCACCTCAGCACCTCACTGTACCGCAAACCGACAGACAACCTCACAATGCTCCACTTCTCCAGCTTCCACCCTAGACACGTTAAAGAAGCCATTCCCTATGGACAAGCCCTCCGTATACACAGAATTTGCTCAGATGAGGAGGATCGTGACAGACACCTCCAGACGCTGAAGGATGCCCTCGTGAGAACAGGATATGGCGCTCGACTCATCGATCGACAGTTCCGACGTGTCACAGCAATAAACCGCACTGACCTCCTCAGAAGACGAACACGGGACACGGTGGACAGAGTACCCTTTGTTGTCCAGTACTTCCCCAGAGCGGAGAAGCTACGACATCTTCTCCGGAGTCTTCAACATATCATTGATGACGATGAACATCTCGCTAGGGCCATCCCCACCCACCCACCCACTTCTTGCTTTCAGACAACCGCACAACCTCAAACAGATCATTGTTCACAGCAAACTACCCAACCTTCAGGAGAACAGTGACCACAATACCAAACAACCCTGCCACAGCAACCTCTGCAAGACATCCAGATCATAGACATGGACGACATCATCAAACGTGAGGATACCATTCACCAGGTACACGGTACATACTCTTGCAACTTGGCCAACGTTGTCTACCTAATACGTTGCAAGAAAGGATGTCCCAAAGCATGGTACATTGGAGAGACCATGCAGACACTACGACAGTGGATGAATGAGCATCGCTCAACAATCACCAGGCAAAACAGTTCCCTTCCTGTGGGCGAACACTTCAGCAGTCATGGGCATTCGGCCTCCGACCTGCGGGTAAATGTTCTTCAAGGGGGCCTTCGTGACACACAACAGCGCAGAGTCGCTGAGCAGAGACTGATAGCCAAGTTCCGCACACATGAGGACGGTCTTAATAGGGATCTTGGCTTCATGACACACTATCTGTAACCCCCGTAACTTGCCTGGGTTAGCAAAAAACCTCACTTACTGTGCTGTCTGGAGAAAATACACAATTCTCTAACCAATGCTCAGGATTCCCTTCACACACATTGTTAGCCACTTTAACACTTGAATAGCAGGTTAGATGTGAGGATTCGCATTCTAATCAGCAATCTGTGACTGTCTGTGTTGTTATGTGTGCTATTACAGACCAGAACACTGCATTTGCCTGACAAAGACACAGAGTGTCGAAAGCGCGCAATTTTACTATCAAATAAATCGGTTGGATTTAAAATTGGTGTTGCTAAATTCTTATTGGATATTTGAGGTTTTCCAGGCCCAATGGGCTTTATGGGGGCGGAAGTGCATTTTCAGCCCCACAATGTATATTTTATTTTGTTTGATACATTTACTTGTTCTTTTATTACAAGGCCCCTTTTAATGGCTATCACTTTAATTTGATCTGTTAAATAGTTTTTCCTCTGGTTAATTTGTTTCAACCAAAAGAGCATTTAGGAGCTGATGGAAATGCTGGGTTATTGGGTTAGGAGGTGCATGTTTACAGTGAGTCTCTGTAAACAATACATTAAGTATGTAAAGATTAGACTCCAATTCTATCTTTCATTACTTGACTATTTAAAAATTGAACATTTGCGACATCTGAAGTTGTGAAAAATATTACATAAATGCAAGTTCTTTCTTTTCATCAATGAAAAGAAGTTCAGTTCTGAGATGGTTTCCTCATTATCTAGAACCCCAACAATCAAAATCATTCTCATTAATGGAAACGAGGCAAATAGTTTGAACTTTGAATTTTGACTAGAGGTTGAATTTTTAACAACGGGGGCGTGACAATCTCTATTTCGAATTCAGGTTAGGTAGGTTGGTTGTAGGAAATGTGGAGGGTTATGGGGATAGGATGGAGAGAGTGCCTGGATGAAATGCTCATTTGGAGAGTCGATGTAGAGTTGATGGGTTGAATCCTTCTGCGCTATCGGGATTCTATGATGAATGAACTTAAAGCAACTTTCAAATCAGGAAGGCCCCAACTACAGGCTAGACCGTGCTTTGTGAAGTAAATACTAATTCACTATTAAAAATAATTCTCACAAGAGTGCACATTTTCATACTGTCCATAGGCAGCACAATTCCTGGCTTGGGTCATTTTCTGTATGGAGTCTGCACATTGCAGTAGGCAAACACGTGACGAACAGTGATCACAGTTCCATACATTTTCGGATACCCATATAAAAGGAAAGTGTTGTCTGAGGGTTAAGTTGCTAAATTGGGGAAGGCAAACTACAGCCAGATTAGGCAGGATTTGGAGGCTGTTGTTTGGGAAAGGCTGTTTGAAGGAAAATCCACATCAGGCATGTGGGAATCTTTTTAAGGAGCAGTTGCTCCAAGTGCAGGACAGCCATATGCCTATGAAAAGGAAAGACAGGAAAGGCAGGATTCGGGAATTGTGGATGACTAGAGAAATTGTGAGTCTAGTCAAAAAGAAAAAGGATGCATACATCAGATCTAAGCAATAAAAATAGATGAAGCCCTTGAAGACAAGGGAAGTAAAAAAGAACTTCAAACAAGGAATTAGGAGAGCAAAAAGGGATCCCGAAATGGCCTTGGCAGGCAGGATTAAGGAGAATCCCAAATCATTTTATAGATATATTAGGAACAAGAGAGTAGCTAGAGAAAGAGTTGGTCCACTCAAGGACAAAGCAGGGAAATTATGTGCAGAACCAAAGGAAGAGGGTGAGATCCTTAACGAATACATTACATTTGTATTCACAAAGGAGAGTGCCACATTGGTGCTGTTTCGGAGGGGTATATAAACCATCTAAAGCAAGTCATCATTATGAGGTAGGAAGTATAAGTGTATTTAAAAAGCATTTAAGGTCGACAAATTCCAAGAGCCAGATGGCATCTATCCCAGATTACTGAGAAGTTTACTCGAGCAGCTTCTCCCTTTCTGCTATCAGAATTTTGAATGGACTTACCTTGTACTAAGTTGATCTTTCTCTACGCCCTAGCTATGACTGTAATACTACATTCTGCACTCTCTCGTTTCCTTCTCTATGAATGGTATGTTTTGTCTGTATAGCGCACAAGAAGCAGTACTTTTCACTGTATGCTAATGCATATGACAATAATAAATCAAAAAGACGAGACAAAATTGCTGGTCCGCTAAAAGAAATCTTTGTTTCCTCATTGGTCACAAGATTGGAGGATAGCCAATGCTGTCCTGTTATTTAAGAAGGATAGCGAGGATAACCCAGGCAATTATAGATCAGGAGCTTGATGTCAGTAATAGTGAAATTGTTGGAGAAGATTCTTAGGCATAGGATCTACACACATTTGGAATTGAATGGCCTTATTAGTGACAAACAGCATGGTTTTGTATGAGAGAACTCATGTCTCAATAATTTGATTGACTTTTTTGAGGAGGTGACAGAAATGGTTGACAAGGGAAGGGCTGTGAATGTTGCCTACGTGAACTTTAATGGAACATTTGACAAGGTGCCTCATGGCAGGTTGGTACAAAAGGTTAAATTACACAGCATCAAGGTTAAACTAGCTAGGTGGATTCAGAACTTACTTGGACATAGAGTAGAGAGGATAGCAGTGGAAGGGTGTTTTCTGAATGGGGGTCAGTATATCTATCTAGTGGTGTTCCACAAGATCAGTGCTGGGACCTCTTGTTCGTAATATATATAAGTGACTTGGAAGAAAACATAGTTGGTCTGATTAACAAGTTTGCAGATGATATTAAGATTGCTGGAGTTATGGATAATAATGAAGATTATCAGAAAATACGGCAGGATATAAACAGACTGGAAAATTTGGTGGAGAAATAGCAGATGGAATTTAATCCAGACAAATGTGAGGTGATGCATCTTGGGAGATTCAATTCAGGTGGGAGCTATAATATAAAAGGCAAACCATCAGGAGCATAGACACAGAGAGAGATCTGGGAGCATGGGTCCATAGATCCTTAAAAGTGGCAGCATAGGTGGAAAACGTGGTGTAGAAAGCATATGACATTCTTGCCTTTATCATCGGCACATTGAGTATAAGAATTGGCAAATTATATTGCAGTTATATGAAATGTTGGTTAGGCCACATTTAGAATACTGTGTCCTGTTCTGGTCACCACACTACCAGAAGGACGTGGAGGCTCTGGAGAGAGTACAGAAAAGGTTTACCCAGATGTTGCTTGGTATGGAGGGTATTAGCTATGAGGAGGGATTGAATAAACTGGGATTGTTTTCCCTGGAAAGATGGAGACTGAGGGGCATCCTAATAGAAGTTGATAAAATTATAAGGGGCATAGATAAGGTGAAGAGTTGGAAACTTTTTCCCAGAGCGGAAATGACATTCACAAGGGAGCACAAGTTCAAGGTAAGGGGCAGGGTTCAGTAGAGATGTGTGGGAGAAGTTTTTTCACGCAGAGGGTAGTGGGGGCCTAGAATGCACTGCCAAGAGAGATGGTTGAGGTAGATACATTAGCGACATTTAAGATGTATCTAGATAGGCATGTGAACAGGAGGAGAATAGAGGGATACAGGCAATTGGTTTAGATAGGAGAACATGATTGGCGCAGGCTTAATGGGCTGAGGGGCCTGTTCCTGTACTGTACTGTTCTTTGTCCTCCCCCTATCTGTGTGGGTTTCCTCCAGGTGCTCTGATCTCCTCCCACAGTCTGAAAGACGTGCTAGTTAGGTGCATTGGCCATACTAAATTCTCACTCAGTGGACCTAAACAGGCACTGGATTATAGCAACTCGGGGATTTTCTCAGTAACTTCATTGCAGTTTTAATGTATGTCTACTATGGTACTAATAAATAAACTTTTTAAGTTTTTAAAATTTTAGTAATACTTGAGGAGCCTAAGTGCAAATTGTCACTGAAAGGAACTGCATCTATCTGAGTTTTCTACCTTTAGGTGTAATACTTTGCCCCTCAGCTAAAGCATGCTCAGGAGGAGGCAGAAGTCCACCAGCAATTCTTACTAAGGTTACAATGTTTAGGAAGCTTTTAGCTACATCAGAATAAAGAGGTCTGATCAGGGAAAATGAAGAGATTACAGTTAGAGGGAAAAATTCATATTTATACAACATTGGATATCTTAAAACACTTTGGAACCAATGATGTACTTGTCATCTTTGAAGTATAGTCATTGTTATAACTAAGAAACATGGCAGCTAATTTGCTCATTGCAAGCTCCCACAAACAGCAATGAGATATCAGATAATCCATTTTTTGACATTGTTTTGGACGTGAATATTGGTCTAGAAACTGGGGATAACTCCAAAGTAGCAAAGGTGTGAGGACACACCAAATAGTGTTCCAATGAAACCAGGTATCCAAGCTAAATTTTAAATGGAACAGTAGTTTGTATTGCTCCCTCACAGTGCCAGGGTTCGATTGAACCCTGTTTCAAATCCAGCCTTGGGGAAATGTCTGTCTGTGTGGAGATTTCACATTCTCATCATGTCTGTGTGAGTTTCTTTTGGATGCTCCGGTTTCCTCTCTCACTCCACAGATGTACTAAATTGCCCCTTAGTGTCAGGGCATAGGGCTTGTGTGGGATTGTTGCCGGTGCACTCTCAATGGTCTGTAGGGATGAACTGAAGAGATTCTTATGGTTCTATGATATCGCCAGTTTTGACATGAGATCAGGAATGAGAGTTCTTCCTGGTTCAGTCAGAACAGCCCTTAGGATGGATATGTTCCTGCTTGAGCCAATATTCAGGCGACTAGTCCTAATTGCAGACTTGCTTTTGACCAGGCTGAGTTTAGGCTATCCCATTCTATTATAAATTAGTACCTGAGAAAGCCCTCTTAGACTGTATTGTGCTGTGATGCATAAATCGGGATCGCAATGCACATACATTCATGTTTTGCACAGATATTGCAGCTAATTACAGATAAGCGGCTTTCTATTTTAATCTTGACTTTACTTCAGAATTGGGAAAACGATTGTAGATGCAGGAGTCTTTGGCCTGTGCTGTTCAGCTGGTCAAAAACTGGAATAGTAAACTGGAAGACAGGAGGAGAGAGAAAAAAAGAGAACAGAAGGAACAGTAATTAACTATGTAAATAGTGTGGCATTCCAGCTCGTAATTAGCCGAGGAAAAGAAAAATTCACGCATGTCACAGGACTAATTTTCGTATGCAAATTACCAATCAGGATTATAAATGGTAATAATGTTGGTTTGGTAGAGTGAGTGTTTGTGACTCATTAACCGAGGTGTGAGCTGAAACGGATTTCATCTGACATTTGGAGAGAGAATGCTGTGATGGAATGGAGAAACATGCAAAGGAGAGAGCATGCAGAGAGAAAGAGAGCTTGTCACCTGTCTAAATCCCATTTCACAGCAAAAAGAGCAATGAACCACCCTCCCCCTCCCACCTGATTTTAAAACCCATGGGAGTGAACTAAAGAAAAGCGCTGTTCTCCTTCAGAATTATTGTTAAGGCACGTCAATTACTCCAGTAACAAAGCCTTGAAATTATTTAGTTTTAAACAAATTCCCATCAGCACTAGTTAACCATGAAGGATTGCTGGGAAATGGTTGTTTTGTAGTGTAATGATAACTGGAGTTCTCAAAATGTAACATTTCATGGTGAGAATGCAGCTGATGTGCTGCAAGTTTAATCTTCTCTGAAATGCAATACATGGTGGGCACAGTGGTTAGCGCTGCTGCCTCACAGAGCCAGGGACCCAGGTTCAATTCCCAGCTGGGGGTCACTGTCTGTGTGGAGTCTGCACGTTCTCCCCATGCCTATGAGAGTTTCTTCTATGTGTTCTGTTTTTTTTCCAACAGTTCCAAAAGACATGTTGGTTAGATGCATTGGCCATAGCCATGCTAAATTCTTCCTCAGTATACCCGAATAGGCACCAGAGTGTGGAGAGTAAGGATTTTCACAGTCACTTTATTGCAACATCAATGTTAGCCCACTTATGACACTAATAAATAAACTTTATAAACATATACAGACAAAGCCTATGGAGTGATAATATGCAAAAGGATGCTTTTCATGATCTGTTGTATGTTTAGGGCAATTTGCCATGAAATTGTTATGCCTTTTATTGCTGGGTTGGATGGGCATGGGTTCAGTTATAATGTGCCATTAAGGGATGGCAGCTTGACATTACTTTAAGGGAAGCATGTTATGTGATCCAACCTTAGTTTCACTTTGGCTTAGAGCAGCACACAGACGTAGCTCCACTGCTCCGATGTTCTCAAGCTTCCTATCTATGCATATCTGTTCACAAATGCCTCAATTTAATAACTTAGTCCACAACATGGTTGCACAATCTCTTGAGTGATTGGTGCAATTATTTCATTTTAACACATACAATAGGTTTTTCTTCATATAACAACCACTACTGGAATGTCTACCTGGATGAACGTTGAGTTGAGTTACATCCCAGGTCAAATAGCCTGTCAACTGTTAATATCCATGTTTACATGTATTCAGTGGTCAAGGACCAAAGTCCCATGGGCACCATGGAATCAACCTTCTGCCAGAGTCAGGATCTTAAGTGAAAAGGAGTGGAAAAAGATAATATAACAAAATATACTTGGCTTTTCTTGAATTCTTGGGAACAGAATAGGTTTTAGCCATTTGGCCACTTGAGTCTATTCCACTATAATTCAATGGGACCATGGTTGAGCTGCCAGCAACTCCATATTTTTCCAATATCTGTGTATATTGCATCTTTGTTATGTATTCTTGGGTTTAGTAAGTAATAAACCTATTCATGCCTTGATTCAAGAAAATCTGGTTTATAGGTTCCTTATTAAAGACAAAATTGACCCCCGCATTTAGCAGGGGCGGGGGTGGGGTGGTGGTAGAATTGTTGGGCCAACCAAGGGAACTGAATAAAGGCGAACAGTTCGCTCTTCCTGACTTAGTTGAAGCAGTGGCAAAATCTTAAAACCTCTTTTCCAAATTAAATTTCTTAAATCAATTGTGAATACACAGAACAAATTGGCCTTTGCTCAGTGTATGTTACAGAGTATAACACCCCTCTCAGTGAGTGCTTATTCACAGGTTGCTGTGTATAATTTTCCATTGTATCTGTGCAGTACATTCTTGGACTGTGGGTCTTCCCTGTTGTTACACTTACTTCCTTTGTGATGACTTTATCACGATTAGTGCCACTGTTCCTGCAACAGTGTCTACAGTTCAAAGGTAATTAATTGACTATGAAGCACTTTGGGAAATCCTGATGTGAGGAAAGGTGTAATATAAATCTAAGTTATTTCTTTAATACAGAACGTGAAGCCCAATTATATTACTTTTAATGAGTTAAAATTACCATTATACTTACCAGTTACTAAATAGGCCAGAATTTGCTGTCAAAATAAATAATGGTGCTGCTTGTTACTTATGCATAAAACATCCAGCAAACTTAGGCGAGGGGGCTAAGAATAGGTAAAGGCGAATATCTGTATGTTGCACTCTGGGCTTCACTATTCCTCTATTAGCTTTGCAAACATGACATCTTGCTGCTTTCTGCATCATTGAATTAATTGAACGACGTGTCTGTATTTGAAGATGTGAACTAAACTTGCCACAAAAAGTTTAAGCCCTGTCATTTCAGTTGAAAGTATCTGTTTAACTGATTGCCATCATGCTGCCTATAAGTCATAGTATTTAGCGCTGCTGCCTCACAGTGCTAGGGACCCAGTGACCAGCTTGGGTCACTGTCTGTGCAGAGTCAGCACATTCTCCTAGTGTCTGTGTGGGTTTGCTCCAAGTGTTCCAGTTTCCCCCACAGTCAAAAGATATAAGTTGGGTTGATTGGCCATCTAAATTGACTTTACTGTCAGGGGGATTAGCAGTGTAAATACATGAGCCTGGATGAGATTGTTGTTGGTGCAGGCTCGATAGGCCAACTGGCCTCCTTCTGCACTGTAGGGTTTATTGATACAATAAGTGTTACTCCCAATGAAAAGTAACTGTTACAATATAGAGGCTAGTTTTTCAAGGTATTAATTGTTTTTGGAGATTTTAAGCATGCTAAATTACGTTTACGCCTTTCCTTTTCCACCATGTTTTATAATCTCTGTCTCAATACAATCCTTTTTTCCTCTCTCTCTCTCTATCATTTCTGTATCTGACTTGACTTTGAATTTAAGTGATCAATTTGATACTTTTCAGCCCAGTCTTTGAGCTATTTCTCAATCCTTCAATCTGGTTAGGAAGCTGCACGGTTGCACTTCCTGTTCACTCAGGTTCCCCATTATTAAGACAGAGCCTGTGGGCTTTGCTAGGGTGGGAATGGAGACAGATTGGCCAGAAAACACAGGCGCGGGTCAAAGTGCCAGTTTCCCGACCCCAGTCACTTGCTGCAGAATCAGGTTTGGGTGCGAGCAGGGCTGATTAGGTGATGTGGAAACCATCCTGACTTCTGTTTGTCTTCTGTAGAGTGGGTAAAAAACAGCCCCCAGTCTGTCTTGCTGTGATGTTATCAGTTCACACTTTACGCTCCAAAATTTTAAATCCTGCACGTGAAAATATCTAATAGCAAACACTTGTTTAAAAAATTCATTCGTGGAGCATGGACATCACTGGCTGGTCAGCATTTATTGCTCATCCCTAGTTGCCTGAGGACAGTTGAGAATCAATCATATTGCTATGTCTCTGGAGTCACATTTGGCCAGAATAAGTCAGAATGTAAGATTCTCTTCCCTGAAGGACATTAGTGAACCAGATGTGTTTTTCAATCGACAATGGTAGATTCTTAATTCCAGACATTTTATTGAGTCAAATTCCACCATGTGGCAGGATTCAAACCTAGAACATCAGCTGAGTTTCTGGATTAATTGTCTAGCAATAATACCACCAGGCCACTGCCTCCCATCCTATGACAGCAAAATCTGGATATTGACTCTCTGTTTTCTAACATTGGTAATGATGTGGTGTGACCCAGTATCACAGTTTCTTCACCATTTTACCACAACCTATTTTCCACCTTCTCCATGGATATTTTTCTCCATCATTTTATTTTCCTTTAGCTACTTCTAAATTGATATGAGTATTAGCCATGGTTCTGTTGGTCGCTAGCTCTCTTGACTCTGATTCAAAAGGTTCTTGAGTGAAGTTCCACACGACGTGAACACAAAAATCCAGACTGACTATCCAGTGCAGTACGGAGAGAGTGCTGCACTATCGAAGATGCTCTGTTTCAGCTGAATCAAGTTTCCATCTGCTCTCTGAGGTGGATGCAAAAGATCTTGTGGCATGATTTCAAAGAAACACAAGAAAGTTTTCACCCAATCAACATCACATTTACAGGTATTCTGGTCATTGTCTCATTGTTTGTGGGAGCTTCCATTTCCAATTCTCTTCCTGCAACTAGTGGGTTCAATAAGACAGGTTTTTGTCTGTTTCCATAGTTAGTAATTCCTGGAATAAGTCACTAATCTACTGCGGAAGGTTTATTGCTCAAAAGGTTCTACTTCACATTAAGCGTAGCCTCTTTTACCATCAGCCATTGGTGTTTTTGTAAGAATTCACAGGTTGACACACTCAACCTATTTGGCTGTATTTTGAATGCACCTTCCTTGGCCATCATGTCCTGGGGCGGGTCTCAAACACAAAGCTACTTACTCAGAAGCAGGGAGATTACCCACTGCACCATAAAACCACCGGTTGGAGCTAGAAGGGGCGACCATTGGAGTGGGGGAGGAGAGGCCAATGATTGTGGGGGGGGTAGACGGGGCTGAAAGGGCCAATGATTGGGGGGTTAGAAAAGTGTCAACTCTCACTGGGTGTGAGGATGAGAGCCCCTGAGATCCCCATGGTGGACTGGAGGGGGCAGGAGGTTTACTCAGTTTCTGATTGAGCCACCATTTTAAAGATGACACCCCAATCTCTGAGCAGTAGGGTTTTGCCAGAGTGTTGAGCTTCATCCCATCATGTGATGTCCTGAAACATGCCCCCTTAATTTATTTTGACAAAGGGTCATAAAACCTGGAGAGAAAACCAATCGGTTTCTCTGAAGGAATACACTTGGTTTTGTCATCGAAAACAATGCTCTGCCATTTTTAAGTAAGATTTTAATCATTTGTTCCTTCCCCCATCATGAAAATCTCACCCTGGAATTATGGATCACCCTACAATCAGTTAACCTTTACTTGAGTGGAACATGCCATTTGATGCCTGAGCTTGGATTCTTCACATATCTTAAACCCCTACTTGTATTTTATTATGGTGGTTCCCTGGATCCTCTTCCTTTTTCCTAATCTCTTACTTATTGTGCAAGTGCAGAAGGGGTAGACATTGTGTGTGTGCAATGAATCTCAATTGAGTCTGCACATTCTCTCGTATCTGCATGAGTTTCCTTCAGGTGCTCCAGTTTCCTCCCACAATCCTGAAGATATGCTAGTTAAGTGCGTTGGCCATGATAAATTGTCCGTCGGTGCACCTGAGGTGCCGAAGTGTGGCGACTGGGGGATTCTTACAGTAACTCCAATGCTGTAATAATGTAAGTGATATTAACAAATAACCATAAACTGATGTTAAAATGGGATGAATCAAAGACATCCTGTGGAAAAATGACTATCCTGACGAGATCACTTTGTGCTATATGATGTGGAAATGTAAGAATGGGCCTGAGGCCATCACTTTTGGCCTTGAAAAATGCCCAGTCTACTTCAGATTACCCTGGAGACATGAAGCTAGCTATTTCACGTTGCTATTATGCAGTTGTAATACAAGTGACAGTCTTCACTAACAGGATGCCACCATTAAGCCAAAATGTGGTCTGTCTAAACATTTCAGTGCAATGCTAGGTATGTAGGCTGTAGGCCCCAAAGACTGATAGATCATGTCAAACAGTATGTCCCTTCCACTGTTCATGACAAGCAAGTTACAGACTGTATCCACCCAACCTGTGCTTGCAAAACTCAAAACAGTGCCCAACATGTGATGTCAGTTGGGTTCGATGTTGTGTGTACTTGATGTTACATACATTAATACAGAGGGCCCAGTTCTTTGCAGTCAGTGAGAACAAGAAAAGGCACTGTGTCTGTGATTGCAAATCCTGCCATTGCCCTTTCCAAACATTTCCATCATTTCTGCCATGGGAATATAGATGATGATACTAAACGCACATGAAAAGCTGGTATATTGGACATAATGTCATACCCATTAGCAATAGTGTTGAAACTTTTCTGCAATGATACAGATTAATTTTCTTTTGATCAGGATATTTGGATGTGTGTGTGTACATGTGCGTGTGCTCTACACATATTCCTGTTAGATCCAGGCTTATGTGCAGTTAACACTGCGAGAGTGTTTTGCTGAGTCTCCAACTCAAAGTGTTGTGTTTTTTGCAGAAAGTAGACAAAACCAAAAATCCAAAAATATTGGTATTGAAAGGAAGGTTTCATATTTTCCATCATCCTCGTACCAATGTGATGTTCAAATAGCCAGTGTCACCCAGAATGTATAACTACAAACAATGACTTCATTTTATTTCTCTTGTTGCACACTTGCTCTGTGTATGATAGTCTCATGTGCACAAAATGTGCTCGCAAGTTTCAGTCCGCTACGTTTTCCAGATTTATTAATTAAATTTAAATTCCATCAGCTGGCATGGTAGGGGGATTTGAACCCATGTCTCTCGAGCATGAGCCTCTGGATAAATTCAATGACATTGCTGCTATACCGCCATCTCCCTTTTGAAGATTATAATTGACCTTGCTTTCTCATGTGCAACGTATAGAATAGTGGTTAGATTTAATTATATAGTGAAACATTATTACTACGATATAATGCCCTTGGGTCAATTTTGAATGATAGCATTGGTTTATCCACTAGCTTTACATTTTTGGCAATTGAAGGCAGGTTGTCACTGTAATGAGTGACCACTGTGTCGTGATCAGTGTTTTAAGTTTCAAGTTTATTTATTAGTGTCACAAGTAAACTGACATTTACACTGCAATGAAATTATTGTGAAAATCCCCTTGTCACTATACTCTGGTGCCTGTTTGGATACACTGAGGGAGAATTTAGCATGACCAATGCACCTAACCAGCATGTTTTTCAGAGTGTGGGAGGAAACCGGAGCACCCAGAAGAAACCCAAGTAGACATAGGGAGAATATGCAAACTTCACACAAACAGTGACCCACGTCAGGAGTTGAACACAGGTCCCTGACGCTGTGAGGCAGCAGTACTCACCACTGTATCATTGTGCTGCCCATGTGCTGCAGTGCGCTTGGTTAATGAGTGAGATTCTTCATTGGCGGCAAGAAGGTGTGTGTGTGTGTGTGTGTGTGTGTGTGTGTGTGTGTGTGTGTGTGTGTGTGTGTGTGTGTGTGTGTGTGTGTGTAAAAACACATTGCTCATTAATCTCAGTTTGAAATTACCATATTGCATTATCTACAGCTTTCTTACAAAGTTTACTTATTAGTGTCATAAATAGGCTTACATTAACACTACAATGATGTGACTATGAAAATCCCCTTGTTGCCACACTCAGGCACCTATTTGGGTACGCTGAGGGAGAATTTAACATGGCCAATGTATCTAACCAACATATCTTTCGGACTATGGGAGAAAACCAGAGCACCCGGAGGACATCCGCACAGACATGGGGAAAAAAGTACAAACTCTGCACAGATAGTGACCCAAGCTGGGAATCACTGTGCCATCGAGTGAAATAGATAACATTACCAAAGTTCACTGCAGTCTGGACTCACGATTACTTTCACCACTTGTCTGAGCTAGGCTCACACCCAAGTCTGTCAAGTGGGTGATCCATTTCCAGCACAATGTAGCACCAGGACTCCCAGATAGTTTGGAGGAAGGAAATACATTCATCTGGAACATCCCAGTATTTTGCCTCAATCCATCCATAACAAACATCATTCCTGAAGCAGAAAGGCAAATAATTCACACACTCTCATACACACAGACATATCTCTCTCTCTCTCTCTCTACGTTCCCAGAACTGATGTGCCAGTTCTTTTTTTAGTCCTTTTTTAGTTGACTGGCCTGATGCCAGTGGGTGGCACTGAATCCCAGAGATAAAGTGTCTCCCAGCAGTAATCCTTCTTGTCATTCAGGGCTTGGCCAACAATTTGCTTGTCAAAACCCCCTTGTAGCTGCTAATAGTTTCCTGTTGTGCCCCATTGTCCTGCTTTATCAGGGCCACCTGTTACTCTCTGAGAAACAGGGGGGACAACACGGGAAAAAAATAAATGGAGTGGCTGTAAACACAGAACACCTGTGGAAACAGCGGTGAGATCGGCCAAGCTTTTCCCAGCACTGGCAGGAGGAAGACAAATGTCACCAGCTTCAGCCTGGATTAACTTACACATGCACACGTGCACACTCACAGCAATCGACAACTCCTCTAATGCTGGGATCCCTTATTTTACATGCTATTTATCCCAGATCCCCATTTTATATTGCTTCTCTCACCTCTCTTGAATCAAAGTTAGCACTTTAAATGTGAATTAGAAGATCACCTCACCGCAGAGACCTGAGAACTTGATCGAAGCCAATACTTAGAATAGAATCCTACGGTGCAGAAGGAGACCATTTGGCCCATTGGGTCTGCATCGGCCACAATCCCATGGGATTGTCCATTCCCTATAGCCCCATGGATTTATCCTAGCCAGTCCCCTTGACACTCAGGGGCAATTTATCATGGCCAACCCACCTATCCTGCACATTGTTGGGAGGACTGTGGGAGGAAACCAGAGCACATGGAGGAAACCCCTACAGACATGGGGAAAATGTGCTGACTCCATACAGACAGTGATCGAAGCGGGGAATCGAGCCCGGGTCCCTGGTTAACCACTGTGCCACCTTGCTGCCCCCTTCATTACACTAGTGAAAGAGTGCTGAAGTGTCAGAGTTTTACCTTTCCAGTGGAAAAGCAGAGGTGGAACAGGGAACAGGAAGAAGATGGAAGTGTTTGAGAATGATGACCCACATGATCACTTTGAACACAACGAATTTACGATGTCAAGAACAAAACCATGGCAAATAAACTACTCAGTTAACTTATAAATTCTTTTACTGAGTGTGGCAAGAAACACATTGCAGCATTAGAGGGTATATTGCAATGGGTGGCACAGTGGTTAGTGCTGCTGTCTCACGGTGCCGGAGACTTGGGTTCAATTCCTGATTTGGGTCACACAATCCATGTGGAGCTTTCACTTTCTCCCCATGCCTGTGTGGGTTTCCTGCGAGTGCTCCGCTTCCTCCCGCAGTCCAAAGATGTGCAAGTAGGTGACCATGATAAATTGTCCATAAATATCTGGCGCAGTAGCAGAGTATATATATGGTGTTTCAGGGATAAGGCATGGGTGGGATTGTTGTCAGTGCAGATGGGCTGAATGGCCGCCTGCTGCACTGTAGGGATTCTATGACATAATTGTGAGTTGGCTGTTTTAATTCATCCAAATCTGGATTTTTAACCCTCTGTACTCCTTTTATCTTCGTTCTGCCAGTGTCTTTCAGATGAAACACTAAATCAAGATCCTGGGTAAAATTTTATAGTATCCTCGGGTTTGCAGGCAGGGAGGCCTTTCCAGTCCCTGCCACCACTCTGATCTTGCAATGATTTAACTAGCCGTGGTTTAGGTCACAATTTGCTGGCCATTAGGAGAGCTCTGTGACAGGTAAGCCTGCTTGAGCCTCTGATGGTACAGGCGGGGGTGCCTCCTCCCTGCTTCCCTATATTTGATCAGAAGCATCCTCCAAGATCTTGTCCTTTCCTGTGTGCCATCTCTCTATTGGCCTTTGCATCTCACAGCCCTATGTCCCTCCAATGCTCCTGTATCGCCTTCCTTGCTAGCTCCCTTTCTCGATTTGAATATCTTCTTGAAAACATTGAATTTCCTCCGGTCACTTCTGCAAGGTTGCATCAGAATTGTCCAGACTCTGTAAATGGGATGCTGCAGTATCTGCAATAACACTGGAGGAGCAGACAATCTTCAAATGAGTGGAATAAAAGTGTGATTGGGACGTAGAAAGTCTGTGGCTCCAACACACATTCACACTCACACAGAGGAAAGTAATCAAACTGTAGAGGATCCTGAAGCTGAAGTTGTAGCATTATGTAGACATTTTAAAGCACTGTGGATGATGTTGAGTTGCACACATATAAACTGGTGTGTCATTTCTGCATGCTCATAGAATCGTAGAACCCTTAAAGTGCAATAGGCTGCATCAACTCTCCAAAAGACAACTTACCCAGGCCCACCCCTCTGCCCTATCTTGGTGACTCTGCACATTTGCCTGACTAATTCACCTAATCTGCACTAAAGGGCAATTTACCTTGTTCAATCTACCTAACCTGGATATCTTTAGATTGTGGGAGGAAACCGGAGCACCTGGAGGAAAACCAGGCAGACAAAGAGAGAATGTGCAAACTCCACACAGTCACCCAAGCTGCAATCAAACCAGGTCCCTGGTGCTGTGAAGCAACCATGCCAATACACAGTGCCGCTGTGCCATCCTAAGATATCAAATATACAACACCGACCACAGCAAAGCTGGAGGCTAGAGAGAATAACAAACAATTCTCGTTTCCTGTGTTTCTGGTGAGGTAAAAGTTAGGAATACATCAGACGGAATTGAAATCTCTCCAGATCTCAACACGTAAGTGTGGCATTTATTCTGCACTCCTGCACGCTGTGATCCCTTACCCTGAGCAACAATTGAAAACAGTAACTCACCTCAAATGTTACCGAATTAACATTACCGAATTTGAGGTATAATTGGTGAAGGAGTATTGAATTCTCGGGAAAAAAGTTAAAATGGGATTTCTTTTGTGGGGATGGTCAATTCAATAATCTCCTTTTCACCATTTAAATCTGAATTCAATCCCAACCGATTTAATGAAAACCTCCTCTCCTGTAGTCCTGTACGTTTCCTCTGGAAACAGAATAAATTGTTTCAGCCCAGTTCTCCTGGCTAACAGCCGATTCCACAAGTTCCAACACCAAATGTCAGTAAGTCCACAATCTTATTCAGCCATGAAGAATAAAGAATACAAGGAATACACTGTTCAGCACTAAGAGGAATAATCAACAAACAGTGGAAAAGGATTGTGTAATCTCCTCTGTCCAATTCCCAGACTGCACAATCTTTAGTTTTAACAGAATGCCTGAGGAATTCATTAATGCCATTTTTTCAACTCCATGCTTACTTTGACTTTCTCCCATTGAATCATCAAAGTAAATTTCTTACCCTAGCCCAAATCATTTGTCCTCCAGAGTTCTCTAGAGATCTGCTGTTGGCCTCCTTCTCTCCCTCATCTACATCTTGCCCATTTACAATATCATCCATAGACATGGGCTGGATTTTCATACTGGGTTTAAAAGACATAAGTCAGGCCATATCCCAACACTCTAAACATGAGACTGTCACCTTTGTCCCTACCTGCTTTATATATTGGTCTCCTGGAAACATGGGCAGGCAGAGTTCAGGTTTCCTGTCTCCTATTGCAGCATCAGTGTGAGTGCTGGAGCAAGCTGGGTGGAAGGCAAGCCTCACTTGCTAGGATATTTTGTCCAGCTCTCCACATCAGCCTTTTAGCAACTTTTCCAGTTCCATATTTCCCATGCCGACTCCATTCCCCTCCACATCGCTAATTCCTTTTCCACACTCCCCTCAGCCCACCCATGTATCCACCATAGCCACTCACCAGGATCCACCAAGTACAATCATTGGAAGCCATGTAGTAGCAATGAGAATTATTTGCAATTTACTTAATATATTAAACTTCTAGCAATCTGATTGAAATGTCAATTGAACACATTAACATTTAAATTGCACTGAAAACAAAATTTCATTCCCAATGAAAAGAAGATGAATCCCATAAAGTGGCCAGCCAGTTCAAAAATAATTTATTCATTAACCATATCAAAGACAGATAATCTTTTAATAACCTCTTAAAACTGTCAATACATAGTGTATACAACCTCCTGCTGGCTTTAGCTTTTGAAACTCGGCCAAGAATTCACAAAGTGCTCAGCTGCCAAAACAAATCCTTGAAACTCCAGACAATAGACCTCAGTGAAACTGAAATAATAGGTTTTCTCGTATTTCAAATGCAAATACCCTGTCAATCAAAAGAGTGCAACAGATAGCTTGATTTTTTTTTAATAATTCAGCAGTGGGGTGATTTTGTTCTAAGTTTAAAAACTCTGGATACATAAACCACTATATTGTGACAGGAAATTTCCCAAGAATATTTTTTAGTTTTAAATACAGCACATCATTTTTTTCCAATTAGGGGAAGCTTCTCAAAACTTAAACAATGTAATGGTCAATTTACCTTTGCAGGACTTGTCCTCTGATTAATCACTGGTAAATTATGTCTTTCTTATAATGATATTTGCAGTTATCAAAACATTTGTCACTAACTTTTATGATGAAGCTGATTCCTCAATAGGCTTACTCTAGTTCACAAACTCTCAAACAATGCCGGTTTCCAGAAGCCTTCTAAAACCCAACTGATCTGACGAAATTACCAAGAGACGTTAAATACCGATTTCCCCTCGAGCTTACCAATGGTGACCACAACTTCAGAGAATGTGCATGCAGAGTTTAAATCTAATCCTAGCCAAAGCTCTTCCTGCCTAGGAGAAGATTGCATGGATTAATTTTTGAACAGGGAACTAAAAGTAAATTTAAAAGTAAAGTATTTTTATTAGTCACAAGTATGCTTATATTAACACTGCAATGAAGTTACTGTGAAAATCCCCCAGTCGTCACACTCTGGCACCCATTCGGGTACACTGAGGCAGAATTTAGCGTGGCCAATGCGCCTAACCAGCACACCTTTGGACTGTGGGAGGAAACTAATCATAGGAAAGTTGTAATTTCCGTACGATAATTGGCTCCACGCCAGAAATTGGTACAGAATTGACTATGCTAAAAAAAAATGCCTAGGAGAATCACGACCAGACAGGTGCTGTGAACCTCGCAAAAGGATCCCTGCTGATGTCTCCTGGTCCATTACACTGCCAGGAGAATCCCGGCCAAACTATTTCCACTGACTAGAGATTCTACAATGAGAGACCAGTCTAAAAATTAGGATCAGATCAATCAGGAGAGATGTTTAGGAAGCATTTCTACACTCAAAGGATGGTAGAGGTTTGGAAGTCTCTTCCACGAATAGCTAGATCAGTTGCTACCTTTATATTGGTGAAAGATTTGTTGAGCATTGTGATTAAAGGATATGGGCCAAAGATAAGTGTATGGAATTAGGCCACAGATCAGATATGATCTCATTAAATAGCAGAATAGACTCGATGGGCTGAATGGCCTACTCCTATTCCTATGTTCCTAAAGGATTCTGTTGTTTCTTGGTAATTGTTTCAAATAGCAGGTTTAATTGGACCAGCCTGATATGAATGGTAAAGATCAGTTAAGCTGGCCTGTGGTTCAAATGACGTGGACATGCCGGCTTTGGACTGGGGTAGGCACAGTAAGAAGTCTCACAACACCAGGTTAAAGTCCAACAGGTTTATTTGGTAGCATGAGCTTGCAGAGTGCTGGTCCTTTATCAGGTGACTGACCTGATAAGGGGCATTCCTTCAAAAGCTCATGCTACCAAATAAACCTGTTGGACTTTAACCTGGTGTTGTGAAACTTCTTATTGTGGTTCAAATGAAGAGCTGAGGGTCAGTTCTGGTGAGCCCCATGACCAACATTCTTCTTGTTGTTTTCAAAAGCCTACTGGCATGTGAGATATACACCCCTGAGAGTACACTTGACCAAGAACTACCAATTCTGTTCAGGAAATAACTTTTAAATGGTTGCAAGTCAGCACTGAAAACGATAGTTATGATGTTGACAGCAGACACTGCTTGCTGAAATTGGAAAGAAAACTGCTGAAAATATCAGAAACTGGAACTAGAGAGAGAAGCAGAAAATTCTGGAAGAGCACAGCAGGTACTTCAGAGTTTGTAATGTGGGCAGAGAGGTCTAGTGCAATTATTCAGCTGCCCCCATTACTCCAGTCAGTTAACGAATGGAGCTTGGCTCTGTCTGGGGAGGGAGCAGGGGTATGGGGCGCATGGTTAAGGTCACCCTTCGGTGAGAGCACAGGTATGAGCTGTAAATCTGGAGCTTGCTGACTGAGTCAATGCTGTCAAGCCCACCCCTCCTTGGAAGATGCTCCCTGAGACCAGGGCAAAGGTAAACATGCTCTACGCTTTGGCCAATATTTCTTCTGGGTCAGAAACAAAAATTGGGAATTTCTGTTGCCCTGAGGAGTGAGGCTGGCCCATCCCTTTGTCCGCGCAATGGGCCAAAACTGAATGACAGGTTTTTCCATCAGATCAAAGTGGCAGTTGATCTGATGGAAATTTCAGGCTGAAATAATTCTGTGGTTACAATATTTCTTTTGTAGGATCAACACGAGCTCCAAAATCAACTCTGTGCCCAAGTAACAGTTGTTTCCTTTCTCAGTTTCTCCTCCTTCAAAGACGTGTCATCAATACATGAGGACTGCTTCCTCAATGACCATTCTTGATGGAAATAATGAAATCCCTGTGGCTGCACATCACATGAACATTCACTGAACTGTTCTGTTGATGTAGTTGATATGATGGGGAATTCGGTCTTCCATGGAATCCCTACAGCGCAGAAGGAGGCCATTTGGCTCATCGAATCTGCACTGACCTCCCAGCTCCTATCCCTATAGCCCGATATATTTTCCCTAGCTAGTCCTCTAACACTAAGTAGCAATTTAGCATGGCCAATAACCTGACCTGCATAACTTTGGCCTGTGTGAGGAAACTGGAGCACTTGGACGAAATCCATGCAGACACAGGGAAAATATGCAAACCTCACAGAGTGTGGCTGGAATTGAATGAGGGTCTCTGGTGCTGTGGGGTAGTGGTGCTGCCCATTGTGCCACCGTGCCATCTCCATTAATTATTCTCCAAGGGGGGAATGTCATAATGCGTCTAATAATGTGGGTCACCCCTTGCAACCACATAGACTGATCTCCTGGTGGGAGTGGACTTGCAAAAGCATGTTTGGAAGTCCAACAGAATTAACAGCTGTGCCTTTTTGTTTTGTATTCATTCATGGGCCCTGGGTGTTGCTGGCTGGCCAGCATTTATTGCCCATCCCTTGTTGCTCTTGAAACTCAATGGCTCATTCAGCCACTTTCCAAGGGCAGTTGAGAATCAACTGCAGAGCTGGAGTCACATGTAAGACAGATCAGGTAAGGACAGCACATTTCCTTCCCTGAAGGACATTAGTGAATGAGATGGGTTTTTCCTTCAATTGACAATGGTTTCATAATCATCAGTAAATCATCTTCTCCCCGCCACCCCCTCCCCCCACCCCGCCCCACTTAAATGATACCAGTCAGGCATTTTGCTGTTACTAAAGCGAGCCAGGCAGTGTGCATGGATGATAGGGAAAGAGATACAGACTGGGCAGCACAGCAGCCACGAGAGATATTATCTTAATAAATATTGTATTTAAATGATTTTTTGTGCCTACTACTAGTGTGGCCTCATTAAATCTCCTCAAAATCATGTGCTGTAAAATGTGAATTTTTGCAACAATTACACCACTAGCAAGTCTCCATATGGTAAAATGAACCTTGATATTTCTTGACACTGTCCTTGAAGTTGTAGGATGCAGAGGTTTTGGGCAGTGAGAATCCCACATTGCTGATGATCACTCCCGTATTTCCTATTTGATTTTCATGCACTGTTATCCCCCATCAGTCTTCCACAGGGCTGCTCAGATGTGAGCAGAGTCTTTGGAAATGAAAAAATTATACCGAAGAGAAAAAAAGATGTTTGAATTTTATCAGAGGATGTTAAGAGAGGAGGAGTGGGGATGGAGGGGGCAAACTGAATTGGAAATGAGAATTTGTCAATTAGGCAACAGAAACTTATATTACAGCTTCAGCTGTAGCCTCGGCAATGCAGAACCTGGAGAAATAATGAGAATCCACCCACATTACAGCTTCCTATAGGACAGGCCTTTAGACAACATGCATAATAGAATGAAAGAATCCATGCAATCCCTGCCCTCCGTATCCGCTAAGGATGGGGAAGGTCTACTTGTCTGCCTCATTACTGACTGTTCAACCACTTGATTCGAGAAATAGTGATTGCCAGCCTTTATTCTCCCGATTTTACCCAGTTAGTAAAAAATACTCCCAGACAGCATTAGGCAGAATATTAACTGAAGGAGAGTTTCATACCAGCTCAGTGCTGACCCTCTTGTATAAATATTAATAGCACCGTTCCAGTTATTTAATATGATACCTTTTAGCTTTTTTTCTAATTAGGCTCGTTTCTTTCACTTGGCAAGGCATGAACGCCTCTTCCTCAATCGCTCTGAACAATCGACCAAGCACAGACATATCGGGACAATTAGTGGGAACAATAAATGGTCCTTTTTCATGGTTTTAAGAAAGGGTCAAAATGGTAATATAATAAGGCAGATTCCAGTCTTTTTTTAAATAAATATCAATTACTGCGTCTTTTACTTCTGCTTGTTAAATTATTTATTTGATTTTTGTCTCAAACAAATCGACTGAAATTTTATGTTGACTGCAATTATTACACAGTATTTTGTATTTAATTGCTTTCTTCAAAATTATTTCTTTAATAACTGATCATTCACACTAATACTTAGGAAAAAGCAAGCCACCCTGATTTATGGAATTTTGCAGGAGATTTCTTTTAATGTTGTGCCTATGTATGTCATCTCTCCAAACTCTGAGTTTGCTATTCTGATTTTCCTCAGAGTCACTTCTGACCTTTAGAGGTTTGGTTAAGGATATATGCTTGATGAAATGAATCTTTTTGGAGCAACAAGATGTGCGGTGGTATTATTAAATATTTATTAAATAAAGATATCCATAGCATTGCATCATCATTGTAATACAAGTCAAAGTCAGGTATTGAGGCTTTAATTTCTTGCACTCAGAGTGGGATTTTTTTAAAATTAATTTGTGAGGCATACATGTCATTGGCTGACCAGCAATTATTGCCCATCTCTTGTTGCTTCGAATGGCAGTTGATAATGTTGCTGCGCCTCTGGAGTCATATATAGGCCAGACTGGGTAAGCACAGCAGATTTCCTTCCCTAAAGGACATTAGTGAACCAGATGGGTTTTTCCAACAATTAACAATGGCTTCATGGTCATCAGTGGATTTTTCATTTCAGATATTTTTATTGAATTCAAATTCCACCATCTGCCGTGGTGGGATTCGAATCCTGGTCTCCAGAACATTAGCTGAGTTTCTGGATTAATAGTCTCGTGGTAATATCACTGGGTCATTGCCTCCCAAAATGTTCCCTTTTTGGAGTGGATGTTGTAACTGTTTAAGGTGAAGTATGCATTTTGGCATTTTTTTTGCTGCCCTCATGAATCTAAATTGGGTTAGATACAGAGGGTAAGGCATTGTATTCACACCAGGATTGACTGCAAATGGTGATGGCTGGGCAGAGCTACTGATTCAAACAGTATGAGGGAGCTGGATTAACACAAGTGGAGAAGAGTTCCACAATAATGTGTTGGATGGAATGAGTTACTGATCATGACAATGAAAAGAAAACTGGATTAATAGTAGTATAAACATAGCTGTTCAAATTACACTGTGGGATACTAGCATTGATTCATTTAAAGTATGTGGGTTATGATTCCACCTAAACAGCAGCAGACAACACAGTTTCAGATATGCTGGTTAAATGTCAAGAATGACTCTGTTGTAAATTCAAGGCCCATGTAGTAATGCAGGATACTGACAGGTGGAGTCAAGGATCCCAGTAGTACCAGGGTGATGCATTACCAAATGAAATAGGGATAGCTTTGTAAGTGCATACTGATACTCACAAGCAATGCTGAAAATCATGACCACAGTACACTACTGAACATTGATGTTCAGTGAAATTCCCCAAAACAAGCTCACACATGGTAAAATAGAATCACTGACACAGGTGACATGATCAGTTGCCTGTGTTAAAGCTGGGAAATACTTCTCCAGTCCCGCTCATCCCAGCCACCTCTACATGGTGTCATTGGCATTTGCCTTTCAAATACTGCGGCAATAAATATTTCCCCAAGCAGACAGTGCAGTGTAAAGATAAAAGCTGGTTTTCTACCACCTCCCCCACCATGGAATTAGTGCGAGCGAGGATCTGACAGTGGAAATCTCCATTGACTTCGGGAATTTTTGGTCTCCCCCAAGTATCACTTGTCCTGAGACCAGCAAGTGCCACCCAAGGTCAATATACCATTGCATGGCCAATGTCCTGTTGGCTTGGATTCCAGTGATGGGTGGGATGGGAAACTTCCGCCCAATGGATTTGCTAACTATACTTTTTCATCATTTCCTTTTCACTTTGAGCTAGTATCACGGGATGAGGCAAAAGTAACTTTCACATAATTTCATTTGGCTGGAAACCCACAGCCTCTAGTAAAACATAAGTTGGAGCTTGGTAACCTGAGTTGTAAGATGCCCTGGTTCACAGCGTAAACCTCAGGGAGAAATGCCTCAAATGGCGGGAACATTGTTCCAGGCGGGATGGAGTCAGGTCTGCAGCTCCCAGATGCAGATCACAGGTGCAGCTGATTTTCAATGTCAACAGGTTAAAAGTCTCAACTTCATCCTAGTTATTTCATTACATCAAGGCTCCTTAGTCCTCACCCCTCTCTGGTCCTTGCCTACTCACATGCACTTACATACCAATTCATGCTAACCCATGCCTTATCCACCCCCAATAGCCTCTCAAACTCTTCATGCCAACACATGCAACCTCACTCAGACATTTCACCTCTTCAGCCTCTATGCTAAGTTGCTGATAAATCATTCCAACTTATGTCCCTCAATCACCCAATGGTTCTCAATCTCTCCATGTAAATCATGCCCTCCACCCAGCCTCGTGATTCCTGATAGCTCCAATGCCAACTTATCTAATATCCACCAACAGTCCTCAGGAGCAATGCTGAAATGAAATTAAATGAACTTCGAAATACCTGTTGCAGACTTCATTATCTGCAAAAAAAAAACATTTCTGAAAACACATTCAACACTTCTAATTCCCATCAAGTATATGGAAAAGAATAGAATAGGATAGGGGGTTATAGATAGGTCTGTGGATTGGTAGATGTGATCGGCGCAACTCGTGGGCCGAAGGGCCTGTTTGTGCTGTATTGTTCTATGTTAAGTACTTAATCATTGTACTATGAATGCAAAAACATTGTATTCATAACCATACATCAAAATCCTTTCATTACCTCTTTGAGTTGTCAATCAAATTGTGAACTCACAGGGCCTGATTTTACCATGTTGGTTCTAAGTGCTGAATCTGGGATTGTTTCAGATCCAATTTTTACACCTTTTCTCCAGAACCCCCGTACACACTCTGCTTTAAAAAAAAAAGGTGATTTTGAATCACACTGTAGTAGCCTGTGGAAGGGGCTTATCACGTCCAAAATACTGCAACTCTGATCGCAGCCTCCAACTGCGCAGATGTTGTAAAAAAAAATAGAAAAACGCTCCTGTACTCCTTTGCTCCCGGAACGGATAATGCCTCCTCCCTGGCCCCCTCATGCATTGCCCACCTTCACAGTATAACTGTCCCCCTTATTCCCCCACACCACTGCAGTTGCGGCCCCTGCCCCCATTACAAACCCCCCACCGATCACACGCAGTTTGGCAATGGATCCCCCTTCCCTTCCCTTCCCACCAGAGAGCCATCAGATCCACCTCCCTCCCACAAAATTATCTGACTTGCTTCCCTCACCCCCACTAGAGAACTATCTGATCCACCTCCCTGTTCCCCCTGCATCAGACAGCCAGCTGACCCACCTCCGCCCCGACTGCAATAAATATTTGTTCCAGATTCGATCGATGCAGGAATATTCTGTACGCTAATGGCAATGCTCTGGCTACTTAAGTTAGTAGCTGATGTGTTCAAGTCACCAAAAACTTCTTTTCCTTCACCAGCTATGCAACAAAATTTCAGGCTGGTTCCCACTTTCAGAACAGTACCATCCAAAGGATAGACTTCACCCTTGGTTTGGTTAGATGAGTCACTCCACACACTGCCCCCACCCCCGACCCCAGCGCCGTCCCTGAACTACCACCTCCAAAGTTGGAGCCCCCGGATCGGGCCGTGTCAGTTTCGAGCTGAATCTGGACGGGTGAACATAGTGGGAAAAGGGAAAATACCGGTAAATTTGGGTGTCCAGCATGCATTAAAGTGATGGCATGCATTTTAATTGCCATTGTGCCCATTTTGGTCTCAATTGTGGCCATTTTAGGCGCCTGGTAAAGGGGGAACAGGCATGGAGACTGTTACAGATTACGCTACCCGCCTCACTTTAGCCGACTTTACCGAGTCTTCCTGCCTGAAAATAGGTGCGACTTGATGGTAAAATGGGGCCCACAGTCCCCACCGTGACAGTGATATGCTGTTAAAAGCAGTCGACCTTAATGAAAGCATTTAAGGTTAAGTCAAAAAATTGCTTTTGAAACAGACTTCTTTTACTCTCGGTGACAAAGGTGTGCAGATTTTCTTTAATTTTTAGAGGGCAGGAAATTTAAATACTTTGCTCCACAGTTTTACAGACACCATCCTCTCTTAAGAGCATTTACATCTGATCTAAAATTTCATCAACTTCACGCTGCAAGATATGGCCTTCACTTCAGCCAAAATGGACTGTTTGAACCTAATCCTGATTTTAACCAAGTTTAAGTTTTCCACATGTGGTAGCCACTTCCCACCTCTGGTTTTTCCACCAACCCTCCTCATACACACCCCAGCAAAAAAATGGTTTCTGCTAGATATAGAATGGCACTTTCAAATTTGGGTCTACTTGCCATTTTGGGTATGGCACAGACTCCAGAGTTCTGCAGAAGTACAGGCCACAGAATGTGGAGCCTCTGTGCTGCCTTCCATCTGGGGAAATTTGACATGTCAGCTACGACTCTCACCAGCTTTTTCTGGTTGTATCACAGCTTGGTATAGCTCCTGCTCTAGCTAAGACCACAAGGAACTACAAAAGGTTGTGAATGTAGCCCAATCGTCATGCAAACAAACCTCCCATCCATTGACTCGGTCTACACTTCCAGCTGCCTTGGCAAAGCAGCCTGCATAATTAAGGACTCCACACACTCTGGACATTCTTTCTTCCACCTTCTTTCATCAGGGAAAAAGATACAAAAGTCTGAGGTCATATACCAGCCAACTCAAGGACAGCTTCTTCTCTGCTGCTGTCAGACTTTTGAGTGGACTTACCTTGCATTAAGTTGATCTTTCTCTGCACCCTAGCTATGACTGTAACTACATTCTGCACTCTCTCATTTCCTTCTCTACGAATGGTGCGTATTGTCTTTATAGCGCGCAAGAAACAATACTTTTCACTATATGTTAATATATGTGCTAATAATAAATCAAATCAAATCAGGAGATGAAAACAAACTTGGTCGATAACAGCTGCCGGCAACTAAAATGTGCTAGTCTTACTGAGTGCATTGTAGAATAATAGATTGGTTATAGCACCATAGTGAGGCCATTGTGTCCATGCTGTTTTCTGCAAGAGCAGGTCAACCAACTCTGTTTGCCCCAACTTACCCCTTAGCTCTGCAAATGTTCTCTGTTCAGATAATTACCCACCACCTTTGGAGAAACTGCCTCCACTATACTCTCAGATGATGCATTTCAGATCCTAACCACTCACTGCATAGAAATGGTTTCAGTTGCTTCTTTAGTCGATTGCTTCAAGTGTCCTCTGATTCTCAGCCCCTCCAACCATTTCTCACGCAATATTGTCGATTTCTCTTAAGTAACACAACCTGAATTCTTTGAACGCGACGTCAGGTAGGACACTCCTGTTCCTTTTGGTTCCGCGTCTAAGTACATTTTAGCACCTTACCTTGGTTATGTAGCCTAATAGGAATCCTTTTAAGAAAAGTCTGCTGTGGCACAGGTTTTCCTGCTTCAGGGCAAGCTGATCTTCAAGTGAGGACCTCAGAGACTGTATTGTAAGTAAAATATGTGGTATGTCTTTCTAGCATGGGCACTACACACCAATATTTTTGAGCCTTTATCCTTTACTAGCTGGGAGTGAGCATGCACTTCCTGTCTACCATACTGTTTAAACATTGTCACGGCACAACTGAATTTCTGGATCATAGTGTCCAAACAATAGGATTGAAATGGGAAACAGGCAGTCAGAAAGAATTTGTAAAAGGCTCCCTGCGCTTGCCCAAATTAAATGAATTTATAAAAAATTAATAAATAAAAAAATTAATAAAGTGCATATGGTACACGTGAATTTTCTGAATGTGTTTAATAAAGTGTCACTCGTTCTGAAAACCAAAAGCAGCTTATATTAAAGGCTATTTTTCAGATTGACAGGTAGTGGTGCAGCTATACAGGGAATCATTTTAGTTCCCATTTATGGAACTAATTTGGACAAATGCTGTGAGCAATAATATCAAAGTTTTCTGATGATACAAAACGAGAGATGTGGAAAATTGAGAAAGAATGCTGGTGATTTCAAGAGGGCAGAGATAAGTTAGGGGAGTAGGTGGATGAATGGCAGGTGTGCTCAGTATGAGATGTATATGAACATATTTGGGGAAGAGTGGTGTCAAAAGGTGAGGGGAAGCACACTCTATATGGTGCAATCCTTAACCAAGCGAAAGAACAAAGCAATTTAGTTGAGTAGTTACATAAATGTTTAAAATTGGGGATGGAGGTGGAGAAATTAATTTTAGGTACTGGAGTATTAAATATGGGAATTTGAAAATAATGCTGAATTTATATCCAAATTGTTTAGAACACAGCCAAGTACTGTGCACTGTTCAGGGCATTCCATCATTATACTTAAGGAAATTATACATTGAAAGTTTATTTGGATGACTCACGAATCAAACAAATCAACGTATCGAAAAATCAATAAGAGTTGCATAGATGGAGTTGACAGTCTGTGAATATTGTTTCACCTACAGTCCAAACCTGCTAACAGGCAAGAAAGACATTTTGTAGTCTATGAAAGCTTGACAAGGTGAGAGAACAAAAATATGTGGTTGTTTCATCCAGCTTTGTTACTTTGCCTCAAGTGAAATCATGGAGCAGGGTCAGAATGAGAATGCAGACTGCATTAGGGGAGTTGCTGTTTTTTTGTGTGTTCCTTACCTGTTTTCTGTGCCTTTTCACAGCACTGTGCTCATTGGCTATTGAGCAGATCTGATGATGTCAAACAGCTAGGATTACCTTCACAGCTACCTGTTCAGGCTCAATTACTGAAAGTGGACTTTGAATTCTTTCTCACTCTGGTGGTGGGCGAAGGTTGGGAAAGACAGGGTGCATTCTGCTCCATCATAAGGAAATAGCCACATAGATGGAAAAGGGCAAAATGTGTATTTTATTGCCTCTCGGCTTATGGCTGGTACTCCCCACTTACGTAGAAATGGCTCATTTATCTTTTCACTTAACCATTCATTTTGTCAGCCACATTCCCCTCCAAACCAGAAAATCACATGCAATATCAACAAGCCTTTGCATAGACACATCCCCACCCACTCACTACAAGTTCCATGGTGGGCGGGACAGGAAATGTCTCCTGTCTGCATTGCAGCATTTCAGCGTAACACTATGGAATCTCTTCATGTCTCCAACTTTTTATTATAAAATCATAGAAGGTGCAGAAGGAGGCCATTCGGCCCATCACGTCTGCGCTGACTACAATCCCACACAAGTCCTATCCCCACAATCCCATGCATTTACTCTAGTTAATGCCACTGACACGAAAGGAGCATTTTAGCATTGCCAATCCACCTACACCACACATCTTTGGACTGTGGGAGGAAACGGAGGCACCCAGAGGAAATCTCCACAGACAGTGACCCAAGCTGGGAATCAAACCTGGCCTTGTGCTGTGAAACAGGAGTGCTAACCAATGTGCCTCTGTGCAAATATTGCGAGGTATGCTGTATCTGGTTCTCACAATGTAATATTTTTAAGAAAGGAAATTGTTGTGTGAACAAATTAATATATCTTAAAAAAAAAGTTGGAATAAATAAATGACACTCCCCCATGTTACATAAGAACATAAGAAATAGGAGCAGGAGTTGGCCATCTAGCCCTTCGAACCTGCCCCACCATTCAATAAGATCATGGCTGATCTAAAGTGGATTAATTCCACTTTCCCGCTTTCTCCCCATAACCCTTAATTCCCTTGTCTATCAGATACAGAAATGGAACTGCTGTTTCTTTTTAAAAATGGACTTTGAAAAACCACCACGATTGCTGTCAAAAGTCAAAAGACTTTTTTCAACTTCTACATAGGCTGGGAAATGATAGATACATTAATACACAGATTATGTGCACAAGAGTGTATCAATTAAGAAAGTTCCGAATTGAATGACCGTGAGTGGGGTGCCTCCTTTTAATGATGAACAAAGACAAAACCATTTGTGGAATTCATATCTCTTATTGTTTGTGGATTTAGCCAAAACTCAACATATGGACCCCTAAACTTACTGTCACAGAATGTGAAACCTAACAATGGGTACTGTAGCGCAACCAGTCAAATAGTAAGTAGGTGAGAATGGCCACTATCCGTCTCTATTCAGCAGCAGTGGCTTTTTATATTAAGTCATTCTGGGTGAACGATAGAAATATTGATCACGTGATCAACTGGCCGAAACTGTTTTCAGGTAAATCAATCTTACTCACTCCAAGCACCAAAAGGGCTGCTTTAACTTAAATGGCTGGATGGTTTCTTTGTGAAGCAGAGTGACACTATCAGTGTGAGTTAAATTCACACCAGCTGATGTTATCCATGAAGATCCTGCCTTCTCAAGCTTGTCCCTCACCTGAGATTTGGTGATCCTCAGGTTAAGTCACTACCAGTCAAAGGCAAGAGAAGCCTACGGTCATCTGGGTCTATGGTCACTTTACCTAGTCTAAAGCACAGCAGCAAGAAATAAGCTTCCGTATCAAAATGACATATCACTATTTAGCCTTGATAATTGTCTTAAATATTCCATCACTAAAAGTAACAATAAGAATTCTCAGAACACCAGGTGAAAGTCCAGCAGGTTTATTTAGAATCACAAGCTTTCGGAGTGCTGCTCCTTCTTCAGGTCAATGCTCCTGGTGTTGTAAAACTTCTGACTGTGCCCACCCAAGTCTAATGCCAGCATCTCCACATCATGGCTACCATCAACACCACAAACTGTCGGCTCAGAATGGATCTCCAAGAAGATTGTGCATATTGACACAGACATCAAGTTTCTACAAAGATGCAAGAAAGCAGACAAGATCCCAAAAGGGTTATATAGGTCATGAACCCATTGAAGTTGACCTACAATCCAAACCGTGCTGAGAGACTCTGCTGGTGCACCTCTCTCACACTTCTCAACCACCTTGTACACCAGCTCTACAGCAGACGCCACAATGATGAAGGAGCAGCACTCCAAAAGCTCGTGATTCTAAATAAACCAGTTGGACTTTAATCTGGTATTATGAGACTTCTTCCTGTGCCCATCCAAGCCCAACGCCTGGCATCTCCACATCAAAACTAATAAGGGTGCGAAGCAAATGTTGCAGAAATTATGGACAAGGGCCTCACAATGGTTAATCTTTTATACTGTTAGTCTACGTATTAGGTAGGCCATTGCAATGCTCTCACTGGTAATGAAGAACTGCACACATTTTCAATCATACATTGATATACACGCATTTAAAAAAAAACAGAATCACCCTAGCTAATGGGATTCAGTGATGGTTTAGCAAGCAGTGCCAAGTGACGTCATTTCTTGCCTACTTCCTGGCTCAAACCAAAGTAAATGGGCTTTTATGAAAGACATCCTCATATCAATGGACCAGTTAGTTGCTGTTTTGGTTCCATGAGTATGCCCTGGACTTGAAGTCACAGCAACTAGAAAGACAGAGCAGTATGTCTTTGTTTTTTGTGTGACTGTCCTTTTCCCAAATAGCGGATTCAGCCCTGCCCTTAATCGTGTTGCTGTACTGTTAGAAAACAGAACCGTCTGTACATAACAGCGGCAGCAAAATACAATGTAGAACAACAAACCTGCCATTAGTCAGATCCCTTGTCAGTAAGAGCACGCTGTAGTGACAGGATGCCAATTCAACACAGCCCCGAGGCAGCTGGTCACAATCCTCAGCAGGAGGGGCTGCTCAAGTGGACCCCAAACCTGAGCCTTCATGCCCTCCGTCTAATGTAAAATAAACGGAGTAAATTATCCTGGCAGAAAGGTAATTAAATAATTATCAAGCACTTAATAACAGGAGTGAGTGCTCTGAATTAACATAATACACAGCCGCTTCGAGGTCTAATTGTTGCATTACACCAGAATTACTCATTCATTATTCTTGTCATTTTTGGTGATAACGTACGCATTATCACCAAAATGAGACAGCGACTATTTTAGTGAGCAATTAGAAAGGCGTCAGGTCTTTAACCGCATACCACTGTCAGTGTGAAGACTCTGCGAGAACACTTCTGTGTGTTTCCAGTGACCAGATTATTTGCAAGTGTTGAGAATAATTTAGGTTAGGCTTCTGGCCTAGTCTATCACTTCACTCTACCCAAGAGCTGAATTACTTACGTGCACAGCTCTGTGCTCACAGAATGCACTTCTGTCAACACCCACATAAGCAATTTTCTGAGTGTCATTTGCTCTTTTCAAGGTAAAGAAATTTAAGCTGCTGTTTCTTTTTAAAACTGAACTTCCAAATTCAGCTTTTCTTTTCCAATTTTCCCCTTTCTTAAGGTGCTAAATTTCTATTCGCACTCATTATTCATCTCAGCCAAATAGCCATTCTTTTTGCGGAAGTCTGGATAAAGATTGTCAGCAGGACATTAACCTGTGGAGAGCTTCACGATCAAGCCCTATCCTTTCTTCATCCTGTGACCGGCACACTTCTTACAGCAGTGGGTGGGTAAGTGAATGGTGCCCATCTCTTTCAGAGTCAGGGGCAGGAAATGTCTTTGTTTGATCTGAGACTATTTCCCTAAAGTGACCTGAACCACTTAAACTCATAAGATACGGGAGCAGAATTAGTCCATTTGCCCTATCAAGTCCGCTCGACCATAGCTGATATGCTCCTCATCCCCGTTTTCCTGTCTTCTCCTGATAACCTTTCAACCCATTACCCAAAAATCTGTCTAACTCCTCCTTAAATTTACTCACTGTCCTAGCATCCACCACACTTTGGGTAGCGAATTCTCCATGTTTACTGCTGTCTGCTGAGAATTAACCTACAGCTGACATTTTCTCATTTTCCTATATTGACCACCAGGCTCTACCCTATCAGGGCTGATGAAGGGTCATCCAGACGCGAAACATTAGCTCTATTTTTTTCTCTACTTATGCTGTCAGACCTGCTGAGATTTTCCAGCATTTTCTGTTTTTGTTTCAGATCCCAGTATCAATAGCATTCTGTCTTTATTCCTTACTCTGTATTTGATATTACTCTGAAGTATGATTCTATAAATGGATGTCACCTTGTTCCATTTCCTTGCTCTATGCTTTTCCCTCAACACCACTGAACCAGACTAGCAGTGGTTAAAAAGCGAGAGTGCAAAGTAGGATTATGTTGACTACAACTGATTCAATCTGACCTAAAGCTGGAGACACTTCCCAGCCTTTTGGAATCTACTGGAGTATATACATCATACAGATAACATCTTCTCAGTGGACTCTTGTTCTGGAGTGCTAAAAGAATAGATTTTGCCACCCTGACTTCTTCACAAAATTACCAACAGCTCATTCTGCGGTAGGGGAAAATTCAGAAAGCCAGTTTCACAATAGAGTTCACCTTCAATCAATCAGTGCATGATGAATACGACAGAGCTGACCTATAATTAACAGAGGTATTTGTCTGTATAAAATCCTTCATTTATAAATCAACAAAATACCAAACAGTAAAGACAAAAAAACTACAACAGTGTTAATCACTCAATAATGAAACCATAGATTCAACATAATGGTTTGTTGAGGACAAATGCAGCACTGTAAGTGCATTTATCATTAGAAAAAAAACTTGCAGCAAATGTAATAATGTTCAGTGTAATCACATCACCTATATTTGATGTAACAATGTGTGCTTTTAATCAATGCTACCATGGTCATTTATAATCTACATAACAATGGTAATAAATTGACAATATTGTTCCATAATAAAAGTTCTTGTACAACTTGCACAATTCTGATCACTGCAATGGAAAGTACGTTCATCTATAATCAATTTAACACCATTTCATAATGAACAAGGCAATAGTTAGTATTTAACCACTGCAAGCATTTTCAATTACAGTGCAATAGTGGCCATCTATAATCAGTGTTGATGTATGATGAATAAAGAGATTGCTTAGAGCCGTGTTCACTTTTAAACAATAGAGAAAAGCTCATCTATGAAGAATACAGAAGAACACATATCAAGAGAAGCCATCTCCAATCAATACAACACACTTTGCCTATAATCAATAATATGGTGGTCACATATTATACTCCAACTGCAGCAGGTACAGAGAAACTCAATTGTACTGATCATGTCACAGTATTGATTACAGAAGAGTCTAAATCAATACCACACAGTCCATTTATAATCAATCCAACACTGTTTATAAATGATACCACAATCTTCATTTAAGATCAATATAGTTGCATTTTGCTGCAATTAGTGCAAAAGTTCATATCTAGAATCAAAATGGCAGTTTTCGTTTACAGTTAACATAATAGTATTTATTTATAGCAGCACAAAAGTGTTAACTTATAATCAATTTATAATAATGAGTCTGTCATTCATACAGCATAGTTCATGTACAATCAGATCTCATCTGTAACCCTAACCGGTGCTAACACTTTCATCCTTAATTAATATCTCAGTGAATAACCTTGTAACCCATACAAATGTCTTCCATAATCAATCCAACAATGCTATAATCAATATATCAAACTGTGCTGGCAATCAATGCAATGCTCATCTTTAATTAATATGAGATTTATCTATAAGCAAGTGTATGTGGTTAACCTATAATAAATACACTAGAATCATTCATCCATAATCAATTCAATTCTGCTGTGTTTACCCAAAGCATAAGTCTAATTCTAATCAATTCAACTGAGTTCATCTGTATACAATCCAACAATGTTCACTTCTAATGGATGAAATCCATCTTATCTGTATTAAATCCAATCGTTTGCATCTAATTCAATAAAATAGCATTCAGCAACAATTCAGAAAACAGACTTTTGTTTCTTTTTCCTCTGTCTTTAGTTCTGTGTGCCTTTTCAAAGGCTGGAAAGTGATTGTTGTTACAGAAATAACCTTTAGGTTTAGGCGAGTGCAGGAGATAAAGTCCTGCATTTAGGAATAGCTGCATAGGAGGGTAAAAGGAAGGACTCATTGTACTGCCAATCTAAGAGTTTGAGTGCTTCAGATGGGCGGCATGAACTTCTCTTGTTGGTCAAGGGTTAAGTGCTGAAATGTCAGTCCAGTGGCCATTTGTGTTTCAAACTAAATTCAGCAGAGGACGAGGCAAATTGAGTCAGAAGCAGCAGCTTCCGCTGCTTGTTAAACCTATTTGTAGCCCAATTGCTTCCATCGGCACTGCCCTCTGCTGATCTCTACCAGTTTGTCTTGTTTCAAAGTAGAGTTGAAATAACGTATTGAATGCTGTGGTGCGAGCAGTATTGCGACTGTTTGTGTTTCCTACACCCACTGCGGGCAGTAGGATGGTGTGTTTTGTAAACAGTGAGAACGAAGATAACGTTTAAGAAAAAGAATAGGCCATTCGGCCCCTTGTATCTGTTCAGTTAGATCATGGCTAATCTGTATGATATCCAGCTTGGTTTCATATCCTTTAACAATGTTCCTGACACTAATCTATCAATTATGACAAGAGGCCATTGATCTAAAATCTTAAATCTTATTTCCAATAGATGCTACTTGATGTACCAAGTATTCCTAGCACTTGCTGTTTTTATTTCTGATTTCCAGCATCCACGGTTTTCTTTTTGCTTCTGTAGGAGTCTATCAGTCTTGGTTTTGACAGTTTAATTGACCTAACCTTGTCAGGTAGAGAGAGTTGCTCATTTCCACCCTTCGTTATGTGAACAAATGCTTTCTGGTATCATCATTAGCTCGAATTTAAGGGGCTGCCCTCTTGTTCAATATCTGGTACTAGAGGAAATAGGGTAGCTTGAGAGAAACTATCAAAGCCATTAATTATCTTAAACACCTCAATTAGATCATCCCTTAATCTTCAATGATCAAAGACTTACAAGCCTCGAGCAACTTGTCCTCCTAATTCAATCCTTTTAGCCCTGATATCATGCTGGCAAATTTGTCCTTTCTGAGCTGCAGTGGTACAGAACTGAGTGCCATGCTTCAGGTGCTTAGGTTTCCTCCCACAGTCCAAAAATGTGCGGGTTTGGTTGATCGGCCGTGCTAAATTGCCCCTTAGTATCAGGGGGACTGGCAGGGTAAATGTGTGGGGTTATGGTATAGGGCCTGGGTCAGATTGTTGCCCATGCAAGTTCTATAGGCTGAATGGCCTGCTTCTGCACTGTAGGGTACGGGAGGTTCTGGGTTCATCCCAATGCTACTTAAATCAGACAGAGCAGAGCCAGTATATGTTAGTATTTAGTGCATAGTTGCAGAAAGAGAGAAAGAATTGGTTGACTTCAAGGAAGCCTGATAGCTTCCGGCATCAAGCACTAATGGAAATCTATGCACTACCTCAGGATCGATTATCTAAATGTAACCACGGAGCACTATTTTCATCATCTATTGTTACAAAAGGAGATGGTTACTGAAATGGACCATCTCATGAGATCTGAAGTTGGTTGTCGGAGGCTGTCGTGATTGAAACTCACTATGGAACACATCACGATACTGAGGTTGTCTTGTCTGCTCTCCAATACTGAAGGGAGAGGAATCAGCATGAAAAGCCCTATCTCTGGGAGAAGAGTAGGATAGAAAGACCTGAAGATGCTGAGTATAAATGTCCAAAGCTTCAGCAGTTAATCGTAGCCTTATGCGTAAGAATAATACCTCCTGGGATATCCTTTTATCCTTTTGAAGATTATCTTAAATTGATACCCACTATGCTCCCCATGCATTGACCAGTGGAAATGGATGTGCTTATACTTTACTTTATCAATACTGCCATGAACCTGTTGGCAGAATGACCCGTTTCTCTACTGTAAATACCATAAACTATTGCATTGATGATCTCAATGGACAGTTTTTATGTCTGTTACTGGGTTTGTATCAGTATCTGTCAAACTATTGGTGAAATGAATGGATATTTCTTGCTGCCTGCAAGAACAGCACAAGGAGTAATATCAGTGGCCAGCAGATGGCACAGCCCTCATCTGAGTTGTTACAGCAGCTATATACCTCTTTCCTTATTAATGCCATGGGCATCTATGTCAGCACAAGTAGAAAACTTAGTCCCTCTCTTCATCTGTCTCACATCACCAGCTATATCTTCCAAACATATGTCAGGCGTGGCTCAAGCAGTGGGTACTCTTGCAGCTGAATGATAACATTCCCTGTTCAAGTTCCACTCCATGTCTTGAGCTTAAATGCTGACACTCCAATGCAGTACAGAGGGAATACTGATGGATGTGCCATCTTGCATGGTTGTAAGAGATCTCGTGGTGTTGTCTTGTAGAAGAGCAGGGCAGTTATCCCAGGTATCTGGACCAACTTTATCCTTCATTATCCATTCACAAAAAGCTGATTAATTGGTGGTTATCATATTGCTGGTTATGGGAGTTTGCTGTGTGCCAATTGGCTGTTGTGTTTCTTACATTACAACAATGACTATATTTCATTTTATTCTTTTAGTAATTGTAATTGGTTTGAAACCACTGAATAATTTCAAAATCACATTCCAAATTCAAAGATTTAATGAGAAAATGCTATCGTATTACACAAAGATAAACAGGTAAATGCTTTCCATTTGCACAAGTGGATAAATACAGCCATGATCACCATCTAGTAATCTCTGCTGGAAGGAGCATGTAAATAGCAAGGACAGAATTAGACTGGGATGTGTGATACCGACCACAGGCGAATATCCTGCTGCATTCATTCTGAACTGCCATCAATGGTGGAACTATATGAATTTGAGGAAGTTATAATACATTTTGCAACCAACAGATGTAAGCACTTTGCAGTAACAGCAAGAATATTCAACTGTGGTTGGCATCATAACCCAGTCTAATTCTGTCCTTGCCTGATAACTATTTACAAGCTCCTTCCAACAGGCATTACGATATGGTAGTAGCAAGGTGTGATAATCCTCAGGAATTGTGTGGAGAGTTGTCAGAGTGTAACTAATGATAACATTGGATCTGTTGTAGTGTGACTAATAGTAACAAGCTGCAAGGGTCAGCTGACCCAATAAACTATGCAACCAATGACAAAATTATGTGGTGGTCAGGTGACCAACGGACTCAGTATAAATAAGAATTGGTTGGGAATTGTGTACAGCTTGGAATGGCCTAGAGTTAGGTCATGAGTGTTGGAGTAATGAAGTTTCTTTATTAAATCTTTCTCTTTGATTGATAAGTTGGAATAAGTTTTGATTTATTTTACTACCTGCAGCTGAAGAGCTCCTTCTGGAGGCTCAACAGAACCACAGATTGACCTCCTTGTAGGACTCGTAGAATATGAGCTCCCTGGTGATTGGTAATTACCTTACCAGGTGGAACACATACACTGTGCTCTCGATAAAGCAGGCCCCTGAGTGAGTCCTTTGTTGATCGTCCCGATTAGGATCTGCTGTGTTCACTACAGGCTTGTAGTTTTACTTTATTTTATGCAATAAAACACTGCCTTTACAGCTATTCCTGGAGTAATTATACAATGATTGAAACACGGTAGCACAGTGGTTACTGCTCCAGGGACCTGGGTTCGATTCCTGGCTTGGGTCACTGTCCCTGTGGAGCCTGCACATTCTCCTCGTGTCTGCATGGGTTTCCTCTGGGTGCTTCGGTTTCCTTCCGCAGTCCAAAGGTGTGCAGGTTAGGTTGATTGACCATGCTAAATTGACCATAGATGCATAGGTTAGTGGGTAAAATATGTATGGATATTTGGGTAGGGCTTGGATGGAATTGTGGTCGGTGCAGATTCGATGGGCTGAATGGTCTCTTTCTGTACTGTAGGATTTCTTCTTCGATGAACCAATTGGAACACAGCAAGCTCCCACACTGACCTGATCATCTTTTGGTGGTTAGGTTGAAGGATGACTAATAGCCAGGACACCGGAACTGAATTTTCCTGGCTCTTCTAAAGTAGTCCAATTGGATCTTTTACCCCCACTTTGTGTGGGCAGACAGGGTCTCAGTTTAATACCTCATCTTGGAGGCAGCTCCTTAATACTGCGCTGGAAATCAGCTTTGATTTTTATGCCCAAATCCTGGAGTGATTGTCAATGGAGCTGCCTGTAGTACTGCCTGTAGACAATTCCATGAAGTTCTGAATGGCAGAGAATTAGTCAGGTTCCACCTCATACTGTGTGTGGAGATGGTAAAGTCTATAGGCTATCAGGGACTCCAGAGCGGAATGTTTCTCTAAGAGTAACAGGACAGCTTTACAAGGCTTGCAAAGCCAAAGGGTTTTGAACATCAACAGCCTCCCCCCACCCCATTCCTCAAATGGAGAGGCTTGTCTTCTCCTGCTGCTCGTTAACCATGCAGAGTGACAGGCCGGGAAATGGAACAAATTCCTGCTTTGCATAAACTGACTACAACTAGCAGGCGGAGATTGGACCTGGCTGGCACGAGGCAGGCCAGGGGCAAGGGAGGAGGCTGATAGAAACATCCAAATTACTTCTGATTCAGTCGTCCGCCTCAAAACAAATCTGTTTTAAGTTGAGAAACGTGATTATTTAGACAGCATTGGGAATCTTCGTTTTCAAGTTGACCCTTTCCACAGCTGACTTATACCGTCATGTTAAAAAATGTCAGTGTTTGATAATATCTGAGACGGTCAGGTTTGTGCCTGAATATCGATTGTAAACCTCTGTCTTTTTGCACACAGCAGTCAATTGTTCAATTATTCATTCTTTGATTATTTGTGTCTATTGACTCCTCTCTGTTTTGTGTGCTGTCAGTCAAACTTGTGGGTGTGGTTGCTCAGAAAGACAAACAAAACTGACAGTGGAGACTGCTGATTGCAGACATTTACAAAACATTGTAAATAAAGCTCCTATTTAGACAAGAGTGTTTTTTTTTAACCATGGTGTGGAGTTGCTGGCGTTGGAGAGGGATGGGCAATGTAAGTAGTCTCACAACAACAGGTTAAAGTCAAACAGGTTTATTTGGTAGCACAAGCTCTCAGAGCACTACTTCAGAGCACCCGATGAAGGAACAGTGCTCCAAAAGCTTGTGCCTTACTATTTTTTTAAATTCATTTGTGGACACGGACACCACTGGCTAGCCAGCATTTATTGTCCATCCCTAGTTGCCCTAGAGCTGAGTGGTTTGCTAGACCATTTTAGAATGCGGTCAAAAGTCAACTATTGTGGCACTAGAATCACATGTAGTCCAGACCAGGTAAGGACAGCAGATTTCCTTCCCGAAAGGACGTGAGTGAATCATATCGATAAGATATAAAACACAATGTTGTATATCTTTTCTTCCTTGTTACTTTTACAAACTCATTTATGGGGAGGCAGTGATGTACTGGTGTTGTCATTAAACTAGAATCCAGACACCCAGGGTAATGCTCGAATCCCAGCAGGCAAATGGTGAAATTTGAATTCAGTAAAAATCTGGAATTAAAACTCTTATGATGATTTATGAAACTATCGTTAATTGTTTTTTATAAAAAAACCCATCTAGTTCACTAATATCTTTTAGAAAAGGAAATCTGCCATCCTTGCCCAGTCTGGCCTACATGTAACTCTAGACCCACGGCAGTGTAGTTGACTTCAAATTAGTTGACTCCGGTGTGGTTAAATGGAGGGCAATTAGGGATGGGTAATAAATGCTGGGCCCAGCCAGTGAGGCCCTCATCCCATAAAATGAATAAGCAAAAAAGGTGATGGCCATTACTGCTGATTAATGTCGCATTTTGGGTGGAATTTAATGCCTTCCCCCATGGCAAGTTTGGTGGTGTAAGTGGGGGAGCGCTTAGACATGTTGGAGGTGATGGGTGTACTCTGCTTTCCTGCTTCCATCCAGAGTTAAGTCTGTAATGGGAATGCCTGCTTAAGGGCCTCAGCCCACCATTCCTGCTATTAACCCAGTGATGGACAAGGGGACCTGCCATGCAGAGAACAGCTGCTTCCTACCCACCCCATTCATACCCTTACACCTCAGACGTGTCCCCCCTCAGACTTCTCTACTCTTAAAAAAAAAAAATCTAAGCTGATCTAGTCTCTTCTTAAGGCTCAAGTGCTCCATCTCAGGCAACATCCTGGTGAACCTCCTCTGTACCCCTTCTATCACACCCTTCCTGTAGTGAGTTTTCTTTATTCAATCCTAGCAATAAGTATTTCTGGGATTACATATCACAATGTTGCTTATCAATTGGGCCAGTGGTGCAGTGGATAAGGCCTCTGACTATGGATTAGAAGTGTCCAGGTTCGACTCCTGACTGACTCGGTGTCAATTTTGAGGCAGCACGTTGGCACAGTGGTTAGCATTGCTGTCTCAAAGCTCCAGAGACCCGGATTTGATTCCCAGCTTGGGTCACTGCCTGTGTGGAGTCTGCACATTCTCCCTGTGTCCACGTGGATTTCCTCCGAGTGCTTCAGTTTCCTTCCACAGTCCAAAGATGTGCATCTTAGGTGGATTGGCCATGCTAAATTGCCCCTTAATGTCACAGGGTGTGTAGGTTAGAGGAATTAGCAGGGTAAATGTGTGGGGTTAGGCCTTGGGGTGAGATTGTTGTCAGTGCAGACTTGATGGGCCGAATGGCCTCCTTCTGCACTGTTCGGTCTTTTTGATTCTCTAAGTATTCTCAGTTAGGTACCTCTACTGTAATGAAAGGTAAATCTTTTTCTATATGGCACATTTAAAATAGGTACACAATGGGATGAAGTGTAAAACTTCATTTAGCATGTCTAAGTGAGGTATAGCAGATCAGATGCAGAGTATATATCCTTCCCATCAAGGAAACTTCAATACAGTGCAAGCTAGGCACTCAGTAAACTCCCACTAAACCAGATTTCACCATCGTACAGCACTTCATCCCAAGTGTGACATTATTGCCATTTCCTTCTCAGTGGTATATCTAGGTCAAACAGTCAATCTAGTTGCCAGACAATTGAATCATAGAATCCTACAGAGCAGAAGAAGGCCATTCAGCCCATTAAGTCTGCACTGATCTTAATCCCATGCAGGCCATCTTCCCATAACGCCATGAATTTACCCTAGCTAGTATCCCTGACACTAAGGGACAATTTAGTACAGCCAATCTGCCTAACCTGCACATCTTTGGGCTGGGGGGGGAAAAAAACACAGCACCTGCGGAAACCCACACAGAGACAGGGAGAATGTGCAAACTCCAGCGACCCAAACCAGGAATCAAACCCAGGTTCCTGGCGCTATGAGGCTGCAGTGCTAACCACTGTGTCACCAATTTGACTCAGAGCTTCATGACATGGGGATTGTGGGATTTTCAATCCTCATATTGACTGCTTATTTATCATTGATCTTTCAATATATTTAACTTTCCCTTACCAGTCCTTGAAACTGGATACAGCCCTTTCCTGCCCAACTTATTCCCCAACAGAACATTCTTTCCCAATTCCAATGGCAGACTGGGAAAGCAAGAGTGCATGCTTGGATTTTACAACTCAGCAATTTTATTTTTCAAAAAAAAAGGTCAAAGCACATCTCTCAATCTTGAAGTCACTGTCTGAAAATTGAAAGGGGGTCATTACGAGAGAGAACCAGCCCCAGCAATAATTCCACTGCTTCACGGGAAGTGAAATGGAAACACGTGAATGAGCCACTTCATTTCATGAATATAATCTTTATTTCTGCAGAAAAGGTGAGCATTTAATTCGTGAAGGCAAAAGCAAAGAAAGAGAGGGCTAGAGGGGGGAAGGCTGTGTGTTGCACGTTGCACCTACTTACTCACTCTCGGCCACATCTTGATTCAAGATGTTGTTAGAAAATTATTGATCTGAACTGAGCAGCGAGCACAAAAAAAGTTGTAATTGCCTCTGCTACTCCAATGTAGGACACCAGCCCGAGGGGAAATTTAGCTTTGTAGCTAAATAGTTTCTATGATACTTCAACCTTTGAAGTATTGAATTTCTGCTGGGGCTGCAGATTGCCCAGACATTTTCTGAAACAGAATTTTATTTCCTCAAATGTCACTGTGAGAGCAGAACAGCCAACAAAACATGTTACCCACAGCATCACAGATTCATAGTCAGATTTCAACTGCTGATGTCTACATTTAATGTATCTTGAAATGTGGATGCCTACGCAGTGGGGTGGATATGGGTAAAAAACTGATTTGTACTAGTCTCATTTCTTTTCAGATGCTTTTCTATTTTTGCACAAAATTTTTAAAATTTGTTTCCAACTTCTCATTCTAATTTCTGTTTATTTCCCCTGGCTATACAAATATTTATCATAGAATCCCTAGACTATTTGGCCCATTGAGCCTGCACTGACAACAATCTCACCCAAGAGCCATCCCCATAAGACCAGGCATTTACCCTAGCTACTCCCCCTGAAACCAAGGGACAATATTAACATGGCCAATCCATCTAATCCACACATCTTTGGAATATGGAAAGAAATCAGAACATCCAGAGGAAACCCATGCAGACATGGGAAGAACTTGCAAATTCCGCGCACACAGTCACTCGAGATCGGAGTTGAATTTGTGTCCCTGGCACTGTGAGGCAGCAGTGCTAATCATAGTGCCACTGTGTCACCCAAAACAGGAATAATTTAAAGTCTTCATGAGTTATGTTGAATAACTAAATAGATGCACGAGCTGTGAATTTGGCATGAGTCCTTCAGCTCATATAGACATCAGGCCATTAACATGGAGGAATGGACAGTAGGTAGTGAATGTAGATGGTGTTCAAATGACAAGAATGATAAGAAATATCACAAAATCAGGTTAAAGTCCTACAGATTTCCTTGGAATCATGAGATTTCAGAGCACTGTTCCTTCATCAGGTGATCCTTTAAGGATTAGAGTCTTCAAGATATCTTGGACAGAAAAAGACTCTTCAGCCCATTGTATCTGCACTAATCAAGGCCAAACCACCTAACTTTTCTAATCCCATTTTTCAGCCCACAGCCCTTATATGTCGTCATCACAAGTGCATATCTAAATATTTTGTCAATGTTATGAGGGTCTATGCCTCCACTACCTTTTCCAGTAACAAGTTCCAGACTCCCAACAACTTTTGGGTGAAAACGTTTTCCCTCACATCCCCACTAGAGCTACTGCTCCTTAGTTAAATCTATGACTCTATTCATTGATCCCTCCTTCTTGTCTGTCTATGCCCCTCATATTTTATACACCTTATTCGCGTCCCTCCTCAATCTCCTCTGCTCCAACCCCAGTCTATCCAATTTCTCTTCATAACTGAAACTCTTCAGCCCAGGCAACCTCCTGGCAAATTTCCTCTTGTATCTTTCCCAGTGCCAACACGCCCTTCTCGAAATGTGGATTCAAGAACTGTACACAATGATTAAAATGCAGACAGAATCAGATCCTTCAAGCTGCAAATCCTCCAGTACTTATTCAAGGTTAAGAAAAGAGTGTTCTAAATTAGGGCAGGATAAGGTTCATGCAGTAAAGAATCTTGAGTTGACGCACACAGAATAAACTATTAAATTTTATCTACCAAATAAATGATTAATCATTACACACACTAAAAAAAGAGCATGAACGATTAGAAGCTGAATACGGAATGAAATATTGCATAAACTGAATAAGAAACAATATACACATGAATCTGAGAATCTCTGCAGGTTATCATGCTGGAAGTGCAACTTGACTCACTTCTGGATACTTTGTTAGATGCTGTTTGTAGTATCTGATTTCTGAGTCCCAACACACACTTATACCCATCTCTATAGTTACCCGCTGAGCAAACCTGCAGTTTAGTAGGCCCAGTCCTGGGCCTGGCTTATACAGGGCTTATGTAATGAGTTCCAGATGCATAGGCCACTGCCTGTTATCAGGGGACCTTGTACTCAATGAGCCCCACAGGGAGATCAATCAGTAATTCCCCGCAGATCTTGTAAGGGTTATCACAATTTGTCTCTTCAGAAAAGCCTTCATGTCAGATTTTTTATTTGCAGATAGCATTACATTCAAATGGCATTGAGTAAACATTCACTGTGAATGTGACTAAGGTCCTCTCTATTCTGTATCAATGGGGTGAAGCATCCTTTGACTCTAGACCCCCCAAAACTTACAAGCTGGCCCTTCTTGCATATGAATCATAACATGGGTATATGTTTCTTTGAGTACTTAAAACGTGCATGACACTATTACTTTGAAAGCACTGATTAGGACTGAGTTTTAGCACATGATGTAACAGATCTGGGCATAAACCACGTAGGAATAATCAGGAAGGTGTATAGCTATCCATTTTTGAGCTGTTTGTTTTTTTCTGTAGTGGGCAGGAGTTTACTCATTATCCATGAAGGCCCTGTCTTCTCAACCTTGCTCCTCACCTGAGATGTGGTGATCCTCAGGTTAAATCTCCACCACTCACAGCCTATGGTTATCTGGGACGAAAGTGACTTTACCTTTACTGATTCTGGAACTGGTACCTGCAATTTTATGATTATATCTGTAATTTCCCACACCGATACCTTTTAGGACACCATCGCAGATTCACTACCCGCACACAATACCACAATCTGTATTTTCCACAAATCATGGGTAGATATAGAAGTCATGTCACAATTTTAAACACAATCTAAAGGAGTCAGCAAATGGTCTGAAGTATTTTTGCAAAAAATTGTCTTAAATGTCTGGAAGTTAATTCCAGGAAAGTTTATGATTGAAGTGAGAAAGAAATGGCCAGAAGGTTATATTAGGTAACATGGTGATACAATGTTTAGTCCTGCGGCCTCATGGCGTCAGGGTACCAAGGACAATTCTGGCTTTGGGTGACTATCTGTGTGGAGTCTGCACATTCTTCTCATGTCTGCGTGGCTTTCCTCCAGGTGCTCTAGTTTCCTCTCATAGTCCAAAGATGTGCAGGTTATGTGCAATTGGCCATGCTAAATTGCCCCTTAATGTCAAAGAATGTGTAAATTAGGGGGATTAATGGGGTAATTATATGAGATTACCAGGATAGGGCTTGGCTAGTAAGCTCTCTTAGAGAGTCAGTGCAGACTTGATGGGCCGAATAGCCTCTTTCTGCACTGTGGGGATTCTATGAAAATGGTGTCAAGAATCCCAATTGTTATTAATACCCTTTTAAACACCACAGCTGAATCTGCATGCATCACAGCTTCAAGCTGTGTTTTCCAGACCCTAACCACACAGTGCAGGCTAGAGGCTGAAGTTGATTGAGCCTGGGAGAATTTAGGCTTGGCCAAAATATCTTGGGCTGTAGGCTCTCACAATCAGGTGCAGAAAATGGGTTCTTAAAAACCTGCAGCAGTTTACAGACCTTTTCTGCTTTAGCTTTTTATTTTAAATCAGTGCCTTGTTCTTGCTCCTTCAACCAATGGGAATGGTTTCTCCTTTACCAAAGCTCTCTTCAACCTTCTCCTCTTTAAGAAGAACATCGTTAATCTATCTTATAACTGAAGTTCCTTATCTTTGGAAACATATTTGTGAAAGTTTTCTGCATCATTTCCAATGCCTTCACATCTTTCCTAAAATATGGAGCCCAGAACCGAACACAAGCTCCAGTTCAGGTCACGTCGGTGTTCACCATACCTCCTTGCTTTTATATCCTGTACGGCTATGTATAAAGCCCAGGATTCTGTATGCCTTATTAACCGCTTCCACAATCAGCCTTGCCAATTTCAATCATCATGATCACTGTTTTCCCCACTGCCTTCTCTGGCCAGCATCCAAGTCAAATTAAGATGAAGAAGGGGGAAAAAGTAATAAGATTCTATCTTGAGTTACAACTTGTCAGGTTAGAGTTAATGGATAGAATTTTCTCATTATCTGGCAGCAGCTGGGTAAAATGGGGTGAAAGCCACTGACATTAGAATCAGCTTCCTCCACTGTGTTGTGAACCTCTTAACGTAGAACATAGAACATTACAGCGCAGAACAGGCCCTTCGGCCCTCGATGTTGCGCCGACCAATTGAGAAAAAGCAATGACCCTCTAACCTATACCATTCCCTTTTCAACCATAAACCTATCCACTGACCTCTTAAACGCCCCCAAACTTGGCACATCTACAGCTGCAGCAGGCAGGGCATTCCATACCCTTACCACCCTCTGGGTAAAGAACCTACCTCTGACATCTGTCCTATAACCACCACCCCTTAATTTAAAGCTATGTCCCCTCGTGCTAGCTTTCTCCATCCAAGGAAAAAAGCTATCACTGTCCACCCTGTCTAATCCTCTGATCATCTTATAGTCATCTTGGCGACAAATAATGAGGAGTGCACACCGCAATGTCTTCCTGGCCCATCCGGCCACCACAGACTTGAGTATGGGACTTATTCCTTAACGCTAAGTGTGTGATATAACACATCAATGGGTTGTAAGGTATTTTGCTTGTGTAAATAATTCAAGGGGAGGAACCTTTATCAGCAACTTGTTATCCTGGTTTCTTATTATGTCGTGTTTAGGCTGTGATTGTCACAGTTTAAAAAATGTGAAATCTTTCCATGCGATGCTTTCTGTTAGTTCTGAGAAATTCATACCTTATTAAAAACTCTTCATGGGGGATTTTAACACCCTAAAAAACATCACAATGCTTGTGTGAACAATGGGGCCCTTGTTGCAGTTAGATTGTCCAGATACATGGGTATTTTGCAGTATTGTATATTCAAACTTACTTGCCATCGACTGATGTGTTGCAGGCTGAGTTATAGCATATAAAGCACTGCTTAAATATACATTTGCTAATCCTCCATATTAATGTTGATTTTTTTCCCCTGCGCATCAGTGCAGCATGGCTAGCTATTTTCATTAACATGATTCCAGGCGATAATAAAAATCAATTCTTATTGCACTGACAGTGTTAAGTTGGAACTTGGACTGAAAGTGACTGAAAGAATCCAAATAAAATGCAGTGCACTGCACTAGGATTATTATTGCCTAGTAAAAATTAATTGGATTGACCCCCTCTGATCCAAGTAATTGGTTAATCACCACTGTTGAGTCACCAATGTTGAAATATTGCTGCCCTGTTTAACTCTGGGAGGAAAATGCAAACATTGTTACCAGCAGCCAATAGCACTTTGACAGGGTGTCAGGTGCCTGCTACCAGGCAGATTACCGACAATATTTTTTTCAAAGGCAGCATTTTTTTTTCCAACCTACAGCTATCAATAGAACTTCAGTTGATGTTGTAACTACTTTAGGCAGTATTGGTGAAGAGAAGGATTAGTGAGGGACTAAATGCCAAGAATCATCCCCACTGAGTAACTAACCTCCACTGGGGTCTGTGAGATGATCTCTTACAGGGAATTTGACAATTAAAATGAGGCACATATATTGCAAACATTGAAATGATGTTCCAGCGTTCATTAAGATTAATACAGCCTATCCAATTTGAATACATAAGCATAGACATTGGTATACACATATAGTAATAGAGGCTCACAGGGAAATAGGCACAAACACAGAAAGAACACATAGAAGGAAAAACAGGCACACACCAAGGGTAACACAGAAACTAAAATACACATAGACATACACAGATGAATGCATAAACATGCATTCATGCATGCATTCAAGGGAGCAGACTGACAGACACAAAGACAGTGAGAATCTGATGGAGATATGTTAAAGTGCGTGCGAGGTGCCTGTGCCTGGCCCTCACACAGCCTCAGTAATTCCACATTATGATGTTACTCTCACTAATTACACTCCAGTTAATTGGCAGTTTACAGCTTCAACAGAGGAAAGCAGGAGGGGATGCCCGGCAGGCACATGACTGAGTGCATCGCCCTGTCATCACAGGAAGCACCACATCGATCGATGACCCTCATGTTCAAAATAAAAGGTGTGAGACACTTGTTTCTCCCATATCACCAGACACAAGCCTCACTCCTGATCCCTGTTGTGGGCGGCAGGCAATTTATATTGATGCGCAGCACGTAATTAAATCAATGTGAGATAATGAACACCAATTAGTGGTCCAGTTAGGCAGATCTTCTCGTGTAAATACTCTATCTTTCCCAACGGGTAACTCCTTTTTATAATCTGTTTATGTTTAATTTCCAACAGCCACAGACACTTTGTGTGTTTGCCACCAGCTCCCACACGTAGCAATTTGAAAAAGTGATTTGTGCTTCTGTTTAATTGCCCAAACTGCACTGTCGCAGGCTATAAACTCCTCTCCACCTCTCCTGGAGGTGGAATGATTAATATCCAATGGATCCTGCTGCAAGCAACAAGCTGGGTTGATAGACACAGGGAGAGGAAAAGTATGCAAATATAATCGGGCTTTGTGCAAAATGGAAAAGACGGCACAGGAAAGACTTAAAGGGGAAACTAATTGAGGGTTTGCAACAAATAAGCTGCATTAGGAATTCATGTTGTTTCGAAGTACCAGCAGTTCGCAGCCGGGTTGTTCACTCACACGGAGATCCCACACAGTAAATGTGTTAATGTTCTACTCATGACAGCTCTGCAGGCTAAATGCTGGAGTTGCGAAGGTGACATGAGCAAGTGTGAACTGCCATTGCTTCAAAGCTGCCACAATTAGTACCCACCAGTAAATTATTGTGGCACAATGAGAAGTAGGAGTGCAATCCAGAGACTCCCCCCTCTATTTGTAGAACCGTAGAGTCCTGACAGTGAAGGAGGAGGCCATCCAGCCCATCAAGTCTGCACTGATTATCTGAAAGACCATCCCATTAGGCCCTCCTCTCTGTCCACTCCCCATAACGATATGCATTTATCATGGCTTATCCCCCTGACCTGCATATCTTTGGGCACTCGGGAAATTTACTATGGTGAATCCACCTAAGCTGCATATTTTTGAACACTAAGAGGCAATTTACCTAACATTCACACCTTTGGACTTTGGGATACTTGGGAAATTAGCTCCTCTCACACTCGTGACCTCAAATACTGTTAGGAATTCTGCTTTGATTAATGTTTCTGTATTTTACTATCATCTCTGAAAGATCCAGAAGATGACAACAAGCTGCGGCTGCTGACAGTGATAATGGGGAGTTGTCTGAGATCACAAAATCCTGCATCTCTGCACCTGTGATGTTCCACTTCCAACTCAAAAATAAAACATGTATTGAGAAGACCCGCCACTCATGCTATTTGCTCAATTTTAGCAAATGTCAGAAAACTCTTTCACAGTTAACTGATTCTAAATGGACCTGTACTGGTGTGGCTTCATCAGCATTGCAAAGGGGAACTCTCCATGGCCATGTGATTGGAGACAGACATGGGTTAGATTTGATGGGGCACTCTATTCCCTAGCTCCCCACCACCTCAATCAATAGTCGGTCAGGACACCGCCCAGCAAAATGTCAGCTGCCCTGTGGCTACTTCACCATAAGATATAGGAGCAGAATTGGGCCATTCGGCCCATTGAGTCTGCCCTATCATTCAATCATGGCTGATATGATTCTCATCCCTATTCGTCTCCTTCTCCCCATTACTCTGATCCCCTTATTGATCAAGGACCTACCCATCTCTGTCTTAAAGATATCCGTGACCTGGCCTTCACAGCCCTCTATGGCAATGAGTCCTACAGATTTGCCACTCTCTGGCTGAAAAAATTCCTCCTCCTCTCAGTTTTAAAAAGAACATTCCTTCACTGTGCCCTCTGGTTCTTGTCTCTCCCATGAGTGGAAGCATCTTCTCCATGTCCACACTATTTAGGCCTCTCAGTATTCTGTGAGTTTGAATTAGATTTCCCGTCAATCTTCTAAACTCAAGCTCAGACTCCTCAACTGCTCTTCATATGACACACCTGGGGTTAATTATCTAAGGTTGATATATCTTTCCCTACCTCGAGAGTAAGAGCCTCCTTAGAGAGTTGCTCGCCAAACTATAGTCCCAACACTGCCAAGTTCAAACAGTGGCCACTCCTGCTGGTACTAAAGAACAAAACAGCACGAGAAACAGGCCCTTCAGCCCAACAAGCCTGCGCCGCCACCCGATGTTCTCACCTCTATCCGTGATCCCTGTCTATGTTTATAGATCTATGGATTAAAAGCCAAATTTGAGACAATTTAGGGAGAATTTGTTTTGCCAGTTAGCCTAAGAGCACATCTTTGGGATGTGGGAGGAAACCGGAGCACCCGGAGAAAACCCAAGCAAGCATGGGGAGAATGCGCAACTCCCACAGACACAGGCCCAAATCCATGTATCTGCACAGCAAGCGATAGTCACTGAGCTGTCGTGTTGCCCATCAAATGGTCCAGGTCAAGCGTACATTAATGACGTGAAGCACTAAGATACTCTCGAAAAATATCCAAGAACAGCCCTTTCATGACCCATCATGTGTATGCCCCTTGTTAGACAACAAGGTGGACCAAAGCACCTGTAAGTACTGCAGGAGTTTCCTGAAGAAAAAGAGGTTCTTGGATCTGGACTTAATTTAAATCTGGTGTCTCAACAAGATCTGAATGGTAGGTCCCAATGAAGAGGGATAAGAGTGAAGGGGAATGCTGAAGAGGAGGGAGGCTATGACTTAGGGATTATGCTTTTGATGAGCACAGGGGATACCCCAAAGGAAGTACATTTCACTTGCCCAACACTAAGGCTGAGTAACAGCTACCAGATACTCAGTGAGCCTTTTAAGAAAGATTTTATTCACAGCTTGGAAATTACACTAATATGGAATTTCCTTATATTAATATTAATTTTTAAACTGGTGATTTTATTAGCTGCTTTTAAAAATTATGGTCTTTCATTGTGTTAATCTGTGGCTAATTCTTGAATTTCCTAATTCACTCATGCTATTGTGAGCAGGTATGAACAGGGATAGTCATTTCCCCAGAGGAGGGACACATCTTCAGAACTAATAGGACAATAGGAACCATTGTTCTTATCAAGCTACTTTACTGGCTTTATGGATATTGATATTGTAGTATGAGGGTTTGGTGCTGTAAGTGTTAATGTGGGACTGATAATATCTACATAATGGTGTAAAGTGTCATCTGGGATTCGTGGTATAGCAGGAGTCAACACGAAGATCGTACCAAATCAAGACTGTATCCTATTAATAGGTATATAATTACCTGTTATAAAAAACAGTTATTGTTCAATCATACAAGCCTCTAGGCCTCTTCATGAAACTACATACAATCTCACAACATGGTGACAGCAGGTTACAGACACTGAGAATGACAAAGTAAAGAAACGGCAAACTGAACTAAAGGAAGTGCACTTAACTTGAAGATCTTGTATACACGGATGGAGATTGCTTATGAAGCTTCATTATAGGTGTGGAGATGGAAGAGCAGCAGAAAGATCCACAGCACAGTATAAGAGAATTCCACCAGAGTTTTTAAGTGCCGTTGTGGGACCTGATCAAAAGCAGAGTCAAAAGACCAAACCACATTGAGAAGTGTGAGCAAACTGCAAAGTAAAAGGCTGAAATTAGCTTTTAAAATTAACATATTAATCAGGCAATGCCAGCAGATCAATTGTTTTAATGAGCACAGCTTGACAAATGCAGAAGGCCTGATCCAATGTCTGCAACATAAATAAGACTATGCAAAAACAGGAAAAAAATGTAGAGAAGAGCAAAAATTGGCTTCAATTTGATTTTTCAAGTTTAGGAAAGCAACACACTGGCCAAAACAATTTGGTTAAAAAATTTTCTAAAATATTGCTCAAGTTTAACGACTCTGGTGCAAGGTTTGGCATAATGAGGAAGACATCTTTTAAGATATCTGAAAGCATTCGACTTGAATAAAAAGACAAAGGCTGAACAAGAAAATACATTATTATATTTTATATTATATTTTACCGTCGGTGGTGGTCGAGGCGAACTCGCTGGGGTCTTTTAAAAGACTTCTGGATGAGTACATGGGATCCAATGGGATTGGGGGTTATAGATAGGTCTATGGCTGGGTAGGTTTTGATGTGTTCGGCACAACTTGTGGGCCGAAGGGCCTGTTTGTGCTGTAGTGTTCTATGTTCTATGTTCTATGTTCTATATTCAGCAGGCCTAATTGATGATGACAAAATTGACAGACAAAAAATAAATGATTCTTTCGATAACTTTGAAGAGGTTACAAAGTCCTTTAACATTTCTTTAAGTCTAAGAAGCAATTACATTTTGGAAAGAGCAATATTTACAAGAGTCCAAAAGCGCAGGTAACCCATGGGTTCTTTAGTAAATTAGTTATACAGATTGGCTGGAGGCTATGATTATGGTGACCTTAGATTGGAACAAATGAGAGATTGGCCATGCCTACTACCATTCAATCATACTCTTTTGAATGTACTTGAATTTACATAAGAACTGAAAAAAAACATCCAAATCATTGGTCAATTAGAAATCCATCAGAAAAAAACATCCATTTTGCTCAGCAACGTTAAATCATGATATAGAGCAACCCCAACAATCCAGCTTACAAAACAACAAATAGATAAGGAGACAGGAGGGTATGGAAAGCATTATCCAAGCAAAACATAGTCTGGTGCAGACCATGTTAGCACTGTCCACTAAAAGGCTTTACAGGTTGTGTGCAGCATTCACTGTGCAGTGCTTCCACAGCAACTGCCTGAGACACTTTGGAAAGATGTGTAAGTTCTAAACCATGACAGCGGCGAATCTCAAATGAATCCGTGAGATAGGTGAACCACATCAAAAGAAAGTCCAACAAAGCTCCTTGGGAGAGTGTAAGGATCCCAGATCACTAATATATCTGTAACTGGATACCTCATAAATTTCAAGTTGGACAGAGAAGCCAACGTGATGGGCCTGTTGATTCAGGAACCTTGGCTAAAATATCCCTGGTTATGGATGAGGGACACACTACTGCATGGTCCTGAAGGAATCCAATTGCCAGTTAGAAGCATGATTCAAGAACTGCTCCAGTATGGCAACAAGAAAATAATCGATATTCTATACATCATCCTTTTTCCTTCTGAGCAGTGATGCATGTGTTGTCCCTAACTCAAAATGGTGAAAGGTGTCCCAACAACCATTGCAATCAACCACATTGAACTGTGCAACAATGTTGATAATCTTGACTGGGACTTCAGTACAGAAATGTCCTCACTCTCTGAAGAAGCTGGTATTCCAGTTCCTTTGCAGATGGCTTGACTGGTCGGAACAGGCAAACTTCCAGATGAGTGACAACAAACTCAAATAGAAGATACAGAAGAGAAGGAGCCACTGCACAAGATTGAGCCTTGAAATCAGGCTCAATCAATTGCTAGCATAGAACCAGGAAAAACTACAGCAATGAAAACTGGAGCTTCAAACTCGCAGACATAACACAAAGTCAATCCTAAAGCAAGAGAGGCAACTACCATCTCACCAAGACAAATATCAGGGTGGTACTTGTGCACATAAAGAACCAAAATATAGAATTGGAATCTAAATGGCAGGTTTAGCTCAAAGATAATCCTAGAATATGACAGTGCAGAAGGAGGTAATTCAGCCCATTGAACCTGCACTGACAATAATCTCACCCTATCTCCATAATTACATGAGTCCCTGGGTTTTGAGACAGCAGTGCTAACTATTGTGCCACCATGCTGCCTTCCAAAGACGTGGGGAAGAAGGAGTAGCATGTAAAATACATTTGGGTGAAGTCTTGAAAGAATCATAGTATTAGGATATCTGAGACTGTAAGCACATTAAGTACTCTCACAACACCAGATTAAAGTTCAATAGGTTTATTTGGTAGCGTAGGCTTTCGGAGAGCCTTCACCAGGTGAGTGCCTGATCCAGCAACCTCACTGCGCCTACTCCAGTCTAACACCAGCAACTCCACATCATTGAGACTGTAGGGGTTAATGTGGAACTGAGGAAACAGTACTGCCCACATTATGATGTGAGTATTAGGGTGTAGTAGTGAGCCTGGTAGTAGCTGGTGTGAAGATAGCACTCAGTCAGGGCTGTACAGATGCTTATAGCTGTGTGTCATTAATAAATAGTTATTGTGCAACCATACAAGCTTCTAGACCACTTCCTGAGACAACATACAAACTTAAAACAGATATATTTCTGCTTCACATGGGATACCAAACAGAGGAAAGGGAGCAGTGGCAAAATCCAACATTCCACTAATACTTGTTAACGAAGGTCCAGGGATGTATATGCAGTCAGTTGAGTGTCTCGGGTGCAAAAGGTAGGCTTCCCAAGCTTTATGGGCCTTGCTATAACCAACACAAGCTTAAACACATTTCCTAAGTTTGGACATCTGTTGTATCTTTTCAATTAAAAAAAAACCCTTTTAACTGGTATAGGTATAATGTTGGGAAAGCATCAGTATTGTAGCTGACAAGATGGTTTTGAAATTTGATATCATTGAGAGAAAGCAAAATAAATTCAATTATTTCCCTTTGTCAAAAAAGCCTTCCCAAGGACATTTCAGCACGCTGAGGTCAGAGTTTGCATTTTCTCAGACTGTGCTGTAAACAGAGGCATAATCGGATACAGGGGCTTTATTGGGTCTGGAAGAGTTTCCATGGTTTCTAGGAGTTTGGAAAATTATGCGCGGCAGAGAGCAGAGGCTGAAACAATACGATGTGTCAATCACGGAAAGGCTTCATTCCAGAGACTTGCTGAGTGAGGCGACGCACAGATACCTGGGAACCAAGGACAGTGTGGTTCAGACACAAGACAATTTCACAGCCCCGCCACTTCTGGAGGCTACATCTAAACAGAGTGGAGCTGAAGAAAAAAAGTCTCCATGTCCAAGTAGCCTTCCCGCCATGCTGCCAGAATCCATGCCAGTATTAACAAGAGTGCAATTCAGCAATCCTCTCCACATGCGTTTTGTTAAGCAGAGATTGCCAGCTCTGTCTGCTCTATTTCAGATTTCCCTGGCAGTGGAATTCAAATCCTGTGTCTCAAATGAACACACGTGGATTCACAGATCTAACCCATTGCCTCATATCCCTATCACACGCTCTCTCTCTCTCTCTCTCCCCCCCCCACCCCCCCCCAAACCTCTCTCTACTACAAGTTAACATAGTCTCCTCCCCTGAAAGAAAGCTTTGCTTGGCACTGTCACACTGTTTGATGCCATGTGAGACCGGTGCACAATGTGGATTCAGATCAATGAGATGATCCAGACTGCTGGCATCTCTGGGCACTGTCCCCACTGGTCCTTGGTGTCCCTGCCCAGACGGCATGCTGGCACTAATGCTCCAATATGATAATTGCAGAGTCTGTTCTTTCAGGCTGCACCACACTGGTTGCCCACAAAGCGCCCAGCTCTTGTTGGCACTCTACCCAGGGCAGCTGCTGAGGGATCTTGAACTTCCATCTGAACACATCAAAGAAAAGCGCGTGTACGGGGGGGGGTCTGTGTTTCTCCTCGAGATATTTTCCTCTGATGTTCGTTAAATCATCTTGCTGCTCCCTGTTAACCTTCGATAGCAAGCTGTGGAAACACAGGACTTCAGAACGCTGGAGCTTTGTTCAATGCAAAATCGTTGGCTTGTTTGTTGATTCTGATTCTGTTTTAAACTCTTATCCAACGTGGTGAGAATTCAACTTGTTTTTCCCTGCCCAATTTTCAATTAGTCATGGCACTAGACTCTCAAATTTCTCATCTTAATCTGCCGGAAATGCATAGGATATCACGCTGGCTCGAGGACCTTTAGTCATCTGGTGTGCCCACTTGAAAGATGTGTGATTAAATACGCAAATCAACAGTAACGTCTTGCATTTGTGTAGCCCCTTTAATGTAACAAAATGTTCCAACTCAGAGTCCTGTGCCAGCAGTGGGACCTGGAATAGGAAATCTAGGGGAAAATGTGGGAAACATGAAACGCATCTGTACTTTGGCTAAACTGACAATCCTTGAAAGGGGGCAACTCATCAAAAACTCACAGGAAACTTTCAGTGTTCGAGTCCCACACTTGGGTCTGCTTTCATTCAAGGCCTTCCCTTGTAATCTCTCCCATCCCATTTGATTCATGGAGGAAGCCATTAATGATTTCCTCACCTTTCCCTATACAAGTGAGCTGTACGTGGCACCCATTTAGTATCACAATCATAGAATTCCTACAGTGTGAAAGGAGGCCATTTAGCCCATTGAGTCTGCACCCGACTCTATGACAAAGCAATTTACTATCCCTATCTCTGTAACCCCATACATTTATCATGGCTAATCCATCTAACCTACACATTTCTGGATGCTAAGGGGCAACTTATCATGGCTAATCCACATGAAGATCTTTGAACTATGGGAGGAAACTGGAACACCTGGAGAAAACCCACGCAAACACAGGGAGAATGTGCAGTCTCCACTCAGATGGCCATCTAAGGCCGGAATTGAACCCAGCTCCCTGGCGTTGTGAAGCAGCAGTGCTAACCACAGTGCCACCATGATTGGTGACATTTAAATGAGGCCAGATATGGCTGGGGCCTTGAACTGCTTCGATTGATTTTGCATCCATTGGAGAGGAGGAGCTTTACAATTACGTTGCATCTGTATACTTCAGTGCAATAATAAACCAATGTTTCAATTTTCATTTTCACACAAACTATGAAACTCAGAAAAGCTGGAGAATGGTTTCTAAAAAGCTAATACAGTTCCAAAAAACTGACAATTTAAAAACAGCTCCAACTGAAAAAAAATACTGAATACAGACCAATATTCAACATCATTAGGCAACTAAGTGAAAATTCTTAATATTTGTAGGAGCCCACTGTGTGCTTTACACTTGGGCATCAGCATTTCCAGCCCATCTTTCAATGTCATCTCATGAGGGTGTAGAGGGAACTGACGCATGTTTTAGCTCCATAGAGGACAAGTGGTGACTAGCCTGAGGCTTGGCCCTAGATGCCCTGTTTTCAAGGGATTTTCCTGCTTCTTTTCAAGTGGCTTCTTTTATCCTTTGCTTTTGTAATAAGCCCTCGGGGGCAGAAGTCCCTTCACCAAAATCCCTTTATTTATAAGTCAAGACACCAGGGGTACAGAGTTTGTAGTCTACATTCGGAGTGCCAGAGGAACTGACACTCATGGTTAAGTACAAAGCAAGAGGCTCCCTGATTGGCCTCATCAATTTGGCCTTAGTCAGGAGTTCATATTCTAACAGACCCACCTCAATAGCCTGATTAAAGCATTAAGCTTTATTGTGAATCGCAGGGCTGTGGGGAACAGGTTAACAACTTGGGCAAGGGGTTGGCCCTCCATTATAGGCCCTACTCATGTGGCCTTGGAACTCAGCCAACTGTCCACACCATGTCACATGTAAACACAAAGTAACCATAAGATTGAATGTTGTCTGATGAAGAGATCTAGATCTTTAATTTGATTTATTATTGTCACGTGTATTGGTATACAGTGAAAAGTATTATTTGTTGCACGCTATAAAATCAAAGCACACTGTTCATAGAGAAGGAAAGGAGAGGGTGCAGATTGTAATATTACAGTCATAGCTAAGGTTCAAAGTTTATTTATTAATCCCAAGTTATTGTGAAAACCCCCCGAGTCACCACACTCCAATGCCTATTCGGGTACACTAAGGGAGAATTTAGTATGGCCAATGCACATAACTCGCATGTTTTTCAGACTGTGGGAGGAAACTGGAACGCCTGGAGGAAACCATACAGACATAGGGAGAACATGCAGACTCCTGTAGAGAAAGATCAACTTAATGCAAGATAGGTCCATTCAGAAGTCTGGTGGCAGCAGTGAAGAAGCTGTTCTTGAGTTGGTGGTACCTACCTCAGATTTTTATATTTTTTTCCTGACTGAAGAAGGTGGAAGAGAGAATGTCTGTGGTCCTTTCCAAGGCAACAGGATGTGCAGATGGCGTCAACGGATGGGAGGCTGTATGTTGAACAATTGTTAAATTCTTTAGTACCGAGGAGAATTTTCAAGAATTCACTCCACAGGCATGCGTTAGGAATCACAGACCTTTATTGCAATCTTACTTGCTCCATACTCTACTGACAACTCCCAAGGCAGTCCCCAGGTAGATCACCCCAAACCCCTGCTTATTTGACCCATTCCCTGAGAGGGCCTATGTCCCATCATACATAACAATGATAACTATTTATTGACAACTCAGAACTAAATACATACACACAGAATGCAGCCCTAACTAAGCTCTATCTTCTTGCCAACTTCAACCAGGCTCACTTCAGCAACATAATCATCACATGTGACTCTCTGGGCAGAATTTTATGGCTTCACTCATCCCAAAACTGTAAAATCCCACCTAAAGTCAACGGACATTTATTTCCATTGTCTGCTCTCATTCCATGACGGGTGGGGTGGTAAAATTCTGGCCTTTATATCTGGTACTGTTTCACTAGTCCTGCATTAACCCTTATAGCCCCAAATATCCTCATACTACAAATTCCACACTTAGAGTTGGTTGGCAAATGCAACAAATGAGGTGGGAAATGGAAAAGGACAAAACTTATGGAAAGATTGGGCAGAAAAGTAAAGGTCAGATGGAGAGAAAGAGAAAGAAAGAGATAGCAATTAAGGAATGGCTTGACAGCCTTATACCGAGAAGAAGAAACAATTAAAGAATAGGAGAGAAATGGAGATAAAATTATACAAGAAGAGAATTTTGATTCATAATTAAATTATGACTAAGCAATGGCAAGGGAGATTAATTTGTGTTGGTGAATAATTTTTGTAGAATTCACTGTTGCCACTATTTTAGTTGTAAGTTTTATTTTAAAAAAGAACTTAATCTCACATTTCAAGAAATTTCTATTTTTTATCCTAGCATTTTGAGAGTAAAGTTGTAGTCCTTAACTAAATGCCAGGACTATATATTCTTTCTTTTGTTCACACTATCATTATTTACTTCCAGGGTTTACCATTGACCAGAAATCAAACTGGACCCGCTGTATAAATACTGCGGCTACAAGAGCTGGTCAGAGTCTGGGAATTCTGTGGCGAGTAATTCACCTTCTGATTCCTCAAAACCTGTCTATCATCCTTAAAGCACAGGTCAGGAGTATGATGGAATGCACCCAGCTTGCCTGGATGAGTGCAGCTCCAGCACTCAAAATCTCCACACCATCCAGGACAAAGTAGGCTGCTTGATTCGCACGCTATTCACCACCTTAAACATTTACTCTCGCCACTATCTATGCACAATGGCAGCAGCGTGTGCAATCTACAAAATGCACGACAGCAATTCATCTAGGCTCCTTTGACAGCACTTTCCAAACCTGAACCACCAAATAGGACGAGGACAGCAAATGCGTTGGAACACTACAACTGCAGATCCCACTCCAATACACCATCCTGAAACGTATCACTATTCCTCTACTGTCACTGGGTCAGAGTCCTGGAATTCCCTCCTTAACAGCATTTTGGGTGTACATAACCCACAAGGAATGCAGTGGTTGAAGAAGCTGGCTCAGCACAAACTTTGGAAGGGCAATCAGGGATGGGCAACAAATGTTGGCTTAACCAGGAATGCCTGCATCCCATGAAGGAATTAAAGATTTGCACACATATCTTTGCATGTGTCATAATGTCCAAGTGTCTGTCATGCAATCTGGCTACCAGTGCAGGATTTCATAGTCAAGACCAGCTCCAGTCCATAAACCTTCAGCCAGCTGCAGCTGAGTGTTATCTTTAAAACTAAACACATGACTGTATGGTGGCTAAGAACAGCAAGATGGCACAGTGGTTAGCATATCTACTTCACAGCTCCAGGGATCTGTTTGGTTCCCAGCTTGGGTCGCTGTTTGTGTGGCATTTGCACATTCTCCCCTCTGTCTGTGTGGGTTTCCTCTGGGTGCTTTGGATTCCTCCCACAGTCTGAAAGATATGTTGATTAGGTGCATTGGCCGTGCTAAATTTTTCCTCAGTGTATCCAAACAGGCACCGGAGTGTGGCGACCAGAGGATTTTCACAGTAACTTCATTGCAGTGTTAATGTAAGGCTACTTGTGACAATAGTGAATAAACTTTAAGTGTGTCAGCCTGTGGGACACCTTTTTAATTCAAACCAACATTGACTTCATTATGATTGTCACCCATGCCTGTTGTACAATAAATTTTACCTCCTGTAATTGGAAAAATGCTGGTGACTGAAGTTGTTCTACTTTCCATTGGATGAGGTGTAGACTATAACGGTCAGCTCTGTCCAAAATCACTGTGGTGTCGATGGCAGTCATAATGTGGAGATGCCAGCATTGGACAGGGGTAAACACAATAAGAAGTCTCTTTCTGTGGTGTTGTGAGACTTCTTACTGTGTTTACAAAATCACTGTGGCAGAATCTGGAGCCTTTTTGAGATGTGAATAGTTGACAATCTCCTATTTCTAACGTGGTAATGAGTTTCAAATACACCACTGTGTTTGCAATCTGCAGCAAGCTTTTGCCATCAGAAGTGACAAATTTGTTATGTGATCTAAGTCTCCTGGAGTTGTGGCTGTGGTCGTCCATTTCCGAAACTGCCACAATTGCTATCAAAATTAAAACGCTCAAAAGAACGCAAACAGATTTCAGACTACCAGACTAAGGCTTTATTCCAATTTACAACACATCTCTCGCTCTCTAATATACTTGCACACTGTATCGTATCACACCATGCTTATGGTCCATGTCACTCAAGGGGTGGGATTCTCTTGTCCTGTCCGTGGCAGGATCTGTTGTAAATGAGAACAAAAAATTTGGTGTCCCACTAAAACTCTATTCATTTTCAGTGATATCACAAAGCCCCAACCACAAGTGAGAATGGAGGATTGCCACCAATGGCTAGGATTCTCCTGCCTCACCCGTGGCTGGGATTCTCCAGTCCCGCTGCTGTGAATTTGGCTGAGTGCGAAATCCTCCGTTCTCATTGGCAGCAGTAACGCAGCATGTGAGACTGGAGAATTCCAGTCAAAGGGACTGCGTGTTATAATCTACTATACAGTCTGATCAGGTGACATTGGACAATGAATGGTAAACTGGGTGGCAGGAAAATAAGCTGTCGAGACAGCTCAGAGTCCCAATCCCTGCTGCCAACCTTCTTCCCCAGAGGTGGGACCTGATGCAGAGTAGAATGGGTGTGGCTAATCAATTTAGAGATTTAAGGACCTTGTTAGGGTCAATCCTTTGCCAGCAGTACTCTCATTTCCACCTTATATCCTGCTCCCTGAGGCCATTTGGGGGGGCATTAGACCTGATGCTTCATGTCCCAAGAAGACGGCCATAGGCAGGAGAAGGTTGTCATCCAACTAGCCGCCACCCCGACTTCCTTCGCCACAATACGAAAGATCAAGGGAAGAGGTCTGTGTGCATAGTCCCTCTGATGATTTTCATTCTTCACCTCCTTGACCCCCACATTGCCATAGCAGCAGAGCTGTAAAGCTTTAAAAATGCTAACCCTCTTACCGGGCAACACTTGGAGTCTATGGACCATCCTTCATTGGATGGTCAGCTTTGAGGCAGCCCCTTAGGAGGCCACCTTCACTAAATTGCTCCATTAGTCATACTGCTGGTGACACAATGGTTGACACTGCCACTTCACAGCACCAGGCACCCGGGTTCAATTTCAGGTTGGGTAACTGTCTATGTAGACTTTGCATGTTCTCCTCGTGCCTGTGTGAGTTTCTTCATAATACTCTGGTTTCCTCCCACAGTCCACTGATGTGCAGTTTACGTTGATTGGCCATGTTCAATTGCCCCATAATGTCAGGGGAATTAGCAGGGTAAATACATGGGATTATAAAGAGAGGGTGTGGGTGGGATTGTTGTTGGTGACTCAATACATCGAATGGTCTCCTTCTGCATTGTAAGGATTCTATGATAAGTGAGGACTCAGGAGTAAAATCATAATAAAATCATTATCATTCCAAATTCCCAGCTCCATGTTACAAAGCCATTGATATTCTGACTGCACTATATTAAGCTTGACATACTCATTCTAATAACTAGTAGGTCCAATAATAAAATAAGATATCTATTGATTGGTTAACACGATTAGTCCATTTCACTGATCAGAAACATCCTGAGCAGCCATTTAGTGGATGAACTGTTCTTTGATTCAGGGTCTCTGCAGAAATGGAATCTCATCAGAAGTGAAATTCTTTTGTAGAAGAGTTCACAGCAGCAAGCTACAAGCCCTTCAAGCTGTATTACGCCAAATTCTGGTGGAAGTAAGAACAAATAAATCAATCATCTGAAAGAAGTCCTCTCCTCCAGCAGACATTGCTATAAGTGGGCAGAATTTCCTGTTTGAGCCATGACGTAAAATGGTCAATGTGGATTTTGTCTCTTGCTATTTGTTTAAGTCAATAAAATGCAAAATCAGGCAGGTTCTACTGGCTGTGCAATTCATTAGAATTCTGCACATGTGGTGTCCTGTTGAAGTTGACTGTTCCTGTGTATGTCCTTCCTCATGAATATGTGTGAAAACCATTTACTATTTGACATTTAAACTTCCCCATTATTCTTATATCTCTCTCCATCATTGGATTAGAACTTATAAGGAATGGCAATCACAGTTGGATTGTCACTTTACTCATTTTTCCTTACCTTAGTTGGGAGCTGCATATTTCTTGTCTGCTCTTTGACCTGGGGTCTGGTGGGCATTGTGCAATGTATTGGCACCGGACCTCTTTCCAATGCAGTGCAGTAGCACAGAGGGAAAAGAAGACTCTTTTTACCACACAAGCTACCGTAAACCAGGTCAGTTCAATGGTGTCAGTCACTTTGTGAAGACAAGAAGAAAAGTATGGAAAATCAGTGGGTAGGATAGGCTGTGGAGGTGTCAAATGGGGAATAGGATGGGGGTAAGGTAGGAGTTGGGATGGGTTGTTTGGGGGGTGTTGGGTGGGTGGTCGTGCACTGGGAGAGTAGTGGAAGGTTCATCAAAGGGATGGGGCATAGTTGGGGTCGGAGAACATAGTCAGGGGATAGTTGATTTGATTTATTATTGTCACGTGTACTGGGATATAGTGAGAAGTATTGTTTCTTCCACGCCACATAGATGGAACATTATGTTCAAAGTACAGAGGGGAAACAGAAAAGAATAGGGCTCAGAAAATAGTGTTGAAGTTGCAGATAGGGTGAAGCGAAAGATCAGCTTAATATATGATAGGACCATTTTTGGAGTGTTAAGAGGGGTGATTGGGGTGGGAGGATAGTCAGATGGCAAGTCAGGGAACTTGGCTGTGGGAGATAGTTGGGTGATCCAGTGGAGGGGGGAATCACTGTATCGTAGTTAACCAGGAGTTGGAAGTGGTTTTAATCCTTCTAACTTTTCAAGGGCAACTATTCTGCTCAGAGAGCTGGATCAATCTGAAGTCTCCAATGCAAATTGAAGCATTGTTTCTGCCTATCAGATCATCTGGCTATCTGCTCCACTTGTGTCTCTCTCTATTTTGATCTTTTCATCTCCCAGTCCCTCTCTTTTTTTTTGGCTACCTCAGTAATGCCTCAGATTTATAACCATTCTGTCGGCCTCTATCCAGTCTGTCGTGCTTTCTTGTTCTGTTTACGTTCTTCTGTCTGTCTCAATATGCCACTATGTCTGTCTGCCTTCATGTCACTTCGTGTCTCTTGTTATTTGTTTGCTTGTGTATGTACTTCTTGCCTGTATTTCTATTTGCATCTCAGTTAAAACAGTAAGTGAGGCAGGAATAATTGAAATCCTGGAAGTACACCAATAATTATATCATTGAGTGACTTGGACAAGTTGCAGAGCTGGGCCGAGAGGTGGCAAATGGAGTTTAATGTGGAAAAGTGTGAGGTAATGCACTTTGGCAGGAACAATAAATGTGTAGAGTATAGGGCTAATGGTAGGGCTCTTAATAGTGTTGAGGAACAGAAGGATCTTGGTGTATGTGTCAATAGATCCCTGAAAGTAGGCAGTCAAGTGGATAAAGTTGTTAAGAAGGCTTATGGAGTCTTAGCTTTTATTGGTAGGGGGATTGAATTTAGGAGCCGCAGCATCATGTTGCAGCTGTACAAAACTCTAGTGCGGCCGCACTTGGAGTATTGTGTGCAGTTCTGGTCGCCACATTATAAGAAAGATGTGGAGGCATTGGAGAGGGTACAGAGGAGGTTTACCAGGATGTTGCCTGGTATGGAGGGCAGGTCCTATGAAGAGAGGTTGAAGGATTTGAGGTTGTTTTCGTTAGAAAGGAGGCGGCTAAGAGGGGATCTTATTGAAGCATATAAGATGATTAGAGGTTTAGATAGGGTGGACAGTGATAGCCTTTTTCCTAGGATGGAGAAAGCTAGCACGAGGGGACACAGCTTTAAATTAAGGGGTATGAGTTATAGGACGGATATCAGAGGTAGGTTCTTTACTCAAAGAGTGATTAGGGAGTGGAATGCCCTGCCTGCAGCTGTTGTAGATGCGCCAAGTTTGGTGGCGTTTAAGAGGTTAGTTGATAAGTATATGGATGAGAAGGGAATGGTTTAGTTAGGAGGGGCATTGCTTTTTATTTTGGTCGGCACAACATCGAAGGCCGAAGGGCCTGTTCTGTGCTGTATTGTTCTATGTTCTATGTTCTAATTGTTACAGAGAGTACAGTAAAAATTCAGGAATGATTCTCCAGGTTCTGAGTTGCTAATCTCTCTTGGGATGCTGTGAGAATGCCCAAGGTACATGACTCCATCAAATGGTCATAAGTTAAATCCAGACTTTCCAGGCGCCTATCACATGTTTTCCATGGTGCAGCTATAGAGAAATTAATAGTATTATCATTAATTATCATTATCACTGGACTAATAACCCAGAGTCCCAAGCTAATGCTCAAGAGACCTGGGTTTGAATCCCACCATGGCAGATGATAAAATTCAAATTCAATTAAATCTGGAAGTCAAATAGAACATGGAACAGCACAGTACAGGAACAGACCCTTTGGCTGGACATAAAGCTAAATTAAACTAATCCCTTCTGCTTGCCCTTGGTCCATGCCCCTCTATTCCTTGCATATTCATGTGCTTATCTGAAAGCCCTTTAAACACCCCTATTGTATCTGCCTGCAACCTGTTCCAGACATGAAACCATTGGCAATTGTTGGAAAAACCCATCTGATTCACTAATGTCCTTTAGGGGAGGAAATCTGCCATCCTTACCTAGTTTGGCCCACCTGTGACTCCAGACCCACAACAACATGGTTGACTCTTAAATGCCTTTAGACATGGGCAACAAATGTTGGTCCAACCAGTGATGCCCACATCCCATGAATTAATATAAAAAATAAATGATTGGTTACAGTTACCTTTTGCAATGTTGACAATAGTAGGGAGCCCAGCCTGCAGCTCTGCACGATGCTGGAACAATATCTAGACGAAATGTCAGAGAGTATAGCAGGCTTAATGATTCATTATCCATTGCCTTGATCCATTAGGACTTTTATGACTGTGCCTCGCAGGCAGACCTTACATTCAAATGGGAATCGATCTCTTTGGGATTGATTGTGGTGCCTGCATGGCTAATAATGCCAGCAGTATGCAAAGATACTTATTACACGCTGTAAGAAGAAGTGCAAGAGAAAGGAGGGAGCCCAAATTAGATAATGTCTGAAAACAAGCACAGGATCACAACGTGTGATTACCTATCGCCTTTTTGATGTAATGTGTGCAGCACGGCCCTTTGTGCTGCCTGTTCATTATCATGATTTCTGCATGCAGCCACCACTAATTATATTGTTCATTGACTGCACGCATCAGCAGGGGATCCAAAATCATAGCTTCCCAGCACCACTAAAAGCTAACCTGCATCTCCTGAAGGGAAAATGCCTTCTGGCTGGAAGCAGTGAGTACTTTGTGAGTTCAATCTGATCTGGGAAAGTGAGAAGATTGTTTAACGTGGGGGGTGGGAACCAGAATTTTGCAGTGCTACATTAGACACCTTGATGGAAGAGGTGTAGAGAAAGAGGGGGAATATCCTGCATCCAGGGGAAGCTAGGAGGTCCTCCAGCCCGATGGCACTAAGAACAGCTGGCTATGGGAGGTCAAGTGCAGGAGCGTAACCCAAGGACCTGAATGCAGTGTTGTAAGATGTTTAATAACCTCAAACAGGTAGTCAAGGTCAGAGAATGTACCTTCAAATGCCATTTCCTACCCACTGTGCCCCAACCACCTGCTGAATGCGTCAGACCCTTATCAACTATCCGTATCAGTCAGGATTCATAGGAACATAGGAATTAGGAGCAGGAGTCAGCAATTCAGCCCTCCGCCATTTATCATGATCATGTCTGATCTCATCCTGGCCTCAGCTCCACTTTCTTTCCTGTTTCCCATATTCTTTATCTCACTTTTTGTCAAAAAGATACCTATCTCCTTTTTGAATCTGGTGATAGATTCTTGCCTCCATTGCACTCTGGGGCCGTGAATTCCAAAGATTCTGAGAGAAGCAGTTTCTCCTTGTCTCAGTTTTGAACCTACCTCTTCTCACTCCCTGAACGGGATTTTATGGCCTCGCTTGGGTGAGATTTCCATTGTCGGACCCTTGCCCGCACTGATTCCAAGGTTGGCAAAGTGGTAGAGTTTCGGACTATATCTATGACCTGTTGTTCTAGACCCTCCCACTAGAACATCTGTTCTGTGTTCAACTTATCAATCTCCTTTAGTATTTTATATGCCTCGATCAGATTCCCGTCATTCTTCTGAACTCCAGCAAGTACAAGCCCAAGCTATTCAACTGCTTCTCATAGGACAGCCCTTTCGTCTCTGGAATCAATTTGGTGAAGGCCTTCTGAACTGCCTCCAGTGTCACCACATTCTTCTCCAAGTAAGGAGACCATTATTGGATATCACATTTATTTATCTTACCTACTCTCACACACTTAGCATTGCTAAAAACTTCACTCCTGCATCCTGAAATATATGTATTGTTACAATGAAAAAAAATCACAGCAAGCTTCTGCAAATAGCAATATGGTAATGGTTTGATCATCTGTTTTAGTGGTTGAGGGGTAAATGTTAGTCAGGGTCCCAATGAGAAATTACCTGTGTTTCTTTGGGATAATGTCATGGATCCTTTACATCTGCCTTAGAAGGCAGTTGGGACAGCAGTTTAACAGCAGTGGAGGTGATGACCTAGTTGTATTATTGTTAAGCTTATTAATCCAGAAACTCAAATGACGTTCTGGGATCTGGATTCAAATCCTGCCATGGCAGGTGATGAAATTAGAATTCAACAAAATATATTAAGAATCTACTGATGACCATGAAACCATTGTTGAAAAAAACCATCTTTTCCTTTAGGGAAGGAAATCTGCCGTCCTTACCTGGTCTGGCCTACATTTGACTCCAGAGCCACAGCAATGTGGTTGGCTCTCAACTGCCTTCTAAAATGACCCAGTAAATTCAGTTCCAAGAGCAACTAGGGATGGGTAATAAATGCTGGCCAGCCAGCTATGCCTAATGATTGAATTTAAAAAAAATCTCCGTTGTAGGGCAGCGTTTGGACAGTGCCTTATATCCCACAATATCATGCTGGGTGGAGACTTCATTTTGTCGTCGGGTCTCTGAGGTAAGTCTTGAACCTACGACTTCCAGAAGTCAGAGTGTCACCAGCTGAGCCAAGGTGGATCCTGCTGTGCAGTTACCATATGGGCTTACACCTGGACAATGATTGCTGGAGTGAGATACCGTGGAATCATCCCCAGTGAGGATAGGACTTACTGTGAACTCTGTGTCAATGGTACTTATCGCTGAGCACACAGGAGAAAAGGTCGAGAACTGAGGGATCATCCCATTTCTTTACGTGGGTCAAACCAAACAACGAAACAAAATCTTGAGCTCTGAGAGCAAAAATCAGGCTTGTGAGCCAAATAACTATATCATAAATTAGATATTAATAAATCCAGGTATTTGTAACTAGGAAGGTTTAAATCTCATTAAATCTGTCCTTAGTCCCAAATAATGTGTGTTTGCTGTAGTCAGTAGGAGGGTAATGAGCAGCCAGTGCTTCTAACCATCACTAATAGATTTCTAATAGACCTTTACTGTTAAGTACACAGCAGACAGCGTGTTTAATGTTTAATACATAACCCGATTAGTTCACGGTTCTGCTTTATTTAGTGTCTACTGCTGCAGAAGATGGAGGGTTCATTTTTATTCTCTTAATGAAGCCATGGATCTAGAAAGTTAAAAGAAGGAATGAGTAAAAGCAGCAGAAGGATGTCTGGGAAAGATGGCCCCCTGCAGCATTTCTCTCTGGCTTGAAGAATAATCTCAGGTAGCTTCTGTTTGTCACTCTCCAGTTATATACTTGCCACAATTAGATACAGATGAAGCATCAATGAATACTAATGATGGATAAATAGCATTACAGAGTGGTGGGCCCACACTTAAAATGGTGAAGATAGTATATGGTCACAGTAAAGCAGCCTAATAGGCAAATACTCTTCTGACCTCTTGTCACTGATCTCTTTCTGTTCTCCACAACCTCTTCTTAGTACTTCTAGTTTTCAAGAAGATTCTTGCTTGCTCTTCTCTGCACCCTTCTCTGATTTTATTTTATTTTTTATTATATATGGGGTGACATGGTGGCACAGTGTTTAGTACTGCTGCCTCACAGCCCCAGGGACCCAGGTTCAATTCCAACCTCGGGTCACTGTCTGTGAAGTTTGCCTGTTCTCCCCTTGTCTGTGTAGGTTTCCTTTGGGAGTTCCGGTTTCCTTCCCCAGTCCAAAGATGTGCAGGCTATATTGATTGGCTATGATAAATTACCCCTTTAATGTCAGACGGATTAGGAAGGTAAATATATGTGGGGTTACAGAGTAGGACCTGAGTGGGATTGCTGTTGGTGCAGGGTCCATAGGCTGAATGGCCTCCTTGTGCACTGTAGATTCTATGTATTAGTATACAGTGAAAACTATAGTTTCCTGCATGTGATACGGACAAAGCACGCCAATACATGGAGAAGGAAACGAGAGGTTACAGAATGTAATCTTATAGTCATAGCTAGGGTGTAGAGAAAGATCAACTTAATGTACAGTAGCTTCATTCAGGAGTCTGATGGCAGCAGGGAAGAAACTGTGCCTCTCTGTGCTGGCCTCATCGAACAAACGCAACTTTGGAAGTCCTTGCAACATTCAGTCCACAGCCTTTCAAAACCCAGGCCTTGTCATGACCTCATTGGCTTATACAATGAACTCTGACCTTTCAACTTGGCATTTTTGAAGATAAACGGAGAGCAGTTCATTCTTTTAGTTAATAAGTGAGCAATGCTGCTGCCATTGCGAAGAGGCAGCAAGTGTACCAGGAGGGAGTGGATTACATCTTGCTGTCACAGTATTTTTTTAAAAAATCCATTTCCACTGTGCTTTTTGGAGTTTGCTCTCCAGTCCTATTCTTCCAACACTTCCAGGAGAGGTGGGAGGTAGAAATGTGGAATGAAAATTTATATTAAATAGGGCAGTTCACTTGTTGTCCTTTCTGACCAATCACACAAGGGCGTGATGATTAGGGCCTCTCACTGAGCAGCTCAAGATGAAAAGATTTTCCACGCTTGCAAATCATTTTGATCTTAAATGTCTAAATTGCTGCGGTGAGGCAGTAGAGTGCAGAGCAAATGAGGCTTTATAAATCGGAGTATGAAATCTTTGCTACTGCGCCAGTGATCTAATGTCTCCAATAAATGCAGCATTTGCACAATCTTTAAGTGTTTAAGTTTTTAAAACAATATTACCAGCAAGCCTGGGAAGGGAAAGTCAGCTCAGAAATACTGGATATTTATAAATACTATTAGTGCATTCCATAGGTCCCAGGGCCTGTGCTCAGAATTCCATGTTCTCTCAGTGCCCAATTTTCTTGTTCCATTATTCATCAGAAATTGGATGTAACTTGGAAAGCCAGTTTCTTTGTCCCCCGTTCACTGCCGCTGATTTGGGTCAATGTGGCAACTATCAGAGATTGAACTAGACCATTTGTGAACTTGTTGTCATGTCTGACCTTCATAGAATACCTACAGTATAAAAGGAGACCTGGGACTTCCTAACTGAGCATCTTACCCAGGTACTAACCCCTAATTCCCCCTAAAAGGTAACATTTCTAACCAATTCTTGAGGAAGAGCCATTCAGACTTGTTACATTACCTCTCTTTCTCCCTCCACACTTGCTGCCAGACCTGCTGAGAATTTCTAACATTTTCTGTTTTTACTTCCGACCTACTGTGTCACCTCCTCCTACCTCTGTAACAACACCCAACTCCGGCCCATACTCAGTCACTTGCTGCCTTCATCCATGGCTTTTTTACCTTTAGGCTCACAATCCTTTCTTGGGGAGCTTCCTATCTCTCACCCTCCAGAAACCTGAACTCACCCAAAATGCTGCTGCTCACAAACTAACATGAACGAAGTCCAGTTCACCTTTCACCCCTGTGATGATTGGCCATTTATTATTCCCATTCCAGTATAGTCCTTAAAACTCTCATTCTTGATTCCAAATCCCTTCAAAACCTTATCCCCTCCCTACCTCTGCAACTTTCTCCAGCCCAACAAATCTTACAAGATGTCAGCAGTCTTCCAGTTCTGAGCATTCCTGATTTTAATTGTGCCAGAATTGGTGGTCATTAGGATTGTCAATCCTCGTGAAATGGCTGGACATCTCCTGGAATTGACATTAATCTCCTGGCAGCAAAAGAAAGCCTTCTGAAAGATTTTAAACTCTTAGAAGAGCCTAAAGTGAAAGGAACTGATGCTTTGCCAATTCAAGTAGAGTGTCCTTTCTTTCAGTTGTGTTTATTTGATTTGCCAGTGAATCAGATTGTAGGGTGGCTTTCTAAGGCAGGATTTCATCCTAGGATTTTACTGAGGGAATCATTAGTTCAACTAGGCTATTAGATCTAGGGCAATATGGAGAAGAAGTAGTGAGATCAATATTCCACTTCTCACACACATCCTAAAATGGCTGCTTCCTGTGTCATGTTTCAGTGAGGGAGTCACAGGTTCCTGTGGATGGGATCTCTCATGACATTTCGCTCACAGGGAGTACAGCATCTTGTAAAACCCAACCTCAAACTCAGAATCGCTGAGAGTCCCTACTGGCTAAGTCACAGCTGACACTTATGGCTGTATCAGCAAAACCAGGGCTACGTGGTGCTGTTGCTGCTTCAAGGGACTGAATCCTCCTGAAAACTATGGATGGGAATTTCTGATTACAAAATTTCAGAGGAGGATTTTGAGCCAAAGACCACAGGTTAAGGATCTGATCAAGGGTCACCCAGACTCGGAACATTGGTTCTATCTCTCTCCACAAATGATGTTAGATCTGCTGAGATTTTCCAGCATTTTCTGTTTTTGTTTCAGATTGTAGCATCTGCAGTGTTTTACTTTTATATTATGTAGAGGTTGAGACCACGTCTCCATAATTTGTTCACGATGGCACAGTGGTTAGCACTGCTGCTTTACAGTGCCAAAGAACAGGTTCAATCCTACCTTTTAGTGATTGTCTGTGTGGAATTTGCATGTTCTCTCTGTGTCTGCATGGGTTTCCTCCGGGTGCTCTAGTTTCCTCCCACAAAAGCATGCGGGTTAGGTTGATTGGCCACATTAATTTGTCCCTTAGTGTCAGTGGGGTTAGCAGTATAATATATGGCGTTGCATGGATGGGACCTGAATAGGATTGTATTCTGTGCAGGCTCGATGGGCTGAATGGCACTGTAGGGATTCTATGATTCAGTTTAGTCAGGCAGCAGAAATGGGCTAAGGTTTAGTACAGCAGAACCCATTTCCTGCATTAGCCCCATCCAGAAAGAGCAGCATTGAAGAGTGACCTAAGGGGCAAAGCAAAGAGTAATGTTTTCCCTATTCTGTCTACCAGCCTATGAAGAAGGGATGGATAGGATTTATTTCCAGAAGAGCTGCTCTTAATGTGATGAGTGGTGGTTGTTTGCATCCATGTAGTCTGGTAGTTAGGAGGAAAGAGACTCGCTTGTCATCTGTGTTATACACACCATCTCAAATTGCTCCCATCCTTCCTCTCAACATAGATGGCCACTAGTTCCTGACAGTTTCTTTTTAAGAAGGCTTATCTTTCAAAATCTTGTCACTGTTAGCAATTCCTCGTCAGCAAGTACAGCCTGCTCATGAACTCCAGAAACTTCAGAGGTCCTTAATTATGCTGGCTGCATTTCCGAGACAGCGGAAAAGTGTATATAGTGTCAATGGGTGGGAGGCTGGTTTGAATGATGGACTGGGCTTCATTCACAACTCTTTGTAGTTTCTTGCAGTTTGGAAAAAGCAGGAGCCGTACCAACCTGTGATTCAGCCAGAAAGAATCCGTAAAAGGTGGTGAGAGTTGTAATGGACATGCCAATTTTTCTGAGAAAGTAGATGCTTTGGTGGGCTTTCTTAACTATAGCGTCAGCATGGAAGGACCAGGAAAGGTTGTTGGTGATCTAAAAATTTGAAGCTCTCGACCATTTCTACTTTGTCCTCATTGATGTAGACAGGGGCATGTCCTCCCCTACCCTTCCTGAAATCGATGACTACCTTTATGTTGTTGACATTGAGGGAGAGATTATTGTTATTGCACCAGCTCACCAGATTCTCTATCTCTTCCCTATACTCCATCTCGGAGATCCAACCCACTACAGTGGTGTCATCAGCAATCTTGAAAATTGCACTAGGAGAAGAGTTTGGCCACACAGTCATAGGTGCGTAAGGTGCATAGTAAGGGCTGAGGACACAGCCTTGTGGAGCATCAGTGTTAGCAGAGAATTATTGTGGAGGAGCTGTTGTTGCCTATCCTTACGCATTGTGGTTTTTAGGGTTAGGAAGTTCAGGATCCAGTTGCAGAGGAAAGAGCTAAGCCCCAGGCCATGGAGTTTGGAAATGAGTTTCATCAGAATAATGGTGTTGGATGCTGAGCTATAGTCTATGAATAGGAGTCTGATATAGATGTTTTTGTTATTAAGTATTGAGTGCAGGGCTATGAGATGGCATCTGTTGTGGATCTGTTGCGACGTTAAGTGAAATATAGTGGATCCAGACAATCTGGCATGCTGGAATTGATTTGTGCCATGACTAACTTTTCAAAGCATTTCATAAAGATGAATGTTAGAGCCACTGGTTGATGGTCATTAAGGCATGGTGCTTGGCTCTTCTTGGGTATTGGGATAATGGTCATCTTCTTGAAACCGATAGGAGCCTCAGATTGCTATAAACAGAGGTTGAAGATGTCTGCGAAAAGCTCTGCCAGATCTATGCAAGATCTGAGTGCTCGTATGGGTATCCCATCCGGGCTGGTCACTGTGCGTGGGTTGACCTTCGAGATGGCTGCTCTGACATCTGCAGCAGTGACTTTGGATACAAGTTCATCCGTGGCTTCCAGAATGTAGGGCATGCTCTTGCTGACCTCTTGCTTAAAAGGAGCATAGAATGCATTGAGCTTATCAGGAAGGGGTGCTTTGGAGCCAGTGACATTATTTGCCTTCATCTTTTAGTCTCTTATATCGTGCAGACCTTAACATAGTCGATGGGGGTCCTTGTATCTAGCCTGGGATACTACCTTGGTCCAGTACTGTCTTTTGGAATCTTTGAAGGATCTTGTTAGATCATATCTGGCTTTCTTTTTAGGTCAGGGTCACCTGATGCCTCAGACTTGGACTTCAGCAAGCTACTCTACCTCTGTTCATCCATGGTTTCCAGGTGGAAACATACGGATTTGTTCTTTGACGCACAGTCTTTTACACACTTATTAATGAAGTCAGTTATTGTCGTGATATACTCATTCAAGCTGGCCACAGAATTTTTAAATACTGATTAGTCCACTGATTCTTAAGTACCCCCATACTAGACCATCCAATTCTGCAGACCAACATTGAGCAACTTTCTTTGATGGATTCTCCTGTTTCATTTTTTGCTTGTAAGTCAGGAGTAGGAGCACAGCCTTGTGGTCTGATTTACCAAAGTGTGGGTGAGTGATAGAGTGTTTGAGATTTGTGTAGCAGTGGTCTAGGATGTTTGGGCTTCTGATGGAACAGGAAATGTGCTGGTGATAACTTCATAGGACGCTCTTGAGCTTGGCCTGATTGAAGTCTCCAGCCATGATGAACAAGGCCTCGGGATGTTTTATCTCAAGGATAATGGTGTCCAGCATAGTGTTGATGTCCCTGTGGAGTGAGATGTAAACTGCTGTTAAGATGATAGAGGTGAACTCCTGCGGAAGGTAGTAGGGGCAGCATTTTTGGTATTCTAGGTGCAGGGGAATAGAAACTCACCAATGTTGCTACATCCAGGCTTTACAAGGTGTTGATTGGGAAGTAGGTCTGAGAGCGCTATAGGTCCATTCAGTGTCAACAACGAGCTGTACAAGTACAACTAATCTCATCTCAAAAAGTGATGATACTCTCATGAATAAGTGAACGAAATGTAAAATACTGACAAGTAAAATTTAATTTGGATGAACACATGAAAACATATTTACATTGGGTGGAAAGTTTGAAGACATCAGCCAGCTTGATGTCTCTGTCTGCTGTATTGTCAGCTGATGGCGAGTTTCCTCAATCAAAAGCCACAGGGTCACATGTGTCTCACACATAGATATCCAGCTCTTCAAATTTTAATCAGAATTGCGCAGGAAATGAGGAAAAAGCAAGGGAGCAGATGTAATGCATACATCCAGTTCTGCCATTGGGTATGGCATTCCCAATTCTTTTCCCACATCTAGAAGTGTCCTATGGTAAACATTCACCAGTTTCCATAGCTAGTAATTCCCAGATTGACATATCACCATGGACATATAACATAGGGGCACACTCTGCATCAAGCATGGCTGACCAGGCGTCTCTCCTTCTCTTATCCTCAGCCATCGTTATACTTAGAAGGATTTGCAGGTTGATGCACTTGTTTGGCCGTGTTATGAACACCACCCCCCCCCCCCTTTCTTGGCCGTTAAGTCCTGGGGTGAGATTTGAACCCAAGCTTCTGGTTCAGAGGCAGGGATGCTACCCTGTTCCACATAAAACCTCTATTGGGTAATGCCGAGCTGTTCACAGTTCCTCACCCATATGGGTGATCACTTTCAGCATTGCATAAACAAATAATTTTGAAAATGAAGGTTTAATGATTCGATTGAACGGTTGAGATTGGCCTGTTGCAATACAAACTCCCTGATTTAGGCGTCAATTGATGGGCCAATCAGAGAATTTTTTCCTTGTATTTAACTGGGACTGTCAGTTCCTCTAGCACTCCCGAAGATAGATTCCTGACTTATAGACTCTGTGTACTATTGTTGGAATTGTAAATAAAAGGATTTTGGTGAAAGGACTCTAAAGATTTATCACAGGAGGAGCCTAGTAAACAAAGTTTCTCACAAGATATTGGAATGCCATCTTCACTGTACTGGTATCCTGGCAGAGAGGGTGTGAAGCAGTCAAGCAAGAAGACAGTGGATATCTGGTATTGTTCTACCTGCTACTTTTTCAAACTTTTCACAAGTTATGAACTTCCCTTAGCATGGCCAAGATGGCAAATTCAATGTGTTAACTATAAGTTTCATTTGTAACACTCCGCAGGATGCCTGTTAGCATCCTGGAATCACAGAGAATTACACAAAAAGAGGCCATTTGGCCCATCAGGTCTGTGCCAGCTCTTTTAAAGAGTAATCCAGTTAGTCCCAATCCATTGTTCTTTTCCCCAAATCCTTGCTTGAACAAAGAATCGCAAAATCAGAGGCCATAGAGATTGCTACAGCTTTATCACAATGTCCTATTTATTGTTCCCCAAAGACTGAACTTCACAACAACAACCTCGAGTTGATTTGGAAGTGGAATATTAGGGAGCTGATACAATCTCCTGAACCATTGGTACTGTGCGATGAATTATGTTATCAGCTGAAACAGCAATTAGCGATGCTGCACTTAACCCTCAGTGGCCCAGGCAATGGAGAGGAAAATCCATCCAGCTCTTCCTGAAATTCATGCTTCTGCTTTTCATATTCAGCCACTCCTGCAGAGGGTGCCTGTGTGTGGCCACAGGGTGAGGACAGAATCAGGCACGGGGGTTGGGATTTCCTGAAATGGATAAATTGCTTGATGGCACTCAAATTCTGAAATCCCTCTCCACTGATTCTAGTCTGGTCAGTTGAACTTAGCCAGCGATTTCCCTCCGCCCCGCCTCTCTCTGCCACCCCTGCCCCCCACCTACCCCCCAGCCACCCACCCTCATAGCCCTGTCCCAATTAAGGTTGCTCTTATTTCAATATGTCTTTGCAGACACCTGCGTTCCTTACAACACATACCTGAGATGCAGAATGGGGAGCAATACATGCAAGGAGTTTATGTTTCCTGTTGTTACTAAGCTGAGACCATCCAATTATCTGTTTCTGTAACACCCTTTCTTCCCTGGTCCACTTGGCCAAACTTCCATTAATATTTCCCCTTGCTCTATCCCAAACATGCAGCTTTCTCCACTTTCTCTGTTTCTCCTCATGTCCTCTCTGAGTGAGCTCACCTTGTCCATGAGAAACACTACCTTTTTCCTTCGATCCTCTTCCATTAAACTGTTGATCATCCAACTTCCTCTTCTGATCCCTGTGTATGATGTGGAGATGCCAGCATTAGACTAGGGTGGGCTCAGTAAGAAGTCTCACAACGCCAAGTTAAGTCCAACAGGTCTATTTGGAGTCATGAGCTTTAGGAGAGTTGGGTTGATAAACAGGGCCTATATAGACACAGACTCAATTGCAAGATAATGGTTGAAATGCAAGCTATAACAGGTAATCAATTCTTTACAGATACAGAAATATGAGTGGAGAGAGGGTTAAGCATAGGTTAAAGAGGTTGAATTGTCTCAAGCCAAGACAAACCCAGGCAAATTGTGGGGGTTACAGAGAGCGTGAAATGAACCCAAGATCCCGGTTGAAGCTGTCCTCGTGTGTGGAACTTGTCTATCAGTTTCTGCTGGATAATTCTGCATTGTCATTGTCTTGAAGGCTGCCTTAGAGAACACTTATCAGAAGATTGGAGGCTTACTGTCTTTCTACCTTGCTATTCCCTCACATTCTACCTGAAGAAGTGATGGATTGCCAAAGACTGACGACCAATGACTTATAACAAATAATACTTTGTTAACCAGCTGAGCAGCTACTCCATGTTGTATTCTGCTCATGATTTTGATATTGATGCAGGCTCAATGGGCCAAATGGCTTCTATCTGCACTGTAAGGATTCTATGATTCCAGGGAGAACACCTGCCTTTTTGTCATGTGACCATTAGTAGACCATCACAAGATCACGTGACCGTTCAGTCTACACTACCATCCAGAAACTTGAGGCATCCAAAACCCTGCCACCCGTGTCTCAACTCACACTTAATCCCATTAACCTATCACTCCTTTGCTCACTGACCTTCTTTGGCTCCCAATCAAGTGATATCTTGATTTTAAAATTCTCAACCTTATTTTCAAATCTCTATGTGGCCTTGTTCCTCACCAGCTTTGCAATCTTCTCCAACTGAAAACCTTCAGAGATACCTGCAATCATCTCACTCTGGATTCCTGAGCATCCCAATTTTAATCGTTCGACCATTGGTCGCTATGTCTTCAGTTGACTTGATCCCAAACTCTGGAATTCCCTCCCTACATCTCTTTGCCTCATTACCTCATTTTCTTCTTGTGACACTGTTTAAAACCTACCACTTTGGCTGACATTTTAGTTATCTGACTCAATATGTACCGTGATGTCATACTCAATGCTCCCGTGAAGCACCTTGCAGGATTTTATTACATTAAAGATGCTGTCAAAAATATCAGTTGTTGTTGAGGGAGGCTGTCTGTGTGCCTGAACCATATGGCTGCCTGAAGTTCTTCTCAACGAAAGATTATTTTTTTCAGTAGGCCGGGTTCCGTAACAGCCTTTTAAATTTTGGTCGCTTTCAACAACCAGGCATATGGTAGTGATTCTTGCATCGAGCATTTATAGGGTAGTAAAAGGGGTATTTTGGTCAAAGCAATATCACTTCTTCATTGATCATCATTGGTGCCTTCCTGTGGTGATGATCCATTTATAGATCATTAGTACTCGCCAGTCTCTGGAAATATAACCAACAGGAGAAAGGAGAAGGATCTTAGTATCAAATTTCTTGCCTGATCAGCTTACTCTCTGCTTGAACATCAGACGAAATCCAGGGAGTATGCTCTTAATCTCCCCTCAACCTCCCATAAGGCATAGTTACTCAAATGAGAAGGTCATAGAATCATAGAATCCCTATAGTGCCCAAAGAGGCTATTGGCCTATCAAACTTGCATCAATTCTACCCAGACCCTATCCCCGTAATCCCATGTATTTACCCCACTAATCCCTCTAACCTAGAGGTGGAAATGCCAATGTTGGACTGGGGTAGACACGGTAAGTGGTCTTGCAACACCAGGTTAAAATCCAGAACGAGCTTTGAGTGCTGCTCCTTCATCACTCACCTGATGAGATTCCTTACTGTGCCTTCTAACCTATGCACCCGAGACACTAAGGGACAATTTAGCATGGCCAATGCACCTGACTCGCACATCTTTGAACTGTGGGAGGAAGCTGGAGGGACCATCTGGAGGAAACCCAGGTAGATATGGGGAGAATGTGCAAACTTCACACAAACAGTCCCCTCAAGCTGGGAATTGAACCCAAATCCCTGGAGCTGTGAGGCAGCAATGCTAATCACTGTGCTGCCATGCCACCCCAGGTCGCCTCCCTCTGCAGGGCCATCGCTCAGCGCCAGGAGTGGTCACTGGCAGGAAGAGAGAAAAGGAAAGCAGGGACTCAGCTGAGGCATTCAGCACCAGCTTTGTAACTCCTTCCTAGCCCCGTGCTATCAATCAATCAAGATTTCTCTGCAATTCCTTCATATGTTCAACTGTGAAATAGCAGCGGTCGGGTGGGAAGGGGAAAAGCTCAGCTACAGAGTGGGGGTGGGGTGGGGGGCATCCATTCTCAATTATTCTACACGATCCAGAGACCAAATTGAAACTCATCGCAGTGTGGGATTAGACACATTTTAATAGTCATTACATCTAAATCAATGAAATCGGAATCACTTATGGGCTGCAGTTTAATTTCCATTATCATCTATCTCCCATTCCTTTTCATTTTAACCCTCTGCCTTCTGAGCTGTGATATGAAATTAAAAAAAAAAATCAGCTAACAAAATCGGAAAGATACGGGGGGGGCAAGTGTGCATGTGTGGTGGTGGGGGGGGGAGGCAGGGTGTTGCGGTGAGTGGGGTCTGACAACAAAATTAATTTAGCACAGAATCAACCGTAAATTGGGCTCTGTGTATGAAATTGGGTGGTAATAGTATTTGAGCAGCATTGCGAGCTCAGATTATCAGCAAGGTTGCTCTCTCATTCTCATTGCCATTGCTGACAGGCAAGAGATTGTCTTGTTATAATACACTGCCGTTCTGCATGCGCAGTGCTGGCAGCTTATACCTTCAATGAGGCAGCTGCTCCCTCAAGTGACAAAATCTACATTAAGAGAATCAACAAGGCCCATTGCAGAGAGGCCCGAGCAGGAAATAACAGGCCTCTCGTCGCTAATGGGACTGATCAATTATTATCTGCACCCATATTTCTTCAGCGGCTGATTGTTTCACGGGTTCTGACATCTAATGCAGCCTTAAATTACTCACACCCAGTGCGCCTCTACAAGATAGCAGTAAAATCTAGAGAGAGGATCAGGGGAAGGTAATTACAGTATGGAAATGATGCTGATCACTCATGCAGAGCGCAGACCTTGAAACTAACCCGACATCCTCCCCCACACAGTGCAGGGCGCCAGGCGGAGAGCAGTGCTGCTGCCCGCCTGCCTCCTGCCAGCCTGCTTCTCTTCCGGTTATTCCACACAATTTCCTTCCCCCCCCCCGCCCCCTCCTCACTACCATTTCTTTCTGCTCATTTCTTCAGGTAAGAGGAGGGAAGTTCTTGAAATAAAAATTACCTCAGCAAGAACTGCATCAGATTCAGCAACAATGGTCATCCTCCACAACCACCAGGGACCTAGGTTCGATTCCTGGCTTGAGTCACTGACTGTGCAGAATCTGAACGTTTTCCCCATGTTTGCATGGGTTTCGTCCCACAGTCCAAAAGATGTGTTGATTAGGTGCATTGACCATGCTAAATTCGCCCTCAGTGTACCAAAACATCTGCTGAAGTGTGGAGACTGGGGGATTTTCACAGTAGCTTCATTGCAGTGTTAATTTAAGCCTACTTGTGACACAAATGAATAAATAAACCTGTGTTTGTTTGTCCTAATTATCTCCTTACATGGCATAGTGTCAAAACTTGCCTGATAATATTCCAACAAAGCACCTTGGGATGTTCTTATGACATTAAAAAATCTATAAGAATATATGTTGCTGTTTCCACGTCTTAATGTTGGAATGAAAATTGGGCACCTTCTAAGTCTGGGTGGCAAGTTGAAACTCCACCTCTATTATCCATGGTGGGATGGAGAGGATAGGATTTGCTTTGTAATTTGTGTAACAATCACCAACTGAAAGTGGGATGCATTCCTTTGTGACAGACATGTCCAATAGACATTGGTTTGTTTCGTACTTTCACTGAAGTGGCCAAAGGGATAATGATTGAATTTAGTATTGCCGAACATAAAGACTGAAGGACTCTTCAATTTTCTGTTCTCAAATCTGGAGAGTTAGCCATGGCTCAGTTGATGGCACACTTCATTCTGAATCTACAATGTTCCAGGTACAAGTCCCACTCCAGGGGGCAGAGGAATGAAAGCCCGCACTCCAGTATAGTACTGAGGGGGCACTGCATTGTTGGGGGTACCATCTTTCAGAAGAGACATTAAATTAAGATCCTATCTGTGACAATGGGTGGATTCAAAGATATCTTTTGTCTTCATAAAAGAGCAAAGTGTTATCTGCGAGGTTCTGCCTGATAGTTATTGCCAGTCCACATCACAAAAACACGTTATTTGCTCATTGCCACATTGCATTTTGTGGGAGTTTTCTGGGCTACACTAACTACTGCATTTCCTACATACAACAGTGACTGCACTTCAAAAATTGGTTGTAAAACACGTTGAAGTATCTGGCAGTCACACTGGTGCTGCAATGGTATTTATTTCATTTTTATTTAGGTAGCCCAGTGCTTAGCATTGTTGTCTGACAGCGTTAAGGATCTGGATTTGATTCCTGGCTTGGGTCACTGTCTGTATGGAATTTGCAAATTCTTCCCATGTCTGTGTGGGTTTTCTTTGAGTGCTCCGAATTCCTTCCACTGTCCAAAGATGTGCGAGTTAGATGCATTGGTCATGCTAAATTGTTCTTTAGTGCCAGGGGTACTAACTCAGCCACGTGGGGTTGCGGGGATAGGTCCTGTGTGGGATTGTGGTTGGTGCAGCCTCAATGGGCTGAATGGCCTCTTTCTTCACTGTAGGATTTTATGATCTATGATCTGAGTTCAATTCCGGCCTTTGTCACTAAATGTATGGAGTTTGCACATTCTCCTCATGTCTGCATGACTTTCCTTCAGGTGCTCCGGTTTCCTCCCTTAGTTCAAAGAGGTGCAGGTTAGATGCATTGGCCAAGCTAAATTGCTCTTTAGTATCAGGGAACTAATTAGGATAGATGCATGGATTTATGGGGATAGGGCCTGAGTGGGATTGTGGTCAGTGCAGTCTCAATGGGCTGAATGGCCTCCTTCTGCACTGTAGGATTCTATGATCTACAATCTATGATCTGGATTCAATTCCAGCCTTGGGTCACTGTCTGTGTGAGATTGCACATTCTCCTTGTATCTGCATGGGTTTCCTCCAGGTACTCTGGATTCCTCCCACAGTCTGAAGATATGTGATTTAGGTTGACTGGCAATGCTAAATTGCCCTTATTGTCAGAGGGTTTAGCAGGTTAAATAGGGTCTGGGTTGAATTATGGTTGGTGCAGACTCGATGGGCTAAATGGTCTCTTTTTGTGCTGTAGGGATTCTATGATTTAATATTAAGCTTCATTTTATACACAGCAAGAGTCCAAGAGGATAAATGTGAATAGCTCTGGAACATTGTCAGGTCCCTACAGACAACAAGCACTTTATTCTGCTCATGAAGGCCAATGGGTAGAAAGTATGTGAATTGTGTTTGACTGTACACCTGACCCCCAGGGTGATGTAGAGCCTCAGGGAAAAAAAAAGCTTTATGTACAAAACAGTCCTTTTCCACTGGGCTCAGGGAGACTGCGAATCTGTTTCTTTTTTGTACCTAATCTAGGCAGCGAGCAGGGAGGTACGAATCACAGAATGTAGATTTTGAACATCAAGGGAAAGACACCAAACCTACATTAAAAGAAAGAACTGTCGGTTCCTGGGAAAATGAATCATTTTTGACACTGCTGTCACTCGTGGACAAATAGCATAATAAAGAAACAGAGAGCTGAGATGAAAGTACAGCAGCAGGGCAGAGAACGAAAGGGCAAAACTCACCAAATCAGAAATATATCATAGGACATAACTGATAGTTTAGAAGTGAAGAAATATTGCTTAGGTGTAGTAAAAAAGAACACTATGGAAAGGTGCTTCTGTGTCATATAAAGACGTGACAACTGCCCAATAGATGGAAGGTGCATAGGTTGATTCTGGAAATCTGACAAACCTCAGCGCGGAGTGCAGCCTCAAGAATATTAAGTAGAATGTGTTTTCGAAGCTGGAAATGCCAGAGGACTCGGCAAAGCTCTTTCTGCATGGCCTGATATTCTTTTGTCCAGTGATCAGTAAGTTGTTTGAGTACGTCATGAAGCAAAATGCTTCAAAATAACAAGAAGAAAATGAAATTTAAGTATCCCAACATTCAAACACAAAATCCATTGGAAGATCATCTTCAAAGTAGTTTGAAGGATTTATCAGCGTCCATGACTCCAATGCCCAGCAAAGTCAGCAGGCAGCTAGGATTAGCCTGGACACCTATCCATCAATGTCACACCTAAGTTCCCCCTGTCTTTCCAGCTGAGTGAGAGCAGATGTGTGGTCTCAGATCCCTGAAGGAAGTTTTAAGCCTTTCTAATGCTGCCTGATTCCAAACCTGAGTTTCAGCAGAAACCGTTCCCCACACCCCGTTTCTTTTCCCTAAATCAGCGACCACCCAGAGGATGCCAGAGGATGATTCCTACCTCTTTTAGCCTGGGGGGGGTGTGGGGGGCATGCAAATCAGGTTCAGGCATTAAAATCATGCTTTGAAATAACTCTTCAGAGGATGTACCCTTTCATCAGGTTCCTGTTTATTTACAAACTCAATTCCTCTCCTGGGGTGCTTCTGCTACAAAGTCAGAATCAAGAGTGCCAGTGGACCTGATATTCCCTATATTTTTATGCAGAGGAGGATCCCTGATTGGGCAGGCAATAATGACCAACATTTTTGGCCAACCAAGTAAACCAACTTAAATTTTCAAGGGGATAAATTAAAAGGGATAGTTCCCAAAAAGGAGGGGAACTGCCCAAAACAAAAGACAAAAGTAGCAAGGAAATTTAAAATATCAAATTAAAGTGCGATTAAAGGGGTCAATAATGCACCCCAATCCCTGTGGTGCCCAGTGGGCATGAAAGGCATTAACAATGTCCTCGTGCACCGCATGTTTCCTCACCAGGAGCACCCGATCATGAATATAGCTGTGGTAGAGAGGCAGGCAGACAATAATGGCCTCAAACATGGAGCTCATACTCCAGGAAGCCAACCTCCTGGGTCTCATGGAAGTCATTACAACATTGTTTCCGTGCTGCTCTGATTGCTGTCCCTCCTGAGGCCTAGTGGAGTAGGTGAACTGATAACTCACAAACTCAGGGCAATGTTTTGGGGCTCCAGGCTCGAATCCCACCACAGTGGGTGGTAAACCATCCTGTGGCAGGCATGGGTGAACTGAAAAATTTCTTTCTTAGCCTATCCCACCACTCCAGATTAACCTTGGCTCAGTGTCTGCACCAGAGTAAAGGAAAGTGTGCGAGCCAGAAGTTGTTTATATGTTGTTCTTCTTTTATTGCATTCTAAGTCACTGGCTCTCAGTGCTTATATTAGAAACTTCAGATCCCTTATCTAGTCAGCGGACTCAAGGCAAATCTTTGAATGAGGGAATTGGATTTAAGACAGTAAATACTAGGAACTGGCACACAGATGCCAGTCTCCTGAAAAACAATATAAACAAGTGTCAGCGAGAGAGTGCGTTGAGTGAGAATAAGCAGCGAGAGAGTGCATGAGAGAGAATAATTATGGGTCTCTTCCAGTCTTCATGAACTTTCACGAAGAACTGCAGTGTTAAAAATAAGATATATATATACTTATACATACATATATATTATATATAGCTTTAATTTGGCTGATTACCTGGGGTAGTATTCTCAGCTGTAATACACCCTGCTGAAGGTGGAGCTCCTTTGAACATCTCAGCACAATCAGACCTCATGCCACCTGTATTATTACATATCAATGACAAGAACATATCATTTCACCTCAGGTTGGGATACCTTCCCAATGTGTGCAATGTCTCCCACTGCTAGCTTTTCAGTTTCTTATTGCATTCGGCATCCCTCTGAAGTGAAAGATCTCATCACTTAGTGACTGCCACAAGCACTGATGGGGAACTTGCAGGAGGTGGTGAAACATGCATCTGCTGCCCTTATCTGTTTTTGTTTTATTCATCTGTGGGACATGGACGTTGCTGGCTGGCCAGCATTAACTGCTCATCCTGAGGGCTGGTGATTGTCAACCACATTTCTGTGGCTCTGGTTTCACATGTAGGATAGGCCGGGTAAGGATGGCGGATTTCCTTCCCTAAAAGGCATTAGTGAACCAGATGGCATTTTCCAACAATCAATAATAGTTTCATGGTCATCAGTAGATACTTAATTGCAGATTTTTGTTTTTACTGAATTCCACCATCTGCCACAGTGGGAATCAAACTCGGGTCCCCAGAATACAAGCTGAGTTTCTGGGTCAATAGTTTAGTGATAATCCACAAGTCCATCGCCTTGTCAAAGGAGGCTTACCAATTTGCTGCGGTGCATCTTGTGAATGGTACACACAGTTACCACTGTGAGTCAGCGGTGCAGGTAGTGAGTGTTTGTGGATAGGGTGCTAGTCAAGTGCGTTGTCCTGGATGGATGTCTTGGGTTGGAACTGCACTCATCCAGGTAAACGGAAAATATTCCGTCACACTCCTGACGCATGTCAATTGCTGCATTAGATGCACCCACAAGAATGGCGATTTTACTTCTGCGGAAAGATGATGGTTTTTTGCTGCTGCATCTGTCAGATATTAGGGAGGACTTCTCCAGAAACAGATACATTCTGAGAACTCACTCCAGTGTGAGAACATTGTAAATCACAGCTCATTATGTGCCATCTGGGAGCCCTTAATCTGAACTAATAAGGAATCACCTCACAGTCCATCCATCCCCCTTCTTCAGCCCACCATAGAATAACTTGCTGTTGACAAATTGCACCAAGGTACCTTTACTTCTCCTAAAATGTTGCAGCAAGCTTTGGTGTGGAAACAAATCAAAAGAAAAGTAAGATGGTGGGGATTGATGAAAGGTTAAAAAATTGGAGATTGTCAATTCCATAGGAAAAAAAATCTGTTCCTTCTGTAAATTACAGACAAATCAAGCAAATCTTTAAATTAGATATTGTTTCCTCCTCCCCAAGTCATTAGTGTACTTAATTAGAGCAGAAAAGCGTTCTGATCGAACCTGAATGAAATCATCATTAAGTCCTACTGTTGCTGTGATGTCTCATTACTCTGGCAAGGAGCTGTATCATGTTCCCAATTACATATTTTTACAAAAAGAAGAACTATCACTTGCCTACTTCAAAAGCTTGTGTGGCTCTTTCAAACCATTTTAATCCTTTGAATTTCCCCCTCCCCACATTTCTGTCGTATTTCTCCAGGAGCCGAGCAGCTGGATCCTTCAGGGTTCAAGGCAAGAGAACAGTTGTTAAACATTTTGCCCCATCTGCTGACAATGCCAACACACCTTGGTTTTATCGTGGCTCAACCAGCTTCTTTAATTGGTTTCCATTCTATCCAGCTAAGGATATGGGTTGACAGTCAATATCTACTAGCGGGATACATCACAGCTGGAGGCTGAACGTTGTGTTGGAGTTCAGGCAGAAGCAAGGAGGAGTGAAAGATTCGTCTCAACAACAGCAAAGAAAAACTCACAGTCAAATAGCACTTACAACATAGCAAAACATCCCTTTCTGGCTAGTGTATATCTGAGTGTCAGTTCCTACACCTGTAAGCACATACCAGCAAAAGTGAATGAGTCACCTGTGTTGTGTGTGTCTCTGTCCCAGCTCCTAGGCATGTACACAATAAAGCACACACAAGCAAGAGGGAAAGAAATCATTTCAGCCTGATAGATTGTGACATGTATCTGTTTCAGTTTTAACTTCTGTACCTGAACAATACACATTGTTAGTCCTCAGTTTGTGCATATCTCAGTGTCAGCTTCCATACAGGACAGACAGTGTAAAAGTCAATCGATTCAACCTTGTGCTGTGTGGCTGGTACATTTTTTTTCCCCATGTCAGCTCCTGTATGCGGACAGGACACACAGGCTAAAAGGGAATCTTTCACTCCTGCCCATGTGTGTCTCTTGCATAATATGGATACCAGTGTCAGTGCTGACATGGCACGCACTGACAAATCATGTTCCTAAAAAGGTCAAATCACTTTTCGTTTTGTCTGCACCTTTAGTTTAACGTCGTGACAAGCTGAAACCTCGGGCATCCCTGAAATTGTCACTGAGGCAGTTAACTCCAGCTAACAGTCAATTCATCTTTATAGAGCTATTTTTTGTGTATCCCATCATTCATTGCCTAGTGAGTTTAGCTCATGTTAACAAGATCGGAATATCCAACATCAATAAACTCTCTCCTCCTCACAGACTGTCATTATGGAAACCTTTCAGTGAATTTTATACAACAAGAGCTCCAGGCATATGATACAAAAGAGAGATGAGTAAATTGGGCCTATACTCCGGAATTTACAAGGATGAGAGGTGATTGCATTGCAAGACTCGGAATGGGCTCGACAGGTTAGGTACTGGAGTCGTTTTCTCCGGCTGGAAATCTGGAACAAGAGGGCATAGTCTCAGGATAAGGGGTCAACCACGAACAACTGAAATGTGGAGAAGTTGCTTCACTCAGAGGGTTGTGAATCTTTGAAACTCTCTATCCTGATGAGTTGCTGATGTTTGTTGTTGAGTACATTTAAGGCTGAGAGGGACAGAGTTTTAGTTTCTCGAAGAATCAAGTGATATGGCAATAAGCAGGAAAGTGGAGTTGATGTGGAAGATCAGCTGTAATCATATTGAATAGGGGATCATCGGGCCAGCTGTTCTACTTGCGCTCCTATTTAGTATCTTCTTATCATCTAAGACAAGCAGTGGAAAGAACATAAAATACTGCTGGGAATCTGGGCAAGCCCCACTTTGAGGTTGGCATAGTGGTTAGCACTGCTGCCTCACAGCGCCAGGGACCTGGGTTCCATTCCTGGTTTGGTTGACTGTCTATGTGGTGTTTGCACATTTTCTCTGTGTCTATGTGAGTATCCTCCAGGTGCTCTGGATTCCCTCCCAGAGTCCAAAGATGTGTGGGTTAGGTTAATTGATCATGTTACACTACCCCAGGATGTATAAGTTAGAGGGATCAGCGGGGTAACTATATGGGGATAGGACCTGAGTGGGTTTGTTGTCAGTTCAGATTCGATGGGCTGGATGGCCTCCTTCTGCACTGTAGGGTTTCTGTGAAATAGTGAAAAAACTCAACAGCATCAACAACTCTCCAGAGCCTAACGTATTGAGCTGATTCAGAATCTTGTATATTTTAGTGTGATCAGTTCTCACTCCTCTAAGTTCCATAGCATAGGCTTATGACAATATTGTGTCTTTGAGAAATGGATCTGGATCATGTTTCTTGTATAGAATTTATTCTGGCCATTTGTTTTCCTATCAGTGCCATTTCATCTGTAACCAACATTCTCTGTATTCTTACTGCAGTAGCATGATTGCTCATGATTGCTAGAATCTTTGTTTTAATCTGAACTAGTGCTGTTCTGTTATTTTAGTGTTCCCCTGGGATTTTGTAGGGTAGGATTTGGTTAGGTTGATTGACAGCAAATCAGGTGACTGGGTGGAGCTGGGCTTACACAAGGAAATCAAGTGTAGATTCTGAGGGAGTTGTTAGAGAGCAATGCCTCTCTTTTCCTCTCTGGATTTTGAGACTGGGATTTGCCAGGAGATTAATCTCTTTCTCTGAGATTCTGTTGCTGCGAGTGGATTTTTCTCTGGAGGTTGCTGTGTGAGAATCAGAAGATAGGCGTCTATATGGAGAGCTGTTCAGCAGTGTTAAAAGGCTGGAAATCTAGCATCCATAATGTATATTTGCTTCAGTGCGGATAGAAAAAAAGGGATGTATGTCCATAGGGATTATGCTTAACTTGGAACAATAGAGATGAATAATTTTAAGAATTATACTTTGTTATATGTGAGTATTTTAATTGGTAAGTGTTATGCTAATTATTTTTTGTTATATTTTGCCCGTGTTAAAAATAAATTTTGTTTTAACTAAAACTTCCTAGTGGATGAATTGAATCATACCTGGAGCAAAACATTTAATGCTTGCCAAAATCAACAAAAAAGTTGGGGTTCTAAGTTAAATCCATAACATACCTTGTAGTTTCTGATCTGGTCCCTATCAGACCCAAGTTACTCAGCCTCTCATTATGGAGTAACCCTCTTAACCATGTATTCAGCATGACGTGGTATCAAGCCCAATATCTTCTTGTTCTGTGCAGTTCAATGGCACCTTAAATAGTGTCTTTGCAAATGAACCATTCAGCCAGCTCATTCAAAGACACATTGACACAAATTTGACTAATTCCTTTAAGTTGGATTTAAATTTTGCATCATGATATGCTTGTGGTGTCTATTTTTTAAGTTTATTTATTAGTGTCGTAAGTAGTGTCACGTTAACATTGCAATGCAGCTACTGTGAACATCCCCTGGTCACTATTCTCTGTTGCTGCCTGTTCGGGTACACTGGGGGAGAATTCAGCATGGCCAATGCATCTAACCAGCACATCTTTCAGATTGTGGGAGGAAACTGAAGCACCAGGAGGAAACTCATGCAAGCATGGAGAGAACATGCAGACTCCGCCCAGACAGTGACCCAAGCTGAGAATTGAACCCAGGTCCCTGGTGCTGTGAGGTAGCAGTGTTAACCACTGTAGCAACACACAAGCTGGGAATTGAACCCGAGTCCCAGGCATTGTGAGACAGCAGTGCCAACAACTATACTACCATGCCACCAGTGCTGAATAAGCCAAAGATCTGACATTAAGCAATTTGATCTTGATATATAAAAAGTTATCTCCATAAATTCCCAGTAACCATGGCATCATGTGCTGAACTGTGTCAATTCCATTCAGCGAGCAAAGGAATTTGTTAATTTATTTCACAAAATGGGATATCACTCACCTCATGCACTCCCTAGTCTCAGCTGAGTTTGTTAACTCCAAACAGGGATGCCGATGGCAATAGGCTTCAATGACAGGGCTGAGGAAGGGAGAATCAATCGGGATTTCTGTCGCTGATTGTTGAACAGCTGCGTGTGTGGGCTATCAAAGGAAGACAGGAACAGCCTTTTATGTGACATCTTCTGCAGTAGGATAGCTTGGGCTCTCCCTTGAAGAATAATGGTCTATGTTAGGTATTGGAGAAGGGGTTGACACAAAGTGTAGAAAGAGTCAGCATGTTAAAGAGAGAATGGAGAAAAGTACTACTCCGTGCAGTGAAACACTCATTGCTGTGCACCCTGCGTCATCTTATAAGAAAATTGTGTCTCCCACAGGCTGTATCTTTTGAGATCCTGCAGAACACAATGTGTTTCCACTGGGATCATTATGCTGGGGGAGCCAGGACTGTTTTGCTAACAAAAACCTGACAAACATTAGAAGCTGTTTATTTACATTTTATTTCATTCCATTGCTTTGCCATTACCCAGAATTCCCCTTGTGTTATGCTTTCACTAAAAACAATATTGAACACAAACATTCCCACCAAATATCAGAGCCTCCTCAGGGACTAAGCACAGTTATCGTTAGTGAGGGGCTTTCATCCTCAATGCTCTCGGCTTCCTCTCACTGACAGGTTTTTGCTACGATTCATTCCAAGAGGCATCTAGGAAGGAGCAGTGACAAACACAGCCGATGCACCAACTCCCTCAGTTAAAATTCTGCCTGTAGGCTGTTCTCACAATCAAAGGAGACAATGGCCTAGTGGTATTATGACTAGACTAGTAATTCAGATACTGAACTGATGTTCTGGGGATCCGAGTTCAAATCCTGCCACGGCAGATGGTGGAAATTGATTCAATCAAAATATCTGGAATTAAGAATCTACTGATAACTATGAAACCATTGTCGATTGTTGGGAAAACTCATCTGGTTCGCTGATGATCTTAAGAGAAGGAAATCTGTCAACTGTCCTACATGCGACTCCAGAGCCACAGCAACGTGGTTGACTCCCCACTGCCCTCTGAACAAGGGCAACTAGGGATGGGCAATAAATGCTGGCCAGCCATTGGCATCCATGTCCCATGAGTGAATTTTTAATAAAAGCCTGGTCCCCATCATCCACCAAATCCAATTCTTGCTCATGTCCATTTTTCCAGCAGTGGTTGATGAAAGGAAGTCTGGATGCTTCTACCCAGCTCTTCCTAACCTGGGGGTGGGAGTTCATTTATTGCATGCCAAAATCAGTTGTAACATATATCAATTGCTCTTCTCTTTTTCCAGGCATGTTCTGGCTGAAGCGAGGACCAATAACACTGAAAAGGCCAACACCTCATACAGACTCTCTCCTTCCAGTCCTCCAAGCATCAGCTTGGGTTTATCTACCTTGTAGATAACAGAGGAGGGTGCACTGGATGACATTGGGCACAGCTGATTGAGGCATTTGCTGTTTGGAAGGCTGACTCGTACCCATTCTCTGCTGATGAGGGCACTAATCTGGATCATAGGATTCCCGCTCTCAAACATGGATACTTTGAGCATGAAAGATTCTTGTCACAATGGGACATGGCATCAAGAAGCGATACTTGGGCATCTCAAACGCTACTGATAGAAGTCATTGTGAACCATCTGATAGTTGCGCAGTTTAATTACATCTGGGATTCCTATGGTTAGGTCAGCATGAGAGTGTTATTCAAGCTTTACCCACTCCTAGTCAAATGCTGGGTGCTTTTCAGTCATTTAGTGTTGAATCCACTAATTTCTGTCCAAAAATCCAACCTTATATTTACTGATTCAAAACAGCCTCATAAAGTTCTTGGATAATTTGCTGCAAAGATTAAAAGGTAATCTGCCCTCTGTGCATTACTCCATTCTCTATTTTACCTGTTTCTGCACAGCTCTCTTCTCTGACTGTGCTGGCAGCTTTTTTGTCTAGTGGGGGCATGTTTGTAGAGGTCACAGTTGATGTTTAGTTTATCTAGACAGCAGGGCCTCTTGATGGAGGCTTCAATTAGCATTCTCCACAGCAGGATGGTTGGGAGTAAGAGACTGCTGGGCACACTCCAACCAGTCTCAGCTGTGAGTGTTGTCAGTCCCACGGGCGGCATCCCAGCTGTAAGCAGCCCTGTGCCGGTGGCCTTATCACCACCAGCAGTAAACATACAAATCGCTCTTTAACAGAGCAGTCATTTAGAAAGGACTCTGGCTACTCAGTCTTCGGGTTTTACTGGAGTTGACATATTTTTTAGTGAGTTTTCTGATAACTGTGTTGGGATTATGGAAAATATCAGACGCAGCTCGGTCCATGGCTGTAACAAAGTACCTACAGCCTCTGTTAACTTCTGGCACAGATTTTCACCAATTTGCCATGTGTCACAGCTGAACAGAATTTTTTGCAACAAAGCACCATTCTGTTTTGTGATTGGCTGACCTCACTCCTTACTGTAGTATGAGTCTCACCCAATAAATATTAATAATATAGAACTGTCACTTCAGTAATACTGGGGGATTTCCTATATCGAGTAGTGAGATTAAGCATGTTCTTCCATTAGTTAGAACTCAGTAAGAATTTAGCAACACCAATTTTTAATCCAACCGATTTATTTGATAGTAAAATTGCGAGCTTTCAACACTCTTGTGTCTTCCTCAGGCAAATGCAGTGTTCTGGTAGAACACTGCATTTGCCTGAGGAAGACACAGAGTGTTGAAAGCTCGCAATTTTACTATCAAATAAATCGGTTGGATTAAAAATTGGTGTTGCTAAATTCTTACTGAGTTCTTACCACCCCAATCCAACGCCAGCATCTTTACATCATGACTTCCATTAGTTATACAATGCTTTGGAGTATCCTGAAGTCATGCCTTCCTGCCTTCCTTCATTCTTTCCTTCCAGCCTCCTTCCCCTTCTCCCTCTTTCTTTCTTTCTCTCTTTCTTTCTGTCTTTCTCCCTTTCTCTCTTTTTCTCTCTCTCTCTCTCTTTCTCTCTCTCTCTTGTCTCTTTCTCTCTTGCTTTCTTTCTCTCTCTCTTTTCAACATGTCTACATTTTTGTCATTTCTTATGTAGCTAGCCAAGATGTAAGTAAAGCAGAAGCGATATGTTATAAATCCTCAAAATCCCAAATAAAGGCAGGGAATGCTGGAAGTACTCAGCAGGTCAGGCAGCGTCCATGGAGAGAGAAACAGAGTTAATTTTTGGATCAGGTTCTAATTCACTCAAAACCCATTCACTTAGACAGAGTTTACATTGGGCCTTTTATTTGAGATTTACGACCTTTTAACAGAAGTGGAAAATCTTAGGATTGTAACAGCTTTTTAGCAGGTACAGAAGCAAGGAAAGGTTGGTGGCAAAAGAACAAAATGAAAGAGATATAATAGAGTGAAAGGCATGAAAAATTAAATGATTAAGTTGGATGATGGTGCAAGGGTTATGGTTGATAGCTGTTTTTGCAAATGGAAAGTGGTTTCCAATGGTATTCCACAGGGCTAAGTGTTGGGGACCATGCTGTTCATTGTATATCTTAGTGATTTGGAAATAAATGTGTGAAGCATGATTGGGAAATTTGCAGATGACACAAAAATTGGCCACATAGTTGATAGTGAAGAGGATAGCTGTTGACTCTAGAATGATATCAATAGTTTGGTGGAGTGGGTAGAAAAGTAGCAAACGGAATTCAGTCTGGAGATGTGTAAGAGAATGCACTTGGGGAGGACAAACAGAGCAAGGGAATGCACAACAAGATATTGGGGGATATTGAGGAAATGAGATACTTTGGAGTTCATGTCATCAGGTCTCCAAAAGTGGAAGGATAGTGGATAAGGTGGTAAAGAAAGCATATTGAATACTTCCCTTTATTGGGCAAGATACTGAACACAAAAACAGGAATGTAATGCAGGAATTGTATAACACACTAGTCAGGCCACAGTTGGAATTTTGTATGTAGTTCTTGAAGAATATATTTGCTGTTGACAGAGAGTGCAGAGGAGATTCACAGGAACATTATCAGAGCTTGAAAATTGCAATTGTTTGGAAAGATTGGATAAGCCAGAGAACAGAGCCAATGTTTCGAGTCTAGATGACGCTTTGTCACAAAGGATCATTTAGACTTGAAACGTTGGCTCTATTCTCTACCCACAGATGCTATCAGGCCTGCTGAGTACTTCCAGCATTTGCTTTTTTGTTTCTGATTCCAGCATCCGCAGTATTTTGCTCTCATCTTGGATAGACTAGGGTTAGAGCGGAGAGATCTGAGGGGTGTGATTTAACTGAGACATACAAAATTATGAAAGGTGCAGACAGGAAAGACCTGTTTCCCCTGGCAGAGGGGTCAATAATCAAGATGATTGATAGAAAGATTACAGGGGATATGAGAAAACACATTTTCACCCTGAGGCTGGTGGGCATCTGAAATTCACTTTTCATGTTCATAATTGAGCAAAAACACTCAACTCATTTGAAAGGTACCTGCATCTGCACCTGAAGGGTTATAACCTGGGAAGTGGAATTAAAGTGAACGGCTAGCTTACTTCTTTCTCTTGTTTATGGTCGGCACGGACATGATGGGTTGAATGGTCTCTTTATGTGCCCTAACCTTTCCATGCTTCTTAGACAAAGGAACTGGAAGAGAACAATTAAAGAAACAAAAGATGGATTTAGATGGTAAATAGGAATAACAGATTGTTTAAAAATTTACTCACAGGATGTAGCCATCACTACAAAGTTAACATTCATCTATATTTATCCTTGAGAAGGTGGTGAGATACTTATGGACATAATTGGGAGTCTTACTCGCTGGGAGCAATTAAGAGTCAATCAAATTGCTATCAGCCTGGAGTCACATGTAAACCAGACTGGATAAGGACTGCAAGTTTCCTTCCCTGAAGAGAATTAGTGAGCCAAGTGGGTTTTTAATACAATCTGGTAGTTTCGTAGTCCCCATTACTAACTTTATTCACTTAACAGAATTGAAATTCCTCAGTAGCAATGGTGTGATGTGAACTCACATCCCCAGCTCATTGCTCCCATTTACCATATGACAAGACCAGTAACATAGCATAATCCCTATCCCCATCACCATACAATCTCTGCTTTATTTTTCCCAATAGCAGATGTTAGTGCTGATGTTGGATTTTCCCTTAGCAACTCCGTTGTGCTCTATGCTTTAAACAACAATTTTTTGAAGGGATATAAAATTCACTTCTTTCACCGCTTCACGTGCCATGAGTACACTTATCAACAGCCCAAGATATGTATTCACTAACATAGGCAGTTCTCCTTCTGATTTGATTTGATTTGATTTCTTATTGTCACATGTATTGGTATAGGGTGAAAAGTATTGTTTCTTGCATATTATACAGACAAAACATACCATTCATAAAGTACATAGGAGAAGAGAGTGCAGAATATAATGTTACAGTCACAGCTAGAATGTAGAGAAAAATATATAGTAAGTCTATTCAAAATTCTGATGGCAGCAGGGAAGAAGCTGTTCTTGAGTTGATTGGTACAAGATCTCAAACTTTTGTATCTTTTTCCGAACAGAAGTACGTGGAAGAAAAATGAAGGTACAAAGAACAAAACAGCATGGGAAACAGGCCCTTCAGCCCAACGACCCCGCACTGCCACCCTGATGTTCCCACCTCTACCCGTGATCTCTGTCTATGTTTATAGATAGATGGATTAAAAACCAAATTTGAGACAATTTAGGGAGAATTTGTTTTGCCAATTAGCCTAAGAGCACATCTTTGAGATGTGGGAGGAAACCGGAGCACCCGGAGAAAACCCACGCAAGCACGGGGAGAATGCGCAAACTCCCACAGACACAGGCCCAAATTCATGTATCTGCACAGCACAGCGATAATCACTGAGCTGTCTTGTTGCCCATCAAATGGTCCAGGTCAAACATACACTAACGATGTGAAGCACTAGGATACTCTTGAAAAAAAAATCCAAGAGCAGCCCTCTCACGACCCATCGCGTATATGCTCCTCGTTAGACAACAAGGTGGACCAAAGCACCTGTAGGATAAAAACAAGTACATCAATATCATCATCTATTTACACACTTCCCAGGCACTCCCAAGGCTCATGATCCCTATTTTAAATCAGTTTTCTATACCCCTCCATTCCCATTCTGTTCATGTGCCCTTCTAAATATTTCTCAAATAACTCCAGAGTACCTGCCTCCACCACTTTACTCGGCAGCGCATTCCATACCCCCATCACCCTCTGTGTGAAAAAACTCCCTCTAGCATCCAAATTATACCTTACCCCCCCTCACCCTAAGCCCGTGATCCCTCGTGCTTTTCGAGTCCATCCTAGGAAAAAGCTTAACCCTGTTTATTCTATCTATACCCCTCATAATCTTATACACCTCTATTAGATCTCCTCTAAGTCTACGTTTTTCTAAGGAAAACAGTCCCAATTTGCCTAACCTCTCCTGGTAACTCAGGCAGCATCCTGGTAAAACCTTAAAGGAGAAATCTTGAACACTGCTAGTTAATTTTGTCATGTCCCGGACACTGACCACCTTCTGCCGTATTCTCATGGGTGTCAGGGTCAATATTGCATTGAACCTTAATTCTACCAAATCCTTCCAAACTACTTACAGATGATTTCATAACAAATCAGTCAGTCAGTAGGTCACTGTGACAGTGGCTTTGTTTGTGAAGGGCTGTATGTGTTCATTACTTTCCCTTCAGAAAGGAAGCATCAGGATGCACGCAGAGCAGAGTCCAGGTGGCAGAATTCCCTGGAGTGCAGGGTCCTGGATGCAGCCTATGCACTTATATGAATGATTGAGGCTGGCTGCCCTCTTCTGATAGGTAATGTCCTTTTGAGATGGTTCCCTGGAATGTCAAACAGTGCAAAGCCCTTTAAAACCACTTCATACACATCAGCTGCTCTAGCCATTATAAAGAGAGTTGATGCTGTGTCTATCCATCAATTGCCCACACGTTTCATTTAGTGCTTCTACATTTGCTTTCCTTTCAATTAATTTTCGACTGACATTCTGTTCACTTTTTCCCACAGCCTCGGCAAAAATTGACAAAAGCTTAATATCCATTTTGAATCTTAATAAAGAGTAAAGCTATATTTGATCTCATATTCAACTGCTTTTCTTTCAATGGGCTTCCCTTTAGGTTCAGCCACAAGATACATATCATAGAATCCCTCCAGTGCAGAAGGAGGTCATTTAGCCTGTTGAGTCTGCAGCGATCGCAATTCCACCCAGATGCCCGTAACCCCACTTATTTGTCCTTCTAATCCTCCGACATTAGGGTTAATTTACCATGGCCAATCAACCTAACCCACACATCTTTGGACTGTGGATGGAAAGTGGAGCAGCTGGAAGAAACCCAAGCAAACACGAGAGAATGTACAAACTCCACACAGGCAGTGACCTGAGGCCAGATTTGAACCCGGCTCCCTGGCAATGTGAGGCAGCAGCGCCAACCACTGTGCCACCATGTCGCCCCATACCTGGGCAAGTTTTCTTCCTTCACTCTGCCACAGTGTATTGGCTGGGCGCACTTCAGAAATGCATTCTCACTGAATGCATCTGAAGATAGACAAAAATTGATTTTATATAGTGCCTTTCTCACCCTCAGGATGCCTTAAAACACTTTCGAGCTACTGATGTATTTCTGAAGTTGAGTTGCTGTTGAAACATAGAAAATGTGGAAGCTCAGTGTGCACACAGCAAGATTCCATAAACAGCAATGTGCTAAAGAGCAGATAATCAGATCTGTTTATGGCCCTGGTTGAGGGATACATATTGGCCAGAGCTTCCTTGCAGTTCTCTGAAGTAGTCTCCTGGGATCTTTTACCTTCACCTTGCAGTAGATGAATGTAAATGTGGAAATATTCTGAGTGCAGGTTTAAGATCAGTGCCAAAATCAATCAATATCAGTGGGTGAGGAATGTGGAAGAGTCCAGTGGATTTTTTTAAACTTTATTTGCTAGTTCACAAGCGGGCTTACATTAATACAGCAATGAAGTTACTGTTTGTAAGATATGATTCCATGAGGAGGACTATGTCAGGCTATTGCTTGACTAGTCTGTGGGTTAGCTGTCCCAGTTTTGGCACAAGTCCTCAGATGTTCATAAGGATTTCATAGCAGAGTCAACAGGCCTGGTTTTGCCATCGTCATTTCTGATGTCTAGGTTGATGCCAGGTGATCCACCCAATTTCATTCCTTTCTGTCTGTTTTGTAGTGGTTTAAGTTTAAAGTTTATTTATTAGTATCACAAGTAGACTTACGTTAACACTATAATGAAGCTACTGTGAAAATTCCCTAATTGCCATGCTCCGGCACCTGTTCGGGTACATGAGGGAGATTTTAGCATGGCCAATGTATCTAACCAGCAGGTCTTTCAGATTGTGGGAAGAAACCAGACCGTTCAGAGGAAACCCACATAGACACAGTGCAAACTCCACACAGCCGGTGACTCAAGCCGGGAATTGTATCCAGGTCCCTGATGCTGCAAGGCAGCAGTGCTAACTATTGTGCCACCGTGTGACCCTCATTGGGTGGATTGGAATTATAGATAGGTGGCAGAAACGCTAAAATATTTCTGAGTGGATTGAATGTCCTTCATCGTCAGTAATTATCTTGTAGTTCTAGCACTGCCTCAGAACCAAAGAGGAGACATTTCTGGTGTAAGTCGCTCATTGCGACATCAGTAGTTCACTTTCCCACTGAGCAATCGGGAGACTATTTATATACTTTCAAAATGCTGAAAAGAGAATGCTAAGCTTGTCATCGACTGCCATGTTGGATAGTTTATCATTGCTGTCAACAGCCAAAGCTCTTCAAGGATATTTTTTATAACAGCACGCATTATTCTCCTTGTGAAAAGTATCACAAAGTTGATGTGGTTTTCATCAACTGTGAATATTTCAATCGGCTGGTCTTTGGATGATCTTGGTACCCAAAATGACGGCTTCCCACGTGTGAAAACATTGTAAAATTGGAATCCTCACTGTGGGTATCACCCAGCTGCACAAAGGTCAATGAGCAAACTTGGGCCAGTTAATAGAGAGAGGGAGAGAAGGGAAAAGAGGAAATGGACAATTTCCTCTACCATGTTAAATTGAGCCATCAGAGAGTCCAGAAACTAAAAGAGCGAAATAAAATGGATGAATTAGTTGCACAGATAGATGTCAAAGGATATGATATAGTTGGCCATGTCTCCGTAGTGCCAATTGTAACCAAGATAAATTGGAGCCAAGGTAACCAAGGATGGGAACTAAATTTTGAGGACTATTCAATGTTTAGGAAGGGCAGACAGAAAGGAAAAGATGGTGGAGTTGTATTGTTGATCAAAGATGATATTGAGGAAAGATATTAGCACAGACAATATGGAATCTGCATGGGTTGAGCTGGGAAACAACAAGGGGCAAAAAACATTGCGGGGTTTGTACACAGACTACCAAACTACAGTGGTAATGTAGGAGAAAGCGTTAGACAGGAAATCAGAGATGAATGTGTTAAAGGAACATCTGTAATTATGGGCAACTTTAATCTGCATATAGATTGGGAGAGTCAAATTAGTTACAGTACAATAGAGGAGGAATTTCTGTTTTGTATACAGGATGGTTTTCTGGAGCAATGCATTAAGGAACTCACAAGGGAACAGGCCATCCTGGACTGGGATGAGAAAGGACTAGTTGGCAATGTAGTTGTAGGAGATACATTGGGGGTGAGTGATCTAGTACGGTGGAATTCTTTGTCAGGGTGAGGAGTGATGTAATTGATCCTGAGATCAGGATCCTGAATCTCAAGAAAGGCAACTATAATGGTGTGAGGCATGAATTGGCCATGATGGACTGGGAAACACAATGGCAGGCACTTGAAGGATGAATAAGTGAACTCGTAATATTGTTTATTCCTGTTTGGCGTAAGACTGGTAAAGGAATTTGGCCAAACCATGGTTTAAAAGGGGAATTACAGATAGTATAAGCTTCAAGGAAGAAGCATACAAATTGGCAAGAAAAAGCAATAGGCCTGAGGATTTGGAACCAGTTCAAAATTCAGCAAAAGTGGATCAAGGGATTGATTAAAAAAAGAAAAATAGAGTATGAGAATAAGCTAGCGGGAACGTAAAAACTGACTGTAGAAGTTTCTATAGATATGTAAAGAGAAAAAGATTGACAAAAATGGATGTTTACATCAGAAAACAGAGAATTCATAACCGGGAATAAATCAATGACCGAGGAATAAAATTCCTACGTTGCTTCAGTCTTCACAAGGGAAGAATGAATAATGTATCAGAAGAGAGAATACAGCAAATGTTTACTAGATTGATTTCTGGGATGGAGGTCTATTGTATGAAGAGAGGCTAAGTCAGTTAGGATTATATTCATCGGAATTTAGAAAAGTGAGCGGAGGTCTCATAGAAACTTATAAAATTTCAACAGGGTTACACAGAGTAGATTCAAAAAGAAAGTTCCCAAGGTGGGGAGATCCAGAACTAGAGGGCCACAGTTCGAGGATAGGGGGGTAAACCTTTTAGGACTGAGATGAGAAGAAATTTCTTCAGGGTAGTGAGCGTGTGGAATTCACTACCACAGAAAGTAGTTGAGGCCAAAGTGTTGTCTAATTTCAAGATGAAATTAGATATATCTATTGGGGCTAACAGACTTGAGGGATGTGGGGAGAAGGGGAAGGATCAGATATTGAATTTGATGATCAGCCACGATCAAAATGAATGGTGGAGCAAGTTCGAAGGGCCGAATGGCCTACTCTTGCTCCTAGTTTCTGTGTTTCTATGTATTGTGGATGGAGCAAGCAATGAGAACTGTAGCAAAAGAATCAGATTAAGAAGACTGGAAGACTGTTCATGTAGAGTATAAGGCCCAGAATGAACCGGCTGGGCCGAATGGCCACTTTCAGTGCTGCACATTCTATGTAAGTAGCCATGGAAGAAAGAAAAGAGGAAATAAAAGTTTGATTAAATAGTACCAAATTAGTAACAGCTGAAGAATTTATTGCTGCATATATAGCAGCAAAGCTTTCACCCCTGAAAATCACGAGGTCAATCCAAATATTTACCAATTTAAAGGACCCCACAACAGCTCCAGCAAAAGTGTTTGTTGAATGCTATTTTGCTGAAGTCAGTGTGCCTTTAAAGTGGCTGCTCTGTCCCTCCCTTACTCAATTCCCTATGTGTACCTCCATAAAACTCAGACAAGGAGTGTTGCTGATTGTTAAATCTCATACAAAGGAAGAAACAGAGGAGCCTTGTCCTGGGCGGTAAAATGAAAAATGTAGTCACTGTAATGTAGTGGAGCTTTAAAATAGACAAATGGCAGCATTGGAGCAGAGTAGCCATGACAACGGCCAATCAGACTCTGGTAAACTCATTTCCAGCCAGAATATAGAGTTTCAGCTAGCAGAACACTTACCAGACGTCAGAAGATGATCGGTTTGCCTTGCTCTCAAAGACGATTCAAATGGTGGGGCACTTGCATCTATTTTCAACATCTTTATTTAAAGCAACACCCAGAACAATCCCAAACATTGCAAATCAAACCATCTCTGAACTGCCAAAGAAAAAGAGGAAATTGGCTCTGAATGCAGGAGGCATCTTTGCGAAATCAAATGCAAATAATTTCAATCTGATTTCCATAGGAATCAGCTCCTTGTGATGTTTTATGCACAGCACTATCAGTCTTTGTACAGAGCTCGCGTTAACTCTTTCAGACCCAGTAACGTGGTAAGGTGCAAATAGCCAGAAATGAAAACAAAGTGCTGGAGATGCTCAGCAGGTCAGGCAGCATCTGTTGAGAGAAGCAGTGTCAATGTTTCAGATCAATTATGACCCTCTATCATGGTTTTCTATTTTTACTTTCTATTACCAGCCTCTATAGTATTTTGTGTTTGTTTTAGCAAACAGCCAAAATATTCTGCATCCATTTCTTTTTAAAAATTACTTCCCAAGCATTTATTTCCAATCACTCATCAAAAGAGTCTACCCTGGTGATCAGTGCATAAAGGGTGGCACAATGGTACTGTAATGCCTCACAGCTCCAGGAACCTGGCTTCAATTCCTGTCAGTGTGGAGTTTGCACATTCTCCCTGTGTCTGTATGGATTTCTTCCCATGGGTTCTCCCATACTCAGGCTTGGCCGTGCTAACTGCCAGAATTTTATTGGTGTTCTCCATTGGCCTTAGATGGGATCTTACGAGCCTCAAGCGGGTGAGGTGGTAAAGTTCAATCAAATTTGTCACCTCCCTTGGTGTTAGGGGGATTAGCGGGGTAAATATGTGCAGTTATGAGGATAAGACCTAGATAGGACTGTTGTAGCCTCGATGGGGCCAAATGGCCTCTTTCTGTATTGTTAAGATCCTATGAGTTCTATTCTATAATCAACTCAGATGTGTTGCTGTCAGTGCAGCTACAAGAATCATTGCCTGTTATTCTGTTGCAATCCAAAAGAAGGAGTTTCTTAAGTTTGAAAGGCCTCAACAAGTTACCTCCTCTGAGCTGGGGAATAAATAGGGGTGTTGCAATTCATTTCAGCTCACTGGGACCTGAAAGAGAAAATCAGCCTGTGTTCATATTCATGATCATTATATGGCGAGCCAAGATAGAATGGGAATGTGTGCAGACAACAGGCCGTGCCAGCCCCGCCATACCATATTACATAGTGAAAGAAGCTGCCAACATTCAGCTTGAAACATGTTCTTTGGCCACTCCATTGAGATACCATAGTCCACATGCAATTTTAACCCCGTCAGTCCCAAGATATTTCCTTAGGTAGAAAAGGGTGAAAACAGGTGGAAGAAAGACAAGGTTGAAGAAAAAAGTGGTGGATAAAACATTGGCCTCCCATCCATTGACTTTGTTTACACTTCCCATTGCCTTGGAAAAGCAGCCAGCATAATTAAGGACCACAAGCACCCCGAACATTTTCTCTTCCACTTTCTTCCATCGGGAAAAAGATATAAAAGTCTAAGATCACATATCAATGGATTCATGAACAGTTTCTTCCCTGCCGCTGTCAGACCTTTGAATGGACTTATCTTGCACTAAGTTGATCTTTTTCTACACCCCAGCTATGACTGTAACACTACGTAATGCACTTTCTCATTTCCTTTTCTATGAACGGTATGCTTTGTCTGCATCGGATGCAAGAAACAATACTTTTCACTGTATGCTAATACATGTGACAATGATAAACTAAGTCAAATCAAGTACTCAAGCTATCCAATGATAAGAGTAACAAGATTACAATTAGCAGAGTTAGCTGAGGTATCTGATAATTGACATTTCCAGGGCTGCGGTTGGGAGAGGAAAGAAAACTTCTTGTTATTTTAGTGTACATTAAAATGCCTTCTTCATTTCAAATGCCTTGATCTTTTCTCATATTTAACAATGGGAATGAATGGCAAATTATTTCATTTGTACAGTAAATGATAAAGAATCTCTGTATTTTGGAAATCTGCAGTGCTCATTTCAGCTCTAACATATTTATTTGCTTGACAGTAGTTCCCTGCTCTCACAAAATAAACTTTCTGGGAGATTGTAATTGGGGCTCAGTGATCCAGAGGCTTGTTGACACCTCACTGTTTTTACAGAAGCATGCTGATCTATCCAATAGCCATTCTGGACTATGTCTAAAACTGGCACCAGTTTGCCAGTTTGCCCTTTGCGAACATTTGTATGAGGCCCTCTTCCTAAAATTGGGCTGGCCATAAACATGCCCCTTTTTAAATCTGTTTGTGGAACATGGGTATTATTGACAGGCCAGTACTTAATGCCCATCCCCAGTTGCCTGAGGGCAGTTGAGAGACAACTACATTGCTGTGACTCTGGAGTAACATGTAGGCTAGACCAGATTCCTTCCCTAAAGAACATTAAAGAGCCAGATGGGAGTTTTCTGACAATCAACAATGGTTTAATGGTTAACAGCAGGTTCTTAATTCCAGATATTGTGCAAACATACCTTTGTCGGGCTTTTTGCATTCCCGTTAATCATGTTTACACGTGACCAGACCCAACCGTCCTTAAAGAGTTTGCAAAAAGTTACCACAAAAAAAATTAAAAAGCACTTGCTGGATTACAGATCCAAGTGGAGAAGATGTGTTCCTCCTGCCTGGATCCGGAGTAATTCCAAAGGTGGTCACTGGCTTCTACATAACTCCCTCACAATCGACTCTTCTCCCTCTCTCCTGGTGGCCCCTTTTCAGACAGGGATGTAATTGACTAGACTTTTTCCTTGTGGAATCAGTATGCAGCTTGTAGATGCCCAATTGATGCTCACACATTACTGTAAATGTACTAACTCTGGAATGAGCAAGTGGCACGCTCCCAGAGTCACCAAGTTCCATGTGTTTCTCGAAATAGGACAAAGACTTCTTTCTGGATATCTTTAATATTATTTCAGCCATCTTAAAGTTTTCAAACATCAAGCTGTAGAGATTAGAAAATTGAAATGAGTTTCTTCGTGCATAATTTATGCTCCTCTTCTCTCAGTCCCCACAGATTCCACTTTTCCATTCCTGAGCCAGCTCCATGTCATGCCAACATCCTGGTGGTACTTCACCAAAGAGACAATTTTTCGTGATGGTGAGTGTTAACAGGCAATTCCAACCAAGCTTACTTCTGTCTCCCTCTCACATTCACATGCGTTTTTCAGCAAGGATGGGGCTTATCAGGAAATGGAAGGCTTGCCAATGTTTCCATTATGTCATCCAAAAAAAACTAGCTGCACTGATACTTCCTCAGTTGAACTCAGCACAATGAATTGAATCATTGCCTTGTTAGTCTGTGCTGTCTGGAACCACATCATGAAGCGCATTTTTCCCAATGTGTCACCTGCATAGTGTTCAGAGGAGAAGGTTTTTGATAGTCATTTGCCTCTTCACAGGCTCGATCAACCTGTTACTGAACATTATGAGGAGCCAATTCAATGCTCCAAGAATGAAGTGGCCCTCATCAAACCTGTGATGTGTTTCTTTTGTCTGTAGGTCATTGGGAGCTTAGGAATGAACTGTCAAATGAGCAGGATTCATATAATGCAGCTGTATCGCTATCTGTAATCTGCTTGACAATCTGCATTGAACCCCATTTGGAGGATCATGAAAAGGTGTCATTTTCTTTGTAAAATATATATGTGAGATGCAAGAAATTCTGATTTAGAATTGGGAGATCAATCCAAATGGACCTTACAATATTTAATTTAGCAAAAAAGTAAATATATGCATTTTCATTCTACTTTCTATCAGTTTTTCATGCGGCAGAATACACCAACCACTGTACCCTACACAATCTGATGCAAAACCCTTAGGGCCATTCTATTATACTCAGTGTTCTTGTTGTTTCCATGCAGAAAGATGGATCTAAAACAGAACAGACCCACTTTGTGCAAAGAACAGACTCACTTCAGAATTGCCCCACAAACTGTTTAATAGAGTTACTGACTGGCACTGTCACTGTTGGCGTAGCTCCTCCTCCAAGGCTTGATCTCATTTGTATCTTAGCCGAAAGGCTGAGATGTTGCTTTTAAAAATTGCTTCAAACAAAGCTAAAATGTAACCTAATGACTTCAACCAAGTATAGCATGTCGATACTACACTTGATTTTAGCCAAAAATCCGAGTGTCACATGTATAGGTCTGGTTAGCACTGCTACCTCACAACACCAAGGACCCAGGTTCAATTCCTGACTTGGGTCGCTATCTGTGTGGAGCTTGCATGTTCTCTCTGTGTCTGCGTGTGTCTCCTCCGGGTGCTCTGGTTCCCTCCCACAGTCTGAAAGATGTACTGGTTAGGTGCATTGACCTGAACAGGCGCTGGAGTCTGGCGACTATGGGAATTATACAGTAACTTCACTGCAGTGTTATTGTAAGTTTATTTATTGTAAATAAATAAACTTTATTTACTTTAAATACAGTGAAAAGTATAGTTTCTTGTGTACATACCATTCATAGAGAAGAAAAGGAGTGGGTACGGAACGCAGTGTTACAGTGCTGCCATCCACTCTCTCTGGATCAATTCCAAGCAAATCCTACATTGGGCGAACTCAGTGCTCTGGTAATCGAGAGGTGCTCACAGGACAAGGACAGATTTAAGATAAATTGAGAAACTCACCCTGACATTGCTGGGGTCACTGGTGGTGTAGGGACCGTGTGGTCTGGACTGGATAATTGCCTTGCATACATATATTTTCTATATAATATATATGTGTGTGTATCCGTACAATGCCTTTGCAGAGATGTCACACACAGGGTGAAGAGCAGTGTATTTATTAGCTGTCAGTATCTGGCAGCACTGAGTTACATGAAGCAGGGCAGCATAAAATTATCATACACAAGCATGAAATTACAAAATCGCTCAGAATTTCCACAACAAAAATTATTTCATTTCCAGCGACGGCCCTCTCCCCATTTTTTAAGTTTTGACACCTGGGCTGCCAACACTCCACATCGGAATTCCACCGGCACCATGGTAACGAGCAAGGACGTAAACTAGCCATGGATATACATAATCCTGTATACCTTAATGGCTTTCCAAAAACCCCCCGTGGGATTTGCAACTAAATAAATGTCGCATGCAACAACAAGTACATTATAATACACGCGGCGTTGTGAATAATCTGAAACCTCACTGTGACAAATAACCTTGTAATAACCTTCCATCAGACATGTGATTGATAAACTCACATTTGCTCCAATCTCAATGGCTCTCCTTTACGCTCAATAATATAAAGAGAAATTAATTACTGTCTTTTAGGAACTTGTAGGATTCAGCTGCCAGGAAGCTAATTGAACTCAATTTAATACGGAGGAGGGAATTACACATTTATTTTGGGGTGGGGTGTGCTATGGGGATAGGGGTCTGGTGATAGATTCTCGATGCTTTACTCTCACTGTTCGAACCATCATGGAATATTTGTTAAACTGCCATCTATTCGTTTTACATGTATTGGATTCTGAGTTAATATATTCCTCTCTGTTATTTGTGGTCAATGAGAATAAAGCAATGCTGTCTCCTCTGCACTTAATTCTACTTCATTTTAAGAACTAAAATTAGTAAATGGGGAAAAAATAAAGCCCACAGGATTCTCTTACAACTCCCATGTTCCAGAAGGTTTCTTACTGCCCCCTGTCCCCCATCCTGATCTTTTACATTGAATATCCCTTCACAAGGGTTAGCACTACTGCCTCATAGCATCAGGGACCTGGGTTCAATTCCTGGCTTGGGTTGCTATCTGTGCAGTCTGCACATTCTCCCTGTATCTGTAAGGGTTTCCCCTGGGTGCTCTGGTTTCCTCCCACAGTTCGAAAGACATGCTGATTAGGTGCATTGGCCATGCTAAATTCTCCCTCAGTGTACCTGACCAAGCGCTGGAGTGTGGTGACTATAGGATTTTCACAGTAACTTCATTGTGGTATTAATGTAAGCCTACTTGTTACATTAATAAATAAAATTTATCTGAGGAATGGACTGGAAAGGGATATTTTTGCCATCATGGACAGCCCAGTAGTTAGTGTCAAATATCCCACATAACATGGATTAGAATCATTGTACAGCTCTATCAAGAATTCTGAAGTCCAATCTAGCACAAGATCAAACATCATGGAAAGCTCCCTCTCTGATGCACCATCAAATAATTCCAGGACAAATACTGGATGGGCTCTCTCTGAGTCAAACATTGGACAGAAGAGATGCTGCATAAAGTTAGTTCTACACTGCCCCATTCAACGCTACCAGGTCAAAGTAACGGAACAGGTTGAATGCAGAAGTGGGTAATTTTGAATTTGCTGTTGGAGTGTAAATCCTGCATTACAGATCAGGTAGCACAGTGATTAATATTGCTGCCTCAGAGAACCAGGGACCCAGATTCAATTCCTGGCTTGGGCCACTGTTGGATGTATGAAGTTTGCACATTCTCCCTGTGTCCACCGGAATTTCCTTGAGTGCTCTAGTTTCCTCCCACAGCCTGGAAGAAGTGCTAGTTAGGTGCATTGGCTATGCTAAATTTTGTCTCATTGTATCTGAACAGGTGTCAGACCGTGGCAACAAGAGAATTTTCACAGTAACTCCATTGTAGTGTTAATATAAGCCTACTCACGATACTAAAACATAAACTTTAAACTTAGGTACTATTATAGAAGCTGCCAATTAATGGCAAGGACATATGGGCTGTTTCTTTTATGAGCGCTCATCTGTAATACCGATTTTACGCTGGGGCAATCAGCGTAAATGGCCCCAACAATCTTCCTTTGTTTCCCCAATAATATCGCAATTGAAATATCAGTACCTGTCTGTGCAGCATCCCACTTTAACACTGACAACACCATACATCAAGTGATCTCCCTAAATAAGATTGTCGATGTGGTGCTGAATTTAGTCTTTGGGACTATGCCCACTGGGAAGCCTGTTGTGGTTCCCTCAAACTCTTTTCGTATGGAACCCTAAGAGATGGCAAACTGGAGGATTTTAATTCCAAATGTCTGGGCAGGATTCAAACTAAGATTTGAAGGATTATTTAAACTCTCCAGACCCAAAGAAAATAATGAAGATGCTGAAAAAGGGGGAAGGGGTTCACACCACATTTACAATTCTTCATATATATTAATCCAGATGAGGAAAAGTGCAGCTCTAACTTAATTGGTGAAAGCACACCTTAAGGGCATCATTGGGACATGTTGCCAGACTATGGCCTGTTTGGTCTTAGATCCATCAGCAAAAGCAGGTAACAGTCAGCATCCTGACCACAGTAAGTCACCTACGCTTAGGTTATGAAGTGTTCCAGAATAGATATTTTGGGCCTACTCTACCTTAACTTTCCTCCAGTTCACAATCATCATTGTTTCCACCCTCTCCCCCGCCCCCCACACTGTGCCACCATGGCAACAAGCAAGGATGTAAACTTGTCACAGATACATTATCCGATATACTTCAACGGCTTTCCGAAACCCAGGGAATCTGCAACTAGCAGAATCATAGAATCCCTACAGAATAGAGGGAGGAAATTCGGTCTGTTGAGCCTGCACTAACAACAATCCCATCCTTTCCCCATATCCCCATATATTTACCATGTTAACCCCCCCCTGAAATTATAGTCAATTTAGCATGGCCAATCAACCTACCCAACATATCTTTGGACTTGGGAGGAAACCAGAGCATCCAGAGGAAACCCACGCAGTCACGGGGAGAACATGCAAACTCTGCACAGACAGTGACCCAAGCCAGGAATCGAACCCAGGTCCCTGGTGCTGTGAGACAGCAGTGCTAACCACTGTGCCACTGTGCTACCGCAAATGAATAAAGTTGAGTGCTACAGCGAGTAATTCAGCTTTGAGTAGAATCAGCATCAAGACATTGAAATGAGGCTTGGGAATTAATGTCCCCAAGATCACACACTTTGGTGGTTGCTTGTGATTGTCATACGCTTTGAACCCCACAGCATTTGTTCCTGCCCCAAGTTAAAATTTAGATAGAGAAGCGAAAGAACTATGTCAAATTCAATTGCTTCAAGTGTAAAAAAAACCCTGCATTTTATTGACAAACAACTCTAAATCGACCATTTCATCCAGAAAAGCCAGATAGGCCATTCAGTTGGAAAAGACTAGATTGAGGATGAGGTACATGCTTATCTTTTAAAAGCCTGAAAATCGACAGAGAGAAAGGACTGAGGAAGACCAAGAAGTCAGCAGTTTAAATTCCAGCCGCGCCTTACTCCCCAATAACTGTTATTCTATGTCTAAATCAAGTTAATCTCTCAACTCAGCTCTGGATATCTGTCAGTCTCATTGTAGTCAGCACGGGTATTTCTGTATTCTCAGCATCCTTTTCACTCTCTGACACAGCAGAGAATTATTTACTTTTATTTCATTTTTGAATTGGTTACCTTTTCACTCGGAACTTATTGTTACCGACCTTATTTCACAATGGAAGGACGGGATAAGGGATGGGGGTGGGGGGGTAGTTTCCTCGGGTCACTACGCTTATGAATCCATTAAGAATGTTGATGGGGAAAATCGCTAAGTCCACCTGGACATTCTTCAAGATACAGGATCTGAAAAATACATCACGAGTTAATATTTCCTGATACTTAAGCTGATTGCAAACAATCGCCCAGTCCTGTATTTTAACTAAGAGGGTGGGATGGTTAACCCTTTGGAAATGAGTTGGTTGCTTCTCCATTAACAGAGTGGGTAAAGTGGCTTGATGCCCAAGCGTGTTAGATATTTTACAAAAGGAAAATATCAGACACAGTCATTTCCAGCTTCTGGGTGTCAGCGCCTCGAAGTGCTACAATTTAAGTGCACGTTTAAATGGACTTCAAACATAAAATCTGTCAGGAATGCAGGGTGAGTTAAAAAAAATGATTTTGGGTGTGCTCGAAAGGGTTAAGCATAGTACCCGATGCTTGGAATTGTTTAAAGTAGATATTACGCACTCAGCCCTTGCAACCTGACATTTTACATTCTCCAGAAAAAAAACACAAAGGATTGAAGCTATTCCCATGATCCCATATTCTGCATCTCTAACTGTGAGCTCAGGTGCAGCACCATTTGCCCCGGACCAGCTCATCAACATGAAGGCTGAACTCATCCTCTCTGCGTCGCTCCTGCCACTGGGCTGATTAATTGGCTTCTGGTAACAGCACCTGAATACTAAACACCACAGCCCCATCTCTCTGCTTCTTCCTTCCCTGTACCATTTGCATATTGTTCTGCATTCTCTTTTTTTTCAAAAGGGAGAGAGAGAGAATAAAGCCCCACAGTGGTCATGTAATCCAACACACTGACAGAGTGCGGTTGGTCTCCTATGATGAATTTGAATGGTGCTGCACAGTTAATGTTCATCTGAAGAAAACTAAACATTTTCTTTAATCGCTGATTATGACATTAGCTTTAGAAGACATGCTGATTGTGTTCAGACCCGGCGGTTACACCTTCACTACATTCCATCACAGGCATTCCATTCCTCCACACCAAGACATTTCTTTGTGTTATATGTGTATAGAAAAGTACAGGGGTTGTGTGTGTGCCAGTCAAAGCAAAGGGTAATACTGACAGGGTCCAGGATACGCACATATCTTCTGGATCCGGGGTCAATATCAAGCATCCCCTAAAAGATTAACTGAAGACTGAAGGTCTGTCTATCAAGCCCCACTAGGCATTGCTGAATCAAGTACAACATAAGTCAGCTGCAGATCCAACTCCTGCCTAACAATATCCTCAGGCTGAGTCTCAGGAGGGATCCCTTCCCAACTGAACCATTCAAGGATTTGATTGCCAACTAGCATTGAATTGGAGCTATTTAACGTTGTGGTTCAAGCCAGTAACTCTGCAACTAGTGGGGTAGATAAGGGAGAGCTAGTAGATATAGTGTATCCAGATTTTTCAATTCAAACAAATAAGATGCCAAACAAATGGTTACCCCACACAAAGGTAGGGAAATTGGGGTAATAAAATAGCAGGGTTTGAGAATCTGTTAATGGACAGAAAACAGAGAGAAATAGGTCATTTTCAGTTTGGCAGACTGTTAATACTATATACCATAAGGATCAGAGCAGGAGAAAGTACTGGCAAGTTCAAACACTGGATAAATGTTTAAGATGATGGGTGAGAGGTAGGGTCTGTGGACTTAAAAAGTAAGCGAAAATGGTAGAAAGCAAGAAAACACATTGTGAGTTCTCACAGTTGGTCTGGGAGTGATACTCTTGCTCTAGGAGACCATTGTCTATTAGCGACAGAATCTTGGATTGTTGGAAGGAGGGATTTTGTAGCAGTCATTGAGAAAGAACAAGTGGAAGATGACTAGGCTATGTAATAGAACAAGGACTGCAAAGTAATCGAGGAACACTATTAGAAGTAGAATCCATTAAGACTAGCAAAATTTTGGTGGCTGCCAGCAAATTAGAAGATAAATTAATAAGAGAGGCAAAACAAAAAGAGTTAGATATTGGGATGGAATTTGGTATTCACTCTGATGTGCCTAATAGGTAACATCAGACTTATCACACAGATGGAGAATTATGGGGAAAGCACCCCATTTGGGACACATTAAATATGAGCAATGGCTCAGACATTCAAATGTAGATTAGAGATCGAGATGTTTGAGCAGATTCCACCATGACAAGAGTAATTCTCCAAATCTTCTTAGCTTTGTTGGCCATATATTTGTGGGCAGGTAGATCAATATAAAAGCTGTACTTTTGCCGAATGATAAATTTCAGAGAGAAGTATTTTTGAAACACTTAGAGGCAAGCAATATAGAAGTGAATTTATGAAAATTAAAGACTGCATTCATGAATTAAATGATGCATCAAGGGTATGGTATTTCATGGTTAGGCTTGCCTTGCTGAAAGTAGGCTGCAAGCAGAACCAGCAATGTTCTAGTCATACTAGAAAGGGAAACTCTCAGGTGCCTTTATGATGCATAATCCCTGATTTTCAGTGGAGTTTATCATAGAATCCCTACAGTGCAGAAGAAGGCAATTCAGTCCGTTGCACCTGCACTGACAGCAATCCCACCCAGGCCTTATCCCTGTGACCCCATATATTTACCCTGCTAATCCTTCTAACTTACACATTACAGGAGACTAAGGGACAATTTAGCATGGCCAATGTACCTATCTTGCACATCTTTAGACTGCGGGAGGAAATCGGAACACCCAGAGGAAACCCATGCAGACATGGGGAGAATATGCAAATTCCACACAGATAGTCACCCAAGCTGGGAATTGAACCCAGGTCCCTGGTGCTATCAGAAAGCAATGCTAATCACTGTGCCACCGTGCTGCTTCTATAACTGATAGTTATAAATAATATTAAAGGGAAATTTAATATTGGAAGTCAGGCTTCAGAGACCTTTCAATAAATAGGAATAGAAAGCAGACTCGGTCAGAAGTAACCTTGATTGAAAAATTATATCTAGAAAGTTTTACTTGTCTCCCAATAAATCATGCTAGATCATCACAGAAGATGATCTTATATTCAAAGAAGAAACAGAGCGACTAAGATATACTCAGACAAGACCAAATGTTATTTTTGATGTACTGAATCAAAATATAATGAAGCATGCTATATTTTAAGATGTTTTTAGTACAAATAAAACACAAAAGAAATTAAGTACAAAGAAATGCGTACTCAGGTTTCTTCTCTTGAATAACATGTAGCACATGAAATTAATGACACTTCCCATACCAATCTGCCAGACGCGTGTTTGAGTACAATTGGGTGATAGTGGAAAATGTTCTTCTTTGGTCGAGGAATCTAATAAAGTGAAACAGATGATTAAAAGTACCTTAGCTGCTGAAACACTGGCTTGAGTATAAACAGTAGATATGGGTTTTACTTATCAAATATTTTAGAAGAATACTGTTTATAAAGAATTCTAAGAATAGTTTGCCCATTGAATGTCATATGTTAATTATTCCTCATGGGATCATATACTTTTAGAAAGAGTGTGACCGAGAAAAACTTAAGGACTGGCCTTGCTAGTATCAAAGAGATATCAGAAAGGAAAAAAAAGTCCAAGATAAAATGGGTTGATAGAAGTCATTAATTGTTGGATAGCTTTAGAAAAAGAAATGCTTGCATGATGAAATCAGTGGACGTTCTAAAATGTGGACATCTTGCGTTATGATATGATATAAAGAATATGGAAAGGATTTTTTCAATATCTTTTCTTTGATTTGTTTGAAACTATAATTTGTGTGTTATAAAGTTTAAATGTGCTCAGAGTATCTGATTGATCAATGCCCTTCATCTGTAAATCCTTAACCCACCTTATACAATTGACATACAATTAGCAGAATCCCCTCTTCTTTATATTTAAAGAAAGATTGTGTAGACAGTGGCTAGGGAGCAGATTATTATAAAATAATAACAAATTATTGTGGTTTCTGAAATCTGAGACAAGAATAGAAAATGCTGGAAAATCTCAGCAGGTCTGATAATGTCTGTGGAGAGAGAACAAGAGTTAACGTTTTGAGTCTGGATGACCCTTTGTCAGAGTTAAGGAAAACTGGAAATAAAGTGAGATCTATATGTTTGTCAGTGGATAGTGTGGTGAAACAGTAGAGGCTGGATAGAAGTCCAGCAGTAGATGGAGGCTAGTGGGAGATTTACAAAGACGTCATGGGCAAAAAGACAAAGGAAATGTAAATGGTAATATTCATGACTAAGAAGGGTGCTGATCGTGGCACATTAAGAGATCAGAAAGTGTTAATGGCGTAACAAAGATGGGCAATATGTCAATGGGCAACAGGTTGCCTTAGTGTGATGGATGAGAAGGAGGGGAGACAATGGTAAGGGCAGAAAAAGATGGGATGTGGGATAAAATAGGGAATGAAAAAATGAATCAATGGAAGAAATGAAAATAAATAGATAGAAATAAAAATAGGTAAAATGGAGGACAGATTTCACAGTGTGAAGTTGTTGAACTCAGTGTTAAGTCCAGAAGACTGTAACATGCCAAATCAGAAGACAGGCTTCACTGGAACATTGCAGCAGGCTAAGGAAGGACATGTGGACAAGACAGCAGGATGATATTTTACAATGGCAAGCAACAGGAAGGTCTGATCCTGCTTGTGGATGGACTGACAAGTGTTCTGAAAAACAGTTATCCGGTGCGTGTTTAGTCTCTTCAATATATAATGTTGCATTCATTCTGTGAATAAATCTAATGTCAAGCAAAAGGTTTGGCTTCTGATTTCCAACTTCACCATCTAGCCTCTGAATGAATTAACATTATTTGTCCCCATGCTATTTTGCAAGGCCATAATCAATACACCTGCAGTCTCGCAGTCACTCATTAATCTCTCTTTCCACATATATCATCTTCTTCAAAGCTCTGACTGCCTTTTTCATTGGCTTCCATATCCAAAGCACATCAGAAATATTTTTATAAATCTAATTGGACAAGTTAACCAAGAACGTGCCCTAATTCAATGCAATTTTACTGGTGTTACAGAGGACCTCCTCCCCCCATCCCTAACCCTAATCCCCCCACATTGTGTCTACAGTTCATTGATTCACAAGAGGTGAATGCTCAGTGGGAGGTTGGACCACCATCAAGATGATATGCAATCTACACTTGAAAGGCATAAATCAAGTCAAAGGTTATTCGCAGGTAATGTTTTTCAATATCTACTGGAGGCAAATGACAGAGATGATATCAGTGTTGAAAAAGTAGCTGCCATTTCCTCCAGCTGTTTCATGTCTCCATTTCATTCCACCCTTTCTCATTCCATTCACCTCAGCAGTACTCTGACAGCAGGGCTATGCTTGAACCCGCACCTCAATTCGCCATCTCGATTTGAATGGTGATCCTGGAGGCTTTCTTCATTGGCCACCTCCTGGAAGATTATACCTATAGCGCCCCATACCCCCCCTCACCCCCTTTGGCAATTTGGTCTGTGACTTGACAGTGGTCCTGTTGTCCAGAAAATAATTAAAGGTGTGAATATGCAATGCAGGAAATACAAGCTCTGCAAAATGCATGGGGCATCTGGCAATGTGTGGAGCACAAGTTATGAGACAAAATATCGCAAAAGATGTTAGAACCATTCATGATTGTGTTTGTCTGAATTGCATTGGAAAACTGGTTTGATGGGGCATGGGAACAAGTGACAGGGGTTGCAGGGCTGCCACCTCAGTCTCACCCAAACAAAACCTGTGGTGAAATCTCTCATTGGATGATGAAGAATGTCGATTGCGGATCAGTGGATGTCAATAGATTCCCTATAATCACCATCTCAGCTGATAAAAGCAAAATAGTGCGGATTTTGTTACTGAAGCAAAAACAGAAAATGCTGGAAAATCTCAGCAGGTCTGACAGCCTCTGCGGAGAGAGAATATAGACAATGGCTGGAATTTCACTGGCATGTCTGCCCAAGTTTTGCATGATCCTGCCCAAGGCCAATGGAGAATGTTGTTCTCCGAGCGAGCCCACTCCTAGATTCCGGGCAGGCATGTTGGTAAAATTCCAGCCAATGTTTTGAATCTGGATGACCCTTTGACAGAGTAGACCTGACATCAGAGTAACTGGGTCACCCACCTTTGAGGTATTGGTTCTATTCTCTCTCTGCCGATGCTGTTAAACTTGCTGAGATTTTCCAGCATTTTCTGTTTGTGCTCAGCTGATTATGCCCAACCTGATTCATGAAGCAATGCAATTTAAATATAACTTTGCAACAAACACAGCCTGCAGAGTAACAATATCACTCTCATACCACCTGTTTTATGTGGGATTACTTCAAGTGCTCCGGTTTCCTCCCTCAGTCCAAAGATGTGCAGGTTCAGTGGATTGGTCATAATACGTTGCCCCTTATTGGCCCAAGATGTGTATGTTTGATGGGTTAATGTTGAAAAATGTATGGGTTTAGGGGAATAGGGAGAGAGAGAGGGACTGGGTAAGATGTTCTGTCAGAAAGTCAGTGCAGACCTCATGGTCCGAATAACCTTTTCTGAACTGCAGAGATTTTGTGAAGACACTGCAAACCCAGGGATGGCTCATTACTGGACTGAAATAAGAAAGTAAAAAATTCCCCATAACAAACTTCTTTGAAGAAAAGATCAGATTGTATTACAACTCGCGATGCAGACCTGAATGAACAGCAACACAAAGGGATAGATTTTTACCTGGGTCTGTTTCCAGAACCAGTCTTGTCACTGGTTTTTGAGGACTGGGGCAGGGTCAAAGTCTAGTTTGTCTGAGTGCACCTGAAGAGTGAGGATCATTAGCAATTTGCCCTCAGGCCACATCTCCATACTTGGGGCAAGTCGCATTTGCAAAAACACGGATTTGTTTGCCTAAGAAAAGCATATGATTCTGAGCCATTCAGCAGCAGCCCTCAGCAAAGTGCCTGGAGGGGTTGAACAAGACGGTGCCAATTTTGCCAGCATGAGTACGATGGAGCCAGGCACTCCATGTTAGAGATAAAAAGAAAATGCAATAAATACTTGCTGGGCCATCTGAATTAGTAGGTGGAATGTCCTCTAATCAGCATCTAAGTAACATATGATGTGGAGATGTTGGCTTTGGACAGTAAGAAGTCTCACAACACCGGGTTAAAGTCCAACAGGTTTATGTGGAATCACCTGATGAAGGAGCAGTGCTCTGAAAGCTTGAGATTTCAAATATACCTGTTGGAGTTTAACCTGGTATTGAGATTCATCTTACTAAGTAACATAGGCAAGGGGTCAAATACCCAGAACACTTAAAATATTTATTGGTGGATTGACCTCCTGTGAAAATTGGGCACAGTTCGTTCTTCTGTTGGATTGGTCCATGCTGCATCTATCTTGCATGCAGGCATTTTATTAAATGGAAATTTAAGCAGGGGCTGAGGACTAACAGATAGCAGTCCTGGTTTTGACAAGTCTGAACACTGCTTTGCAGAAAACTGTGAGACAACACAAAAAGATCATCAGTGGATGATACCTCTGGTCAGTTTCCAACTGGAATATTGTGTCCACTTCAAGGCATCATCCTTTGGAAAGTATGACAAAGCTTTGGAGAGGGCACAGAGATTGATTAGAATTGAACCAAGGATAAGGGAACTTCAGTTTTGAGGAGGGACTAGAGAAGGTAGGTTTGTTCTCCTTATAAGAGAGTTGGTTAAGGGAAGTTTTAAGAGTTGCTCAAATTTCTAACTGGTTTTGATTAAGTAACTATGAGGAAATGAGTTCCACTATTAGAAGATTGGTGGATAGGAATATAGAAGAAGAAGCAGACCATTCAGCCCCTTGAGTCTGCGCCACCATTAAAGATGACCATGGCTCATTGGCTATTTCAGTACCTTTTACACCATTGTTCTCTTAACATCTTTCATTATTGTTAATTAGAAATCTATCTATCTCTACTTTAATTTCTCCTCATCTTAGTTCTAAATGGCATTCCCCTTACTTTGAAATTATGAAGTCTGGTCTAAACTCTCAAACAAAGGGAAATATCTTACCTGAATCTACCCTGTTTACTCCTTTAACTATTTGGTGGGTTTCAATATGATTGCCTCTCATTCTTCAAAACTCTTCAGAATACAGCCCCAGTTTGTCCGACCTCTCTATGTAAGACAGTTCCATCAACCTGGAGAAGTCTGATGAACTTTTGCTGCACTCCCTCTACGGCAATAATAACTTTCTAAAAAGGACCAAGTACAGTAAGATTCCATAAAGGGACACAACACATTCCAATTCCTACATCAACATTTTGTAAAGGTGCTATGTTTATCAATATCAGTAGGATGCACCAGTGAACGACACCATACAGAGAAATAAGAAAAATGGACAGGTGGGGGTCATTTTAACTGGATGAGTAGCTGGTTAAATGTCACTCAACCTCATGGGTATCCACACAGATATTTGCCGAAAGTTTATAAGGCCCTTCTTAACAGACACATGGAGAGTTGTGATAGGGTCATCATGTGGGACCCAACGGCAATTCTTACTGAGACACTCCATAGAGTTAATATGGTGCAGAAGAAGCCCTTCAGCCCATTGAGTCTGCACCAGCAAAACTACACTAAATCTACATTAATCCCATTTTCCAACACTTGGCTTATAGCTCTGATTATTATGACATTCCCAGTGTTCATCTGTGTACTTATTTAAGATTGTGAGGTTTCCCACCTCTACTACCCACCCAGGCAGTGTATTCTAGAGTCTCACTAGCCTCTTGGTGAAAAAGATTTTCCTTAGATCCCCGCTAATGCTCCTCCTCCATACCTTAAAATTATGCCCCCTAATTATTGACCTTTCAACTTAGGGGAAACACTGCTTTATTGGGATCTTTTGATTTCAGCTTTTAGCTTTAACCAGCTACTCATCCAGTTAAAATGACCCCACCTATCTATTTTTCTTGATTTCAACTAGAAAGCAGATGAAATGTCAAGTAAATAAACCCCAACAACTTATACTTGCCCATAGGTCACAAGACTCCTGATACTGGTTCCCCCATTCTGGATTGCCCACTCTCAGTTCAGCTATTTGCAGCAGCACAGCACATATTTGCTGTTTTCATACCCGAACTGAATGTGGGTAAGTGGCCATCCTAACTCTCACCGCTACTGGGAGTGTGGGCAATGCTTGCAAGCTTGCAGGACTAACTGAAAATGGAATGAAGGCAGGCAGGCACGAGGCAACAGTGGGGGAACCAGGGTGCCACCCTAACCAATTGTCAGCTGCTGTACACCCGTATTGCAGTGTGATGACTTCTGCCAGGCTAATGAGGTTGGCTTGCTGGAGTGTGAATTGCCTGATGAGTCCTAATTGATGGTTAAATCAGGGATCCTCATGCTCCCTATTTAAAGCAGGTGTGTTAGACTCCCAGCCTGTATTCAGCAGGGAGCTACTGGAGAGCTGGATATATATAGATGTATGGTGTAAATAAAGTAACTTGGTGATAGGAAAGTAACTTTTCACCTCTGTGGAATTATTATATGCAGGTAGCCCATATTTAAAGATTGCAAACCCCTCTTGCAGTGAAATTTTAATATAATGTTATTTATTATTGTCACATATATTGAGATACGGTGAAAAGAAATGTTTCTTATGCACCCTACAGACAAATCATACTGTTCATAGAATACAATGGGCAGAATGAAAGAAAAGGGTACAGAATATAATTGTACAGTCATAGCTAGGGTGGAGGAAAAAATTATGGAGGTCCATTCAGAAGTCTGATGGCAGAAGGGAAGAAGTTGTTCTTCAGCTGGTTGATATATGTTCTCAGGCTTTTGTATCCTTTTCCCAACAGAAGATGGAAGAGAGTATGTTCAAGGTGCATAGGATCCTTGATCATGCTGGCTGCTTTTCTGACACGGCAGGAAGTGTAGACAGAGTCAATACATGGGAGATTGATTTGTCTGATGGAGTGGGCTAAGTTCAATAACCTTCTGTCGTTCTTTGCATCCTCTGCTGGAAATGTGTGTGACTGTGTGTGAACTTTGGGTGCCATTGGACCAGATTCAGCCCTTACCGGTTAAGCAACTTGCTAATGCTAAGCAACCCTGCTCAGGTGTAAAGAGTGAGGTTTAGGAAGGCATTGGGCCCATGTGGAACAGATGGGAACATAAGAACTGGAGTAGAACATTCATCCTACCATTTCCACTATTCAAAACCAAAGCTGAAGTATAATTTAACTGCTTTAGTTCTGAAACTCTTAGTTGCCATGCTGAACAAAAATCTATTAATTTCTAATTTGGGATTTTCAATTGACCTTGCTCAACAACATTTTGGGGAGAGGGTTCCAGAGTTCCATGTAATCTTGTATGAAACGGTGTCTCCTGGCGTTACAGCTAAATATCTGAAATCTAACGTTAAGTTTATGCCTGGAGTCATCCATAAGAGGAAATAGTTTCTCTCTCTCTACCCAATCAACTTGTTCAACTGCGAAGTATCTTTGCCTTCAAGAATAGTGGGGGTGGGGGTACCGGGGTGGGGGGTGGGGGTGGGGGTGGGGGGGGTACCGGGGGTGGGGGTACCGGGGGTGGGGGTGGGGGTGGGGGGTGGGGGTACGGGGTGTGGGGGTACCGGGGGTGGGGGTGGGGGTGGGGGTGGTGGGGGTGCCGTGAGTGGGGGGGGGGAAGGGGGGGGAAGTGGGGGAAGGGGGGGGAAGGTGGGGGAAGGGGGGGGAAGGTGGGGGGAAGGGTGGGGATGCCGTGGTGGGGGGGTGCTGGGGGTGGGGGTGCCGTGAGTGGGGATGGGGGTGGGGGAAGGGTGGGATGCCACGGGTGGGGGTGGGGGTGGAGGTGGGGGAAGGGTGGGGATGCCGTGAGTGGAGGTGGAGGTGGGGGAGGGGTGGGGATGCCGTGAGTGGAGGTGGGTGATAGAATGAGGTGGAGAGGGGCAGGGGGAGGTGGGAGGTGGAGCAAGATGGAAGAGGTGGGAGTAAGGTAGAGGTGAGGAGGGGAAAGGTGGGGGTGAGGGGGGAGGGGTGGGGAATGTTATGGGGAGGTGTGGAGGGAAGCGTTTGGAAAGGAGGGATGGGGTGATGTGGGGGATATTATGGGAGGAATGGAGAATGGATTGGGGAAGGAGAAGGAGGGGTGGGATGACAAATTCTACTACAGAGCAAAAAAGTGAGGCCAGCACAACATGTCTGGAGGCAGCTGTGATATCGCTGTCTATCTTACATGCACTGTCTGCCAATACAAGCTTACTCAGGGGTTAAAGAACGCTACTGTTTTCTTCCTGCAAACAAGGGGCTCGGACTGACTGCCGTGAGATTTCATTTGCATAATTCAGACAGCTACCAACAGTCACCTCTAACTGATGCTAAATTGTTTTCCTGACAGCCTAAAAAGCAATTTTTCCCCCCCCTGACATTTGATTTACATGTGATCTTTAAACACAGCCGCACTAGAAAAAGCATTTGGTTATTATTCAAATCACTCCAGTGATGTCACATTCCTTGATATGCCATTTACATTCTGGATATGAGAGTGAATGGAGTGGAGAATCGCATTACTAATGAGATAAACTGATTGCACGCAGCAATCAATTGCATTAGGTGCTTGCAGTGAGGTCTCACACTTACCCTGTGCTTGTGTGGGGCCCGTCTTAATAGAATGTGCTCCAATCTAATTGCTGATAAATGAACTACAAGAATAAACCATAATTTGTATTGAGAAGACATTTCATATTCTTCCATTGGCTCAGTTTGAAAATGTTCTGTCCAGTGCTGTGTCAAGCCACATGAAAAACACTAACTGCATTGATGTAGCGTCCTTATCCTAGTGAAATGTCCCAAAGTGCTTCACAGCAGCACGATCAAACAAAATCTGACTCCATGTCACATGCAAGTATTAGGACAGATGAACAAAAGCTTGATCAAAAAAAAAGGTTTTAAGATGGTGAGGTTTAGGGAGAGAATTCACAAGGTTAGGGCCAATGACAGAGCAGCAAAAACTGGGGATCCACAAGAGACCAGAATTTGAGGATGGCAGTGACCTCAGAGATGGTAGGATGGGAGGAGGTTAAGACAAGGAAGGGTTTAGAAACAAAGATTAGAATTTGAACATTAAGGGATTGCTGAATCAGGAGCCAGAGTAGATCACAGAGCACAAGGATGAACAAGGCTCTCTGTGAGTAAGAATACAGGTTGCTGTGTTTTGGGTGGGAAGCCATTTGGGACAATATTGGAAGAGTCAAGTTGAGAGGTAAGAATAGAATGGACAAGGGCTTCAGCAGCAGGGCAGGTGGTTTTAGCACTACTGCCTCAGTGTCAGGGACCAGTTCAATTCTGGCTTCGGGTAATTGTCTGTGCAGAGTTTGCATATTCTCCCCATGTCTGCATAGGTTTCCTCCAGGTGCTCCGATTTCCTCCCACAGTCCAAAGGTACGTGGGTTAGGCTGTACTCAATTGCCCCTTAGTGTCATGTGGATTAGCAGGGTAGATGTGTGGGATTATGGGATGGGGCCTGGGTGGGATTGTTGTCAATACAGACTCGATGGGCCAAATAGCCTCCTTCTGCTCTGTAGGGTTTCTGTGATTCAGATAAGTTGAAGTGGACAAAGTCAGGCAATTTAACAGTCAGAAGAATCTTATTGTCTCTGATAGTTGCTGATTGAATTGATCTTGTTTGGGATGGTACTTTTGGCCTTACGTTGACCTGAGGTGCTGCTGGTCCCAGTCAAGGGAAATATTGAGGGAGATGGGAGATGATGCTGCTGATCACAATTACGTGATCTTGATGCAGTGTGCATAAGTCTTATTATTGGGCAAGGACAGATGCAGACAACGTGAGTGTGACAATCACAAGGCAAGACTGTTCCCTTCCTGTTGGTAAACACTTCAGCGGTCACGGGCATTCAGCCTCTGATCTTTGGGTAAGCATTCTCCAAGGCGGCCTTCACGACACGCAACAACGCAGAGTTGCTAAGCAGAGACTGATAGCCAAGTTCTGCACACATGAGGACAATCTCAACTGGTATTTTGGGTTCATGTCGCACTATCTGTAATCCCCATGACTTGCATAGGCTTGTAAAATCTCACTTACTATCCTGTCTGGAGACAATACACATCTCTTTAACTTATGTTAACGCTCTCTCCACTCACGTTGTCTGCATCTTTAAGACTGGAATAGCAGGTTAGCTGTGAAGCCTTGCATTCTAATCAGTATTCTGTAATCTGTGTGTGACTTTATATGCCCTTCTCTGATCAAAAATTGCCACACACCTGACGAAGGAACACTGTTTCCAAAAGCTTGTGGGATTACTATTAAATAAATTGGTTGAACTTTAACCTGGTATTGTGAGACTTCTTAGGTGTTTAACCCAATCAAACGCTGGTATCTTTACCTCATGATTTTGGTCAGAGAATTGCTGAACCTTGGGAAGATACAGCATTTTTGAAAATGAGGGAAAATGAGGTGGATGGTTGGAGTATGGGGTTATGTTGGGGGTGTGGGGGGTGATGTCAAGATTTTGAACAAAAGAAGAGAAATTTAAAATTTCCAACTTCAAGTCCAAAGATGTGCAGGTTAGGTGGATTGGCTATGCTAAACTGCTCCTTATTGTTAGGGAGACTAGCTAGAGTAACTGCATACAGTTACAGGGATAGGGTTTGGGTGGGATTGTGGTCATGCAGACTCGATAGTCCGAATGGTTTCTTTCAGCAATGTAGGATTCTATGACTCTACCTTGCTCCCTTCCACCCCTCCTCCTTCATTACGAGGGCTTTTCTACTTAGATAAAAATGAGAAGCTGTTTGTTTCTCAAAGGAAAGTCAAATCAGGCTTCCCTGTTTTGATCTGGAAGCTGTTGACGCACGTAGTATTAAAATACCAGGAACAGACTGCAGGCAAGGCTGATTAATGCATTCTAACTACATTTAAAATCACACTGCAATTTCTCAATAGAAATAGAATATTTAAAATAAGAAGACCAGCATCTACAACCATCAATAGAAATATGTAATTCCATAATCAAAATTCAGGTTCATCCAGGGAAGGAGATAAAACATTCTTTCGCAGTAAGTTCACGTATTGTACAGCCAATGTATAAAACAACCAGAATGCACCTCATTCTACAGTCAGGATATTACCTACAAATACAATCCGGTCCTTAATGCTTACCCTACTGAATAACTAGCTTTCCAGCTACACAGTGAATAATCCTTAACCCTGTTAAATAAATAATAGCTCCATATGGTTCCACAATGAATAACCCTTACCCTGATACATCAACTGGAACTCTGTACAATCACAGTGAGAGACTGTGTACAGTTATTGTGTATAGATTGACAAACACTGTCAGGAACAGGTTAGCATAACATCTGTATATTGCACAGGAGTCCCTTGCAGAGACTGCGATATAGATGAGGGAACTGAGCAAAGTAGGTCATGATAAATGGATAGTATATCCTATCAACACCGAATAGATCCTATTACAGACAGGATCCCAAATGTTGTTGCGTTCCCACACTTCTTAACCTTATCATTCAGAACAACTTTGCCCAGAGTTAGAGACAGTAAATCATTAATTTCTGGAGTACGCCTTTGTAAAACTGGAGAGATGGGAATTTGTCCTGTACACTAGCCAAGAGTTCTCTGTAGCTACATTAAGTATTGGAGAATTACTTTTGTGTATCATTCACTTATCTGTACATATCCATAGAAATAAATGTATGGTATGATTTAAAATAGCAAATGGTTCCAATAATTCATCCTACTGTATAGAGGATGGCAGCTCCCACCACTACATACTGACACACATTAACACTACACACACAATACTTTTCACTAATATACTAATACACGTGACAATATTAAATCAAATCACACACACGCATTCATGCGCACATGCACACGCACTATGAATGGGGTATAAATCCCAATGCCTATATTTCAGTCCAACTCTATTTTGTGCATACATTTTCAAATGCATAAGAATCCACAAGAATATGAGTGATTTCTCTCAGAAGAGTACAATATCATATCCCTTTTTGAGGTTCAACCTCCCTAACAACTCACGGTATATCCCAGATTCTTCTTGCTCCATAAAAACATTTAATTGCTTGGTGAACTCATTCAGAGGGTCTGCTGCAATATCTTTCCTCAATAATTTATTCGGTAGCTGCCTTATCTTTTGGGGTCTTCAAGTTCTGTCTGACTTCCATACTTGCTCCTAATTTCTCTCCATTCCCTGGTGTTTGAACCGTTAGTGATGGTGAAACATTTGTTTTAATCAGCTTTCTCAATGTCATCCTGCAAACTTCAAATTGCTCTGAAACAGCTAAAGAACATCGGAAAATGTGCAAGTTATACACACAATGGCATAGTGGAGAGCAGTACAACTTTAATTTGCGAACCAGTCTGCGTATCATCAAATTACAATAAATCATTATTTCGAGAAGGCCAGGGTGATTTTTGTCTGCCTACCCCTCATTTTTCTGTGTAAGTGGAATTGCTAATAGATCAAAATTTAAAAGAAAACCTATGTCTTGATTTTAGACCCCAAGCCCACCAGATTCATTCTTTTAACATGCCTCAAAATGGTTCTCACATGAACCTTTTATGATGAATTAAATTGAAGTTCTATTTAGCGTCGAGTAGCCAGTTTCTTTTATTCTTTTGTGGGATATGGACATCGCTGGCTTTTATTGCTTATCCTTCGTGCGTGACACAGTTGAAAGTCAACCACGTTGCTGTGGCTCTGAAGTCACATGTAGGCCAGACCAGGTAAGGACAGCAGATTTCCTTCCCTGAGAGACATTAGTGGACCAGATGGGTTTTTCAGACAATTGACGATGGTTTCATGATCATTAGTAGACTTTTAATTACAGATTTTTTTTACTGAATTCAAGTTCCACCATCTACTGTGGTGAGATTCAAACTCAGGTCCCCAGAACATTTCTAACATCTTATTGTAAATTTGCTGATCCTGCTGGCATCTTGAGTAAACTTCCTCACTCACTGTATTGTAGGATCTGGTGAACAAAACATGAAGATCAGCACACTGTAAATCTCTTTACATGCAGTTAACAAGCTAATAAATAATTATTTGACAGAACTCCACTCTTTTGATTATGGCCTTTCATGTATCTACAATGTCTTCAGCTGCTCAGGCCCTCAGCACTAGGTTTCCCTTCATAAATGTAATAACTTCCATTGAGGTTGGCCTATTGGAATATGAACTCCCTGATTGAGGAGCCAATTGATGTGCCAATCAGGGATTCTTGTCCTTGTATTGAACTGGGAATGTCAGTTCCTCTGGCACTCCCAAAGGTAGATTGCTGACTGATAGCACCTTGTGTACTACTGTTGGAATTATAAATAAAGGGATTTTGGTGAAGGGATTTCTGCCTGTGAAGATTTATTATACTAAAGCTCTCCAAATTGCTCCTTCTCTGCTCATGGAAATCACTCCTTATAAACCTGCACTTTGATCAAGTGTTTGATCATCTGTCCTAATATTTATTTCAGTATTTTGGGGGTTTTGGGTACTAAGGTTCTCAATGTTGCCTGTAAAGCTCCTTTGGACAAGTTTACTACAATGAAGGTGCTATAGCAATGCATGTTATTGGCATAATAATATGAAGGTCTATTGAGAAAAGGCAAACATTGCTGGATTGAGAAAAGATAGAAAGTCATTGGCTGACAAAATTATGGAACAAATTTCCTTGGATGAAACAAACCTGCTCCAGTTCTATATTCCTGCTGCCAGTCACTTTTCCAAACTGTGGTAACTATCATCCAGTGAACTCAATCCTTGGGCAATTTTACAATGCCAGAGGTTCCTATAGTGATGCCTGTAGTAAGGTCATCTGTTCCCATAGAAGCAATTGATGACTTCTGGGAATGTATTGAGTAAAGGAAACCAATGAGGGAGCAATGGTGTGGCACACAGCAGGGAAGGAAATTAAAATGCAGAGGATAGGTAAGAGGAAGCACAGGTCAAGAAGTAACCGCTGAGGCAACTTTGCAGTGCTTTTATCTGATTCAATTAACCTGTTCTGAAAACTGATTGATGGATTTGAATGTGGTTTAAAAATAGCATAATAGGCACTTGATGGTGAGTAACAGAGCGAGTGTGAACCAATAAAAGGTATTGGATGATATAATGTGTAGAATAACGAATATGCAGGACTGCATTACAGGCTGGAGTATGATTGAGGTATTCAGACAGTTTATGCTGAATAATAGATACCCAGTAATGAGTTACAGACTGGAATGTAATTGAGAGGTTTGGATGGTTTATATATCGAATAATAGATACCCAGAAGGAATAACAGGCTGGAATCTGGTTGAAAGGTTGGTATGTTTTATATATAGAATAGAGTATGTTTCAGAATGAGTTACCAGTTGGAATCTAATCAAAATGTTCGGACGGTTTATATATAGAATAGATTGATGTCACCTGAACCTCTCAATGTGATTGCAGCCTTGTCTGCTGTGGGTGATTTTCTTCCAGGTGTGAAGTAAACCCTCGCTGAACACTTAGCTACAGACAGAAGAATTCATTAGTGTCTTTGTAGCAAAGCTTTAAAACCTTATACACCTCTGGACAAAAGCAGCACTCAGCAAATGCCATTTAAGAGGGGAGGTAAGAGCCACTAAAACTCCCCAGTAAACCTGTTACAATCGCCAGGAGTTCTATTTATTTTACAGGAGTGAATGATTTCTCTCCTCCCCAGCGGAGAGATAATTCACACAAGTGAAAAATAAAAATGGAAATAGGTGCAAGTGAGTTATAGCCTGACAGTGCGAGCTGCACCCAGTATTCTAACATTCATCAGCAGGCATCAGTAAAGGCTGAGCAAGTACCAGACTCTGCATCTCATTGACTACTCCAAGACTGAATGAGATGATTATCTGAGCAACTTTGAAAATGACATTGCCGTATGCCCAAAGCTAAACTGACTCACTGTTCGGGAGAGGAGAGAAACCTCAGTAGGCCATCTCTTCACAGTAAATCTTGACATTAGTTCCAACACATTGGCCTAGGCATTGGTCTGTGCAACATCTAATGTACGCACAAGGGTTCAGGTTAGAAATTAATTATCTCCCACATTGTGTAGAAACAAGGCAAATGTGCCCGTTGGCCACGCCTAAAGCAGGTGAAGGTGTGGTGACATTACTGCTAGACTATTAATCCAGAAATACAGTTAATGTTCTGGGAACCTGAGTTTGAATCCTGCCATAGCAGAGGGTGGAATTTGAACTCAATAAAAAAAATCTGGAATTAAGAACATACTGATGACTGTGAAATCATTGTCAATTGTCGGAAAAACCTGTCTGATTTATTAATGTCTTTTAATGAAGGATATCTGCCATCCTTATCTAGTCTGGCCCATCTGTAACTCCAAAGCCGCAGCAATGTGGCTGACTGTCAACTGCTCTCAGGCAACTAGGGATGGGCAATAAATGCTGGCCAGCCAGTGATGCCCATGTCTCAAGAATGAAGAAAAAACTTCATGCATGCTCACATTAAATGACCTCATTTGCACTCTCAGACCTCCCCTGCCTTCACCTCTCCCATCTTCGCCTGATCTCCCCTCTCTATCCCTGTGACACTTGACATGGATTTCAGGCCTCCATCCCTAATCCGGACAACGCTTACCACAGTGAGATAGATATATTTCTAATAGAAAGAGAGATAAAGTGATATGTTAAATAGGTGGATTTGAGACCAGGGAGAGATCAGCCATGATCTGATTGAATGGCAGAACAGGGACAAAGGGCTGAATTTGCCTACTTCTGTTCCTAATTTCTATGTTCCTATATGCTGCTGTGATGCTTGTAATGGCTCTAACTCTGAGTTCTCCTCACCTTCGAGCCTCAAATTCAATGTCTGCAGAGCCTGACCTCACCGTACGGTTGCAAGGAGCATAAAAGACTTCCAACATATGCCCAAAATTGGCCAAAGCCCAAAATGAGATTATTGAGGCCAATGTTCCTGCGGGTGTAATCGATGTTTTGACAGGATGTGCGGTTGTATTTTAGTTATAGAATAGCGCACAACAGAGACTACATTATAGACTGCAGTCTAGATGAGCTTATGTGCAGTATAATTGAATAGACTGGGAATAAGTTACAAACTTGGATGTAAGTATAAGTATTGAGATGGCTGCTCTAGCTGGTTGAGAGTCATTCCTGTTGTTTATACTTGCTTTCTCTAACCCCTTCAATGATTGCCTCAGGTAACAATTATTCTGTTTCTTAATGTCATTTTTATATTACAGACATGTATGAAGATGATTGATTGCTGAATGTTGTGATGTGATGCAATGTGTGGTCTGCTGTGGATTTAAATCGATTGTTTTAGATTTTGCAGTTAAATGTTTTTTCTCTTTAAATGCTGTAATACCTCTAATTGCACTCCAGTATGAGGATTGTAACTGAAATATTGCTGCACAATGTAAAATATTTAAACTTTGGCTTTCAATATTCACAAGCTGGATTCACTCCCAGTTCATGCTGAAATTGTTTAATCCCTTCCCAGTTTATGGCAGGTGTTTAACTTGATCTCAGTTCTTGCTGAGGTACTTGACTAGCTCCCAGCTCATGCTTGCATCTTTGGCTCAATCTAAGATCAGTGCCAAGATGTTTCACTTCCTTCCATCAATGCCAAGGTATATGAATTAAGTCCAGCTCATGCCAGCATGCTGGCTTCAATTTCAGCTCATATCAGAACGATCGCCTAACTTTTCATTTGTGCCAGAGTGTTTCACACTCCCACAGCTCAGCCAACGTGTTTGACCCTCATCCAGCTCACATTCACTCTCTCAGTCTCCCTGAAGTGGAAGTGTTGTCCCCTGTTACCCCCCACGTTAAGAAATGTAGCACGATTTCTGTTGAGGTGCCTGTCTATTGCTGCTGAGCTCCTTATCAGTACAATGTTGTACTATTCACTATCTTATAGCAAAGAGGCATACAATGCAGCCCCAAGATTTATAGAGCCCTGAAATTAAGCTGTAATGTGTTATTGAGAGGCAGCTTTCCCATGGGAAACTGTCATAAAAAGTGGAACTGCCTCTTCGACACTGTGGTGGCTCTTATATCTCTGTGCAGGTAACTGTGCTGATATGTTGTACTCACGCTCAGTGTCAATTTCCCACAATCTTTATCTGCTTATCAGGGGTAATATAAAGTATTTTGCAACACAATGCAGCTCCTGTTAAGCATCTACCTGATCTCCTATAATGTTTTACACACTTATCATGGCACATACTTAAGCAGAGTAGATAGTTCACAGTAAACATCAATTTATTCGATGATCTGCATATTACTGGCCATTTATATTACCAGTTAACGTGACAGATTTGCAGTGTTTGAGAAGCACTGAGTGGTGAGTTCCCAAGGCTGCCCTTAAACAGAGAATTCAACATTAACTTCATGTGACACTGAACTCTGTTGTTCTATGATTTGGCTAAGCAAATGCCAGAGTCAGTGGGCCTGAGGGAGGATGAGGGAATGTGAGATCAATCACCCTTCAGGCAAAAGAGTTATCTCAATTTCCCCTCTTGCTTTTAGTTTTTTAACTTTTAATGTGTGCTCACTGTGGTTTAGACCTTTAAGTCTAGTAAACAATATACAATGATTGGATTTGGAAAGCATTGTGTACCAAACTGCGACCAGTGCCTGAGGCAGCAACAATGTCTTGATTTTTAAACAGGGAACAGCTATCTAGACAAGAGCCTAGATATATACACAGGTATATAGACATATGGGACCAAATTGTACGCTGCTTGGGTGGGCATGCGTCTGACTGGAATTGTGTCCATCCCAACATCATCACACATGGGCAGCACTCTGGCACAATGGTTAGCACTTCTACCTCACAGCGCCAGGAACCTGAGTTTGATTCCTGCCTTGGGTGACTGTCTGTGAGGAGTTTGCACATTCTCCCCATGTCTGTGTGGGTTTTCTCCAGGTGCTCCGGTTTCCTTCCACAGTCCAAAAGACACGCTGGTTAGATGGATTGGCCATGCTAAATTCTCCTTCAGTGTATCAGAGTGTGGTGACTAACGGATTTTCACAGTAACTTCACTGCAGTATTAATGTAAGCCTACCTGTGACTAATAACTAATAAATAGATACCTGCACAATATTTCAATCAGCAGGCACAAGCGCAAATCAGATGAGTGCTCACCAATAATTAAGAAGTTAATTTAAAAGATTTGAACTCCAATCGACCTGGACTTGACATTGTTTGTGAAAATTTTAGATTGGTGCATGGGCATCATGGGCAGGCAGCCAATCCTATTTGTTATCCAATAGGAGGCAGGAACATGGATAGGCTGAGTTGGTAAGAGTTTTCCAGACTTTGCCTTGGGCTTAGATGAGAGCACAGTGAACGTTTTCATCATTTTCTTCTCAGATTTGTGCATCTTACCTGGAATTACCAGGCCATTTCAGTCTTGTGACATCTCTTTGAATTTCTACTCTTATGTCACTCTCAGTGCACATGTCAACCCAATTTGCAGCGCTGCTAGCAGGAATTGTTGATTCAGCAAGGAGCACTTCCCCTGAGGGGAAAGACAAGGCTCAAGATCGAGAAGGCCAGGTGGTCTTAGACATCACTTCAGACGCAGGCATGGAGTGTTCAGAGCCAGCAGGGAGGGCAAGGAGGGGGGCCCTTCAGAAGACCCAGCTTCTACGTTATAGAGGCAGCAATCCAACTCCTTAGACATAGCAAAGGTCCAGTGCTACAAGTGGCTCCAGCTTTCAAAGGAAGCCATCCATTATCCAAATGATTGAGTGAGGTACTGTAACAGGTCCCATGATGTCTACATACTGAGACACTCAAAAGTGTCAAGGCTATTCACAGTTCACCCTGAGGGATGAATGCTTGGTGGAAGGGCTATCCCTGAAAAAGGTGGCTGACAACATCACTCATGTATCCAAGGACAGAGGCAGAGGAAAGATATAATTGCTACCATCTCTTCACAAAGGCACTCATGGAGAGGACAGTAAGTTTGTTAAAGTGAGGTTCCAATACCTGGAATGCTCTAGGGGCACACTGCAATATCCCCCAGAGTGAGTGTCGCGTATCATCATTGTCTGATTGCTTCTCAACTCTTTGGCTAAGATCAAATGTAGCATCGACATGCTGTACTTGGTTGAAGTCATTAGGTTATATTTTAACTTCATTTGAATCAACTTTTAAAAGTGGCATCTCGGCCTTTTGGCTAAGATGCAAATGAGATCAAGCCTTGGAGGAGGAGCTATGTCTCTTCCAATCAGTTTGGATCATGTAGTCAAGCCCAAGACAGGAGGTGAGGGTCCTGTCTTGTTAGCTTGGATCAGGATTGTCTCAAGTTGTTGAGACTCTAAATTGGACTTGATTTGATTGAACTGGAACAAATAAAAATTTGTACAGTCTTGCTGCTACTAGCGACAAAAGGACTCTGAGGCAAGAGGAGAAATATGATGATAACTCAGGTATGGAGTTGGGCTGGGAAAAGGTGAGGTCAAAGAGGCAGAAATGAGGGATTTTCAGGGAGCACAAAATCCCTGAAAATGGATTTTCATTTGGAGCACAAGGGCAGCCTTGATTCTGTGTTCCTCCATTTGAGACCAAGGGCACTGCCACCGCACTAAACATTTTACACTTAACTATGCCACCATGAACACAGTGGTGCATCACTGCCTCAGTAATAGAATTTGCTAACCCAACTGTCTTTCATCGCGCACTAATGAGGCCAAAATCCACCAAATACACAGGACACTCAGGACTTGTGAGCAAAGTAGTCATTTATCTTTATGACATTTAAATAAAACCAAAAGAAATACAACCTGAATTGATTAATACATGTGATACTTACAAAAATCGACCTCTACTTGATTTATAATCTATAATCGATCTGTACATTGCTGTGCTCACGATCCTTAAGCTTACATTTGTAGTTGCTAAGTCTTAGAGCACTGCACCCCCGCCGCCTCCAAATCTCCCCAACCCCATCCCCCAAACATCCTGACAGTGGCATTAGAAGCAGATTGCTGGCTGTGATGTCTTATTGGCACAGGTGACCTTAGCGGACATCCTCTGGTGGGGCCTAAGCAGGCACTATCTGAGAGGGTGTGCTCAGCAACCTACCTGGACACCTCAGTCAACACAGACTCTGAGGGTGGTGCAGTTACTGACAGAGAGGCAGAGGAGCTTCCTCCCTCATCCGAGGCGCTGTGGTAGGAACCCACAGAGACAGCAGGCATTTCATCCGCTATTGTAAGATACATCTGGATCTCCCTGCTCACCATCATTGGATGGGCACCCACCTAAGAGATTGGGAGCTGCATCCATCTTCCACAATTATTGTCAGTGCAGGTTCAATGGGCTGAATGGCCTCTTTTTATGCTGCAGAAATTCCATGATTCTATAACTTCCATGGTGTCCACAACCTGACAAGAAGCTTCATCCATGATCTGAAAATCCCCAATCAATATCACCACGCAGAGAGATGACATGTGATAGTTAATAAACAAAAAGGTAAACGCTCAAAAGTATGCAGTGGACTAAGCATGCAATGAGGCAAGCTTGCAGTAGAATAAATATGCAAAGGAATAAATACGCAACAGTTTAAGCATGCAATACAGTAAATTTGCAAACACGAAACAAAGTAAATTTACAATAAGAACGTAAGAAATAAGAGGAGGCCCCCTCAAGCCTGCTCTCATTCAATATGATCATGGCTGATTTATTTGTGGCCTTAAGTCCATTTTCCTTTGTGCCCCCTCAAGTCTTTACTCCCTGATAGGTCAAGATCTGTCTAACTCAATCTTGAATAAATTCAATAGTCCAACCTCCACTGGGTTCGTGAATTCCAAAGATCAATGGGGTTAATGTGCAATGCAGTAAATATATAATGTCTTAAATATGGAAGAAGCAAGTACAATACAGAAATACAATGAACAAATGCAATGGCTAAACACATGAAAAATCATATTGTATTAATATAATCCCTTTGCATCACACATCTCAGTAAAATCTCTTTTTTATTGCTTCTACAGCGTGTTACACAGAGTAGTGTAATTTAAAATTAATCAAATGGATGTTATATCATGATCATGGTCCAGGAATAACTGATTTTCAATGAGTATGACCAACTGGAAAATCATCTATAGTGTGAAACTCAAATCACTTGAGTGGAAAACAAGCCATTTAATCCTCAGCCATGATTGTAATAGTCTCTCTTTCTTTCTGATCCACAGCCCCTGATGTTAATTAAATTGCCCAGTCTCCTTGTTAAGTGTTGGCGTGCGTGGAACAGCATTGCCTTTTACAGAGATTGAGGTCTGACCAATAGTGCTGGTTTTAATGATGTATCAATTTGGTTCAGAGCATTTAGAGTTGTTCTCTGAGGTGTCACTGTTTCACTGACTAGTTAGATCTTAGAAGAAGAAGATGTCAGTCTGCACAATAAAGTTTGTAAGCAAAGGTTCAATTAGTGAATATGATGCTGTGTAAAGCAATGTTCTTGGTGAATTGCAGGAAACCGCTTTCTAACAACAGAAGAATCACTCTATATAATGCGCAATACTTCTGAGATTCAACTATGTGTTTGCTAACCTCTCCCTTTAATGCTACAAGGCCTCTTTACTGTCGATAAGTGAATCTTGAGGTCATTTAGAGACCAATTTAACTTCAGCTGGAAATTAATTAGAAGGTATGTTTGATTGGCAGATATTGATAAATAATTGGGTCTTCTCCTAGATTACAAAACTAATAGGAAATGACTGACTTTTTATTTTTCTTTCAAAACGTGTGAGTTATGTTGGCCCAGATTAACTGCCCATTCCTAATTACCCTTGAGAAGATGATGGTGAGCTTTCTTCTTGAACCACTACAGTCTGTGTGGTGTAGGGACCCCACAGTGTTACTGGGAGCAAGTTCCAGGATTATATCTCAGTGAAAGAATGGCACTATATTTAGAATGAGTATGGTGAGTGGCTTTGGAAGCGAACTTCCAGGTAGTTGTGTTCCCATGTATCTGCTGTCCTTGTTCTCCTAGATGGTAGTGATTGTGGGTTTGTAAGGTGCTGTCTTCGGTGCCTTCTTGAATTCCTGCAGAGCTTCTTGTTGCTAGTATACACAGCTGCTATTGTGCAATGGCAGTGGAGAAAGTGAATGTTTGTGGAGTGGATGCACAGTGTTTAGCATTGCTGCCTCACAGTGCCAGGGACCCAGGTTCGATTCCTGGCTTGAATCGCTGTCTGTGGGGAGTTTGCATACTCTCCCCATGTCGGTGTGAGTTTCCTCCAGGTGTTCAGGTGTCCTCTCACAGTCCAAAGACGTGCAGGTTAGGTGGGTTGGCCAAGCTAAATTGCCCCTTAGTGATAGAGGGACTAGCTAGGGTAAATGTATGGGGTTGTTGGGGTGGGGCCGAGATGGGATTGTGGTTAGTGTGAACTCGATGGTTCAAATGACATCCTGCTGCACTGTAGTATTCAATGATTCTATGTCAGACAAGTGGGTTGCTTTGTCCTGGATGATGTCAAGCTCCTTCAGCATTGGAACTGCACACATCCAGTCAAGGGGTATTAGCTATTCTTGATATCTGCAATGTACTAGATTCAGAGACAGGACTTCGACTGCTAGACAGTTGGCTTTCTTGATAAGCTAATGTTGGATTATTAGGAGTTCTTAACAACAATATAAGATCAACAGTTGACCATCAACAAGTTCTCTTCAAACTTAATTGCTGGAGTTGGACATCCAACTGCTCTGGTGGCTTGGTTACTCTTCCTACCAGTTACTGTGTGAGGTTTGAAAGCAAAAAGATGGATAAGATTGTGTAATGAAGTTAGTTTTAAATTTCTGTCTCGTGCTGCAGTGTTTCCTTCCTTTACCTGACCCATACTCCAATACATCCTTCAGACTCTCAAGTATCTCACCCAAGTAACATTCTTCACAGATGAATCTGAGCAGCGAGTGTTCCTTGGATAATTGATCATATGCTCTTTTTTTTCTCTGGTTGGAACTCCCAGGAAGAAATGTTTGAGGGATGTCTTCAAAACATCCAGAAAGAGGTCAGACATTCCCATTGACTCATTGCCTTGTGATTGAAAAATATAGAGAAGGTTTATTGAATACGTTGAGGAGTATTGTCAAGAACACGCAGAGATAAGTCAAGGCAACAGAGAAAGTGCACATACCTCCCAACAATTAATTTTCCTGATCTTCCAAGCACCACTTGTACCATTGCATGTGGTAGACTCTGTAGACCACAGATTGTACTTACCAACCATGGAATTATAGAATCCCTACAGTACAGGAGGAGACCATTTGGCCCATTGAGCCAGCATGAACAATAATCCACTCAGGTCCTAACTCCATAACCCCTTGTTAATCCCTCTGACACTAAGGGGCAATTTATTTGACCAATCAACCTAACCCCCACACAGGGAGAAAACCCACACAGACACAGGAAGAATGTGCAAACTCCACATAGTCAATGACCCCGGGCCGGAATTGAATCCAAGTCTCTGGCGTTGTGAGGCAGCAGTGCTAACCACTGTGCCACCCCCATTTTTAAACCCATTGAACAGAGTGGAAACATGTCATCCTTAATCTAGAAAGACTGCTGAAGAAGAAGAAGAAGAATATTTGATCATGAACTCCAACTCAGAGCACAACCATGTTCTCAATTGCTGTGTGCACACATACACAAACAAGCTAATATGACTTCTGGTATTTAGCAGGCAGGCCCCTTGCAAATATTTTATTTCACTTAATAAGTCACTGAGTAAAACAGTAGCAGCCTAACTGCAGTGCGGATCAGTTAACTTAGATCTTCTCTACCACATTTGCTCATAGGTCATTATCTTAATCAACAAAAGGAGCTTACTGACGCTTTTATTCCTGATCGCCAAAATATTTATAAATTCTAGAGATAAAAGGCTGATAATATTATGAAATCATAGATAATAATCACCAAGATTTGTGCAATAATAGGCTAATGAGAAATATTATTACAATAGTAGAATTCATTTTAGTTTGAAGAATGCCCAAAAAGAACTTGGATAATATTTGAAGGCAGGATTGAAATTTTTTGTTTTGTACATTACATTTTTTCCATGATTCAAGCTTACTGGGAAAAGGAATTAACAAATGTTTCCCAGATGAGCTCTGGGCAAACAAACAAAATTAAAAAAAAAGGGTAAGACATTCATTGCCAAGACACAGAGATGGGAAAAATTTGGATCACTGTAAGAGAGCAGTATCAACAGATGGAAGCATTCGCTTTGTAGAGAGAGCGCCGCTGGGTGCACAGATGGTAATTAAGGGATGTATGTAAATAACCAACCCTTGAGGAAGCAAGCGAAAATACACTGCTGAACCTGCCCAGTGTACAATGATGCCCATTGTGGCCCCTCACACCTTAGGGCCTCCAGCAAAAACACATTCAGATGCCGGCCTTACCCTGCACAGTGTTTGGTTTGAACGTCACCCAATAAAGGGCAGAGATCTTACACCTTGCTTTATTTAATAACTTCATTTCAAAGGCTTCTAATGAATGTACGCAGTGGGGGGCCTTGTTTTCCTCTTTGCTGTCAAATGTAGATGCAAGCTGAGTATTACTGTTAGTCTGCAGCATTCTGCCTAAAGATGTTAAAGCTAGCACTGATGCTCTAATACTTTTTCTTTTCATGCTTTGTAATTTGGAGCTACACCGAAGCAGGGCAGTGGAGCAGCACTGAGACTGACTGAGGGAAAGGCATTGGAGTGAAAGGCTGCCTAAGGGCATAAGGATACAAATGTTGGTTATCTCAAGCACAGATTAAGGATATAGATGTTGGTTATCTCAGGCACAGATTATGGACATACGTGTTCGCTAGCGCAGGCACAGATTAAGGATATAGGTGTTGGTGATCTCAGGTACAGATTATGGACATAAGTGTTGGCTGGTGCAGACCCAGATTAAGGATATAAATGTTGGTTACTTCAGGCACAGATTTTAGATTTAAATGGTGACCAGAGCAGACACAGAATAAGGCAGGAGACTGGAGTGTCAGGCAACTCAGAGACAAATGGAATGAGGAAAATTGGGTTAGGCCTCAAAATAAAAGAGGCATCCAGAGAGAACCTTACATCCAATTGATGACACATTTGATCTGGAGATTATAGATGGGGCAGTGTAACAGGAGCAACAGTTTGTTTTTGTTTGATCTTGGGTTCGGAGTGGAAATTGAGGTTTGCCCATTATCCTAAGAATACTGCTACAGATCATTATTCGTTAAATAAAACCTTGTTTATTTATAGATGTGTACATCTCAATACTCTACATAAAGTCGTACTTCTGCTTCCCACCAGTTTTCAATTACTTATCATGTAGAATTGCATCATACTTACTTCAGCAGTTACGTCAGTGACAGGTTCTTCTTAATTTGGTGAAATTTCTGCTCAGTGATGCCAACAAGTGGATCTTGCAGACCACTGACTAATTTAATTGTATCTTAGAATCCTGAAAGTGCAGAAGGAGGCATTTGGCCCATTGAGCCTCCACAACAACAATCCCACACAGGCCCTATCCTCATGATCCCTTATATTTACCCTGCTAGTCTTCCTGATACTAAGAAAGATCTAGCATGGCCAATCAATCCAACCTACACATCTTTGAAGTGTGGGAGGAAACTCACACAGACACAGGGAGAACAACCAAACTCAGCACAGATAATCATCCAAAGCCAGAATCAAACCCAGGTCCCCGGAGCTGTGAAGCAGCAGTGCTAACCACTATGCCACTGAGAACAATTGGGCATTGATACCATTCCATTCATGGGTATGTGATAACTCCTTCTTGTAAAATGTGTTCAATCTCATTCTTGACTTTGTCCCAGAGTGGGTGAGGAAACATCCCTCACCGTGAAGATACATATAAACTCAGCATCCGCTCTGTTAGAGTTAAATGATATTCAGTCTTCAGCTATGCATGAAAATAGGGATGGAAATTTATTTCTGAATACATTACTGGACTGCTCATCAGCAATTTCATCCACTTTGTAAATCAGCATGGACTGCAAATATGTTTTTCCGCTCAATAACTATCTCTCCTGGTCTTGTTTAACATACAAGTGTTCAATAATTTCTTTATTTTTATGTCTTAATCTTGCCAAGTGTTGGCCTATTACTTTCCATGCAGCCCCTCCTGCATGATCCAACAGGGTTGTGGATAGTTGTGAAGATCATGATCTAATTCAATATCCATAGAATTCCTACAGTGCAGAAGGGGGCCATTTGGCCCATTGAGCCTGCACTGATAACAACTCCACCAGGCTCCATCCCCGTAACCCCAAAAATGTAATCCCTCTATATCTATGCATCCCAAGACACTAAGGGGCAATTTAACATGGCCAATGTTAAACGTGCACATCTTTGGAGTGTGGGTGGAAACCGGAGCATGCAGGGAGAATCTGCAAACTCCACGTGGACTGTGATCCAAGCCGGGAATCAAACCCAGGTCTCTGGAACTGTGAAGCAGCAATGCTAACCACTGTGCCATGTGCTTTAATTTTGCTTCATTAATATCTCTGTGGAAGGGTATTATTTCATTTTCCTTTTTGGCTTTGCTGGACATTCTTCCTGCTTGTGCAGGGTTTTTCTACCATACCTAGAGCATCTCGAGATGGAGATTGCCATGCTTTTCCTTGATGTCATGATCTTCTGCGTCAATGCGTTTTCTCTTTTCTGTCAGATACATCAAACGTTTATTCATTCCTTTTTGCGTTAGGGCATCACTTTCCCCATGGACAAATATTCTGCTTTACTCCATTGCTCAGTCTGTTGCATTATTTGTACCATCCTTTTGAGAGTTAAGCCTTCCCTTACTTGCAAGAGATCAGATTATATTTTATCTAAGGTTCCAACTATAGTACAACTGCATTTTATTTCAATTTTGAGGCTCCTGTAGTTGCAATTTTCTGCTAGTCTGTCATTTAGGAATGAATTTACACAATCACTCAGTTTTTATTTCCACCTCTTACATTTTGCTCGTTCAATTACAAAAAACATTTTCAAACACTGAAGAATGCATTCAATGGCTGGAAGAGTTCATCATACAAGCTTGGAGTCTCATCAGCACTATGTTTCATGATTGTTGTCTGCAATGGTCCCCTATTGCATAAACTGACCTGATCTTTTTGTTCCTTTTTAATCGCAAATCTAAAGATTTACCGCATCTGGAGAATCTCTTCCTCCAATTATCACAGTGTTGAGCCCGTTTCAAGGCTTCAGGAAGGTGTTGGGAATGACAGCATAGATGCCTCACTTACCCTAAGCTTTGGATGTGTTTCAGCTTCAGTGCTGTGGCTGCAATCTGCACTCACGGTGGCAAGTGGGTTAGCACTGCTGCTTCACAGCTCCAGCAACCTGGGTTTGATTCCCGGCTTGGGTTAGTGTCTGTGTGGAGTTTGCGCGTTCTCCCCATGTCTGCGTTGGTTTCTTGTGGGTGCTCTGGTTTCCACCCACAGTTCAAAGATGTGGGGGTTAGATGGATTGGCCACACTAAATTGCCCATTAGTGTCAGGGGGATTAGCTAGCGTAAATACATGAGGTTATGGGGATAGGGCCTGGCTGGGATTGTGGTCGGTGCAGACTCAATGCGCCATATGGCTTCCTTCTGCACTGTAAGATTCTATGATTCACTGTCATCTGGACTCTGCGTCCACGTGTCTACCTGGATCTGCTGCACTGTAATGCTCCATTCATTTGTGAGTCCTCGATAATTTTCTTCTTCTTGTCCTTTCTCCAAACAGTTGGATGTCTGACAGGTTTTCAGTCTTCTCTTAGAATTTTGCTGACTCTTTACTCTCTGTTGACTTCCACCACATTTTGTTTTGGGTTGGGGTTTCTCATTTAGAAAAAAAAATCTTGTATATTTACAGATGTATGTACATTCCAGTTCCCTCCAAGAGATTGTACATCTGCTTCCCCGCACATCTCAGTTACTTACTCATGTGACATTGCATCATAGTTACATCAGCAGTTTTATCATTGTCAAGTGCTTCTGATGTTAACCCTTTACACTCACCACACTCTTTCTTAGTTGTGAATGCTTTATATTTATAGGCTGGAATTTTCCAGCCGTGCTTGTTGGCAGAAACTTCCAATCTCGCAAAACCCCTGCCATGGATTTCCCAGCGGTGTGGGATGCATAGAATGGGAAACCTGGCTGACAGCAAAGTCCTGCCATCAGCCAATGAGGGCTTTGACCATCACCATAAACCTCGGGAGGGTGGGGTGAGGTGGGGGGCGGTGGTGGAAAGTACCACCCATAGCATGTGTCTTAATTACAGCATGTTTAGCCATCCTACTGTGTGAGACATCATCTGGAAGAACGCAAATGAAAGATAGTAGCCACTCTATGGATAGAAGCAATCACATGTGTATGCATTAATAGACAGGAAACAACCAAAAGAAGAACATGAAGAAAGAGAAAAGATAGTAGAAAGATAACAATGAGCCCTAACAGGTCTTCTTCCAAAGTTTTCTACATTAGCCACCATATGTGGAGCCAGGGACTGAATGCTGCACTCCAAATGGAATCTAACCAGGTTCTCGTATGAGACATTGTGCTTTGTTTTATCTTGAATGGTTCTATTTATGCAGCCTAATGGTCTATTTGTTTTGGCTAAGGTCATGGTCATGAATCTTTAGAGAGTTATGAACAATAATACCAAGATCTATTTCTCTCTCAACTGACTTTAACACTGACCAATGTAGGGTGTAAGTCTGTTTGTGTTGAACTTGCATTAATGCACGCATCTGGACCAATTGCTAGTGTTTGTCCCAATTCTCAACACAATAAGCTGTGATTTAAGAAGGCCCATTTCCTGTGCAGTCTTGACACTCACAATGTTTTATGTCATCCGCTAACCTGCGGACTATTACCTCAACACCCGCTGTTCGGTCACTTATGAAAGTAGTAAAACGCAACAGCTCCAATTATGCTTTTATTATGCTAAAAGCAAGAAATTGTACATGAATTATGCAAATTAGAACTACTTAACATATTTAAGTTAGCACAATATAAAAAAAGACATTGGCTTATCATTCTAAAACATTTACGTACTACAGACTTACTGATGCATGCTGACGGCTGAAATTGTCTTTTGTACCATGTTAGTCATATTTCACAGTGAAAGATGTTCCACAGAAAGAGGAGGCTGCAAAAATGTTACATAAATTAAAATAGAAGGTGACAAGAAATGGTGAAATCAGAGAAATAGATTAAAGCTGATAAAACCACAAGAATTTTCTGGAATAAGGAGATACCATTAAGCTCAACAAGCCCATCTACATTAGCAGATGAGTCCCAATTTCTTACATTGTACCTTCAGCTCTTTTATCTAAAGAAACATATCTCCTTTCCTGTATTTATATTGCCTGCTTTGACACCCTCAAGCAGCAGACCCGGGAATCCACCCCTAAACCAAACGAGGGCCGCTATTCAATTCAGAATCTACTCCTGCAGGCAAAAAAGTGTATTCAATGAAGAATATCTTCCAGTACCAACCAAAAGTCCAGACGGGGAGCAGTTTTGTCTCTTCAGTTGAGAAAAGTTGAACTAAGTTGCATTGAAACTGGGAAATGATGCAAAGTAACCAACGTCGCTTTTACAGCCACTTTGTTCTTTTGTTTGGTAGCAGAAAGGCCATTGGGGCACCGTCCATTAACTGACCAATGCAACAATGGATGACTTCAGTTCTGACTCTTGCCTCTAGCTTTAACGGACGCTCTGCTTTCAACAATTAGTATCTTGTGATGCATAGTTCCAGCAGCGGTGAACACAGGAACGTACAGAAGGTCAGGAATAAGAAAAGACTCGTGTGTAAACTAGTGAAAATATTTGCAATTGTTAGAATAGAAAAGAGTCCTTATTGCAGAAAATAATTCCTTTTTGCTGATCCAGATTAGGGAAGTCATTAAATCATCCAATTATTCCACTTTTTTGTGGAATTTGCCACACTGTTCTTATTCGTTCAGGGGATGGGCATGTTAATGGCCAGCATTTATTGCCCATCACTAATTGCCCTTCAGAAGGTGATGGTGAGCCCTTGTGACCTTTGAACTCTTGTTTCATAGAACTTTTATTTGGCACGCTGAATGGTTTGCAAGGCCATTTCAGTGGAAGTTGACAGACACTATATTGTTGTGAGTCTAGATGTCAGCCAGAGCAGGTAAACACAGCAGATTCCCTTCCCTTCAGGATATGATGAGTAAACCAGGTAGGTTTTTGTGGCAATCCAGTAGTTACATAGTCACCAGCACTAAGCCTAGCATTTTAATTCCTGATTTATTTGATTAATGAAATTTAAATTCCCCAGTTTGCCTGGTGGGATTTGAACCTGTGTCTCTAAGAGCATTAGTGTGGATCTCGGGATTACAAGTCCAATAACGTAACCAGTGAAGTACTGTTCCCGTCTACCCCCATTATTACTCATTGATCGGTGTCTTGAATAAGTCTCAGGCTTTTGCTTTCATTACCCAAGACAATTTGAAATGTTGATCACTCTGCATGAGCCTGACATGTTTTAAACTGTCTCCTCATCTCTTTTAATCTATATAGCCCTTGATCTAGTGCCTTGTTTTACCTTGAAGCTGTGCTCCAGATTAACCTTACTGCTGTTATCGAAGATTTTGTACATTGCTATTACAAACACTATAACACGTAGAGGGCATTTTAACCCAATCCACTTGGCAGAACTCTGATGGGATTGAATTAAGTCCCATTTTCACACCTTGCTTGATTTTATTTTGGACTGAAGTCAATGAAGTGTAAAACTGCAAGCTAATCCACTTGTTTCAGTCACCTGCTAGATGAGTTATTTAAAGTTACGTTCCTTACCTCAGTTATCACCCTCAAGGATAAATAACCCTTCAGCAGCCTTTCTTAAGGCAAATGGGGAGAAAAGCTTGGAGGAAGATGATACTATTAGGCAGCTCTTCAACACAGCTTTGCATAGTTGTTAACAACACAAAAGTTGGATGAATTATTCTATCAGTTACCTATCATTACAGTATGTCCATCCACATATGGGCTGATACATTGCACATCCCATACTGTACATGGGGAAATCCTCACAATCAGTACCATACAAAAAATCAAGCTGCTTGACTATTGTTCACACTGTGACTGCTCGGACTCATTCTCTCCTTCAGAAAGGAGGTATGTGCATCTCTCTGGTTTAAAGTAGAATTGATGTTATTGGGATTGATACAAATTGAAATGGGCAAAAGCTCTGCAGGACATCACTGTTCCTGTGCTGCCGAAGCCTGAAGAACAAGAGGCCAGAATTGAAAAGTGAAGATATGAAGATGGGAGACTATCCAAAAGCTTCACTATATTACCGATTATCAAAGGCCTACATTTATAAAACAACTTTCTTGTTCTTCGGATGATTTTTGACTTGATTTGATTTATTATTGTCCCTACTTTAATGGCATTGTGGGTCAACCTACAGCACATGGACTCCAACGATTCAAGAAGACAGTTCACCACCATCTTCTCAAAGGTAACTACGATAGGTAATACATGCTGGCCAGCCAGGCCAGTCCCACAAATGAATAAAAAAAAAGTGTTGGGATATAGTGTGAAACATATTGTTCCTTGTGCACTATACAGACAAAGCATACTGTTCATAGAGTACATAGGGGAGAAGGAAAGGAGAGGGTGCAATATGTAGTGTAAAAGTCATAGCTAAGTCATAGAGAAAGATCAACTTAATACAACATAGATACATTCAAAAGTCTGATGGAAGCAGGGAAGAAGCTGTTCTTGAGTCAGTTGATACGTGACCTGAAACTTTTGTATCTTTTTCCTGTCAGAAAAAGATGCAGATTCAATGGGTGAATGTCACTTTGATGTTCCACATTTAGAATATGATGTAATGAAATAATGGGGCAGTTACTGAGCTCACCATATTTCAGAGCTGAATTAAAGTACATCACTAAATTGATACTCTTATTGTCATCCCAATGGTCCAGATCATGTTGCATAATAACAGTAAAACTGTGGGGCATAAGGGGGACTGAAAGCATCTTGAATGGAAGGGCATGAAGTGCAATGTGTGTCAGGGTTGGAGACCTTGTGTTTTGGGAAGAAGGACCCCCACCAGGGATGCTGACCTCGGGAAGGAGTGCCACAGGGATTGAAGGCAGTTTCAGGGTAGGGGATGATTGGCAGCAGCCCTTGAGATGACTGGAGATGGTTTGACATTGGAAATGCAGCACCTGTACAGGTTTCAGAATGGGATGCGCACTCATCCTTGCAACCCAAAGAAGGCCATTCATCTTTTTATGGCACTGCTCTCTGGACCAAGGCATTAGTGTCCTGGCATTAACTGCAGATGCCACTGCCTCCCATATGATGCTTGCTGCATGACACCCTGGACAGTAGCCCTTAGTGGAGTACTGCAGATGTCACCTCTCCTCCACTGCATCCAGCAAGGGGCAGTCTGCTCAGTCGCTAGAAATCTTGGAGCACTTTTCTTTGGAGCCATTTTCCAGGCGTGAATGCCGGTATGTGCATCATTAAAGTTTATGTACAGCTCTGGCTTGTTAAGGGAGTAAAATGTCTGTGTTTACCCCAGTCCAATGCCAGCATCTACACATCATTGTTAAGGGAGTCCAGGTGCAATAAGTTTGAGCCAGTCATAGGTCCGTTAGTTAAATTTCATTGTGAATAAAGTACAGGCAACCTGGTTTCAGTAATGAGTGAGCCATCTCCAAAGCTACTGATTGGATGAACTCAACAAGATACTCTGGTTGGGGGTGGCGAGGGAAGGTGGGGGGGGAGGTCAATGCTCAAGGCTCTCACTCAATAAGGTACCGTGGCCAGGGGTGCTCTGTTCAGGGTCCCCTGGTGGGGAGAGAAATTAGCAGACCTGGAGACTTCTATTCCAGGCACGCTAATCATATGGAAATCCAGATTCGAATATTGAAATCAGCTATGTGCCGATTACTCAAAAAATCTTGGCCCTTGAGATGTTGGAGGCCATGGTGCCCAGTGGGAAGCCCATGAAACAGTTTCCACTGATACCTCCTCGCCCATTGCATTATTAGAGCAGTGCAGTGGACTGAGACAATTGTCCTATATATTTCTTAAATATACTGAAGGGCAGATATTATCCAGAAGTTCTTCAGAATTGATCATGAATGTTTTTCGTATGTTACTGCATACCAAACAAATAAATACTAGAATCAATGAATTAACTTTTTTTTCAGATACGTAACACCAAAACCCAGTACCCTGTATTTCCAGGTCAGTTATGATTTGGTTAGAAGCAGAATATAAGGTTCCACATGAAGCATCATACCTTGATCATTTAATTCATGAAGACTCTTTACACGGCATGTTCCAAATCTTCAACTTCGACCATCTACGAGGGCAAGTGTAGCAGGTGAATGGAAACACCATTATCTACAAGACCCCATCCACCCTGACTTCATAGAATCATAGAATCCCTATAATACAGAAAGAAGCCATTCAGCCCATCGAGTCCACACCGACCACAATTCTGCCCAAGCCCTATTCCCGTAACCCCACATATTTATGCTGCTAATCCCCCTGACACTAGTGTCAACCTAACCCACACAACTCTGGGCTGTGGGAGGAAACTGGAGAAGCCAGAGGAAATCCATTGCTGACATGAGAAGAATGTGCAAACTCCATATAGATAGTCACGAGAGGCCAGAATTGAACCAGGTTCCCTGACGCTGTGAGGCAAGCGTGCGAACCACTGTTGGAACTGTATTACCGTTCCTCTACTGTCACTGTTAAAAATTCTGGAACTCTCTCCCAAGCAGCATTGTGGATGTGCGTACACCAAGTAGACTGTGGCAGTTCAAGGAAAGTCATCATCACCTTCTCAAAGGGAACTAGGGGTGATTAAGAAATGTTTCCATTGCCATAAATTTTGGCACCCCAAGATGGAATAAATAAAAGCTTAAGATAGGGAGTGAAGATTGCTCTACAATGTGCTGTCAATCCCTCTAAAAATAGCCATATCATGGTCTAGCTGCACAGTAAATCTCCCTTCATGAAAGATCAACTAAGCACTTGTATTCCAGCTTTGGAAAAGATGCCCTCTGTACCACTTTGGCATCTCACTATTTCTGTGGCTTCTCTGCATGAGACTGCCAAATACATTATACTTAGACTCCTCACAGTTGGCAAGGAGAATATCACAGCTCATAAATGTGGGCTGGTTTTCAACATTTGCAAAATAAAAGTGTTCTTTTCCAATAAATGGCAGTTCCCAGTAATATCCAACTTCTAACTCACTTGATTAGATGTAAGGTGACTAACATTGGAGTATAACCAATTATTTCTGTCTCAGATGTATATTAGCACATCTTTGCCTCGTCACAAAAAGCACCAAAATATAATTTAAAATCACACTTATCAGAAATGAATAATTCGCAACAGCTATGAATCAAAATTAAAAGATGAACGAAGAAAATGTGTAAAAATACACTTTCCTTGGCTTCATTATGAAGCAAAGCACTTAATGATGGAAGTAATGCAATGTCAACAAAATAAGTTACAAATTTTTCAGCAAATTACTTAAGGTTACATCATAATATTTTCTCTGTCTGAAATGTCTTGAAAAATATAAACCACTGGAGACTAATGGATATAGCTTGAGTCCTTTTCCTGCTCTATATTAAGGTACTACACTTGTTTTTTTGGTGTTAGTATGCAGCTTTAAGGACTGCTCCACTAGGCCACAAATAGGCCTCGGGCATAATGTTCAAATCCCTTCTTCCACTAAAATTGTAGTGGGTGGACACAGGCTATGCAAATGTCTATTGACCTCAGGGGGGATTTTCTGGTCTTAAGGCAAGTGTGGCTGGAAAACCCTGCTCCTATCTACTTAGTCAAATGTCCGCTTTGTTTAGAGTTAATCAGCTTCTTGTTTGGTCCCAAAACAAATATTAAGCCCCATAATATTCAAGACTTGGAGAGGGTAGGAGAGTAGGCAAAGAAATGGCAGATAGAATGCAACATGAGGATGTGAGAAGTTATGCATTTTGGTGTGAAACATTGAAGCATGGACTATTTTCTAAATGGGAAGAGTTTTCAGGAATCGGAAACACAAAAGGAGTTGGGAATCCTGGTTCAGGATTTTCTTACGGTTAACTTGCAGGCTAGCTTATTAGCTAGGAAAGCAAATGCAATTTTAGCATTCATTTGAAAGGACTAGAATACAAAAGCAGAGATGAACTGCTGAGGTTTGATAAGGCTCTGGTGAGGCCACATTTAGAATATCGTGGACAACTTTGAGCCCCGTATCAAAGGAAGGATGTGCTGGCCTTGGAGAGATTGATTCCAGGAATGAAAAGCTTGACATGTGAGAAGTATCTAAGGACCTGGGGTTTGTACTCGATGGAGTTTAAAAGGATGAGGGGGGATATTATTGAAACTTACAGAATACTGAAAGGCCTGAATAGGGAAAGGCCTGGAGAAGAGTTTCCATTAATAGAGAGAGACTGGGATCCAAGGGTATAGCTTCAGAGTAAAGAGACAACCCTTTAGAACTGAGAGAAGAAGAACTTCTTCAGTCAGAAGGTGGTGAATCAATAGAATTCATTGCCACGGAAGGATGTGGAGACTATTCATTGAGTGTATTTAAGGTAACGATAGGTACCTTCTTGATTGGTAAAGGGATCAAAGGCTACCTGGAAAAAGCAGGAGAATGAGTTTGAGAAATGTATAGACATAATTGAATGGTGGAGCAGACGCAATGGATCAAATAGCCGAGTTCCTATATCTCACGGTCCTACGGTCTATGAGGCCTAATGCCTGTTTTTGAGGGCTGTCAGGGATAAAAGAAGTACAGCTCCAAAACAGGCTGTCTGACCCTCTAAACCCGTGCTGATCATGATGTTGTAACTAAACTAAAAAAAAAACTTCCTGCTCTTACTCAGGGTATCTCCTTCTATTCCTTCCCCATTCATGTACCCATCCAGATGTCTCTTAAATGTTGCTAATGTGCTTTCTTCCACCACCTTCTCTAGCAGCGCATTCAGGCATCCACCATTCCCTGGAATGAAAACTTACCTTCACATCTCCCTTAAACTTTCCCCCTCTGATCTTGATCTTGTGCATCCTTGTTAATGGCATTCCCATCCTTGAAAAAGCCTCTGACTATCCACTTGGTCTATGTCTCATAATTTTGTAGACCTCTTCCCCTCAGCCTCTGTCTTTCCAGGGAAAACATTCGTAGTTTATTCATTGTTGTGTGTTGACGATGTTTTTTATTCTGATATTGGATCCATTTGTCTTGGACTTTAAATATGGGACTTAGTTCTTAAACAGACCGTAGACATATTCTGGTATGTGTAACACATTTTACAGAGTAGGTATATAGCTCGTGATTCCGACCTCTCTCCTGAGACTCTAGTTGAGCCAGTAATACGTCATCATCTACATCATACATTAGCATATCTCATACTCACCCTTTATACTACACGTTTTGGGTACAGGAAGTTGATATCTATATTTGGATTTTTCTACATCCATTTTCCATATGGGAAGTAGGCAGAGTGCAATCCAATTATACTGGGAGGGTGGCCCACTATGCATTGCCCATCATGAATGCAAACAGAACGGTTTCCATCTGCTTAGTTTAGAACCCTCCAGTAAAACCGGCAAGGATTTCTTTGGAAACAATCTTTTTATAAAGCAGCTGTATGTGGTGGAGCCCAGCGCAAGTTGTCTGTCCCCAGCAATAGAATTGTCAAATAAAAATGTGGTGACCAGCATATTTTTGACAAACCCGTGTAGCTTTTAGTCTAATAATCGGATGTTTTCTTCTTCTGGGGTCCTCCCTTTCCCTTCAATTTTTGATTGATCTGAAGGTATTTCTCTGGCGCTGTGCCAGTCCCAGGAGGGCGGCACCTCATCCAATTCTCAGTGCTGTTTTTTCCCCATTTGCATATCCACCCACCTTTCACTGCACATTAAAAGCAGACAGAGGTAGAAAGCTGAGGAATCTAATGCTATCAAGAAGGACAGAAAAGTGGGCAGTTTTTATCTTTAAGTGCTACCAGCAGCAGGAGAATGGTATGTTTGCTTCTCGCCCCTTCTCTTTTAATGTGAAAGCTCTCTAAATGTAGACTTAAATAGGTCCCTGCATCCGCATTCCAGTCATTTCTATGGAAATCTGCTCTATTAACTGTATAAGAAGGATCATTTTCTTTTAAGTTTGCATTTCCTACAAACGCTTTGCATTTAATCAGTAAACTAATGACCCGGTGTCTGTCTCCTGAATACTAATATGTTAATTGTTCACTATAAATGGGTCAGTGTAACATCACATTATTCAGGCTCAGTGTCCAGCCAGTCTAAAGCAATTCCTCAAGCAATTCAAAAAAAAGGCTATTGCAGATATAAAATCATCTCCATCATTTACATGCATATCAGAATATTTAGCTGGGATTCTCCACTCCTGCACGCTCACCAGCCAGCGATTTTCCATCCTTTTGCATTAATACGGAGAAAATGGTGGATTACCACTGAGGAGGAATCCCCAAACCACCTTCAAAGTCTAGGGGATGTGTATTGTATTGAAGTGAAACGTCACAAACCCATTCAGGTTTGCGCGGTGTTCAGGCATAGGTCAATTGGACCCAACCTGAATGGTGGGTGTCGGTCAGTACTCTAACCCACTGGGCTCATCAGATGCTCTTCACAAAATACAAAGGTATGCGAGTGATACAAAGAAGCAGTAAAGTCTCACCTGAAGCAGGAGGGAGTTTCATTAAATCTGAAAATACCTGGCTTAGATCTTCCTGCATTTTCTGGACATTAATCTTGGTGTTCTCACCTATGTTTGATGGACCTGCATTGCCAAGGACTCAGTGGGGTATGAAAGCTCACTTAAAGATTGCACCTCATTAATTTTTAGGATTTTCAAGCTTCTCAACATTTTGTTTCTGTTTGTTATTGTGTCGGAAAGCCTTTGTGCCAGTCATTCAGCTGCTTCTACTCAATTCCATCCCTCTGCAACTTCACTGTGGCTGATGGGTTTCCTCATGGAATACCCCCCCTACCCCATCCAACCACACCCCTCCCCCAACCCTGCCAATCTGGAGGAAGAGATGGGCCTACGTACACCAGCAGTGTTCCTTAGCAAATCACTAGTACCCTCAAAATCCCCACCTGCAGATAGTGGTACATCAGAAACACTGGGACAAAATCTTGGAACTCTCTTCCGAACAGCACTGTCGGTGTGCCTCCCCCACACAGACTGCACTGGTACTAGAAGCTGGCTCATCAGCACCTGCTTCAGGGCAACTAGGGATGACAACCATTTCTGGCATAGTTGGCAGTGTGAAGATTGCATAAACACTTTTTTAAAAACTCAATTTGGCAAAGGATTTGAGTAAATGGAGATTCCAGTTCCTAAGATAGACTATCCCACTTGTGTTGTGACTGCACGAAAAGTGGATGCCAAAGTGGTGAAGAGCCAGCAGGATCTTGGGCCAACATTGGGCACAGTTGCCAACATGCTGCTAGCCTTAATCTATGGCTATTGGCATATTTGCCCAGCCACGACTATAGGGAACGTTTTTCACGAACAGTGTTCTGCCATCTGCCATAAGAACACATTCCATTAACATGCACCATAGAGTTAGACTGGCAGTAACAGTGACAATGGTATGCAGCTCACCCACCAACCTGCTTTCCATCTCATTCCAGGAATGCCACATGCTGACCACTGTGGGTAATAGTGCAGAGTGGCGAATGAGCCCATTCTCCTCACAGCTACTTCATACAGAACCACTTTCAGTTCAGCAGGCATCAACCATGGCATCCAAATCTGAGCTGCTCTCTTACTAGCTTGCAACCCCGTGCCGTGAATCCAATCATGCTTTTTAACCATCCTCCCTTCTCTGCTCTGGCATTGGGCTCCAACGATTTGAAATGATTTTGGAGATTTTCCAACCCTGCAATAAGCTTTTGCGATTATCTGGATGAGGAAACTAAATGTAGTATTTTCAAGTTTGCTGATAAGACAAAACAAGGTGAGGTGGGGGGTGGAGAATGTGAGTGGTGAGGAGATGTAAGAAGATTCAAGATGATATGGATAAGTTGAGTGAATGGGCAAATACATGGTAGCTGCAGTATAATGTAAATATATGTGAAGTTATCCATTTCAATAGGAGAAACAGAATGGCAATGCATTATTTAAATGACATGTTGACACACGAAAGGACTATAGGCATCCTTGTACACCAGTCACTGAAAGCCAGTATGTAGATGCAGCAGGCACTTAGAAGGTAAATAGCACGCTAGCCGTCATTGCAAGAGGACTTGAGTATGGAGCAAGGACTTCTTACTGCAGCTGTACAGAGACTGAGGCCGTACCTGGAGTATTGTATGCAGTTTTGGTCTCCTTATCTAAGGCACGATATACTTGCCATACAAGTACACCAAGTTCACCAGATTAATTCCTGGGATGATAGGATTATATAAGGAGAGATTGGATTGACTAGACCTACATTCACTGAAATTCTGAAGAACAAGAAGAGACTTAATTGAAAAGTATAAAGTTCTGGCAGGTTTGAACAGACTGGATACAGAGATAATGTTTCCCCAGGTTGTGGAATCTAGGACAAGGGATCACACTCTCAGCATAAGGATAGGCCATTGAGAACTGAGGTGAAGAAATACTTTTTCATTTAGAGGGTGGTGAACTTATGGAATTCTCTAACACAGAAGGCTGTGAAGATCAGATCACTGGATATATTCAAGAAAGAAACAGATATTGGTTTCTGTATACTAAAGGCATCAGGGCATCTGGGAAAGAGTGGAAGTGTGGCATTGAGATAGAAGATACGCCATGATTATATTGAATAGACGAACACTCTTGAGGGGTCAACTGGTCCACTCCATCTCCTATTTTCTAAATTTCTATATTTCAGTACTTCCATTTTGACACTTCCCTTTAACTTTCCACGTTCTTGTAAATTGCTACTCCACAGCAATAGTTTGCCCCCACTCCAGTGCTGCCTATACATATCAAATATTATATCTAGAGCAATGAATAATTGTGATGATGAAATGATGGCAAAACAATGGATGAAAGCAACACACTTCAACTCACTCGCTTTGATCCTGTGCCTAATCACTTGATGAGAAGATGCTGGCGTTGGAGAGTGATTAGGGCACAGTAAGAAGTCTCAGAACACAGATTATAGTCCAACAGGTTTATTTGGAATCACGAGCTTTCAGACAGCTGCTCCTTCACCAGGTGAGTCATCTGCTGTTTACATCATGACCTGATGAAGGAGCAGCATCTCTCAATCTGATGGTTCCAAATAAATCTGTTGGACTTTAACCTGGTGTTATGAGACTTCTTACTGTGCCCTAATCACTTAGAGTGATCTAAGCCGTTAGAAAATCTGTTCTGTTCTATCCACAGTTTTACTGTCAAGACTTCATGTTTGGAAATGTGAATCATATGCTGTTTGTTTACAATGGACTCAAGCAGATCTAGGAGCAGAAGGTGGACTGTTTGGCAGGAAGAGCCACAATTTGAATTGTGGCTGTACTGACTGAATGTTGAGCGATGATATGCTTGTGTCAGCCCATGGCATTCACAAAGGAGCTTTATTAGAACAGGTTTTCAGATGGCACACAAAAGCCTTTGAGAGTCCATGGAGTAAAGGGAATGCCCTATGTATTAGTCTAGTGGCTTATGCTGAGTTAACTGATTTCAACCTGAACTGCAGTGGTCATGTTACAATTGGTCTCTGTGCCAATGGGATAGAGAGGGAGGGAAATTAATGGGGAGGATTCCTGTTCATTAATTGGTAACCTCTGTTGGATATTGGCTAAAGGCAGAATTAGACTTCGGTATTCTGCCCTTTCAGATAATTACAGGAGTTGCTACATGTGGAAAGATAATTATTTGATTGGAAAGTGCTTTGGGACATCCTGAGATCATGAAACATGTTGTATAAATGTATTTCATTTCTTTAATGACTTTCCAACACTTGGCTAGGGTAGTTGTTTTAAGAAAGAGAAGAATAACTTATATTGAAATTGTAATTTTGAAGCCAATCTGACATCTCATAGTCAATAGAATACTTTCTGAAGTGTAGTTACTATTACAATACAGGTAAAGTGGGAGCTCGTGTTACATATAGCGAATTCTCATAAACAGCAAAATGAAAATGAGTAGGTAGTTTCTAACTGTGAAATTGATTGAGGGGTAAATACTGGCTTGGAGGCCAAGGATAACCCTCCTGATCTTCTTCAAAAGGAAGTGCCAAACACAGAAAATAGATGCAGGAGTAGGCCATTCAGCCTTTCGAGCCTGCACCATCATTCAGTATGATGGTTGATTATGCACTTTCAGTATCCCACTCTCGCTTTTTTCCATAGCAACACCAGATTAAAGTCCAAAAGGTTTATTTGGTAGCACAAGCTTTCAGAGTGTTTTCCTTCATCAGGTAAGTGGGAGTAGGGTTCACAAATAAGGTATGTATAGACACAAACTCAATTACAAGATAATAGATGGAATGGGACTCTTAACAGGTAATCAAGTCTTTACAGGTACAGACTGTACCTGTAAAGACTTGATTACCTGTACAGGTCTGTACTTGTAATGACTTGATTACTGTTAAGACTTGCATTCTATCCATTATCTTGTAATTGAGTTTATGTCTCTATATGCCCTATTTGTGAACACAACTCTCACTCACCTGATAAAGGAAAACACTCTGAAAGCCCATGCTACCAAGTAAACCTGTTGGACTTTAACCTAGTGTTGTGAGATTTCTTACAGAGCCTATCACAGTCCAATGCTGGCATCTCCACATTATTTCTCTCCATACCCCTTGATGCCTTTAGCCACAAAGATTGCGTTCAGTTCCCTCTCTAACATACCAATGAATTGGATCAAATAGCTTTCAAGTAGGGAATTTCAAAACTCTCTGAGTGAAGAAGTCCTCCTTCATCTCAGTACTGAATGGCTTACCCCTTATTCTTAAACTATGGCCTCTGGTTCTGCTCTTCCTAACATTGGGTACATTCTTCCCACATCTGGATATTTGACATTCACTGGCAGGCAGGTGGAGAGCCTTGATTTAACATTTCAATCAAAGGACAGCATCCCCAGCAGTGCACACTCCTTCAGTACTGCACTGGATTGTCAACCTTAATATCTGTGCTCAAGTTTTAGACTGTGACTTGAATCATAAACCATTATGATTCAGAGGTCAGAGTACTACCAGCTGAACCATAGAGGATATCTTAGGGCAGTGGGTTTCATTGTGGACAATGACCATAAAGATGAGGATCCATGACCTATCTAGGGGACAAGTGGATAAGACGGTGCAGCCAATTATTAACGACAAGGATGACTCCTAAATACAGGAGCTGTTCACCTTTTTAGTTGCACCATCATTTGCAAACAATGCAGTTGTACTTTTCCAGTGCAGCGACAGACATTGACACAGTTCACTTCATTCTGCTAAGTACTTTGCAAACAATTAGAAAGGGTTTGTCATACATTTCCAAAGAGAAGGAAAAGATCAATGCTCCTTTAAAAGCGGTCTCCTTGTCTCTGGGATTTTCATCTGCTGCCTCTCTGTCAGTATTTATAGCATGTCAATTATATTTCTCTTAATAAGTGGTGTGTTGTTGGGCTTATATGCATGACCGATGCCTAATGTCAGCATCTTGTGAGTTCTCTGTGGCAGGATTTGAGTTATAAGCACTCTCTGTTCCTTTCGTCTATTATTTCCATTGAGACTGTAACATATGCTGGGTCCTGACCAAGGCCCTGGCAGGCAGTTTGACAGCTCAGAAAGATCGAGGTTATTGACCGGTCTACTTTGTTGTTGCCTTTGGAGTCACACCATGCATGTAAATAAGGTCATTAAACCTCGGCTCAGTCAATAGTCTATTATTAATCCAAGAGTGGAATTGTTTACATTTGTTCTACTCATTTATTCCCTCCTCTCCTCTTTTAATCTCCTTGTGTTTCCCCAGACAATTGTTTTCTGCCAACATGAATCCTTATCCCTCTAAGAAGGCTGCATGGACTGGGATGTAAATTTGTCATGGCGAATACTAATCCCATTCTGCATTACTTTTCTTCCATTGTGGTCTGTTATTTTCATGACATAAACTTGCTATTGAAAATAGGCTCATAAGCAGAAATCATCCCTAAACCATTCCGATCTGGAAGATGTTTTATCTTCGGTATCTGTATGGTTATATCATCAATGTAGCAGTTATGGGACTCCATGGATCTGAGTTTCCATTATAATCCAGCTGTCTTGTCAGGAAGTGTTCATTTATGGATATCGGGTGCAGATAGGTCCCAGGTTTGGTTGAGAGGTTACAGATGGAATTCAGGAATATTTTACACTCAGGTTTAAACTATGATCAAATTCCAGTCACACTTAAAGTGATTCCCAATCATTCACTTGGGCCAAGTGTAGACTATGAGCTGGAGGACAATACTGAGCAGCTTCATGAATTTATTATGTGGATTAAAAGGGGAGGATATGAACCACTACTAGAATTATTACAGTGCAGAAAGAAGCCATTTGACCCATCAAGCCTGTATCAACGATAATCCAACCAAGGCTCTATGTCCATAAATTCACGTGTTTACCCTGATAGTCCCCCTGACACTACCTAATCTGCACATAGAATCATAGAATTGTACAGTGCAGAAGGAGGCCTGTGACCCATGGAGTCTGCACTGACCACAATCCCACCCAGGCCCTATCCCCATAATCCCATGCATTTATCATAGCAAGTTCTCCTGACACTAAGAGGTAATTTACATGGAACATAGAACACTATAGCACAAACAGGCCCTTCAGCCCACAAGTTGCGCCAATCACACCCGCACCTATTAGGCCATAGAATTATCTGTAACTCCCAATCCTATTTAATCCCATGTACTCATCCAGAAGTCTTTTAAAAGACCCTAACGAGTTTGTCTCCACCACCCACTGACGGCAGCCGATTCCATTCACTCACCACCCTCTGAGTGAAAAACTTACCCCTAACATCTTCTCTGTACTTGCTGGCCAGCACCTTAAACCTGTGTTCTCACATAGCTCAGCTCGAAGGGTAGTAGCAGTTTTCCAGGAATCGAATAACTGCACTCAAGGAGGACAAAATAATGATGACACTATCGCTAGAGGATGACCAAATATAGACCGAATATTATAATGTTACAACCTATTGTACAGGATTTCAATTATTTCCTTGTACAGCAGTTTAGTTGTTTTACTTTTAAATCAATTCATGGTAAGAGTTGTCAAGGCTGGATCTGAGTTTTAATGGCATGGGTAGTTGAAACAGTATTGTTGTAGGACACAGTACAGAAGGTGGCATGGTGGCCTCAATTCTAGCCTTGGGTGACTGTCTGTGTCTGGAGTTTACACACTCTCACCGTGTCTGTGTGGGTTTCCTCAGGGTACAGTGGTCACCACCCACACCCGAAGATATATAGGTGAAGTGAATTGACCATGATGCTTATTGTCAAGGAGATTAGTAGGTTAAATATGTGGGGTGTGGGGATACTGGGTGGGATTGTGATCAGTGCAGACTTGATGGGCCATATTCTGCACTGTAGGATTCCATGACTATTACAGCAAAGACGAAAGCAAGCATTCCTTGTGATTGTTTTCCATCCTTAAACGGGAAGATGGTAGTGATGAGCCACCGTCTTGAACCACTACAGTCCATCAGTCATCTGTACCCTCACAGTGCTGATTGAAAGGAAATCCCAACCCTTTGACCCAGTGACAATGATGGAAAGATGATTTAGTCCCAAACCAAGATGCTAGATGTCTGGCAGGGGAATTTGTAGGAGGTTTTGCTCCCAAGAGTCTGCTGGCTCTGTCCTTCTAGGTAGTAGAGGTCCCTAGCTGGATTTTGCCACCTCACTCGTCCCAAAACCATAAAATTCTGCCCGAGGTCAACTAACCTTCCCATGCTTCGTTCCTCGCCTGCTGTAATTCCCATGGTGGGTGGGCTGGTAAAATTCCAGCCCATGAGTTTGGAAGAAATATAAGATAGTTGCTAATAAATCTAAAAGGGAATTTGGGAGAAACCTCTTTACTCAGACAACAATTAGAATGTGGAACTTACAAGAGTAGCTGAAGCAAATAACATATATAAGAGAAGGTAAGCACAGGAGGAGAAAGAAATGATTATGTTAATAAACTTAAAAGAAGAAGGATGGGAGGAGACTCATTGAGGGTAATAACTCCAGCATAAGTCTGTTAGGCTGACGGCCTATTTCTGCTCTGAAAATGCAATATGTATTGTTAGTGTAACTCTGTGTAAGTGAGTTAAGGGCACGCTAGACATGGAAGAGGGTCCTTTCAGATCAGTAACTTAATACCTCACTAGACATGCCTTCTTCCACCTGAAGATTGGGGGAACTCACACATAGGGTTAATTAAATGTTGCTGACTTATAGCAGACAGGCCAAAATCCTGTACAATCCTGCAGTGTAAAGTGCATTTCTTTTTCTTGAGGCAACATATCAGCATGCATATTTTTAAGTTGCTGTTCATTTGAAGCTAATTGAATGAACAGTTATACAGGAATGATGAAAATGGCAGATTGATAAGGTGGAGGAGTAGAAATTCATGCCTGTTCAATCTTTACCAATTGCCAATTGTTGACCTGCCTGATATGATTGCTATCTAAAGTTCAGATGTTCCAGGAAGCTGGTTAAAGTCCAGCAAAACACATGTCTTGGCAACATGCAACTTCCCTGGAGTGGGGCTGAATAGTACTTCATGCCTCTCTCGTTGCAGAATACTCCAGGGAGTCATCCAATCAGATCTGTGTCAGAGTGTTGAAAAACATTCGAGTCACACATCAAGCTCTGAGCATGCTCGGAAGGACTCTGCTGGGACTCAGTCGATGGGGTCAGATCCCTGAGTATTTCACGCAGCTGTACCGGTGGTGAGAGCCAAGAGCTGCGAGCGCTTGTCTTCTGTGATATAACAGCCAGAAATAGTGACACTTTGCTCTTAGTCAGGGAATCTGACATAGTTCTAAGTGAGCTGCCAAATTCCAATGGATATTTTGTTATTCATTGTCCTTCTGCATTACAGGGGGTTTCAGTTAACTGGAAATGCCAAGCAATATTTTTTCCCATTTTACTATCACTATTTTCAACATGGACGTTTATAACAGGAGTCTTTCCACTTACAAGGGAGAAAATGTTCAATTGACCTCTTTCATGAGAAGGAGAGGTGTAATGAGTGAGAGAAAGTTAAAAACAGAGTGGAAGACAGGAGGCAACTGGAAAGAGGAACATAAAAGGAGGAAGAAAGAAATGGGGACTCAGACAAATAAATAAAGACAAAATACTGTGGATGCTGGAACCTAAAAGAGAAACAGAAAACACTGATGAAACTCAGCAGGTCTAATAGCATCCTGACAAAGATTCACCCAGACTCAAAACATTAGCTCTATTCTCTCTCCATAGATGCTGTCAGGCTTGCTGAGGTTTTCCAGCATTTTCTGTTTTGACAGAGACAAACAGTTCAGGAGAGTAAAATTGGGGGCTGGATAAAAGTTGTGTGCACTGTAAAAACTCTGCAGTGATGTAATGAAATTTTTAAAAAAACAAGCATAAAGGAACTTTTCCCAACTCCTGCTAAAAATAGAATTTATTTCAGCGATAGTTTTTGCAAAGCAAGGTCCTGCCACAACTGTGAAGAGTCAGAACAGCAGCAGCACCGGATATATCATTTTAATGCCTCTGGATCCTTTAAGCTCTCGTGAAAAACAGAAATGAGAAAGAAGAGGTCACATTGGCCTTTACACCCCATGAACAAGATTGTGGAGATTAGAGCAATATATAGGGATACATTATACAGGGACAGGTTGACAAATATATTTTGTTGCTTTCATTGACTTTGAAAAACAACTTAGAATAATGCTACATTCATGTCATCGTAAGCCTTTCCAAACACAATGATACATTGTTAACTCAGTTCAGGGTGAATTATGGAGAACGACACAGAATTTACTGCTCAGAAACAAGTCATTTGGCCTAACTAGTCAACCCAAGTGTTGTATTCCACATGAATGTCTTCCCATTCTAAAAATTTCCTTTTAAATTTCCTTCACTACTTTTTACCACCAGAGCTTTAATATCCTTGGAATATGAAGTGCACACAGTGCACCAAGTGTGGTCTAGTCTATGTTCTATATACAGTTAACATTATCACCTGGCTTCTGTGGCCTATTCATCTCAAACTGAACATTACTTAGTAAGTTGCCTTCAGTCTTCAAAGAACAAAGAACAAAACAGCACAGGAAACAGGCCCTTCGGCCCAACGAGCCTGCGCCGCCACCCCGATGTTCCCACCTCTACCCGCGATCCCTGTCCATGTTTATAGATCTATGGATTAAAAACCAAATTTGAGACAATTTAGGGAGAATTTGTTTTGCCAATTAGCCTAAGAGCACATCTTTGGGATGTGGGAGGAAACCGGAGCACCCGGAGAAAACCCACGCAAGCACGGGGAGAATGCGCAAACTCCCACAGACACAGGCCCAAATCCATGTATCTGCACAGCACAGCGATAGTCACTGAGCTGTCGTGTTGCCCATCAAATGCTCCAGGTCAAGCGTACACTAACGACGTGAAGCACTAGGATACTCTCAAAAAAAATCCAAGAGCAGCCCTCTCACGACCCATCGCGTGTATGCCCCTCGTTAGACAACAAGGTGGACCAAAGCACCTGTAGGATAAAAACAAGTACATCAATATCATCATCTATTTACACACTTCCCAGGGACTCCCAAGGCTCATGATCCCTATTTTAAATCAGTTTTCTATACCCCTCCATTCCCATTCTGTTCATGTGCCCATCTAAGTATCTCTTAAATAACTCCAGAGTGCCTGCCTCCACCACTTTACTTGGCAGCGCATTCCATACCCCCACCACCCTCTGTGTGAAAAAACTCCCTCTAGCATCCAAATTATACCTTACCCCCCTCACCCTAAGCCCGTGACCCCTCGTGCTATTAGAGTCCATCCTAGGAAAAAGCTTAACCCTGTTTACTCTATCTATACCCCTCATAATCTTGTACACCTCTATTTGATCTCCTCTAAGTCTACGTCTTTCTAAGGAAAACAGTCCCAATTTGCCTAACCTCTCCTCGTAACTCAGACCTTCCATACCAGGCAGCATCCTGGTAAACCTCCTCTGCACTCTCTCCAGAGTCTCCACATCCTTCCAGTAGTAGGGCGACCAGAACTGGACGCAGTATTCCAAATGAGGTCTAACCAACCGTTATAGAACATAGAACATTACAGCACAGAACAGGCCCTTCGGCCTTCGATGTTGCGCCGACCAATATAAAAAGCAATGCCCCTCCAAACTAAACCATTCCATTCTCTTCCATATACTTATCAACTAACCTCTTAAACGCCACCAAACTTGGCGCATCTACAAATGCTGCAGGCAGGGCATTCCACTCCCGAACCACCCTTTGGGTAAAGAACCTACCTCTGATATCCGTCCTATAACTATCACCCCTTAATTTAAAGCTGTGTCCCCTCGTGCTAGCTTTTTCCATCCTAGGAAAAAGGCTATCACTGTCCACCCTATCTAAACCTCTAATCATCTTATATGTTTCGATTAGGTCTCCTCTTAGCCACCTCCTTTCTAACGAAAACAACCTCAAATCCCTCAGCCTCTCTTCATAAGACCTGCCCTCCATACCAGGCAACATCCTGGTTAACCTCCTCTGTACCCTCTCCAATGCCTCCACATCTTTCTTATAATGTGGGGACCAGAACTGCACACAATACTCCAAGTGCGGCCGCACTAGAGTTTTGTACAGTTGCAACATGACGTTGCGGCTCCGAAATTCAATCCCCCTACCAATAAAAGCTAAGACTCCATATGCCTTCTTAACAACCTTCTCGACTTGACTGCCTACTTTCAGGGATCTATGCACATACACACCAAGATCCCTCTGTTCATCTAGACTACTAAGAATCCTACCATTTGCCCTATACTCTACACATTTATTATTTCTGCCATAGTGCGTTACCTCACACTTTTCCACATTAAACTCCATTTGCCACCTCTCGGCCCAGCTCTGCAACTTGTCCAAGTCCCTCTGCAAACTATAACACCCCTCTTCACTATCTACCACTCCACCGACTTTTGTGTCATCTGCAAATTTACTAATCCATCCTTCAATACCCTCATCCAGATCATTTATAAAAATTACAAACAGCAGGGGCCCCAAAACAGACCCCTGAGGTACACCACTTGTCACCGAACTCCACGATGAATATCTCCCATCAACCACCACCCTCTGTCTTCTATCTGCTAGCCAATTCCTAATCCAATTAGCTAAATCACCCTCTATCCCATACATCTGCATTTTCTGCAGAAGTCTTCCATGGGCCACCTTATCAAACGCCTTACTAAAGTCCATATATACCACATCAACCGCCTTACCCCCATCCACCTCTTTAGTCACTTTTTCAAAAAACTCAATGAGGTTAGTAAGGCACGACCTACCCTTCACAAAACCATGCTGACTATCTCCAATCAATTCATTACTCTCTAAATAACTATAAATCCTATCCCTAATTATCCATTAGGGATAGGATTTATAGGATCCATTGTTATCCTTATGGATATGGATAACAACAGTTTGCCGTAGTTTAACAACAGGAAGGGGAGAGTGAAAGAAGAAAAGGGAATGGAGCTTTTATGATGCAGATAAAGAACATTGCTGACCCAATATATGTAGAGAAAATACAATCATTCCCTTGGTACACAAGTGACAAAGGGGGAGTTAAGATAAAGTTAGGCCCACTGAAGGATGAGCAGCAATATTCACAGGAGATGCTATTGAACATATTTCTCCATGCCATAGGTCCCTGCAGGACACCAATTCCTACTTCCTTTTTTTCATTAATGCAACAAAGTTGCTGTGAAAATCTCCTAGTCACCACACTCTGACGTCTGTTTGGCTAAACTGAGGGAGAATTTATCACGGCCAATGCACCTAGCCAATACGTCTTTCGGACTGTGGGAGAAAACTGGATCATCTGCAGGAAATCCATGCAGACATGGGGAGAATGTGCAGTTTCCACACAGATAATCACCCAAGCTGGGAATCAAACCTGGGTCCCTGGTGGTCTGAAGCAGCAGTGAGTTCCTGTCAGCCTGACAAGCATCTCTTAATGTCTACCTTCAGATTTCTGTTCTTAAATCAGAAAGCCATTCTGATACCTTACTCCATACACTCTGACCTTTATTCTGAGCCTATTGAATGGCACTTTATTGAAGATCCATTCTGTACCCTTTACACTGCCTTTGCCCACTTTTACTGAAACTACACCAAAAAATTCAATGCTAAACTTGACCTTCCTTTCCAAATCCATGCTGACTTTCCTTTTCTGATAGCCTCTTGGTGCTCTCTAACTGCATCTTTTGGCAAAAGTTCCATCTGTTCCCTATCACTGATGTTAAGCTAACTTGTCGATAGTTCCCAGGATTAGTTATTGATAATGGGAATTGCATTTGCTTTCTGCCAGTCATCTGGCACTAATTCTTTTTCTATTGATCTTTTCTAAACGTGAATTCTAGTAACTCTGCTATCTCCTCTATTGTTGATTTGAAATATCTGTAGGCACAGTCTATCTAGAGCCAGGGTTTTGAATCTCTCACGTTTAACTAGATTTACTTTTCTTCCCATCTTAAACATTACAATATCCACCCCAACTTCCTCGACTTGTCATTTTGCTTTGTTAGTCTCCAGACTAAAAACTGAGACAAAGTCTTTGTACAACATTCCTGCCAGTTCAATATCACCTTCTGTTTATCCTTTAGTAGACCTAACTTTACTTAATTCTCACTTTGGTACTCGTGTGCCGAGGAAATGATTCTATTTTCTTTACATATATTGGGTCAGCAATGTGCTTTATCTTCAGTATAAAAGCTCCATTCCCTTCTCCTCTTTCACTCCCCCTTCCTGTCAGTTTAATTGGAGGTACCACAATTATGTTTCTGTATTTTTATTCATTTCATATAATTATCTGTATATTTCTCCTTCAATTCCTTTTTCACTATTTGTTGATCTGTGACCTATGTGTTATCACAATCCAATAAGTCTGTTTCTATCTCTTTGTTACTTGCATTCTTCCCTTTAGATTTGCCGTTATGTTATTTTTGCTTAGCACAGACTTTGTCATTCCCTGTCTTTTAACTTTTAACTGCCAATCCTATTAAATCTGTATTGGAGGTGTAATTTTAAACCTGGATGTGCATATGGTATTGGAACTGGGGTGGTGGCACAAGGGTGGAGAGGGGGGTGTTGCTGTAGGGGTAACATTAAGAAACATTCCGAATGATTTGTAAAGAAGAATACAACTAGGTGGGATTGCTGTCGGTGAGACTTTATGGACCAAATGGCCTCCTTCTGCTCTGTTGGCACGCTGTGATTCTCTATGACTTGAACTGTAGACAATACCCTTGATTTTTCTATTGTGAAAGTTTATTTATTAGCCACAATTAGACTTATATTAACACTGCAATAAAGTTACTGTGAAAATCCCCCAGTCACCACATTCCAGCACCTGTTCAGGTACACTGAGGGAGAATTAGCATAGCCAATTCACCCAACCTGCACATCTTTGAACAGCGGAGGAAACCGGGGCACCAGTAGAGAACCCACGCAGACATGGAGAGCATGTACAAACTCCACACAGACAGTGACATCAGCAGGGAATTGAACCTAGATCCCTGGCTCTGTTAGGCAGCAGTGCTAACCACTGTGCTACCATGCCGCCAGTTGAGCCCTTTAGATTACAATCTACTTCACCCTACCATCCCTTTGAATGACTCTTGCTTTGTTGCCTTGGTTAGTTCTCTAACCATCATCCCACAGCCTTCTTCTGTTTCCCTACAGGTATATTGAAACTGTTGATTAGACTACGATCTGCATCTCCTCTCTCTGTACCTTCAATAGCTAGCCTCCACCCTGCTGACTATCAGGTATATCATTCCCTTACTGCACTCACTCCATGTGGTGCAACACACATCCTTGAGTATCCATCCTTCCCCTGTCCTCATGCTTCGGAGTGCTTCCAACTCGCACCCCAGTGTGAAGACTCAGGAACAGAATGACTCAAGGATCTAAACATTCTCTGTCATGCAGGGCAGTCTCATTATTCAAAAGTTCTTACATCCAGCTTACTGTCTGGATTGCCCTTATTTGCTTTAATTATTAACTTCTTTCCTGCAATTATTTATTTACAGATTCCCAATATAGATTTGCTCTGAATATTAAATTACCATCAACAACAATATTTGAACTAATTTCTTTCAGTTACTTCTATTCTTCATTTGGTGGGTCTCTAATATCCGTTGATAGTATCAGGTTTTATTTATCTATTTATAGCTGATAGTAAAATTTTTATCCTTATCTCTTATTACTTCTATTATTTTAAGTTCAGTAGCTTTTATTGTCTTTCAAATTAGTCTTCATGTCATACACTAGCTGCTATTTTTACTATTTAAGACTAGGATATTACTAACTAGCCTTTACATTAAGGGCTGTTGAGATTTTCCAGCATTATCTATTTTGGTTCTGTAAGAACCAGATTAAAGTTCAACAGGTTTATTTGGTATCACAAGCTTTTGGAGCACTGTTCCTTCATCAGGTGAGTGGTGGAGCAGCGCTCCGAAAACTTGTGGTATCAAATAAACATGTTGGACTTTAATCTAGCGTTGTAAGACATCTTACTGTGCCCACCCAAGTCCAACACCGGCATCTCCATGTTTTTGTTTATATTATGGTTCCATCAGACAATTGTATATTTGCCCTCCGAGGACAGTCAGTGGGCTTCTAAAACCTTAATATTTATATCACAGGATGATTCAGTTTGATTGAAAATTCCCAACTTAAGGAAGAAATTATCCCAAAGTCTCAAAATATAACCAGGCAACAATTTGGGGTGGCATGAAAGAATAGTTTGAAAGAATAGCTTTTAATCCCATGAGCACAGGTTCTCGTACGGTTAACAAGGCGCCCCGAAACTGTCCCAGATAAGGGGCACAGGAAGCTCCCTTTATCACTGCCACGAGATAACAGAACCCACCCAACCAGCAAACCGTCACCAAGAAATTCTGATCATTGTGTTGGATTCCACCATTTCGTCATCCCCAACATGCAACCTCAGTGAAAAATGGGAGTGAGGAGTCTGCAATTACAGAGCTATGAAGCAGGAAATATTAAAACAAAAATAGGAAAACATAGCAGAGAAAAAAACAAAACCATTATTTCTTGCCCTCCATTCTTGTGGGAGTTAAATTAAATTTTCATCATCTCACAGACATGCTGACAATGTAGAATAGATCCTGGAGGATGACTGATCAATTAGATGTGACCAATAATTGCCCATAATGATTGGTGAAGTCAATGGTTTTAATTTTGTAAAAGACTAACAAGTGATTATTTGATTTCAAAGTCAGCAATGGGGTGCAAGATGATGGATTACTATAATCAGCCAGAGTTGGGACTGAATTGCAATGAATTCATTTAAAATAATTACTGCGCTCTTTTTGCCTGCCTCTGTTGCCATCTCCCCTCTATATTTCCCCTCCCATCCTCGGTCATAGATTTGCATAAAGTATAACAAAATTGACCCTGTCAAGAATTTTGGTCAGAAGTATTGAGTGAGGAAGGAACATACAATATAATCTCATCTAATAGCCTGAACGATCAAAGTATCTTTCTCTAGGGCTTATGGAAGGGGGAATTGATTCTATTTTGAGGGCAAGGATGCACAGTATTAATTTCTAAGCTTATCTCATTAAAGAAATGGACCAGTGCTGGAATTTAAAGTTGATAAATTGATTTGCATGAGGGGAGAAGGGCTTGATTAAACTCACTGAAACTCATGTCCTCTGTCCTCAATGATAAGCCTTCGGAGGAGCAGAGGAATGAAAGAATAATATACTGCACTGCAGTGAATAGATGATTCACACCAGCTTGATCGAAATAATGTGGCAATGGGTGCATGCGGGAGCCCTGTAACTTACCATTCTAAGGGCCTATGCACCAAACCAACCACTAAGTGCTACTGACCAACCAAATCCCAGCACAGTAATCTGCCTTTCATTTGGCAAAACAAGTATTGAACAAAGAGCTAACACAGACCACTTGAGGCAATACATACAAAAGCAATCTCTTTAATGCTAACAGCACTGTGAGTATAACCACACCACAGGGACTGCGGAGGTTCAAGAACACAGCTCATCAAAACCTTCTCAAGGACCATCAAATGCTGGCCTAACAAACAACAGCCACATTCACGTAACAAATCTTGGGAGGCAAAAGTTCCTTCACTGAAATGCCTTTATTTACAAGTTTGACAACAGCATATGGAGTGCTTTCAGTTCGCAGCCTATACTCGGAGTGCCAGAGGAACTGACACCTCTGGTTAAATACAAAGCAAGAGGCTCCCTGATTCGCCATCAATTTGGCCCTTAATCCAGGTGTTCATATTGTAACAGGGCCACCTCAATTGCCTGATTGAAGTCGTTAGAATCCATGTAAATGAAAGACGTGCTGTTTAGGCGCATTGACCCGAAGAGGCACGGACTGTGGTGACTAAGGGAATCTCACAGTAATTGCAGTGTTAATATAAGCCTTACTTTGACTAATAAATAAACTTTAACTTTAAATGAATTAAAAAAAAACCAATCTGTCTAAGGATAGTGATAGCTATTTGTTTTTATTTATTCATGGGAGATGGGCATCGCTAGCTGGCCAGCATTCATTGCCCATCCCTCTGTGCCCAAGGTCAATTGAGAGTCATCCATATTATTGTGGCTCTGAAGTTACGTTGTAGGCCAGACCAGGTAAGGGCAGCAGATCTCCTTCACTAAAGGACATTAGTGAATCAGACGATCGACAATGGTTTCATGATCACCAGTAGATTCTTAGTTCCATTTTTTTTAATTGAATTCAAATTCCATATCTGTTATGGCAGGATTCGAACTTGGGTCCCTCGAACATTAGCTGAGTTTCTGGATTAATGGTCTAGCGATAATACCATCGCCTCACCCTGATTAGTCAATGTGATGACTTTAGCCAGGCTAATGAGGTCGGCTTGCTAGAGAATGAACTGCCTGATAAGTCCTGGAAGTGGGTATAGCTCAGTGGTGGAGCATTTGACGACAAATCAAGAGGTCCCTGGTTCAAATTCAGACGTCCCCTTGGCAACATTTTATCCAAAATAAATACCTGAAGAGTTAATTTGATTTAGTTTATTCGGATGGTACCCAAAGGAAGTATCAATTATGAATTTTAATTGATGGTTAAGTCAGACAGCCTCATGCTCCCTATTTAAAGCAGGTGTGTCAGACTCCCGGCCTGCAATCAAGAGGAGAGCTGGCTGTGCAAGGTGTAAACAAAGTAACTTGGTGACGAGATTTTTGTCTCCATGGAGTTATTACAGTCACTAAGGAAAGTTATAATAAATATAAGACGGCCTATTAGAAAATTGCTCTCTGCGCCTTTGAATCAGATCTCAGTTTGGATTTGAAAGGCTCAAAAGATGAATTTCTTGTACTTGCACAAAATGAAAAGCAAATATGACAATTGAGAGGAGGTTCCTATTAGCGACTTTTATTTCACTGTGTCCCAAATTCCCTTAGACTGCCTCTGCTGCCAGCCTGACGAGGAATTCCCAGGAACATGATTGCCGGGGTGAGTGATGGACTATGGTTTATGAATGGCTCTTGACATAATCATTCTGCATGGTGGCGGCTGCAATTTAAAGACTTTTACACCACAGGGCCCCTTTCCCAAAGTCAAGAATGATTGCTTCAAAGTATTGCTTCCTAGGTTGTAGATAAAGCAAGCTACCTCATCCAATTAAACCTCATTCACATCCACGCAGCGAGCTAGACTATCAACCATCAATTATCCCGCGTCTAATACCTTCTAATGATGGAATGAATTTGCTGTCATTTTAAAATCATTATGCCACTGTGCATTAATGAAAAAATATTTGCTTCCGCACCATAAAGAGGAGATTAGAATCAACAAATATTCACAGCTGAGCTGTGTCAACCCTTTGAGACTTCAAGGTGTTTTAGCTTTATCCGTTTTTGTTCCTGTCATGGGAGATCAGCCTCCTTGCCCTGCCCTCTCCTTTATACATTTGTTGTCAGGTAACTGGTCTCCATGGAACTGCTGGGCTGCAACACAAATGGCAGGCTTGCTGGAAATTGCAAGCACACGGCACTATTCCATATGTATAATTGCTGCAGCAGGAGGCCCAGTGCAAGGGCAGATCGGCGAGGTTCACATTAATTCCTTCAAGTTAGCCTATTTATACGTTGGGAGTGCAGCCGATGATCAGAGAATTAAACATCCGTCAGCTGCACCTCTCAAAGTGGAAACATCCAACCGAGGCCTTTGAGGATTTTCACCAAGTCAGAGAATCCCTGCAGTGTGGAGGGAGGCCATTCAGCCCATCGATTCTGCGCCAATTCTCTGATGGACTATCACATCCAGGCTCTCTCTGCCCTATCCCCATAACCCCACATATTCACCACGGCTTTAAAAGAAGATCTTTTCTTTTTATTCCAGTTTCTCCAATTTTCTGCAGGCGACGGCACTGTGAGTTTCCATCTTTGTCACTGGAGATAGCAGCGGAAGAGAGCACAAAGAGGGAACTTTCCAGGGATGAGCATAAACACATGATTGAAAAAGGCATTCCTGGTTTACCGTCTGACATTTCATTTGGTGTCCTGCCTAGAAGGTGCTTTATGCTCATTCAAAAAAAGAGGAAGATTTGCCTTGCTGACATTTGCCTGAATGCTCTCTGGCCCCCTAGTGAGAATTGGCAGGCTATTCGACCAGAGAAGCGTGAAAGGCAAGCTTGATTCTGTCCTCTGACACCTCGACTCATACATTTTCTAGCAAGGTTCACTAGACAGTAACAAAGAACTAATTTTTGTATTCTAATGATAAAGGAGTCAGTGGTCAGCTGCCAATTGCCTCAGAGCACAGGACAAGAAGTGACCCTGCAGTCTCTTGTTCTGGATGATTCAGCTGCTCATTCTGCATTGCATTCATCTCCTGATCCAGCACCCACACAGAAAAGCCAGTACAACAGGGGACCCATATGCACCAATAGTAAAGCAAAAATTAAATGGCATTTTCTGTGGCTAACTTAAAGATAGAGTTGCATTTCTTCAGCGCCTTCTTTGACCTTTGTCCAATGCGCTTCACAACCAATGAAGTAATTTTTGAGGTATAGTCTCTATTGTAATGAAGCTGCAGACAATTTTCATACAGCAAGATCCCATCAATAGCAGTGTAAGAACAACCAATTGTCCTATTCTTTGATTATGTTAGTTGAAGGATGAACATTATCAGGAGACAGGGAGCAGAACGCTCTGCTCTCCTTTGAAATAGCTGCACACAAGAGTGACCATCTTAAGAAGTGTCAAAAATGTCTGAAAAGCAAAGAGTTTCATTCTGTTTTTTTCACTGAGCTACACTTCGCAATCTTCCCACACTCTGTCAAGCTTTTTTTGGCAGTCAGGAGTTTCAGGCTGCTGGGGCAGAGTAAAGAGTGGAGAGGGGTTTGCGGGGGGGTATTGCTCAGAGTGCTATTGCGCAGGTGCCCTCATCTCCCAGTGCACTGGGAGCTCTCCTGTCACCCCTCCTCCGGCCCACAAATCTCCCCCTCTCCCCGCTTCCCCAACAACATGGACATCAGCCATCCTCCACCTTCATCAGCAGCAGTGTAACCCTCCCATGGCAACATGGGTCGCTGGCATTGGAACATTGGGACCCTCTTAATGAGCCCCCATTGCAACACCCTCTGAAGCCCACCTCCTCTGTAGCAACCCCATTGCCGATCACCCCCGTTGCATACCCTCATTTCTGATCATTCTCTCCCTGTACCTCCCTATTGGCATTCATTCCCCCACATGCCTATCAATACCCCCCTCCCCTTTTGCTAATCGTCACCTTTTGCCAATCATCACCTTTTGCCAATCAGCCCTCTTCCCTCCACTGCAGAGCTCACCTCTTGCTTCCCCTCTGTTTTAGCTCCATCCCCACTCATGCTCAGTGCCCAGTGGGCAATGCCCAGCGGACAGCGCCGGCGTGCCCAATAGACACTGCCTGGCCATTAAGTCTTGTCACCATTGGGCGGGAACCATGAGTGATGTTTATTGGCAAGACCTCTCTATGCATGCTGTTACTATTTAAATCACCTTCGCCCTCAGAATGAGCAGGAAGATAGCTTTTGTTGCGACACTGGTTCGCACTCAGTGGCACACTATCTCCTCAGTCCACTGTACCAGAACAATCGCAATCCTTAATATCCAGTTGTGAGGTTGGGCAGGCTGTGGCTCAGTGTTTCAGCCGAATGACCGCACCTCCGGCAATCCGGCTCTCAGATCAGTATTTTGCCAACCTCTCCTTCATCTTCTGACACGTTCCAAACTCAGAGCCGACAGCTTGCACTGAAACCATAATTGACATTTCATCTATTACTGTAAATACCTCAGAGAGAAAAGTAACGCGTGTTTAATATTTCTTCTGCATGTTCCATTAATCTACGGAAGCATGAAATCTAATATGGTTCCATCACCAGGATAAGATGAAACAGATCTTAAAGCACCTGAGCTCTGATCAATATCCTCCCCGACCGAACACCACCCCCAGTCCTGGAGGTCAAATCGAGTATGGAGATAAAACAGGAATTGTTATTATGTGCGAGTAAATTGATTTGGAATATATTGGGTTTGAAGATATTGCTATTTCACTGACATGTACAGCTGAATGTTTACTGGTCTGCTACATTTAGTTCCGATGTTCACTTGCTGCTGAGACACTTAGAAAAATCAAGAACCTAAAACAGCAAGAGCTTTATATTTAGAGAAAAAGAATATTCCCAATGGAACAATTACATCAGGCCTATCCTCTCTGAGCATGAGCCTGCAAGCTCCCTTTGCACATTAAGCTATCTTCAGATGTTGAGCAGTCCAGAGAATGGGCACAGCATAATATCTGACAAAGCGCATTGAGCCCCATAATCAGACTGAATACAGCAATTTTATAACATACAACTAAAATTGAGTGACGAATATGAGCAACACAAGCCAGTTTTTCTGGCCACTCTCATCCCAAAACCGGAAAATCTCACATGAGGTCAACGGACCTTTGCATGGTCCATGTCCCACCCACTATGATTCCCACCCAAAGTCTCTACTCTGTTCTTAGGTTGGAATGATATACTTTGGAGCTTAGAGGGGTGATAGGAGATCACATAGGAACATATACAATTATAACAGGATTAGGCAGGGTAAATTCAGAAAGAATGCTCCTGATGGTGGAGGGAGTCTGGAACTAGGTTCATAGTTTGAGGATGAGGGGCACATCTTTTAGGGCTAAGGTGAGGAGAAATTTCTTCACCCAGAGAACGGTGAATCTGTGGAATTCACTACCATAGAAAGTAGTTGAGGCCAAAACATTGTGACCCGGGGAGGTCCAGGAGGCCAGGAGTAATGCAGGAGATGGGGAGGTCGGAAGGCCAGTGATGGGGGAGTCATGTAGCTGACCAGCAATCAGGAGGCTGGCAATGTGGGGCTGCTGTGTATGCATCAAACTCCGTTCTGACAGATTGGCGCATACACAGTGAGCTGCTGAATGCTATGCTGCCAGTCTTTTGGGTGGAAATAGACTCCGGCCTCAGATTGTAGAATGAATCCCGCTGAGGCATATTGCGATGCTCAGAATGTCAGAGATTTATCCTGGAAATCGGCTGGAGTTACTCCTATTTTCACTCATATTGGGGACTTTGAATATGTTTTGGAAGAATCCCAACCTGTGTGATTTCAAGAAGTTAGATATAGCTCTTGGGCTAAAGGGAGCAAGAGATATGGTGCGGAAAGCAGGATCAGGATATTGAATTTGATGTTCAGCCATGATCAAAATGAATGGTGGGGAAGGCTCAAAGGGCTGAATGGCCTTGTCTATATCTATATTAGCTTATTTCAACCCAGGTAGTAATTGGTGCATTAAAAAAGGATTGCTTTCATTTATATACCATCTTTCATAACCCCAGGGCACCTGATAAAGTGTGTTGTAACCAATGAACTTTTGAAAAGTGTAATTCATTTTTAATGCGTGAAGTGCAGCTGCCAATTTGTACATTACAAGGCTTCAACAAACAGCACTGTAACAATGATTTGATAATCTGTTTTAGCGATGTTGAATGAAGGATAAATATTGGCCAGAGCACCAAAGATAACTCGCCTACTTTTCTCTGAAATAGCAGGATCTTTTATACCCCCCTGAGAGAGCCTTTCATTTAATGTCTCAGTGATAGGCGGCACTGCAGCACTCCCTCAGGACTGCGCTGTAGTGTCAGCTTTGATCTTTGTGCTACAGTCCTGGAGTGCGGTTGAACCTACCATCTTCCAAGTCAGAGACAGGAATGTGGCCAACTGAGTCATGGCTGACACCTCAATTAACATAATAAATAATACTGGCCACGTCGCACCTGTTCTCTATTGTCAAATAGCCCACAGACATTCGCAGCTACAAACTGATTGATGTTGCGTCGGCTGAACATCTATAATGAGGGCTCCTAAACATCCAATGTACCAGGCAGTGCGTGAGTGTACAGTTTGCATCAACCTGTCCACTAGTCCAACATTTTGGGGATGGAATGGGTGGAAATTCCAGACGGCCAGAATTATCACACAGTTTTCTAAGAATTGGTGCAATTCTAGAATACATATTTTTTTTCCCCGAGGGGATTCACAGATGAACAGAGAAAATTTTGTTTTCCCACATTTCACAGGGGGATGGCAGAACGATTGTCACTGGGGTTTCAACTGCAAGGGTTTTCTCAGATCCATTTACATACACAAATAACAAAGCTGCCAGAAATGTGTGAACTCTGTGCTGAGTGTAATGCTCTCTGCGTTAGCCCAGTCCGTACAATCTATTAAGTAAGCACAACAAAGTCTTTTTTTTGTTGGAGGGGTGTGTGGGGCAGGGGGAAGAAAAAGAAATACCACGTTAGGAAGATGTGGCTTTTCCCTTAACGGATGAGCTAGTCTCTCTCTGTTTAATGAAATCAAGGTTCACAGAAGGCCGGGGATGGTTTGAGCAGAGAGCAGCTACTAACAGATTCATTAAACTCGCAGAACAGCAGCTATAAAAAATCAATTTATTTCACCAGGCGGCCTGAACGATTGCCAACGGCTACAAACAGATCGGCCCCTGAGAGAGGGCAGTAGGCAAACCACTCAAACCTCAAATGTCACGCAAGCATATTACATCGGCTGGAACCTGATAACCATTTTTTTTTAGGAAATCTTTCGTGATTATCATTTCAAGATGAGAATTTTATTAAAAAGACTGAGCAGATTCCCGGTTGAACCTTTCAAATGTGTTTGTGCTTTTTTTTCTCTTAAAAAGGGAATGGAGAGGGAAATGTGGGGGTTGTGAGGGAGGGTGGGGTAGGATGAGGTTGGGGAAGGGAGGGGGGGGCGGTGGAATGGATGGAATGGGAATGTTAGACCCACTGCTGGGCCACATTATTCTGATTTCACTTCTTTTTAGAGAAAAAAAATACACACAAGTGGAAATTTTTAATTTAGAACTTGATTTCTAAATTAAAATTTTCCTGGAATTTGAGGAATCTTCTATTCCAGGGAGAAGGAGAGGAACAGAGTTATTAACTGTAAGTCCCTGGGGCAGATTGGAGGTGAGTCACGCAATAATGCCAAGCTGTTGCCCATAGGAGTGCTGGTATTAGGGTATATCATGCCCAGGGTCATTATTGAAACAGTTCCAATCTACAGCACAAAACTAAGTGCCCAATGGCTAGAAAAGCGGTAGTGTTTCCCATCCATTTTTTTGGGGATACTTACCTCCACGAATCTCCGCCACTCTGGAAAGTGGTGGTTGGGGCCTATTCCTGCCCGAGAGGTCGGCAGTATAGTGCTGACCAGTTCATTGAGCATGTGCCCATTTGTCAGTGTGGAGATCAGTGCATGCAGACTGCCTCCCCACCCTCCCCTGTCATCGGCCTCCTGATTGCTGGCCTCCGATCTCTGCCCTTCCTGGGAAACCAGCCCTCCCATTTCCTCTCCATAAGCCCTGCCTCTCGGGCATCCTGTGGCCCAGCTCCTTTGGCATTCCCTGGTGGGCAGCTCCAGTTTTCCCCTTGGGCAGTGCCAGGGTGCCAGGCTGGCATTGCCAAGTTGATACTGCATAAATGGTACCCCTCCTCCTTGGCCCCATTCTTTGAGAGGGCCTCAATAGCCTCTGTCCCCACCAGCGGAGTGAGGAGGACACCTGTTCCCTGGTCGTGGGAAGCAGTTGTAAACCTTGCTGGTGGGAACAATCTCCGGAAAGAGGGTAGTGAGGAGAAGCTAACATGCCCAGAGAATACCATTCTGGGCCTGCTAATTGTATGGAATTGTCAATTTTAATGACATTTCCATATGATAATCAGCTCCACACCAATTTCCAATGCCAAACTGATTATGCTAATTAAAAGTACTTGGGACACTGGTCGCAAACCTTGCGAAATGTCTTCCACTGACTCATGAAATGTTTCATGGCCCATGGTCCAGAAAACCAAACCTTCCTGTGGTCAACAGGATGATCTTACAAACATTCTTACAAATGAATGAATACTATTCCTCAAGCTATTGACCAGTGATGGAATCCTCTAATCCTCCCACTGTCAATGGGTATTCCTATTGTTCACACCCTCTATGGCCAGAAAACTTTGGTTGCTGTGTTTTACAGTGTGGATTGCACAGCAATAGGAGAAAGTTAGCTAATATTTGAGGAAAAAAATGAGTAGGAACATTTACACTTCAATCCTTTTTCAAATACACCAAAACTTCAGCTCCAAGAATCTTTGCTCATTCTCTCCCCCCTTCAAAGAATACAATAACTTTTCTGGAATATTATTTCTTCTGGGTAACAACTCAGGACAAAGCTTAGAGCTTAGGCTGTTTAGGAGTGAAGAACGTTTTTGCACACAAAAAATCTGGAAGTATTCATCCCCCAAAAGATTTTGGAGGAGAAATTAAATTGTGTAACTAAATGCAGATTTACATCGATTTCCTAGTGAATCAATGCAAATCTGTGTCTCCCTGTAGGTTGTAGGTTACTTTATTGGGCATTAATGTAAATGGAGTGACTGAAGTGGAGGTGCATTGATATTTCTACATTGCTATTCCAACAACAGGAAGGTTCAATATCTGATATATTTTATCAGTTATATAGCTAAATTATATTTGAACTTTTTATACATTCATAATGTTCACATGCCTTTAAATTGTCTTTTCCCTTTACAGTTGCTGCTATCTATCATGTGTGTCTGCATGCCATTGTAATGTAAAGGTGCTCAACAAAACAAGACTTAACATGGGACAGGGAATAGCACTGATGTATGATGTATCATGCCACATGGTAATAGACTAAGGGACAGTATATGAAGAACCTTTCTTTTAGCAGAACGATGCATGGCAGTAACTAGGATTTGTATAACGTTAAGGAATTTCAATAAATTATTCATGTTTAAACTTAAGATCTTGTCAATGAGACACAAAACAAATACATAATGCAATATGGTGATCAGCTATGCAATGAAAGGTTGCACTTAAATGATGAACCCAGAACAGAATCCCAAGATCTAAAAAACTAGAAGCAGTTGAAGCCTGACCAAAGAGACACGTGCCTAAGAAAAATTGTAGAAACACTTGAAGAAACTTCACTGCAAACTTAGAAGTTGAGGAATCCAGCAGAGTGAGTAGAGGCCCATTGCAAGACCCTGAGTGATACAGAGTGAAAGAACCTGGTCCAATCACAAGATGGGTGAGCAAAATTACAAAACGTAAGTTTGTATTTACATTGTAGAATAGGTAGATATCCCAGAGGCTCAATAGACTGCAAAAGCTGAAAGATAGCTAGCTGCAAGTTAAAAAAAAACTAACTGCAGTGAAACAAAGGCAGGCAGAGCAGAGGAAAAACTTAGGCTAAGGAAGAAGACCAGCAGAGTTTAAAGGAAGAAATCACTGTGGTGGTTTTATTAAAGTTTAAAGGCTTGAAGAAGAAATAAACCACTGACCAGTGGGGAACCCACCAAAATAATAGAAATACACAAGTATCAGCAACAAAAAAACTGACACGCTGTAGATAGCCTGTGTGGAAACAAAAAAGTTACTGCCTGCAAATAATGTAACAAAACAGCCATGGACCCAAAATCAGTAGAGTTAGACTATTTGTATAAGGAAATGGCTAAAGCAGACCCAGGAGTGGGAGTCTTGGAAAATAAATTTATAGTTTATAGAAGAATTACAAGGTTATATAAGGAATCAGAAGAAGTGCATGTTAACAAGATTTTGTGTTTGGTTTATTTATAGATGAATATTCCACAACCAATATATAGAAACATAGAAGATAAGAACAGAAGGAGGCCATTTGGCCTTGTGAGCCTGCTCCATCATTCATCACAATCATGGCTGATCATCCAACTCAATGGACTGATCCTACCTTTTCCCCATAACTTTTGATCCTATTCTCTACAAGTGCTATATTCAATGTTTTGGCATCAATTATTTCCTGTGGTAATGAATTCCACAGTCTCCTCACTTCCATCCTAAATGGTCCATCTAGAATCCTCAGACTGTGACCCCCTGCTTCTGGACTGCCCCACCATCAGGTATATCCCCCTGCATCTACTCTATCTAGTCATGTGAGAATATGATAAGTCTCTGTGAGATTCCCCCCTCATTCGCCTGAACTCCAGCAAAAACACTCCTAGTCAATCTCTCATCATACATCAGTCCCACCATCCCTGGAATCAGTCTGGTAAACCTTTGCTGCACTTGTTCAAGAGCAAGAACACCCTTCCTCAGAAAAAGTGACCAAAACTGTATACAATACTCAAGGTGTGGCTTCACCAAAGAGATCAATGCTCATCAATATTTGGTGAGATATTAATAGGCTTTGAAAGATACTTTAAGCTCCCAAATGCGGAGATTGAAAACCCTAGAAAAAAGTTGAACACATCCACAATAAATCCCTGCAGACAACAAAAGACCTCAGAGAGAGGGCAATGAAAGACCTTATAACAACAGAACAAAAAACCCCAGAGTGAAGGAAATAATATTCACATAATCCACATGATGAATACCGGCCATGTCACTACAATGAAATACATAAGCCAAAGGCTTTAGTGCAGAAGCAAAAAATGGCTTGAGAAACAGCCAAATGGCTCAAAAATAAAGCTTTATGAAAATACTGACACAGTATTCAAACGGCAACAGGAAATGTTTGTGCAGAATGCATAGATGGCTGTAAATGAAAGAAAGCCATCTGAGGTAACTCATAACGAGTAAATTTGAAACAATAAATGAAATTGTTCTATAGGCAAATAATCACATCAGAGCTGAACTGGAAGATTTGAAGCACAAGATTCAGGCTGAGTCTTTGAGAATGGATGATAAAATGAAGCCTTCGATGAACCAAACTGGTCGAGTTCTGAACAATCAGATTTCAGAAATGATAGAAAGGCATCAGGAAGTAATAAGGGCCCTCAATTCCACATTTGGCAAATCAAAGCAGAAGTTGGGGAAACTCAACCAGATCTATAGCTGGGGCAAGGTGGAAATGGATCATAAATAAAATGTGGATCTGAAAAATTCCTTGAAGAATCAAAATGTAGCCATGGAAAACCACGAGTAGCTCAAAAGGACATTGAATCTTATTTCAGCAAAACCTATCAGCAGCAACAAAACGATCCACTGAAACCCAGACCATGTTGGCAAGAGGTCAACAAGAAAATAAGCAGTTGAAAGAAGAGTTGATTGTCCCACAAGATCAAATGCAAAAGAACTTTGTAAACATTCAGCAACATGCAGAAATGAAGACCATCTTAAATAACAAGATGGAAGCAGAATGAAAGGAACTTGATGGGACTTTGCTGGAACTTTAGGAAAACGTAAGATGAAGCAGATGAGCTTCGCAAAAAAAAGCCTCTTGAAAGATCCTTGCACGCTACAAGGATCCCTCAAGACAAAGTTTGTTCCGCAGAAAATTACAAAGAGAAGCAAGATGAATTCTCCTCACACTGATCTCTTCCTTTATTTCTTAGGATTCAATCAGCACTAGGAAGATGTTAGGGCAAGTCAACATGGGTCACTGACATTGGAATGACTGAGAGTCATGTATACAACCCAGCATTTGCAGGGGTTGAATTTAATGGCCTCATGACAAAGGTAGTGGGTCGGGAAATTTGGCGAGCTGTTCAAAAGTCCATTGACTTTGGTGGCAGTGGAAAATCCTGCTGACACTGGTGTATATTCCAGGCAGGAGAGATACCAGAAGTTAGATGCGTTCATTTATAATTCCAAATAGAAACAAACTTAAAGCAAATTCAAGCTTATGACTGGGGTTGGAATTCTTTATGGTTTTAATACCTTGCTACATCAGACAATACCTTCATGGCTTTAAGAGGAGCAGACACTCCATCCACCTAATATCAAGGTGAATGATAGAAAAGGGACAGAACAAGTGACATGTGCATTCTATATCAGGAGTTCCAATTTCCTGACTCAATCAGAACTTGGCAATTTACTGTAGAACAGCATGACCTCTGAAGTTGGACACACTAGTCTCCAAGTATCCAGATATAGGAATACCACTTGGGTTCAGGATGAAAGAAGTGCCAGGGAACCCCAAAGCTTCTAAAGGATTTATTAAAACAAAGATTAGGGAGATCAACCGCAACTATAAAGTGCCAAGAATGAAATGGCTAGCTTAGAGTAGAGAAAGGGATAGAGGCAAGGGGGAGGAATTACAGTTGAGGACAGGCAGGAACCAGAAATCTGCCTGAACCTGTATCCATGTTCACTACCCATACTATGAGGTATATTCTCACTGACTCTGCAAGCTCCAATGACCTCATTGTAGGATGCGATCGATCTCAGTGCTAAGAATTTTTAGTTATATTGACTTTCCATTTTAGGGCACCAGATTTAACCTCAACTCAGACTGATGGGGTGAAAGTCAGTTGTTTCTGCTGGTTGTTAGGGTTTAATGCAAAGTGTCTTGGAGTAGAACCGACCATGAATATGTACATCACACAACCACTTTGCTGTGAGTCTGGACTCACAAATAGGCCAGACCAGGTAAGAACATAAGTGAACCAAATTTTACTGTAATGGTTTCATGGTCATCATTAGAATTTTAATTCCAGATTTTTATTGAAATCATATTTCACCATCTGCCATGGTGGGACTTGAACCCAGGTTTCCAGATGTTGCCCTGGGTCTCTGTGTTACTAGTCAAATGACAATACCACTGTATCACCACCTCCCGCTTTGGGCTGAGGCATGATGTTTAGACAGAGTAGAGGCTTGTTTTGCATCGAACAGTGATGGATCAGAGTGTTTGATGCTGACAGTCTGCTTGATGTGGAAAATGCTCCTCAATAGCATTACTCAACATGAAGTGGAGCACCGTATTGTCTCACATATAGACCGCAGCTTTGAAAGGAGAATTTAGCTTATTTGGGACATGGGGTGTAAAGGCATCCGTGTGTTGAATAAAAAGGAACCAACTGTTCAAACCCTAACGACAGTCCAAACCAGAAACTGAAATGTGAATCCAAAGCTGAGATCTTGCATACAAGCATCAGAGCAAGCATAGCTACTGTCAAAGAACAGGCAGAGTTTGTATCCAAACACCTTGTGTAGCTGCCTCATCTAATCAACCGGGTCCCTGACATTGATGAATGTGCAATGAGAGAAATACAGACGGGAAACTACCATTGATCCACTGATAGCCTGACCACAGCTGATATGGTCAGCTCCTATATGTACTGCACCATCAGATCAAGAGTATCTCGCCATCACTCACTGCCTGTCATCCAGCATGGCCAACCACACCACCCAAATGGTAACAGGAGACAGGCATTCGGCCTAACAACATGAGAGACTCTGCTTAAACAACAACAGCACTAAGTTAAGAATTGTTCATTTCGAAAGCAATTTGAAGTCATGTACATTACAGGATTGATAATGGGTCCCTGACAGAATCCCATGTTGCATAGTCTTATCCATATGATTAACAGTGCGGCAAAAATATACTTTATTCATGGAATTTATAAATGTACACATAACCAATCAGTTTCTTCTGATACTGTATACATTACATGTGGAATTCTCCCGAAACAATTCGCAATGCCAAATTTGTATAGAAACAGGAGTAAGTCCCGTGCTTTTTTCAGCAGGATCCACTACATGCCGTGCATCACAGAGTGTCCCAGAGTGAATCGGGATGGACAGCAGAAGACAAGGCCTATTCCCACTGGAGAGGCCAGCAGCATTGCGCTGAATGGGCCATTGCGTGTGTGCCAATCTGTCAGCCTCTGTCTGCCAGCCTCCTGATTGCTGGCCAGTTCTCATCGCTGGCCGTGCAATCTCCCCCTCCACTCTGATGTCTGGCCTCCTGGATGTGTCCAGGTTGGTCCCAACACCCACCCCCACATCCCATCAACTGGTCTGCCTCAATTTCCCCTGACCCCCCTCATCCCCTGCAGTCCCGAGTCAGATGGATTTTTACGACCATCGACAATTATTTCATGTTCGTCATTAGACATTTAATTTTTACTGGATTCAAATTTCACTATCTCCCAGATGCGTACGTTTCTCTGGGTCTTTGGATTATGGTCCACCAACAATGTCACTACACCACTGTTTTGGTCTATGTACTACTCAGTGCATTTACAATTACAATTAATATTGCCACAGTTCATTACATTGTCAGACATGCAGCTCCAGATGCATGGTGTTTAATATTCTGAAAGGCCTAAGACATTGGCCTTTCCTCATTGTGCCTTCCCTCCTTTTCTGTCTTGAAAATGCTGAATTACTTCAATTGGGATTGCTAGCAGTCCTCCAGGGCTTTACCCCTCTTTACCTGTAAACAGAAACACTGGAGATCAGTTTCCCGATGATCTGGGCCTGATAAATGGTTGTGAAATGACAGGCTATTGGACAACTCGGCAGTGATCAGGACTCTGGACACTATCTCATCTATTGGTGCATGATGCACTTGCTAGTTTTCATTCCTACCAGGATAGTGCTCATTTATCACTCCATTCATATAAGTTTGAGCATTGAGAGTGCTAGAGACAGCATTGTTTGGGCAAATGGGTTGAAAGGTCCCTTCAGTAAGATTGAAATAGTGTCCAGTCCTGAAACATTGGGCTGGATTTTCACCTGGGCCAGAGGAGCCCCTGTGTCCTATTTTAATGCGATCGAGATACATACAGGCAGAAGATGGGTCATCACGTCCGAGACAGGTCTGAGACAGCAATGCAAGAAGGCAGATGGTGAGGCTGGCAGTCTAGGAAGCCTGTCTCCATTTATATTCATGATCACTAGACCATCTAATCCTCATTCCTCACATTCTCTCATCCACCCACCCATACCCCACCTCTTCATGCCCTGTCATATCCCTGTGCCTCTTTCAAGCCTTCTCCACGCCCATTCATGCCTTCATGGTCCCTCCATGCTTACACACTCACTAGATATACAACTAATGAGCCATATAATAACACTGATATGTCTTTAAAATACTCAAAAGAGAAAGAGAAATTAGTTTTCAATGTTCAAAAAACATTGCTCCTTTTATCTATCAATCAAGCATAGGCATTGAAAGCCCCAGTGAGCAAATCTTCCTTAAATAATGGGATTATCTGGAAGAATAGATGCCTCGCCATCCGTTAAACCTGCTTCTGTTGATACAGTTGCCAAATGGCCTCAGTATGAATGCATGGCTGAGCTTCAAGAATTGCTAATTGACTCACCTCAGCAGGGTTTGGTTACAAGCTTGAAGGGGGTTATTGGTTTTGTTTCATAGACGTCCTGATAAACTTGTAAAAACTGTTCTTTCTTTATCTATTTGCATATGATTGAGGTGTAACATAAATTAAAACATTTTGTCATTGATATTATGAGTGGCTGTAGTTGATTGACAGCTTTATATGAAGGTAAAAATTTCAAATGGAATGCTGATTGGCTGCTTTATTTATGGTCCCAACTTGAAATGATACCCTCCCCCCCTCCCACCCTGCCACCTCCTGCCACCCGTGGTTCACAGATCCTCTGAGGTGCATTAAGCCATATCTATGAACAAAATGGATCTGTCTCCATCAAAATTGCAGGGGAAGACAGTTGAAATATCCACCTCTGTAATGAAGCCAGCACAACGGGGTGTGGAGTAAGGATGGGGCTGGGGTGTGATTGTACTGCATGCAAGCTCAATTTATGCATCCTTATCCTGCCTAGGCAAGAATTGCGTGAAATGGGAATGGGATCAGGAATATCAGAATCAAATCTCATTTGATAGTTTTTTCCCCAATATGGCACCGGGGCGAGTGACTTTTTGCAAGCTGTACCCAGCATGCCTTTTAATTCCATCTTTTACTCTCATTCTATGCTTCTAAAACTTCATTTTAATTCTTTCAAATTCTCAAACAATGTTCTAATTCAATTTCTTACTGATTTGGAAAAGGTTACAAAAGTCTGAAGTCATGTACCAACCAACTCAAGAACAGCTTCTTCCGTGCTGCTGTCGGACTTTTAAATGGACCTATCTTGCACTAAGTTAATCTTTCTCACACCCTGGCTATGACTGTAACATAACATTCTGTGCTCTCTCTCCTTTCCTTCTCTATCCAGGTAAGTATAGTATGCAAGAAATGTACTTTTCACTGTACACTAATACGTGACAATAATAAATCAAATCAAATCAAAATAATTTTTAAGGTTTTACGCTAACTCTACAAAATCTGGGCCATTACTCTTTTTGTTTTGTATTTTATTCCCACCTTATTGGTGAAGATACTTCATTGAAGTATTTTGTAACATTTATTTTTTGCATGTTGGATTTGTGAATGACAATCCCTTTTAATTGATGTATTTTGGAAGATCAAGAATACCAGGATCTACTGACAACAACTTGCACTTCTGTAGCTCCTTTAATGTAATTAAACTGCCCAAGGTCCTTCACAAACCAAATGTGCTGACAAGCCACATGAGATTAAATGAGGGCAGATGAACAAAAGCTTGATTATAGAGTTGGATTTTAATGAGTATCTTGATGAAAGAGGTAGAAAGTTAGTGACATACAGAAAGGGAATTCCAGTACTGAGGGCCTAAACAACTGAAGGCACAATCCCCATTTAGAATTGGGGATGTGTACGATGATACTGTACTATTTTGATATATTGTATGTTTAAGGTGAGGGTCGCTTTAAGAGACAGTATTTTGTTATAAGAATCAGTTTGTTTAGTGAACGCAAAGTAGGTGCTAAGAATGCAGGTAAAAAATTGATTTTATTTAGAGATGTGTTTCTTTATAGAGTTAATGGACGTTTAATTTATTTAGGTTCTCCTGGGTTTCAGAGTAGAGTTTTGTTTAAGCTGATTGACAGGGATAGAATCATGTGCTTGATGAGAGGAGTTACACTTGCAGGAAACAAAGAGCTTCAGTTTCATTTTAAAATGTATATAGTTGCTGCCTAAAAAAACATTGTTTCTCTCTCTGTGTCTCTTACTAAAAACCTTCTGAAAGCTCCAAAGCCTGATAAGCAAGACAAGCAAGTCGCCAGTGTTTTGCTGACTGAATTTAAAGAGGGTGTTTAAGTCTTTAAGAGGAATATTGCTTGAATTAGAATTCATAGCGATAGATTAGCAGTTATGACTTGTATCTTGTCATGTTTAAGGGTTGCTCAATTGTTGACAGTTAAGCTAATTCATTTATTATAATTTGTTGTTAAATAAAGTTTGCTTTGATAAAAGCTTCCTAGTGTGTCAGTAGGATTGTGCCTGGAGTGAGACATCCTATCCTCACATTAATGCCAAAATAGAAAATTGTTGGGGTCATGTCTGGCTTCATAATATACATGGGGGTTCCTAATCTGCTACCTCTAATATGGCCAAGAGACCTGAATTGGACGAATGCAAGAGAACACGTAGAGTCATAGATTTGGAGAAAGTTATAAAGGTAGAGAGAGGAACAAATCCATAAAGGAGTTTAAAAGCAAGGATTTCAAAGCAAGTTTTAAAACTGAGACATTGCTGGACAGAGTCAGCGAGCATATGGTGTAATTTAGACATAGGATAAGAGCTGTAGAGTTTAGGATGAGCTCATTTATAGGGAAGAGGCCAGGTATGCGCTCGAAATATCAAATCTATAAAATCCATAGAATGATAGAATCCCTACTGTGCAGAAGGAGACCACTTGGCCGATTGAGCCTGCCTGACTCTCTGAAAGAGCATCTTATCCAGATCCCACAACTATCATCTACCAGTATAGGTAGTTGTTTAAGAACTGCTCATATATAGTATTCCATCCCAGCTTTTAGTGAGTCCTAATTGAGAAACCCACTATGGGCTGAGGTGTTTGTTTTGACTGTAAAGCATTTGTCTCTGCAAGATCAGAGAGTTATACAGATGCACAAATCTCAAGCCCTGTCAGAAAATCTAGCCTGGAGTATTAGCAAGCTACTTAAGTACGTTTGGCCTCATAACCAATGTTGACCTTTTCCAATCAGTTGCACATACTGATGTGTGTACGCACAAGCAAATGTGCATGCAGGAACGAGGACTGCTGATGATTTTTCCATTCTCTATCCCAGAAAGCTGAAATCAATTGTACCACCCCCATCCACTTTTCTCAATATGAGTGTAAAATCAACATTCAGCAGGCTGGAACCTGGGACCTTCTGGGTGTGACTCAGTTACACACCAAGACGCAGCGTGAACTTACAAAATTATTTCTGCCAATTCATTTTTGTGGTAATCAATCTCTTTCTATCACAGAACACAAATGCCAGATGCTTTATTTTCCAGGAATTAAATTGTGCCTTTTTTGTGTAATAGTTTTGGAACTAGAGGTGACAGATATGAAGATTATTTTCTCTCTTATTACCAACAACTCCCCTTCCCCTCTCACATAACCCCCTCATTGGCCACCTATACAGCAAAGCAAGCCCAGAGAAAATGCCGCCTGTTCACCTGCCTGAGACAATGAGACATTTAGACAATAAAAGCATTAGGGCACTGTGTAGTGTGGCACAGACCCTTCACCTCCGGGACCTGACTTTGAACCTAACTCAGACTAATAAGATGTTAGCAGTAAAGGTCCACGCTCAAACACATTTTTATCGCAATTTCTCACAGACATGAGTCACAGCACAAAAGTTCAACACTAATTGGTGCTCAGGTGGAAACCTAACTGAGAGAGGCCACATGTTGGCTGGAACAATGAGTAGGGGGTGGTCTTCTAACGTGTGGGAGATGTGTTCCCTTCCTCATCACTAACGTCGGTAAAGCAGAGAAAGTTAGCAGGCAATTTAATGGAGTTGTTCAGAATTCTGAAAGGATGGGACGGCACAGTGGCACAGCAATTAGTACTGCTGCTGCCAGAGGCTTGGGTTCAATTCCAGCCTTGGGTCACTGTCTGTGTGGAGTTTGCATATTCTCCCCATGTCTGCGTGGATTTCCTCCAGGTGCTCCGGCTTCCCTCCCACAATCCAAAGACGTGCAGTTGATTAGTCATGCTAAGTTAACCCTAGTGTCAGGGGATTAGCAGGATAAGTACGTGGGGTTGTAGGAAAAAGGCTTGAGTGGATTGTGGTCGGTGCAGACTTGATGGGCTGAATGGCCCCTCTGCTGCACTGTATGGATTCTATAACTTTATGGGGCATGTTGGGTACAACTGTTCCCACTGATAAATGGCCACAGCACACAGATTTAAAATACATGACAGAAGAACTAAGAGTAAATTAAGAGGATAATTTTAATTCAGTGATTTGTTGCAGTCTGACTGCACTGCCTGTAGGAATGGTGGAAACTGTGGTGTTCATATTTAATGTACATTGAGGTTTAGGGTTGTATACTGCCCTTTAAGAGTGTGGGTCAGTTGATCCCTGGAAATAAGTTCCTCCCAATTTGGGAACAATTGTGCAGTCTTGAATCTGACTGTAGAACAGTGTAAACCTCCAATAAAGAGCTCCCTGTGTTTGAGTTACCAAGCTAACCTCATGGTTCTTTAGGCACCCTAATTCGATCGATTCATACATAATAGAAAAAGATTGAATGGCAACTTTCCAAAAGAAATTAGATAAATACCTGCAAAAATAAAAAGGCTGTGAGGAAAGGTTAATGGTGTGTGACGAATTGGATAGCTCTTTCAGAGAGTCAGCACAGGTACCCTGGGCTGAATGGCCTCCTTCCGTGCTATCTGATTCAATGACTCTACCTCACACCTTGATGACTAGCAGCAACAAAGAATCCACCAATAAAAACGAATGCCAGAATGTATGAAATGAGTTCTGGATCAAATAACAAGACAGGCCAGCCCCCATTCGGAGGGATTTCCACAAAAGCAAAATACCGTGGATATGGGAAATCTGAAAGGAAACCAAAAAGTGCCAGGAGCACACAGCAGGGCAGGCAACAACTGCAGAGAGAGAGGAACAGGATTACAGTATCAGGTCAATGACCTTTAAGTAGAAATGCGCAGGGCATTGCCAGACCTGCTGAGCGTCCCCTGGATTTGCTGCTTTTATTTGCTGAGGAGGTTTCTGATTAAAGGACGGGGAGATACTCCAGTTTGCAGCAAAAAAGCCAGCATCTCATCACAGCAGGTCTCAACAGATAGCGCTGACATGAAATTCTATAAACTTAAATGGCTGTATCAAGGCAGTAATTTCATTCAGGAGACAACTGCTTTATAATAGAGCTCAGCGACACCGATCTCGTTTTCCACAAAGCTGTTCTGTTATCAACACACTCACAGAGGGGGAAAACCATCTGCAGGTTTAACTCCATCTCAGTCCCAGTACCTCTGCTGTAAGTCAGGAAACCTGCTCTGCCCACATTTTAGTTTTTCGCCGTAATTCTACCGCCCCGCCTGCTGCGGGAATCACAGCAGGCGAGGGACAGACAATGGGAAGGTCTGTTGACCTTGGGGGGATTTTTAGTCTCAGGCCACATATTATCTTTAAGCAGTGGTTGATGTCACATAGTCTTCAGGAGCTGAGACAGCTGTGATAACTGAGTCACTTCCAGCTTCTCTCCGACACCTTCAGACCCCACCTGAGATAATTAAATTCTGAGACATGATGCATTTGAAATATATATATATATTTATATATTAAAAATAAACTCTCAACCCTGAGGTCCCAACGGGAAAGTGGATCTGGTCAATTCACACAACATGAAAAATCTCATGTCAAAGAATTCTAGAAATGTACACTTGAGTACTGAAATTAATTTGCATTCATCACGAATATTATCTTAAATGATTTTTTTTGAGAAGAAAGGTTTTAATGCGTCTTGACCGTACAGTAAGAGATTACAGAGCCATGTGTCCACACCACATGCTACTCATTCTGTTCTGTCTGCTGAAATGTAGATACTCTAGTCTACACTCTGTCAGCTCGTCTGCTCAGCTTAAACTGATCTCAGAGGCATAGTAACATGTCTTTTATTGCTTGACTTTGGCATTTGTGTGGGCTGTTTCTCTCCAGGCTTAATTCAATTACGAATTTACAGGCACTACTACTGTCTATATAAAAAGAGGAGAACAGGAAGCAGTGAGTGTTTAATGGGTATTTTAAATATCCCAGGGCTTTATTAAACCATGGCGGTAATGGCAGATGCCAGGTTACTGAGATCCAATCATTATGCAATAGCCATTCTTGCCAATCAAACATTTTTTTTAACAAACCCATTTTAATTTTACAACTTTTTTTTTGACAACAAACACAAGAAATTGCAGTGCTTGAAAAGTCACGCTGGGCTTTTCTCTCGAGCTACTGGTGGTGTTTCCCAGACACACATCTGGAACCGGGAATCTAAGAACCCACTCAAATTTCCCACCCCCCGCTCCCCCAAAGAATCCAGTGGGGGTCAATGCTGAAATCGGGCAGTCGCAGTACTAATGCTTCAGCCCTAGATGTCCTCAGTGTGCTATGTTACTGGCTCTTACTAACTGTGTTAGTGACATCTAATGATAGAATAGCAGTACTGCACAGACAAATTTGCCCCACCTCTCCGGACCACCACAGGTTCAGAGTGGTTCAAAGAATGGAGAGGAAATGGGTCATCCACTGGGAGTCAGAAGATTCCATCAAGACTGCATCCGATTTCTCTAATGAAGCTATTGTTTTAAATTCATTTGGGGGACATGGGTGTCGCTGGCTGGCCAGCATTTATTGCCTGACCCTAGTTGCCCTGGTTCAGAGGGCTGTTGAGAGTCAACCATATTGCCGTGATCCTGGAATCACATGTAAGTTAGACTGAGTTAGACTTCCTTCCCTAAAGGATATTAGTGAACCAGATGGGTTTTACTGACAATTGACAGTGGTTTTGTGGTCATCAGTTGATTCTTGATTCCAGGTTTTTTTTATTGAATTCAAATCCATCTACTCCATTTTCCACCAAGATGTGCCATGGGCATTTCTTCCAAGCCTTCCTATTCCTCAGTTTATACATCAAGGATCATGCTTGAGAATTTGCCAGGATGACCTAAGAATTCTGATGAGTACATTTTTATAAAGACTCAGTAGAATAGGAGTTTACAGCAACAAAGGTTACACAAGTTTGACTGACAATTTTTGAAGGACCCAACACCATTATAATGTAAAGGTAATCAATTTTTCCAAGAATCAATGAACTTTAAAAATTGGTCTATTGACCCCAATGGAGCCAAGGATTGAGAAAACACATTTATTTGCTAGATGTTTCCTCAACTTCCAAACCATTAAGTTGCCACTTTGACTTTGTTGAGTGATATCAGGGATGAGCAACATTGGTGTGGCATAGTGGCACAGTGATCTGCCTTACAGTGCAAAGGACCCAAATGCGATTCCCAGCTTGGGTGACTGTTTACATAGAGTTTGCACATCCTCCTATGTCTGCGTGGGTTTCTTCCGGGAGTTCCAGTTTCCTCCAAAGATGTGCGGATTAGGTGGATTGGACATGATAAATTGCCCCTTGGTGTTAAGGGAACTAGCTAGGGTAAATGCTTGGGGTTGTGGGGTGGAATTGTGGTCAGTGCAGACTTGATGGGCCAAATGGCCTCCTTCTGCACTATAGGATTCTATGATTTATTGCCTCATCAATATATTAACATTCATCACTTCAGTGTTCCTCCACTTGACAGGAAAAAAGGTGATTTCAGGAAAAAATGGAGCAAGTGCTCACACGTGTGATGTCCTTTTCTGTCTTGAATAAATAACGCATCACTTATTCTATCATCCTCTTTACCTTTGTGTCTGATTTCCCTTCATCCTTGAAACTCCTTCAATTTTAACTTGTGGCCCCTGATTATTTGAACCCTTGGTTACAGGGAACAATTCTTTTGGATCAGATTTGTCAATCCTGCTTCTTTGAAACTCCATCTGGTGCCAGATCTTAGAGATATGCATGAGTTCCACAAAATGTATTCCCTCCAACACATTCCCAACATCTGATGAAAAGGATGAGTAGATTATAAAATGTAATGGCAACTGACCAGAATCCCAACTGAATTCATTTAAGACCAAAGCATTCAATTTCTTCACTCTTGAGGCCCAGAAACAGAATTCACTTGACTCTGTGCTAACAGAATGCTACTAACAGAATGTCATTGACTCCTCCTCACCTTACCTGGCTCTGATATAAAGCAGCCCAGTATATATTTAAATTCCTTATTTATTCACTCTGATTTCCTGGTAATATATATATGTATCGTCAGGAAATCAGAGTGAGTAAATATATGTATATATAGAATAAAATCACACAAAGTTCAGGCTAACCTGCCAAAAGCTATCTGCCACTCAGGATTCAAATTTAATCAGTGTTCACTCCCTGACACATATGTCAAATAAAATCTAGGTTAAGTAAAGTAAGTCTATCAGCATAGAGCTTATAATGAGCCATGTACATGTATCATTGTACAGTTTGCTGGTGAGCATTACAAGTATATCAGCCTACAGTTTATTAGTGAGTAGGATAAGTTTATCAGCGTTGAATTAATTAGTAGATCTCACAAGTGTAGAGTTTATTAATGAAAAGTGAAGAGAATTTGATAGCGAGTGACTGAAATGTAACGGGATAGAATTTATGAATTGGAAAGGTTAAATGTGATTGTATCAATGTGTGCAGGAAGTTAAATTGTGCAGCTTAGCAGCATGTGGGATACGTGTACGCATGCACAGTTTATGCTGTATTAGATAAAGATATTACTATAGAGTGTCATAACTGAGCTATGTAGAGGTACACATGTGGCATTTATTGGTGAGTCAGGTGAGTTTAGAGTTAATGGGCTGGATTTAATGACCACTGTGGTGACCCTGTCCACTCACCAGGAAGTCAGTATCAACTCTAGCTGTGGCCAGCGGGGAGGGAAGGTGGAGGTTGAGTGGCGGTGGTGTAGGGCAGAGATGGGTTTATAGCAGGAGCAGTTCATGAATAAGTCCTCCGAAAGACCTGACCAAGAGTGAGCCTACTCAACCTTTCGGCTTTTAATTTTCCACTCAGGACCTCGATTGGCACAGGGCTGAGAAGGCCATCCTCAATGTCCCTGTCACTGACTTCATTGAGTGTGTCAGGAAGATGATGGGCTCTCCACTCTACTCCTTCCCACCTGATTATGCAGCCAGCCTGCTTCTCAGCCCATTCCTCAGATAAAGGGCATTAAATTGCAAACTACTGATGAGAATAAACCTCACTTTCTCCCCATGCTCATCTCCCCCCCCATTACTTTTCCTACCCATTTTAGTCCTGGTTTGCATCACTGCTATTTCTACTTGCTCTCTCCACATTCACCTTCCCAATGAAATTCATTGTCTGTCCTCAATCCACTCTTCACTCTGACCCCGCTGTGGATAAATCTTTCATCCTTTTTCTCTTCCTCATCTGCATGTTTGCCCTTGGTGAACTTGTCCACAAGCACAGGATCCTGTATACTGATAACATCTAGATCCATCTCCCTATCACCTACGTTGACACCAGGACTATCTCCACAGTGACAAGTTGACAGGTTAATATCAAGTCTTGGCTGCCTGACAACTTTCTCCAACTGCAGACTAGGAAGGCCAAAGCTACCATTTTGCACGCACCCCCCCTCCATCCTTCCCCTCTTCCCAACTCACCCACCATGCATTCTGCTCCCATGGGGCTGACTCCATCCCCCTCCCTGATCTTTCACTCAGGCTAACCTGGACCATGTTAAACCTTGACATTGGCCTGAACCCACAACTGAACTTCATCTTATCTATTATAAAGAGATAGCCTATTTTTGCTCGCCTCCATTCCTGAATCTACTCCTTGACTGTTGGAAACTCTGCCCGTGATTTTTCATTTGTGGACCTAATTAACCTCAATACACTCTTTACTGGCCTTTCATCTCCAATTTATTCAAAATTCTGCTGCCCTTGCTCTGTTTTTTAATTCACATTCTCTCAGTCACTCCATGCTGACTGTTCTGTGTTGACACCCAACATATTAAATTTTACCTGCTTCCCCCTCATCTTTAGATCCATCGATAACTTTACTCTACCATGTCTTGGGAATCTCTCTTGACTCGTTATCATCCTCAGATTAACCATGGATTCTCCAGCACAGGCCTCTTTTGTACGCCCCTCCCTTCTCATGCCGCCACTGACAGAAAAGCCTTCAAATGCTTCAGTATCTCTCAATCCCTTTCCTTAATCCCCTTTATTCTCAGGCAACTTTCTGCTTTAAAAATATCCTACAAATCAACTTGCTGAACTAGGCCTTCTAGTCTCTTTGATTTGACATCCAGCTATCTATATTTATGAAGGGTGTTGTAACATGTGAGGAGTGCTGACCGAGGCACGAGAGAATTTTCCAACTGTATAATTCTGTACATTTCTACTTGCTTTAGTTCTACAGGATCATTAGATCTGAAACTTTGGGTGGGATTTTCCAGCCACACTTGCCTCAAAACCGGAAAATCCCGCCTGAGGTCAATAGGCCTTTCCACGGTCTGCCCCTCACCAGCTATGATTCCTGTGTGGACGGAATGAGAAAATTTACCCCTTTAACTCTGTTTCTCTTCACAGACCCCCACAAGGCAACTTATCTCTGGCTGTTCAGTTGTTCCATTCTGATATCTCACCATTTATTATTATTAGCACTCTTTAACTCTCCCCCTTGTTTTATGTTGAGGACAAATTTCCCTATATCTCCTTTGCCCCTGAACTATCCCTGGTCTTCTACTCTACCCCTTCTGCAACCATATTATTCTCTACATTTCTACCTGATTTCAATTCTGCAGAAGGATCAGTTAGATCTGAAACGCTGTTTCTAGCCACAGGTGCTCCCAAATTGCTGAGTTTGTCTGGTATTTTCAGTTTTTATTTCAGATTTCCAGCACCTGCCGTATTTTACTTCGATTTGCCAGAGGGATCTCCCCTGCTCTTCAAACAGCATCATGGAATCTTTTATATACCCAAGGGCCTTCATTTAATGGTGCAATTGTTATGCAGCACTCCCTCAATACTGCATCAAATGTCAGCTCAGATCATATGTTCGAACTATAGACTTGAACTCACAACCTTCATAAAATCCCTATAGTATAGAAGGAGGCCATTTGGCCCAACAAGCCTGCACCGACAACAATCTCACCAAGGCTTTATCCTGTAACCCCATTAATCCTGACACTAAGGGGATGGACAATCCATCTAAATTGCAAACTTTGGACTATGGGAGGAAACCCATGCAGACACAGAGAGAATGTGCAAACTCAGTACAGTCACCCAAGGCTGGAATCAAACCCAGGCCCCTGGCACTGATGAGGCAGCAGTGCTAACCACTGCGGCACCGTGCCGCCTTCTGACTCAGAAGTCAGGAGGCTACCAACCAAGTCAAGCTAACACTTTAATATAAACTTTACTGGTGAGAAAGTTAAATGTCTCAGTGCAGAATTTACTGCTCAGCAGAATAAATGTTTTAGTATTAGTGAGGAGAGTAAAAAAACATGCTGGAGTTTATTAATGAACCCTTGGTACATTGGTGAGAGGAGAACACATTAGCAAAAGGAAATGGCACTTAAAGAAAGGATCTTCCAAATTAACAACATACCTTTAAAAGGAACATGCAATCGTAGAAATAATCATTGATATTTGAAGCATTCAATTTTTTATTTGTATAATTATTTATAAAAGAGCAAAGGAGGATGGCCAGCTGATTCCAGACTGCAATTTTGGGAGTCTTTTATGCTGGTCCACAATATTGTTGAGTTATTTCCTAGAAGTGTGTTCTAACCCCTAAGCCCACACCCCGCCCCACCCCTCCGTCCACTCTGCCAATGGTTCAATGGGCACATGCACTGTATGGTGTGGCACTAAAGCACATAGACAAAGGAAGTCCTAGGCTCGATTCCCAGTCTATGCAGAGTGAACTGTTCACTGTTGCAACAAAGGTTCCTGGCCTTTTGGCTAAGATCAGATATCAGATCAAACCCAAAATGGGGTGCAATGCCCTATCTTGTCTGCTTGGATGTTGTTTGTCTCTCTTATGGGGGCCTTGAATTGGATTCAATTTGAATTTGGTTTCTGGAGCAGACAAGGAGTGGATTTAGGTTGGTCCAGTCCATTCTGAACACCAGCTTTGTAACTTTAAGTATGGAGTAAAAAAAATTAAAGAAACAAAGGTCTTCATTTGTTCATCCTCTTATATTCAAAGCAGACAACCAGAACATTGCCTCATTCTTTGCAGTGTCTTCTTTGTTGGCTGAAGAAACTTAGACTTGCTCTTAGTGAGAGTCTGTAGATTGAAAAATAAATCCTTGATGCATCCGGTTGTAAATCTTAATTTTTTAAACTTCCTTAGCCAGTGTTTACATTCAGCATCAGCCATGTAATAGGATAGGTTTTTTTGGCTATGCTTTCTTAACTTGAGAAAGTTGTTCCTGCTTACGGGTTTCAATTTTACGCTGTTCAAGGGCAGCTTTTACAAAGCCTTCTCAATGCAATTTGCCTCCCAGTCTGCTCCAACAATGGTCTAATGATATTATTTGTGTTACGCTTACCTTCACCAACTCCAAGCTGGGGAAGAGAAAATACACTTGAATGTATTTCCCAGTCCTGATTACTATCGCATGACTTCATAGAATCCTATAGTGCAGAAAGAAGTCCTTAGGCCCATCAGGACTGCACCGAACACAGTTCCACCCAGGCCCTACCCCTATAGCCCTACATAATATACCTACTAATCCCTCTAACCTACGCATTGCTGGACACTAAGGAGCAATTTCTTAACTTGGCCAATCAACCTAACCCCATCACATCTTTGGACTGTGGGAGGAAACCGGAATATCCGGAGGAAACCCATGCAAACACGAGGAGAACGTGCAAACTCCACACAGACAGTGACCCGAGCCGGGAATCCAACCCAGGACCCTGGAACTGTGCAGCAGCAGGGCTAACCACTGTGCTACTGTTCAGTTGAATAAGTTGAGGAAGTTTAATTACCCTTCTGACATGCAAATAAATATGCATCATTAGTGAGCCTCCATAGTATCAGAGAATGACAATTGTCATGCATCTGGGCCCCAGCAAGAATTGGCCGCTTCAGGATGAGGGAAAGGTGAGGGAAATGAATCTGCCCACAGCATCAACTTCTATACAACAATGCAAATCATACAAAAACGTTTTCTTTTCCAGGGCTTGTTATCCTAAGGTTTAGTGAGCAAGAACTGTAGCATTTCCTGTGGTGAGCTGCGCTGATCCAAAAAATAATCCGACTGGAAATGAGAAGGAATTGTGATGGATACGGGTAAACAATGGTCACAGTACAAGGGAGAGTGACTCATTATCACACTGGCATCCAGATTTGGGGGCCTGCTTCTATATTCCACCTTCTGGACTTCCCTCCATTGCCTCACTTCTCTCGAATATTATCGCAAACTGTCACATAAAAAATTATTTTCCTTCTCTCCTTCTGTAATTCCTGTATTCTAATATAGTAAAATGTAATATTGTAATCGATGCTCTGAAATGACTTCAAAGTTATAATCCTGTGAATCCATGAGTAAAAATATTGTATAAAGGAAGAAATTTGAGATCTGCAATTCCTGTTCACTATCTTCTGCCATTTATCTGGTTGATATTTCTGGGTGTTTTGAAAAGACCAGATAAAATAAAATTGAGTATCTTTCCCTTTTCTACCCTCACTTTCTACTTAAAGTGACAGAAGCCAATGGATATGTCCACCCATATTTGGACTGATGTTTCCAAAAGATGGCACAGTTCTTCGCCCCGCTGCTTCATAGCACAAGGGACCTAGGTTCAATTCCGGCTGTGGGTGACTTTCTAGGAGAATTTGCACATTCTTTCTTTGTCTCCATGAGTTTCCCTTGGGTGCTCTGGTTTACTTCCACATGTCAGTGATGTACAGGTTAGGGGTAGGAGTGGGGTAAATATGTGGGGCTACGGAGATAGGGCTTGGGTTTGATGCTGTATTCGAAAGTTGGCGCAGACTCGATGGGCCAAACAACCTCCTTCTGCACTATACGGATTCTAGTGCGGTGATATTTTCCATCATTACTGCCCGTAGCAAAACTTGGTGCAAAGGACACATTTTTCTAGTATCCACAAGTTTACCACAACCCTGGCTTGGATCACTTAAATTCATCAATCTCAACACAGAGCTTGAGACCTTCTTGACTCTGTGTTACATGCTTTAACACAGCACATTTCTTCACTGAGCTATGGGGTAATATCTGGAATTTAGTTTTCAAGTAAACTTTATTCATGATTATTCTTTTCAAACACTAGTGCAATGAAATCGTGCCAAGGGATACTAGCATACAAATACTTAATGCATTTGTTGGAGATCTTCTGTTTTGAATGGATTAGCCTCCACTAAAAGGAATTTCCAGCAAACGTTATGTGTTTATTTAACAGAATCCCATGCCATCGTTTTAGGGCCTGTGATATTAACCTGTGATGAACAGGATGCACTCAAATTTTAAAAATGAGCTAAAAATCATGAGTAATCTTTGATTATCAAATCTGAAAAATTACAGTGAGGCAGACATTCTACCCCTCACATTCAAGTTCCAATCCAACCCTGTACCTACTGGCTAAAGCAATGTGAGATGTGAAATAGAGCAATCACAATCGTGTTCCTTTTGAGCCTGGGTCTATTGGATAAAAGCAACCCTAACATGGCATATTTAGTAATGCCATTAAAACAGGCTGCAGGATAATCCGGGGAAATGGAACAAATGTCACCATGGTGCAGATGGAAGTGTTGTTTTGAGGCTGTGGTTGAGGTACATTGTTAGGGTAGCATAAAATTCAGCTTTACTCTCCATATAGATGCATAAGGATATACAAAATAGAAGCAAAGTGAGCCATTTGGCCCCTCGAGACTGCTCTGCCTTCTGATAAGATTAGGATTATCTGTCTGTGTATCAAGTACTATATTCCCTTTTACCCCTGATAACCTTTGATTGTCTTGCCTAAGAAGAATCTAGCTCTGGTAATTGAACTGGATGCTAATATACAGGAGTAGTCTGTATATTACAGACTATAATATACAGTCTGTATATTATAGACTGTATAATAATATACAGTCTATTATATATTATTATAATATATAATATATATATGTATATATATTTATATATAGTATATAAGAGATATATATAAGGAGAGACTAACTTTTGTGGGCAGCACCGTGGTGCAGCAAATAATACTGCTGCCTCACAGCCCCAGGTACCTGAGTTCAATTCTGGCCTCGGTTCACTATGTGTGGAGACAGCACATTCTCTATGTGTCTGCATGGGTTTCCTCCCACACTTCAAAGATGTTTAGGTGAATTGGCCATGCTAAATTGACCTTAAGTGTCAGAGGGATTAGCAGGGAATATACATGGGGTTATGGAATTACAGCCTGGATGGTGCAGGCTTAATGGACCAAATGGTCTCCTTCTATACTGTAGAAAGTCTATAATTCTATGGCATGGAGAGATTTCCATTCTCCAGTATTAACATGCTTGCTCACACAAGAAATCTTCTGTGTACAAAAGAAAAGTATAATGTGTAAAACAATTGTAAGAAATTCAGGGAAAGTTGTAACCAAACATGACTAAATTGCTTAAAATAAAGCAAACCTTATGATTACAATGTGAAATGGTGGAGCCATAACATTGATAAAAAAAAAACATTAGATTTGCTGGAACTCAGAATCGTCATTAGATTCATTAAGCAGATTATACAAGTCAGTGTGAGCACATTGGGTGGAATTTTATCAGCACATTCGTCCAAAGTTCATACAATCCCACCCGAGGCCAATGGAGAATGCTGTCCCCCAAGTCTCGTGCACCCTCAGAATCGGAGCGGGCATGCCAGGAAAATTGAAGCCACTGGGTCAACATTGTAACTGGCATAACAACAGAAAATGCTGGATAAATTGCTGGGTCTGGCAGCATCTGTGGAGAGAAATAGATTGAACTTTTCAAAACGTAAACCCTGTTTTTCTCTCTCCACAGATGCTGCCAGATGTGATGAGTTTATCCAGCCTTTTCTGTTTCAATTTCAGATTTCCAGCATTCGCAGTGTTTTGCTTTTATTATAGTAACTGGTATAGTTGACAGCTTCAGGTTGAAGCTTCTTCCACATTTCTTCAAGGCAATGGGTATGCAGTGTTCAATGAAACCATTTATAGCAATATGTGGTTTCTAGAATTCATGAGTTACTGTCTCTGGACTGTTCCTGTCAAACTTGAAATTCACATCCAGAAACATAGAAAGACTACCGCAGAGAAGGAAGCCATTCAGTCCATTTGACTGGACTTTTGACATGAGAGGAATCACACTTTTTATTCATCTGAAACTGGAGCCCAATTGAGACAATGTTTGCATGCTGAATAATCCTGAGCTTACTTTAATTTCTGGTGATATTGTTACAACTGAAGCATTTATTTCAGGGAAGGAACCTTTTTATAACTAGTATACTATTTTAATTTAAATAAGTCCTGAAGGGGATGGTGATAGTGGCACTTGGGATATGTTTGTAAGATGTGACTCTTGAGTAAGACCGTAAGATCACAATACAGAGGAGCAGAATTAGGCCACTTGGTCCATCGAGTCTGCTCTGCTATTCAATAATGGCTGATATTTTTCTCATCCTCATTCTCCAGCCTTTTCCCCATAACCCCTCATCCCCTTATTAATCAAGAACCTATCTCTGTCTTAAAGACACTCAATGACCTGGCTGACATAGATATCTGTGACAAAAAGTTCTACAGACTCACCACTCTCTGGCTGAAGAAATTCCTCCTCATTTCTGTTTTGAAGAATCATCCCTTCAGCCTGAGGTTGTGCCCTTTCGTTCTAGTTTTACTTACTAGTGGAACCATCCTCTCCAAGTCCACTTTATCCAGGATTCGCAGTATCCTGTAAGTTTTAATAAGTTAAAGCTATTGTTTGACTAATTTGTGGGGTAGCTGTCCCAATCTTGGTACAAGCCCTCAGATGTTAGTGAGGATTTCACTGAAGAGTCAACAATTTTGGTTTTGCCATTGTCATTTTTGATGTTTACATTGATGGTGGGTGATCCACCAATTTCATTCCTTCCTGTCTGTTTTGTAGTGTTTTAATTTTGTTCATTAGTATCACAAATAGGCTTGATTAACATTGCAACCAAGTTACAGTGAAAATCCTCTAGTGGCCAACTTTGGCACCTGTTTGGATACACTGAGGGAGAATTTAGCATGGCCAATGCTCCTAAACAGCATGTCTTTCGGACTGTGGGAGGAAACTGGAGCGCCCAGAAGAAACTCAAGCAGATATGAGAAGAACATGCAGATCTTTGCAGACGTTGACCCAAGCCGCAAATCGAACCCGCATCTCTGGCACAGTGAGGCAGCTGTGCTATCCATTGTGGCATTGTGCTATCCTATTATGATTGAATGTTTTGCTGCAGGCATTTAAGAGTCAATCGCACATGTAGGCCAAACCAAGGGATAAGGATGTCAGATATCCTTCCTTAGAGGACATTAATGAAGCAGATGGCACTTTTTTAATGACAGTAAACAATGACTTCCTTTACTGAGACTAACCACTGGGCCACTGCCTGCCCTGGTGCAAATATGAGATTGGAAGCTCTTCTGAGAGTCAGATGTGACACAGTAGCTGAAAACAGCCTGGTTTAATCTCAGACTGTTATCAGCGACATTAGTGATAAAAGAACAAACTTCGATTTGTTTTTGAAAAGCCACATCCAAATGGTCAGCATTCAGCATACGGGATGGAACAGGAAGCTGAGCTGCTGCTGGTGCTGCTGTTATAAGAAGCCCTCTTTTCTAATGGATTGGTTGGCACACTGACTCACATTATGATTACAAAATAACAAGCCCAGAGTAGATGAAGACTATCCAAGATTATTCAGATCCATCCAAATCCCAACATCAGGCTTCATTCTTTCAACAAGATAGAAGCCAAGTCAAGGGAAAGTAAATAAACAGCCTTCTACTAAACTGGAGCCAATGAGTTCAATCTCCCTCTCACCCTTACCCTCAATACTAACTGCCTCCACAACACTGCACTGTCCCCACATACTCTGGCATATTAACTGTTGTATCCATCTTTTCTGCCATTATTTGATGGACTATTTCCTAATGTATATTCTTACTGTTCAATAATAATAATGTTTTTGTTAGTTATATTGTTAATTGTATAAACAATATATCTACTTACATCATAGATCCACCTAACAGATGCTGACTGATGCAAGTCGCCAATTTAAATTATGATGAGTACTTGTTACTGGAATTTTCGCAATTGAATGCACTAATGTCGGAATAATACAGACGGGTTATAACAATAATGGATGGCCAAGGAGTAGAAAGCATTGACAGCATGGATGAATCCACGTCAGTTGCATGCCCACTGTTTGCGAGGTCATCTGAATCCACCGACTGCCACTTCCTCGTAACTCCCCTCCGCTAATCCTTGATTTTCTGCGTCTGTGATGAAGTGCAGACAGACCTCTTGCTGGGATTGACCCCATTGCTTTTAATTAACTCTCCTATTAATAAAATGCCATTGTAAACATACTATGATCCTCACTGGCAAGAACTGAAAGGGATTGGTTAACAATACTGATCCAGGAGAACTGTTTATTCTGACAAAGGGTTCAAATACCGGGGGACGTAAGCTGAAGATCAGGAAGCTCAGAATAAAAAGGAAGTCAGGCAGATCTTTTCATCCGAAAAATATTGGAGAGGTGAGGTGTTTGTTATCAAGGATGGAGAGGACTGGATAAATACGTTCAAAAGTCAGTGAAGACCTGGAGAGAGAAGGGATTAATGATAAGAAGATGGGTAGATACAGTTGATATATCAAAAAGGGATGGAACTGTTACAGCTTATATTGTTATCCTGTCCTGTAGGGAGCCAGAAGCCACAGACATCAATCCACTGTGAACAGCAGGGCTACAGTCGGTGATAACAAAAACCGAATCAGCTTCCCGATTCCGTTTTAACCCACCTCTGATGAGAATGGAATGTCAGAGAAGTGGGTGTTTTTAAAATGGATCCATTTGACTGACTGCTTCATTCCCATTGTCATGCCACAGACCACCATTATAATTCCTAACTTGGAGATGGTGCATATCTTATGAATACATGCGAAATAGGGATCAGTAAAGTAATCGCCACACTGTGTGGTTTGAGAAGCGTGAGAAGAGAGGTCCATCGACCAGTCAACCTGCTGAATATAGCGTTGTAAGATTGACTGCAACGTCTGAGCTGCATCTGTCACCAAAGGGTGCTCTGGGTAGTGTTGTCTTTGGGGAGATGCAGAGATTGTTTCTAGAATTAGTTTCTTATTCTACCCAGAGCCCATATTAAGAGTGCATTGTTTGGAATTTAAGAACAGTTGGAGGGAGAGGAGCAGTAGCAAATTACCTTAGAAACCAAAATGAACACTAGGAGGACCTCGATTCACAGAATTCCTACAGTGCAGAAGGAGGCCACTCAGCCCATCGGATCTGTACTGACCACAATTGCACACAATCCCCTTTACCCACATGTTTACCCTGCTAATCTCCTTGGTGCTAGGGTCGATTTAGCATAGCCAATCAACTTAACCCACAGTCTTTGGGGTGTGGGAGGAAACTGGAGCACCCAGAGGAAACCCACTCAGCCACAGGGAGAAAATGCAAACAGTGACCCAAGGCTAGAGTTGAACCTGGTGCTCTGAGGCAGCAGTGCTAAGCGCTGTGCCACCATGCCACCCTATTAGAAGACAGCAGGTGAGGAGATTCATCGTAGAAAGTTTCAACCAGTTTGCAGAATCTATAGCTCAAGTGTCAGCTTCCTAGCTTTCTTTGAAGAGTGTGGCATAAGAATGGTGTACTTCACCAGACAGGCAGCCACTGAAGATGCAGTCTTTGACAACAGCTGTCTGCTGGCCCTGATAAACATGATGAAATATCAACTGTATCTACCCATCTCACCATGAATCCCTTCTCTTTCCAGATCCTCACTGACTTGTTTTTCCATCCTTTTTAAATAACCATCCTTGATAACAAACACCATCACTTTCTAATATTCTTTAGATGAAAAGATCTGCCTGACTTCGTTTTCCTTCTTAGCTTCTGAATCTTCTGTTCATATTCACTGAATATTCCCCCCTTCCTGAAAGGATATCGCCCACAAGCATGGGTGAAGACACATCCTCTGCAACCCCACCATGTCCCTGAATAGCTTCAGCTACAATAGGAGCCATGGGACCACCAGAGATACTCACTACTGATGACATTCTAGAGTTGTGGAAGCAAACATTCAGGTATCTGGATCAGTCTGGAATGTCTGTCCTGCAGTATGTTCATTGTAAATCATCGCAGTGTATTGCCAGCTGCACAAAGTGGCAATCCAGACAAGACTGAAGTTAGAAGAGACAAAACAGAAGGGTGATGCATCACCCAATAAAGAAGAACTGTTTGAAGGTGGGGGGAAACAGAAGAAGATGTGAGAAATACCACTGGCATTTCCAGAGAAGCAAGTTTCAGAGTTTCTGATGACCTATTTATTCCCTACCCTGGTAACCTTCCTGTAGCCCCTCACAATGAACCATCCTTGTTCCCACCTTCATTGTTCTCTTAATCATATGTTAAGGAACCCTGAAATTATTCAACTAGCCCTTGCATTGGCAGCATGGTGGCACAGTGGCTATCACTGCTGCCTCACAGTGCTAGGGACTATGCGGAGTTTGCACATTCTTCCCACGTCTGCATAGGTTTCCTCTGGGTGGTCCAATTTCCTCCCACAGTCCAAAAATGTGCTGGTTAGAATGGATTGGCCAAACTAAATTGCCCCTTAATATCCAAAGATGTGTAGGTTAGATGGATTAGCAGGATATATGTGTCGGTTACAGGGTTAGGACAGGGAATAGGCCTAGATAAGATGCCCTGTTGGGGAATCGGTGCAGACTTAATGGGCTGGATGGTCTCCTTCTACACTGGAGGGATTCTGTGATTCTATTCTATGTATGATTAACACACTGCATTGCAAACTTAAGTATGAACAACATTGTTAATTTAATACCAAAGATAATAATTGCCTTGAATTCATCTCTTAGCCAAGTATCAAATCATTGTCCAAAAACAAAATACTACAGAAGCTGGAAACTTAACTAACATATGTTGAACCATTTTGCAGATCAGGCAGCATCTGTGGAGTGAAAAAGAATTAATGTTTCAAGTTGGTAACCCTTCACCAGATCCTCGACACCAGGGGGAGTAAACATAAATTGGGTGACTGACTTGTGGAACATCTCCATGCAGTCTTCAAGCATGACCTGTCGCTGGTCAATTCAATTCTTCACTGTGCTCCTGCTTTGACTGTTCTGCCCTTTGACAGTTAAAAAAATTATAATGAGGTCATCAGCAACCTGAAACATGGGATGGAAATTTACCAGAAGATCATAGCTCCTGATCATGAGGATGGAAGTGGAGTGACGAAGGAGCAGCAAGCGCTCTGAAAGCTAATGGAATTTGCTACCAAATAAACCTGTTGGACTTTAACCTGTTGTTGTAAGACTTCTTATTGTGCCCATCAGTAGCACCAATCCAGCATCATCTGCCTCATCATGCCAGGCATGGGAGGCCGGAGAAAACCAGATTCATCCAGAGACATCATCACAAAAAGTGACATGTTCCTTAAATTATGAAGTTAGACGCAGCAGAACACAGGTTTCCTTTCCCAGCCAACACCACTCGGAAACATGGCATTAGGGTGTTGATAGATCCTGCCGTTGGTGGGTTGGCTACATGGGGCAGAGCAGCTGCCAAGGCAAGTATCGATCACTGAAGAGAATATACTATGATTTAAGCAACAATGCATTAAATTATGAGCCTGGGTGTTGCTTCTCAGACTATTGGCACCAAAATGATGGAATCTCAAATATTGGACCATGCCTAGAACAAATAGGAATGGAATATGGGGTTAAAAACTCATCAATCAAGTGAGGTGGCTAGACCATGTGACACAGGATTTTTACATTTTACCCGCCATGAATTTCTGAATGGACAATCAAATTTAAATTGGAGTGAATTGAAATTAAATACCAATTGATATAAATTCCTGAAATGAAGGCATGGTTGCAACATTTTTTGGAGAGAGTCTCATCTCCAATGACTATCTTTCCTATATTCTCGTCTGAGATTCTTGAGCTAAATCTACACTAAGGCTTTCTATTGTATGCGTGTTTTGTGCTTCACAGCTGGATAATACAATAGTCACCCGTCTCCAACATTAACATTAGATGCCAGTGAAGAGAAAAGGAACTTGCATGTTTTATGTAGGACCCTAGGCTCATCATAACTAATAGATTTTGTAGCCTATTTATTTTATATGCAAATGCAATGTAACAAAGATCTGACATGAAGTTGTACAAGACGTTGCTAAGTTGTGGATATCCTGTTATAAAAAGGATATTATTAAACTAGGAAGAGTGTAGAAAAGATTTACTAGGATGATACCAGGACTTGATAGTTTGAGTTATAAGGAGAAGCTGGATAGACTGGGAGTTTTTTTTCTCTGGAGCATAGGAGACTTAGGGATGATCTTATAGAGGTCGATAATATAATGAGGTGCATAAATAAGGTAGATAGTCAACATCTTTTCCCAAAGAACAACAAAGAACAAAGAAAATTACAACACAGGAACAGACTCTCCAAGCCTGTACCGACTGTGCTACCTGACTGAACTAAACCCCCCCTACCTTTCCAAGGACAATATCCCTCGATTCTTATCCTATTCGTGTATTTGTCCAGACATGACTTAAAAATCATGGCGTCATTTTCCCTGAATCAGAAACAACAATCTAAAGTAGATTTAAGAGACTCTAAAACTAGATTTAAGGTAAGAGGGAAGAGATATAAAAGTGTCCAGAGGGGCAATTTTTTCATTCAGAGAGTGGTGAGTGTTTGGAACGAGCTGCCAGAGTTAGTTGTACAGGCAGGTACAATTTTGTCTTTTAAAAAGCATTTTAACATTTAAGATGGATATATTTTTCAAATGCAGGCAATTGGGAGCAGCTTAGTGGTAAAAACTGGGCGGCATGGACAAGTTAGGCTGAAATGCTTGTTTCCATGCTGTAAACTTTTATGACTCTATAACTGTGACATTAAAAGACAATGAGATAAATACCTAATAATCTGTTAGTTTAATGATAAATATTGATCAGGAAATCAAGAGTACCTTCAGGTACTGCTATGGGATCTGTTACATTCACCAGGAGACAGGATTCCTATTTTGCATATTATCTGACAATGCATTACTACCTCGGATTTATACCTCACTGAGTGTCAAAAGCTTTGGGACATTCTGAGGTCGTAAAATCTATGAATGCAAGTCTTTTATTCTTTTGTGAAGCTCGATTAATTTTAAGTTTATTTATTAGTGTTCCAATTAGGTTTACATGAACACTGCAATGAGGCTACTGTGAAAATCACCTGGTTACCATACTCTAGAGACTGTTCGGGTACATTGAGGGAGAATTTTAGCATGGCCAATGCATCTAACCTGCATTCCTTGCAGACTGTGATAGGAAGCCAGAACATCTGGAGGAAACCCACACAGACAAATGAAGAGAATGTGCAAACTCCACACAGGCTCAAGCCAGGAATTGAACCCAGGCCCCTGATACCATGAGACAACAGTGCTAACCACTGTGCCACCATATTGCCTTAGATTATGTATTCAAGTTTCCTGGACTTGGGTTTGAACTTTTACTCAGAGCAAGATCACAGAGCCAAGCTAACAGATACCACCAGTGATACAGCTGAAAGAAATAGAAATTGAAAGAACAGGGAACCACATGTCTGCTGAAATGGGTATATAATCCATCGCATTATTGGAAGAATACAAGAGAATAAGTTGACTATTTCAGTGGAACTCTTAGGTTGATAACTGAAATCATTTCTCTTCAATTGCTAAGAATTTTCTTTATAAAGGACAATCCTCACATAGTCTCTTGGCTCTGTGTTCCATTTTCTGGTGGGAACTTAAACCTAACCTGGCTGGGTCCCATCCTTTAGTACATTTTACATTGTCAATTTGCCCAAAGTACCATGCTTGGTTTCCCTACAGCCTCCTTGTTATTACCTGGCAAACGTGATGTTATCACCTGGCAGTATGCTGACACTGTGGTTAGCACTCTTGTCTCACAGTGCCAAGGACATGGGTCCAATTCAGGCCTCAAGTCATTGTCTGCGTGGAGTTTGCACGTTCTCCCCATGTCTGCGTGGGTTTCCTCCCGGATGCTCCAGTTTCTTCCCACATTCCAAAGATGTGTGGGTTAGGTTGATTGGCCATGCTAAATTGACCCGAGCGTCAGGGGGATTAGCAGAGTAAATGTGTGAGGTTACAGGAATAGGGCCCGGGTGGGATTGTGGTTGATACTGACTCGATGGGCTGAATGGCCTCCTTCTGAAATGTAGGGATTCTATGATTCTATAACACTAACTACTTAATCACAGGGCTGCATTGTACATCTCCCATCAATTAAATAACCTCTTCACATCTGCCCTATATCAAAATGTTCCCATTTGAACATGATTAGCCATTGCAAGGCTGATGTGATAAATAGGATATAAAGACTGGACCTCCTGAGGTTCTATTGGTGCGACTTATATTCACCATCTCCACATTTTGCAGTATAAACATTAAAACATTCTCAAACTTCTCCCAAAGATTACAGCCTCTCACAGTCTGCAAAAATATTTTTATTTCTCCTGCCACTTTTAACTTAGTAAAATATTTCTCTCGGTTGCTGGGCTTTTTTTAAAAAATGATTACAAAATCTTTCTTTCTGCCTGGGAATTTGCATATTAGCAAACTTCAGGAAGATGTGCTCACTTGGTCGCCTGGAAGAACATTGTAGGTAGAGTCTAAGGTTACACCTGGCTCACTCTTACATATCACATCCATGCTGTGAATTAATAATGAATTCTGGTACATCACTTTTGTATGGAGATCCAGACTTTAATACAGGCTACTTAAAGTAAGATAAAAGGGTTCTTTGTTCCGAGGTGGACTGTTCTCCAGGAACAAAAAAGAAAATCTCTGCCAGGTACATTATCTGCTTTGAGTCAATGACTGCACCTCACTCCCCCACACCCACAACCCCCACCCCTCCTCGGCACCCACCCAACCATCATAGCTCAAATTTCCCTTGGCAACTTAGTTATTCATGTGTTATACTTAGGCACTCTCTGTTTTCCCGATTCAAGTGTGTCTATGCGAGGTCTGCCGCCCGGGGGCATTCCCACAAGAAGCATGTCAGAAGGCGAAGCCTGTGTTTATCACAGCCTGGTGAGGGCCTGCAGTCCTGTCAGCACCTACTTCAGGAAACTGGAGCGTTGCTTGGTGGCCTGACTCGACGGGTTACACCCTTGCTATCAATGGGCTATTGTTGAGCACAGGTCTGAGTGCCCTGTTATGCAAACCACATTGATTTTATTCAAGAGCAAGCAAATAATAAAAGTATAATGTGTTGAGTTTTATTTTGGTTTCAATGTAATGTTTAGTGTAAAATTTGGGTTTGTGTAGCGTCTGACAGTCAACATCTCTCATGCATTTCTCTCAACTGGGAGAGATGTGCAAGGATTATTGATCTCCAGTATAAGCACAATGGGCCAAATGGCCTCCTTCTTTGCCATAACACTTCTGTGGTTCTGTGAGTTGTTATCCCCCATTTTGCATTATCATATCTTAGTGTTCAGACTAGAATTGAACAGATTTTTTTTTAATCGGTTATCAAGACATTCTTAGTTGCCTCCTTTCACTCTCCAATCATCACTGTTGTCATGTGAGTTCTGCCCACAGGCGGCTCGTTGATTTCTTATCTTCTGATGCTTCATCCTGAGCAGTTTTCTTGTCAGTTTTTGCTTGAGCTGGTTTGCCATTGCCTTCCATGTTCAGAGCAGAAGACAAGAAGAAAAATTCTCAGCCAGAGCAGGAATCAAACCTGTGCAATTCTCATTATTCTAAGCTAGATATTTGGCCATCTTTCTCACTGATCTAAGCAGGTCCACTGCCAAACAAGGAATAATCCTGTGCTGGACTAACAGGATCTAGAATCAAATAAGCGGTAAGTTTTTTCTTGGGGCTAGAAGGGAGGAAGAACATACAGGTGCACAATTCGAATCAAGTCACTAATGTTCACAATCTTTAACGTCCTCCCTCTCTTTGGCTCTGAAGAAGAACCATACAGACTCTAAAGGTTTCTCTCCACACAGATACTGCCAGACCTGCTGAGTTTTTCCTGCATTTCTGTTTTTATATCACTGATGTTTATGACTGAGTTCTGATCAAGGGGTTGCCATTGGTTGGGTTTAGACCAAGCTGTTTTTTTTTAAATCAGCCTGGCCAAGATTTTCAAGTAGAAATGAGATGGCTTTCAATTGGCAGTTCCTGGGGGAGGGGGGCATGGGTGGCACAGTGGTTAACACTGCCTCACAGTGCCAAGCACCTGGGTTCAATTCCAGGCTTGGATGTCTGTTTGTGTGGACTTTGCATGTTCTCCCCATGTCTGTGTGTTTTTTTTTCCTTCCACAGTCCAAAAGATGTGTTGATCAGGTGCATTGGCCATGCCACATTCATCAACCACATCTTTCTCCTTTGTAAATACTGATGCATTAAGGACCTTGTGGACCTCATCTGGCTCCACACACAAATTTCCTTCACAGTCCTTGAGTGGATCTACCTTTCCTTAGCTACTTTCTTCTGCCTTAAATATGCATAAAAAGCCTTGGACTTATCCAAAGACATTTCATGGCCCCTTTTTGCCCTCTTAAGTCCCTGTTTAAGCTCTTTCCTCTTATCTTTGTATTCCTCAAGAGTGTTATCCATTTTCAATTTCCTGAAATTTATGTATGCCTCCTTCTTCTTTTTCACTAAGGTCACGGGGCTGAATTTTCCTGGCATGTCTGCCCGAGGTTCGCACAATTCCGCTCAAGGCCAACAGAGAATGCTGTTCTCCGAGCTTCAGGACAGGTGTGCCAGTAAAATTCCAGACACAATCTCTCTTATCATCTAGGATTTCCGAATCTTGCCATTTTTATCCTTCGTCTTCACAGGGACACACTTGTCCTGAAATGTTAACAATCGACTTTTAAAAGACTCTCACATATCAGATGTGAATTTACCATCAATAAGCCAACCCAGTCTACACTCCCTAGTTCCTGCCTAGTACTGTTGTAGTTAGCCTTCCGCCAGTTTAGTACTTCTACTCTAGTACTGCCTCTATCCTTTTCTACATAAGTGTCTTGAAGCTTACAGAATTGTGATCACTGTTCCCAAAATGGTCTCCCACTAAGACATCAATCACCCAGGTTCAGCTAGTTTCCCAGATCCAGTTCTAAGATAGCCCCTTCCCAAGTTGGACCATCTACATATTGCCTCAAGAATCACTCTTGGATACACTAAACAAACACTGTCCGATAGAGTAACTTCACAGTAACTTCATTGTAGTATTAACGTAAGCCTACTTGTGACACTAATAAATAAAATTAACACTTACAGTCACAAATGAAGCAGACTGACCCCAGCATCGCCTTTATGATCAGTTTAATTTTAAACAATCCAGCCACTGAAACACCACTTATTGGAAACTTCCTGTTGAGGATCTAAAAAACAATACAGAGTTTAAAAGCCTGGTATGTGTGGCACCCACTAAAAGATATTTACACCTGAGTATGACACATATGTTTTTCAACAAGAGAAATCTCTGAGGTTTGCAGAAGCTTATCAAGACTTCATATTCCTGACTACAGCTGCTAAAATGCCTCTGGAGAATGTAAGGCAGAGGAGGGAGCCCTGTTTGGTGGTGAACAATGCAAGCCCCCTCAGGGCCTATTCAGGCAGCCAGGGCAGTCAGTGTCAACTCCAACACTACAGGAATTTCCACTCACTGCTGCAAAATGGTCAATGAGACAAGGTGACAGAAAGCACCTAACCCTTCAAAGAATGCACAGCCCTAAACATGTGACATGGCAATGGCCTCCTTACTCATACCGCATTAATAGACTTACATCATTTAATACCAACACCATGGGCACCACACAAAGTTCTTTATGCACCCAACATTTACAATAATAAAAACAACATATATCTACGTATCACCTTGAATGTACTAAACAAGCCCAAGGCATTTCATCCATGGAGCATTATGAAGGAGAATTTGACAGTGATGTTGGGCTACATTGCCCATAGCTTGGTTGAATAAATAGGTTTTAAGTCCAGGTCAAACAAGGAAAGAGAAGTTGGGAGGCAGAGAGATTTAGTGAGGGGAATTAGAGGTTAGGGCCAAAGTAGGAGTGGAGCAACTAAACTTGGGGATGTTGAAGAGACCAGAATTAGAATAGATAATGCTGACATCTCGGAAGGTTATGGGATGGAGAAGAATTACTAGGATAGGGAGAGATGAAGCGTGTATGGATTTAATTTGATTTGATTTATCATTATCTTGTGTATTAGTATACAGTGAAAAGTATTGTTTCTTGCGTGCTATATGACAAAACATATCATTCATAGAGAAGGAAAGGAGAGAGTGCAGAGTGTAGTGTTACAGTCATAGCTAGGGTGTAGAGACTGATCAATTTAGTGTGAGGTAGGTCATTCAAAGGTCTGACTGCAGCAGGGGAGAAGCTATTCTTGAGTCAGTTGGTAGTGACTTGAGACTTTTGTATCTTTTTCCCAACAAGGTGGAAGAGAGAATGTCCAGGTTGTGTGAAGTTCTTAATGATGCTGGCTGCTTTTTTGAGATAGCAGGAAATGTAAATAGAGTCAATGGATAGGAGGCTGGTTTGCGTGATAGACTTCATTCACAACCCTTTGTAGTTTCTTGCAGTCTTGGGCAGAGCAGGAGCCATACCAAGCTGTGGTATAACCAGCAAGAATGCTTTCTATGGTGAATCTGTAAAAGTTGGTTGAAGTCGTAACTGACATGCCAAACTTCCTTCGTCTTCTGAGAAAATAGAAGTGTTTTTGGAATTTCTTAATTATGGTGTCAATGTGGAGAGACCGGGAAAGATGTTGGTGATTTGGACACCAAATCATTTGAAGCTTTCAACCATTTCTATTTTGTCACCATTGATTTGGACAGGGGCATGTTCTTCACTACGTTCCTGAATTCGATGACTATCTCCTTCATTTTGTTGACGTTGAGGGAGAGATTATCTCATTCTGCTAGTTCACCAGATCCTTTACATCATTCTGTACTCTTGAAATGGATAAGTTGGATATTGAAGGACGTACGCCAAATGCTGGCAATTGGGATTAGCTTAGCAGTTTTAAAAAAAGGGCAGCATAGACAAGTTGGGCCGAAGGGCCTGTCTCCATGCTGTAAATCTCTATGACTCTATGACTAAAACAAAGATGAGAAAATTAAAATTAAGATGTTGCTTGACCAGGAACCAATGCAGATCAGTGAGCACGCAGAGGGATGGAAGAACAGGGTAGCAAATTTTTGCATGACCTCATGTTTATGGAGGATTTTAAAATTATTCAGCCATGAGATGTGGGCAACATTTATTGCCCTTGAGAAAGTGGTAGTGAGCTGCTTTCTTCAATCATTGCAGTCCGTGTGGTGTCTGTACACCTAGAATGTGCCCTGTAGAAGTGTCTTGGAATGATCAAATCCGGAGGCAACAATGGCATGGATGAGGATTTTAGCAGCAGAGGAGCTGAGAGAAGGGCAGAGTTGATTGTTGTTACAGGTGGAAATAGACCTTCTTAGCAATAGTGCAGAGATGTAGTTGGAAGTTCATTTCAGGGTCAATATGAAATCATGGTTGAAGATAGTTTGGTTCCGCTGCCGACAGTTGCCATGGTGAGGGATGGAATCAGCAACTAGGGAGAGGAACTTAAAAATGATCCTTTCCTTACAGTCTTGCATGGATTCATCCAACTAAAAGCCTCACATGGAATCAAATTTCTCAGTTCACACATCTATCATCATGGCTTTAAATGCTGCACTTTAACACTTGGATTTTATTGCATGTCATTGCAACCGTAGATCATTGTCACGTTCTGGCTTCTTCCTCAAGGCCAGCTGTATGCCGAAAGAGAATTGCGGCAGGTGACAGTCTTTGACCTCTCACCCCAACGATGAAGGGTATCCTGGGATAGGAGTTGATTGAGGATGTGAGCGATGGGAGGTCACAGGCAGATGTCAGGGGAAGGTTTATCCTGCACTCCTGGTATTCATCCAGCTCAACCCATTGTCTCCCACGGTTCCTGTCATGAAACCCTTGTGCAGACTCAAAGTCAACTCTGTCCTCTCAAGCAATCTATTCTAGCCTCCCTTCCTCTTTTCAGTATGCTCGGTGCCAGTGCATCTGCATTTAACAAACTCAACTGTGGAGGGAAATGCATAATGTAGGCTGACAAATCAATACATTTATTTGATGTACCGTTGTTCAGATGAGATGCTAAAACCAAAGCTGTTAATGTGGGTGTAAAAGATCTCTTTTTTTCTTAGAATGTGTTCACAGATTGTGTGCATCGCTGGCTAGGCCAGAATTTGCTTTCATCCTTAATTGTTCTTGAGAATGTGGTGGAGAGGTGCCTTCTTGAACTGCTGCGGTCCGTGTGGTACAGGTACACTCACAGTGCTGTTAAGGAGGGAGTTCCAGGATTTTGACCCAATGACAGTGAATGAATGGTGATATATTTCTGAGTCAGAATGGTGGGTGGCCTGGATGGGAACTTGTAGGTGGTGATGTTCCCAGGTAACTGCTGCCTTTGTCCTTCTAGGTTGTAAAAGTTGCATATTTGGAAGGTGATTAGGCCCCAGCTATTCACATTACATAACAACAATTTGGATGAGGAATCAATTGTGACAGTTCCAATTTTGCTGGTGATACAAAACTGAACGGAATTGTGAGACTTCAAGGCAGTTTAGACATGTTGGGGGTAACTGTCAGGGGAGGGGAATTGGTGGGAAGGGAGCTGGACATTGGGGCAGGCCAGAAGGAGAGGGTCGGAGCTGGGCCCAGGAATGGTTGCGATTGAGCTGGCCAGCAACTGGGAGGCCAGCAGTGTGGGACCACTGCACATGAGCCGATCTCAGGACTGATAGATCAATAGCCCACTCAGCCCACTGATTTCAGCCTCTCCAGTCGGAGTAAGTCCCACCCCCTGAAATTTAATTGCAGTGCACAGAGTGTGGGAGATTCTTCTCTGAACTCCCACTGAAAAGAAAACAGCATGAATTACTGCAGTTTTCATGTGAATTCGGCAGTTAGAACTTTTTTGGAGAATTTCAGTTGTTGAGTGAATGCATAAATACATGGCAGGTGCAGTCTGATATGGATAACTGTGAAATTATCCACTTTGGTAGGAAACACAGAATGGTATTATTTAAATAGTGATAGATTGGAAAAATGTTAATGTACAAAAGAACCTGAGTGTCCTTGTACACAAGTCAATGAAAGCCAGCATACAGGTGCATAAACAGTTAGGAAGATAAATGATATGTTGGCCTACATTACTGGAGAATTTGAGTGCAGGAGAAAGGGTGTCTCATTGCAGCTGTACAGGACCTATGTGAGACCAAGCCTGGAATATTATGTGCAGCTTTGGACTCCTTATCCAAGAAAAGATGCACTTGCCATAGAGGAAGTACACAAAAATCCACCAGACTGATTCCTGGGGTGGCAGGATTGTCAGATGAGGAGAGATTGGGTCGACGTGGCTTGTATTCGCTTGATTAGAAGACTGAGAAGGGATGTCATTGAAGCATATAAAATTCTGGCAGGCCTGGACGGGCTCAATGCAGGGATGATATCTCCCCTGGCTGCCTGTGAGGGGAGGGGGGTGCTCTAGAACAAGGGGATCACAGTCTCAGGGTATGAGATGGATTATTTAGGACTGAGATTAGGAGAAATGTCTTCATTCGAAGGCTGTTTTTTTTAATTTGTAGGAGATGGGTATCACTGGCTGGCCAGCATTTATTGCCCAGCCTTTGAGAAGATAGTGGTGAGTTGTTTTCTTGAAATTCTGCAGTCCATGTGCTGTGAATTGACCGACAGTGCCGGTGATTAATATAATGGAGTGACTTGCTAGGCAGAGGACCTTGAGAGTCAACCATATTGCTGTGGCTCTGGAGTCACATGTAGGCCAGACATGGTAAGGACAGCAGATTTCCTTCCTTGAAAGGACATTAGTGAACAAGATGGGTTTTTCTGATAATCGACAATGGCTTCATAGTCATCAGTAGGTCCTTAACTCCAGATATTTTTTGTTGAATTTAAATTCCACCATCAGCTGTGGCGGGATTTGAACCCAGATCTCTAGAACATTAGCTGAGTTTCTGGATTAATAGTCCAGCGATGTACCAATAAGCCATCACTTCCCCAACAACCTGTGGAATTCTTTACCAAAGAAAACTGTGCAGGTCAAATCACTGAATGTGTAAGAAAGAAAAAGATAGATTTCTAGATACCAAAGTTGTCCAGAGACATAGGGAGAGAATGGGAAATTTGGGTTGAGATAAAGGGTGGGGATTTACATCCTCGCTTGAGTGAGACTGTCAATTCCTGTCTGAATTCAACAAACATTTCCATTGTCCGTCCCTCATCCACTCCGATTCCTTGGCAGGCAAGGTGGTAGAATTCCAGTGAAAGAATCAATCGTGATCATACTGAATGATGGAGCAGGCTCAATGGGTCAAATAGCCTACTCCTGCTCCTATATTCCACATTTCTAAGTTTCTAACAATTTGGAGAATTGTTGTGTTAGTTTGCTTCAAATATCGTCACCCTATGCCGTTAGTGAGAGTTTGCTGCGTGAAAATCAGTTCTCGTGTACCCCCATAACAAGCGTAATTAAGTGGCTCTGAATGAAAGGTATTATACAAATAAAGCTAAACAAAAGTTTTTTTCTCACAGATAGTGGCCATCTGCACACTGTGCTAACATTGCAGGGATAAACATAGGGGATGCTATTCCCTCTCAAACTGGCAGCACTTCTAGATGTTCGAATGGGTAAACCCGCAATAGATCCATATCAGAAGTCAGCTATCAGAGAAAAGACCCACTAGAACACAGGAAGATTGGGGTCATGTTTGCAGATTTAATGAACACATTCTACAAAGTGGTCACCCAGTCTGCGTTTGGTCTCCCCCATGTTCATTGAGAGCAATGCATACAGTGGCAACTGAAATGTTGCTTCACCTGAAAGGAGTTTTCCAGGTCTTGAATGGTGAAGATGATGGAGGCTAAGGGGCAGGTGTTACAACTTATGCTTGCATAGGTAGGTGCAATAGGAAGGGGATAAGAAGTTGGGGATAATGGAGGACTGGACCAGGGTTTCATGGAGAGAGCAATCCCTGTGGAAATGCAGAGAGATGGGTGAGGGAAGATGTATTTCTTGATGATGTTCCTTTCAGTGCAGTGGTTGGTGGAGTGAAAAGTGAGATCAAGGGAAGGCAGCTGTCATGTTTCTGTGAGGGAGGGGAAGGGATCAGCGCAGAAATGCCATTGAACCGTTGGCACCAACTGGGTGCCCAGGCACAGATCATCAAAGCCTTATTATTTCATCCAGTTTGAAGGCCTGCAAGTACATCCAGGAAGGTAAGGGGAAGACAAACAGGAGGGGAGGGGAGGGGAGGGGAATGGAGGGGAGTGCTGGCTGATTCAGGCTGGCAGTATTAATGTTGAGGCACCTCCAAAAAACTTATCACCTCCAGGAGAAATGGAGAAACACTGAGATGAAAAGGGAACAAATGTGATTCAAAATGGAGGTAATGCTAACAAATCAAGTGGTAGCCCAAACTCAGGCCAAATTAGGCTGCCTGAATTGTGTTTGAAACATATACATTGGAAATTCTGCACGGTACTTTTTATACATTGTTTGAAAGAATGAACAATGCTCTATCTTGCTTGCTTGGCCTGACTGTCTGGCAGGAAAGTGATGAATCTGGCAAAAGGAAAAAGTAGATGAAGATAACACGAATGGAGGACAAAGCATCTTGTTTGATTGACACCCTATCCGCCAGCTTAAACGTTTCTTTCCTCTGCCACCAGTGTGTATCGTCTCCAAGATACGCTTCAGCAACCCACCAAGGTTTTTCAAAGGCACCTTCCAAACTTGTGACCTTTACCATTTGGAAGGACAAAGATAGCAGAAACATGGCAGAACCACCACCTGTAAGTTTCTCTCCAAGCCATATACCTTCCTGAACTAGAACTATTCCTTCACTGTCGCTGGGTCAAAATCCTAGATTCCGGATGTGGGTGTACCGATACCACTTGGTGACTGACGGTTCAAGAAGGCGTCTCAACACCTAGTGATGGAATAAATAAAAAATGAAGAGGAAACCATATTTGAGAGGAATCCAGGATTCTTCTTTGGACCAAACATACATTTAAACATCATCCACTCGCTGCACATGCATTTCCCTCACCCCCGAGAGCAAAATATACTGCACGCCCAAATCATATGACTTATTTTGAGCACTTGGCACATTTTGACATTCAGGGCTGTTGGCCAAGTGCTAGCAGATGGGATTAGATGGAAGGTCAGATGTTTCTCGCATGTCAGTGCAACCTTGATGGGCCAAAGAACCTCTTCTCCACGGTATGATTCTATGATTTACAGATGGAGTAGACGTATCAGTATCTAGTGTATTATAAAACCTGGGGAATTACAGACCGTACAAAAGAGATTTACGGGAACATTTCACACAGCTCCCATACAGGTGCTGGCAGTTTCCTTAGAATTTCAAATATAAGATGGGAAAGTGCTCAGGATTGAATTGCAACAGCGTTAAAGATTAGTGTGTCATCTCCAGAAAGTGATCGGTGGTCGGGGTCAATTAGTATAGATCATGTCAGTTTTATTCATCTGAATTCGACACCAGAGTCTCCTCACCACAATAAATTAGACACAAGAGCCGTTCAGTTGTATGAATCCACGGAGGGGGACGTGGTAAAAGAAAATGTTTTGTGACGATCACGTGCTCACTCTCAGGTTACAGCTCCTGATAATCTCCTGTAAATGGGGCTTTATTTGTTGTGCTGGGCTCAGTAACCGATGACAGTGAGAGGTCAGGCTCCATTCTGCTCACAAGGTAACGTTCCCTAGCGAGTCAAGACTGGGCTGGTAAGCGGCTGGGAAGAAAAACACCAGAAATGTTTCAAAGAAGTCTCATGGCCCACCTGTGCTTCCAGCAATACAACTGACATCACACCCAGCATCAGGTGACGCAGTTTTGCAGCATTCACACCCTCGCTATCTGGGCCTGTCTGCTGCTATCCTGTTACCACTGTAAGCTGAAAAGAGATTATAAAACCTCAAATTTTCCAACTACATTTCCTCAAACTCAGATCCTTTGGCATTACTTTTGTTGCAAATTCTCCAACGTCTCAATGTCAGCATGACTCAGTTGGTTATTCTCTAAGTCGGAAGGTGGACGTTCTAGTCCACACTGCGTAGTTCTGACACGTAATCCAAGCTGACATGGTGGCACAGTGCTGGTGGCACTGCTGCCTCACAGCACCAGGGACCCGGGTTCAATTCCGGCCTTAGGTCACTGTCTGTGCGGAGTCTGCATGTTCTCCCTGTGCCTGCGTGGGTTTCCTCTGGATGCTCTGGTTTCCTCCCATATTCCAAAAAATGTGTGAGTTAGGTTGATTGAGCTTGCTAAATTGCCCTTATGAGGATAAATACATGATTTTATGGGGATAGAGCTTGGATTCATACAACTGAACGGCTCTTGTGTCTAATTTATTGTGGTGAGGAGACTCGATGGGCCAAATGGCCTTTTTCTGCACTGTAGGGATTCTATTTCACATCACTACAGGATTGAGGCAGTGCCGCAGTATTTGAGGTGCAGTTTTACAGGTGTGATTATAAATGAAAACTGCCCCCCTTCTTGTATCAGGCTGAAAAAGAGAAGGAAGATCTCCTCACTCAATAAAACAAAATCAAATTTGCTGGATATTCACCACATAGTTGAAGGTGTAACCTTGCTGTGCACAAATTAGTTTCTATGCTTAGATATATGAATATTTCCAAAAAATGAATTGGTTGATAAGAACATTGGGATATTAAGCAAATTATATGGAAATATTTTCTATGCCACTAGAACGCTATCTAACTAGATTCAAATATCTCAGACTCCTGACTGTAACATTCTTTAATATATCCAATATCTGGCTGCACAGACTGATTGTGCAACAACTCACAGGACAATGCACTGATGTATCCAACACTCTCAATGTTAGTCTCTTTATATCCCACAAACCTCAAAGTAACACTTTCTGATATTTTTCCACACCCTTCGTATGGAGGCTGGTTTTCTCCCAGCCCTGTTAGAACCCACAACAAGGTGGAGTTTCTGCTCATGTCATGCCTGCCTCTTGCCTCAGTCTGATTTTTTTCAAGATCTCAGGATTATCGGAAAACATTGGACAGGCTCCAGGAGGCATTTCTCCCCCGAGAGTGGTCAACCTGTTTTAGGGGAGGCAAGGGGAGGGAAAATCCCTGCTGCAGGCCTTGGCAATGCAGATTGGGCTTCTGCCTCAGACAGAAAAAGAAAGGGTTGATTTATTTGAATGGAGTGATGGATATCAGAGAGTAATACAGCGAGGGGGCTTGAAATGTATCAGCATTACAGGACTGGAAGGTCAAATTGATTTCCCCATGATCAATTACACTCCCTTGCAACCTTTGCCATGGCAACACTAGTTTGCATTGACATTCCTAATGATCAGCTTGGCTGTGATGGGAAATATGACCTATGATCTATGCCTACCATTTGCAATTCATTTCAATATACCACCTCATATCCAGACAGAGCACTCTCTGTCTGGTATCATTCACAATGTGTGGTAGGGAGCATCATCTCTCTCTCTACGTCATTAATAGCAGAAAGAGATGGTGGGTGACAGCGAGGGCCCATTTTATCTGACGCGGCACTTTTTACTCTAATTTCAGGA